>OY282608.1:72464805-73089805 GCA_958298945.1 Atherix ibis | reverse complement strand
TTGGCTTGTTGGCTTGTTGGCTTGTTGGTTTGTTGGTTTGTTGGTTTCTTGGTTTGTTGGTTTGTTGGTTTTTTGGTTTTTGGCTTGTTGGTTTGTTGGCTTGTTGGCTTGTTGGTTTGTTGGTTTGTTGGTTTGTTGGTTTGTTGGTTTGTTGGTTTGTTGGCTTGTTGGTTTGTTGGTTTGTTCGTTTGTTGGCTTGTTGGTTTGTCAGCTTGTTGGCTTGTTGGTTTGTTGGTTTGTTGGCTTGTTGGTTTGATGGTTTGCTGGGTTGTTGGTTTGTTGGATTGTTGGTTTGTTCGTTTGATGGTTTGTTGGTTTGTTGGTATGTTGGTTTGTTGGCTTGTTTGTTTGTTGGTTTGTTGGCTTGTTGGCTTGTTGGCTTGTTTGTTTGTTGGTTTGTTGGTTTGTTCGTTTGTTGGTTTGTTCGTTTGTTCGCGTGTTGGTTTGTTGGCTTGTTGATTCGTTGGTTCGTTGGTTTGTTGGTTTGTTGGTTTGTTCGTTTGTTGGTTTATTGGTTTGTTGGTTTGTAGGCTTGTTGGTTTGTTGGTTTGTTGGTTTGTTGGTTTGTTGGATTGTTGGTTTGTTTGTTTGTTGGTTTGTTCGTTTGTTGGCTTGTTGGTTTATTGGCTTGTTGGTTTGTGGTTTGTTAGATCGTTGGTTTGTTCGTTTGTTGGTTTGTTCGTTTTTTTGTTTGTTGGTTTGTTCGTTTGTTCGTTTGTTGGTTTGTTGGTTTGTTGGTTTGTTGGTTTGTTGGTTTGTTGGTTTGTTGGTTTGTTCGTTTGTTCGTTTGTTCGTTTGTTGGCTTATTAGCTTGTTGGCTTGTTGGTTTGTTGGTTTGTTGGTTTCTTGGTTTGTTGGTTTGTTGGTTTTTTGGTTTTTGGCTTGTTGGTTTGTTGGCTTGTTGGCTTGTTGGTTTGTTGGTTTGTTGGTTTGTTGGTTTGTTGGTTTGTTGGTTTGTTGGTTTGTTGGCTTGTTGGTTTGCTGGTTTGTTGGTTTGTTGGTTTGTTGGTTTGTTGGTTTGTTGGTTAGTTGGTTTGTTCGTTTGTTGGTTTGTTGGTTTGTTTGTTTGTTGGTTTGTTCGTTTGTTGGCTTGTTGGTTTGTTGGTTTGTTGGTTTGTTGGTTAGTTGGTTTGTTGGTTTGTTGGTTTGTTGGTTTGTTTGTTTGTTGGTTCAATCGTTTGTTGGCTTGTTGGTTTGTTGGCTTGTTGCTTTGTTGGTTTGTTGGTTTGTTGGCTTGTTGGTTTGATGGTTTGTTGGTTTGTTGGATTGTTGGTTTGTTGGTATGTTGGTTTGTTGGTTTGTTGGTTTGTTGGTTTGTTGGCTTATTGGCTTGTTGGTTTGTTGGCTTGTTGGTTTGTTCGTTTGTTGGTTTGTTCGTTTGTTCGTTTGTTGGTATGTTGGTTTGTTGGCTTGTTGGTTTGTTGGTTTGTCGGTTTCTTGGTTTGTTCGTTTGTTGGTTTGTTCGTTTGTTGGCTTGTTGGTTTGTCAGCTTGTTGGCTTGTTGGTTTGTTGGTTTGTTGGCTTGTTGGTTTGATGGTTTGTTGGGTTGTTGGTTTGTTGGATTGTTGGTTTGTTCGTTTGATGGTTTGTTGGTTTGTTGTTATGTTGGTTTGTTGGCTTGTTTATTTGTTGGTTTGTTGGCTTGTTGGCTTGTTGGCTTGTTTGTTTGTTGGTTTGTTGGTTTGTTGGTTTGTTGATTTGTTGGTTACTTGGTTTGTTGGTTTGTTGGTTTGTTCGTATGTTGGTTTGTTGGTTTGTTCGTTTGTTGGTTTGTTGGCTTGTTGATTTGTTGGTTTGTTGGTTTGTTGGTTTGTTGGTTTGTTGGTTTGTTCGTTTGTTGGTTTGTTCGTTTGTTCGCGTGTTGGTTTGTTGGTTTGTTGGCTTGTTGATTCATTGGTTCGTTGGTTTGTTGGTTTGTTGGTTTGTTCGTTTGTTGGTTTATTGGTTTGTTGGTTTGTTGGCTTGTTGGTTTGTTGGTTTGTTGGTTTGTTGGATTGTTGGTTTGTTTGTTTGTTGGTTTGTTCGTTTGTTGGCTTGTTGGTTTATTGGCTTGTCGGCTTGGTGGTTTTTTGTTTTGTTGGTTTGTTGGCTTGTTGGTTTGTGGTTTGTTAGATCGTTGGTTTGTTCGTTTGTTGGTTTGTTCGTTTTTTTGTTTGTTGGTTTGTTCGTTTGTTCGTTTGTTGGTTTGTTGGTTGGTTGGTTTGTTGGTTTGTTGGTTTGTTCGTTTGTTCGTTTGTTGGCTTGTTAGCTTGTTGGCTTGTTGGTTTGTTGGTTTGTTGGTTTCTTGGTTTGTTGGTTTGTTGGTTTTTTGGTTTTTGGCTTGTTGGTTTGTTGGCTTGTTGGCTTGTTGGTTTGTTGGTTTGTTGGTTTGTTGGTTTGTTGGTTTGTTGGTTTGTTGGTTTGTTGGTTTGTTGGTTTGTTCGTTTGTTGGCTTGTTGGTTTGTTCGTTTGATGGTTTGTTGGTTTGTTGGTATGTTGGTTTGTTGGCTTGTTTATTTGTTGGTTTGTTGGCTTGTTGGCTTGTTGGCTTGTTTGTTTGTTGGTTTGTTGGTTTGTTGGTTTGTTGATTTGTTGGTTACTTGGTTTGTTGGTTTGTTGGTTTGTTCGTATGTTGGTTTGTTGGTTTGTTCGTTTGTTGGTTTGTTGGCTTGTTGATTTGTTGGTTTGTTGGTTTGTTGGTTTGTTGGTTTGTTGGTTTGTTCGTTTGTTGGTTTGTTCGTTTGTTCGCGTGTTGGTTTGTTGGTTTGTTGGCTTGTTGATTCATTGGTTGGTTGGTTTGTTGGTTTGTTGGTTTGTTCGTATGTTGGTTTGTTGGTTTGTTCGTTTGTTGGTTTGTTGGCTTGTTGATTTGTTGGTTTGTTGGTTTGTTGGTTTGTTGGTTTGTTCGTTTGTTGGTTTGTTCGTTTGTTCGCGTGTTGGTTTGTTGGTTTGTTGGTTTGTTGGTTTGTTGGTTTGTTGGTTTGTTGGCTTGTTGGTTTGCTGGTTTGTTGGTTTGTTGGTTTGTTGGTTTGTTGGTTTGTTGGTTAGTTGGTTTGTTCGTTTGTTGGTTTGTTGGTTTGTTTGTTTGTTGGTTTGTTCGTTTGTTGGCTTGTTGGTTTGTTGGTTTGTTGGTTTGTTGGTTAGTTGGTTTGTTGGTTTGTTGGTTTGTTGGTTTGTTTGTTTGTTGGTTTAATCGTTTGTTGGCTTGTTGGTTTGTTGGCTTGTTGCTTTGTTGGTTTGTTGGTTTGTTGGCTTGTTGGTTTGATGGTTTGTTGGTTTGTTGGATTGTTGGTTTGTTGGTATGTTGGTTTGTTGGTTTGTTGGTTTGTTGGTTTGTTGGCTTATTGGCTTGTTGGTTTGTTGGCTTGTTGGTTTGTTCGTTTGTTGGTTTGTTCGTTTGTTCGTTTGTTGGTATGTTGGTTTGTTGGCTTGTTGGTTTGTTGGTTTGTCGGTTTCTTGGTTTGTTCGTTTGTTGGTTTGTTCGTTTGTTGGCTTGTTGGTTTGTCAGCTTGTTGGCTTGTTGGTTTGTTGGTTTGTTGGCTTGTTGGTTTGATGGTTTGTTGGGTTGTTGGTTTGTTGGATTGTTGGTTTGTTCGTTTGATGGTTTGTTGGTTTGTTGTTATGTTGGTTTGTTGGCTTGTTTATTTGTTGGTTTGTTGGCTTGTTGGCTTGTTGGCTTGTTTGTTTGTTGGTTTGTTGGTTTGTTGGTTTGTTGATTTGTTGGTTACTTGGTTTGTTGGTTTGTTGGTTTGTTCGTATGTTGGTTTGTTGGTTTGTTCGTTTGTTGGTTTGTTGGCTTGTTGATTTGTTGGTTTGTTGGTTTGTTGGTTTGTTGGTTTGTTGGTTTGTTCGTTTGTTGGTTTGTTCGTTTGTTCGCGTGTTGGTTTGTTGGTTTGTTGGCTTGTTGATTCATTGGTTCGTTGGTTTGTTGGTTTGTTGGTTTGTTCGTTTGTTGGTTTATTGGTTTGTTGGTTTGTTGGCTTGTTGGTTTGTTGGTTTGTTGGTTTGTTGGATTGTTGGTTTGTTTGTTTGTTGGTTTGTTCGTTTGTTGGCTTGTTGGTTTATTGGCTTGTCGGCTTGGTGGTTTTTTGTTTTGTTGGTTTGTTGGCTTGTTGGTTTGTGGTTTGTTAGATCGTTGGTTTGTTCGTTTGTTGGTTTGTTCGTTTTTTTGTTTGTTGGTTTGTTCGTTTGTTCGTTTGTTGGTTTGTTGGTTGGTTGGTTTGTTGGTTTGTTGGTTTGTTCGTTTGTTCGTTTGTTGGCTTGTTAGCTTGTTGGCTTGTTGGTTTGTTGGTTTGTTGGTTTCTTGGTTTGTTGGTTTGTTGGTTTTTTGGTTTTTGGCTTGTTGGTTTGTTGGCTTGTTGGCTTGTTGGTTTGTTGGTTTGTTGGTTTGTTGGTTTGTTGGTTTGTTGGTTTGTTGGTTTGTTGGTTTGTTGGTTTGTTCGTTTGTTGGCTTGTTGGTTTGTTCGTTTGATGGTTTGTTGGTTTGTTGGTATGTTGGTTTGTTGGCTTGTTTATTTGTTGGTTTGTTGGCTTGTTGGCTTGTTGGCTTGTTTGTTTGTTGGTTTGTTGGTTTGTTGGTTTGTTGATTTGTTGGTTACTTGGTTTGTTGGTTTGTTGGTTTGTTCGTATGTTGGTTTGTTGGTTTGTTCGTTTGTTGGTTTGTTGGCTTGTTGATTTGTTGGTTTGTTGGTTTGTTGGTTTGTTGGTTTGTTGGTTTGTTCGTTTGTTGGTTTGTTCGTTTGTTCGCGTGTTGGTTTGTTGGTTTGTTGGCTTGTTGATTCATTGGTTGGTTGGTTTGTTGGTTTGTTGGTTTGTTCGTATGTTGGTTTGTTGGTTTGTTCGTTTGTTGGTTTGTTGGCTTGTTGATTTGTTGGTTTGTTGGTTTGTTGGTTTGTTGGTTTGTTCGTTTGTTGGTTTGTTCGTTTGTTCGCGTGTTGGTTTGTTGGTTTGTTGGTTTGTTGGTTTCTTGGTTTGTTGGTTTGTTGGTTTTTTGGTTTTTGGCTTGTTGGTTTGTTGGCTCGTTGGCTTGTTGGTTTGTTGGTTTGTTGGTTTGTTGGTTTGTTGGTTTGTTGGTTTGTTGGTTTGTTGGCTTGTTGGTTTGCTGGTTTGTTGGTTTGTTGGTTTGTTGGTTTGTTGGTTTGTTGGTTAGTTGGTTTGTTCGTTTGTTGGTTTGTTGGTTTGTTTGTTTGTTGGTTTGTTCGTTTGTTGGCTTGTTGGTTTGTTGGTTTGTTGGTTTGTTGGTTAGTTGGTTTGTTGGTTTGTTGGTTTGTTGGTTTGTTTGTTTGTTGGTTTAATCGTTTGTTGGCTTGTTGGTTTGTTGGCTTGTTGCTTTGTTGGTTTGTTGGTTTGTTGGCTTGTTGGTTTGATGGTTTGTTGGTTTGTTGGATTGTTGGTTTGTTGGTATGTTGGTTTGTTGGTTTGTTGGTTTGTTGGTTTGTTGGCTTATTGGCTTGTTGGTTTGTTGGCTTGTTGGTTTGTTCGTTTGTTGGTTTGTTCGTTTGTTCGTTTGTTGGTATGTTGGTTTGTTGGCTTGTTGGTTTGTTGGTTTGTCGGTTTCTTGGTTTGTTCGTTTGTTGGTTTGTTCGTTTGTTGGCTTGTTGGTTTGTCAGCTTGTTGGCTTGTTGGTTTGTTGGTTTGTTGGCTTGTTGGTTTGATGGTTTGTTGGGTTGTTGGTTTGTTGGATTGTTGGTTTGTTCGTTTGATGGTTTGTTGGTTTGTTGTTATGTTGGTTTGTTGGCTTGTTTATTTGTTGGTTTGTTGGCTTGTTGGCTTGTTGGCTTGTTTGTTTGTTGGTTTGTTGGTTTGTTGGTTTGTTGATTTGTTGGTTACTTGGTTTGTTGGTTTGTTGGTTTGTTCGTATGTTGGTTTGTTGGTTTGTTCGTTTGTTGGTTTGTTGGCTTGTTGATTTGTTGGTTTGTTGGTTTGTTGGTTTGTTGGTTTGTTGGTTTGTTCGTTTGTTGGTTTGTTCGTTTGTTCGCGTGTTGGTTTGTTGGTTTGTTGGCTTGTTGATTCATTGGTTCGTTGGTTTGTTGGTTTGTTGGTTTGTTCGTTTGTTGTTTTATTGGTTTGTTGGTTTGTTGGCTTGTTGGTTTGTTGGTTTGTTGGTTTGTTGGATTGTTGGTTTGTTTGTTTGTTGGTTTGTTCGTTTGTTGGCTTGTTGGTTTATTGGCTTGTCGGCTTGGTGGTTTTTTGTTTTGTTGGTTTGTTGGCTTGTTGGTTTGTGGTTTGTTAGATCGTTGGTTTGTTCGTTTCTTGGTTTGTTCGTTTTTTTGTTTGTTGGTTTGTTCGTTTGTTCGTTTGTTGGTTTGTTGGTTGGTTGGTTTGTTGGTTTGTTGGTTTGTTCGTTTGTTCGTTTGTTGGCTTGTTGGCTTGTTGGCTTGTTGGTTTGTTGGTTTGTTGGTTTCTTGGTTTGTTGGTTTGTTGGTTTTTTGGTTTTTGGCTTGTTGGTTTGTTGGCTTGTTGGCTTGTTGGTTTGTTGGTTTGTTGGTTTGTTGGTTTGTTGGTTTGTTGGTTTGTTGGTTTGTTGGTTTGTTGGTTTGTTCGTTTGTTGGCTTGTTGGTTTGTTCGTTTGATGGTCTGTTGGTTTGTTGGTATGTTGGTTTGTTGGCTTGTTTATTTGTTGGTTTGTTGGCTTGTTGGCTTGTTGGCTTGTTTGTTTGTTGGTTTGTTGGTTTGTTGGTTTGTTGATTTGTTGGTTACTTGGTTTGTTGGTTTGTTGGTTTGTTCGTATGTTGGTTTGTTGGTTTGTTCGTTTGTTGGTTTGTTGGCTTGTTGATTTGTTGGTTTGTTGGTTTGTTGGTTTGTTGGTTTGTTGGTTTGTTCGTTTGTTGGTTTGTTCGTTTGTTCGCGTGTTGGTTTGTTGGTTTGTTGGCTTGTTGATTCATTGGTTCGTTGGTTTGTTGGTTTGTTGGTTTGTTCGTATGTTGGTTTGTTGGTTTGTTCGTTTGTTGGTTTGTTGGCTTGTTGATTTGTTGGTTTGTTGGTTTGTTGGTTTGTTGGTTTGTTCGTTTGTTGGTTTGTTCGTTTGTTCGCGTGTTGGTTTGTTGGTTTGTTGGCTTGTTGATTCATTGGTTCGTTGGTTTGTTGGTTTGTTGGTTTGTTCGTTTGTTGGTTTATTGGTTTGTTGGTTTGTTGGCTTGTTGGTTTGTTGGTTTGTTGGTTTGTTGGATTGTTGGTTTGTTTGTTTGTTGGTTTGTTCGTTTGTTGGCTTGTTGGTTTATTGGCTTGTCGGCTTGGTGGTTTGTTGTTTTGTTGGCTTGTTGGTTTGTGGTTTGTTAGATCGTTGGTTTGTTCGTTTGTTGGTTTGTTCGTTTTTTTGTTTGTTGGTTTGTTCGTTTGTTCGTTTGTTGGTTTGTTGGTTGGTTGGTTTGTTGGTTTGTTGGTTTGTTCGTTTGTTCGTTTGTTCGTTTGTTGGCTTGTTGGCTTGTTGGCTTGTTGGTTTGTTGGTTTGTTGGTTTCTTGGTTTGTTAGTTTGTTGGTTTTTTGGTTTTTGGCTTGTTGGTTTGTTGGCTTGTTGGCTTGTTGGTTTGTTGGTTTGTTGGTTTGTTGGTTTGTTTGTTTATTGGTTTGTTGGTTTGTTGGTTTGTTGGTTTGTTCGTTTGTTGGCTTGTTGGTTTGTTCGTTTGATGGTTTGTTGGTTTGTTGGTATGTTGGTTTGTTGGCTTGTTTATTTGTTGGTTTGTTGGCTTGTTGGCTTGTTGGCTTGTTTGTTTGTTGGTTTGTTGGTTTGTTGGTTTGTTGATTTGTTGGTTACTTGGTTTGTTGGTTTGTTGGTTTGTTCGTATGTTGGTTTGTTGGTTTGTTCGTTTGTTGGTTTGTTGGCTTGTTGATTTGTTGGTTTGTTGGTTTGTTGGTTTGTTGGTTTGTTGGTTTGTTCGTTTGTTGGTTTGTTCGTTTGTTCGCGTGTTGGTTTGTTGGTTTGTTGGCTTGTTGATTCATTGGTTCGTTGGTTTGTTGGTTTGTTGGTTTGTTCGTTTGTTGGTTTATTGGTTTGTTGGTTTGTTGGCTTGTTGGTTTGTTGGTTTGTTGGTTTGTTGGATTGTTGGTTTGTTTGTTTGTTGGTTTGTTCGTTTGTTGGCTTGTTGGTTTATTGGCTTGTTGGCTTGGTGGTTTGTTGTTTTGTTGGTTTGTTGGCTTGTTGGTTTGTGGTTTGTTAGATCGTTGGTTTGTTCGTTTGTTGGTTTGTTCGTTTTTTTGTTTGTTGGTTTGTTCGTTTGTTCGTTTGTTGGTTTGTTGGTTGGTTGGTTTGTTGGTTTGTTGGTTTGTTCGTTTGTTCGTTTGTTGGCTTGTTGGCTTGTTGGCTTGTTGGTTTGTTGGTTTGTTGGTTTCTTGGTTTGTTGGTTTGTTGGTTTTTTGGTTTTTGGCTTGTTGGTTTGTTGGCTTGTTGGCTTGTTGGTTTGTTGGTTTGTTGGTTTGTTGGTTTGTTGGTTTGTTGGTTTGTTGGCTTGTTGGTTTGTTGGTTTGTTCGTTTGTTGGCTTGTTGGTTTGTCAGCTTGTTGGCTTGTTGGTTTGTTGGTTTGTTGGCTTGTTGGTTTGTTGGTTTGCTGGGTTGTTGGTTTGTTGGATTGTTGGTTTGTTCGTTTGATGGTTTGTTGGTTTGTTGGTATGTTGGTTTGTTGGCTTGTTTCTTTGTTGGTTTGTTGGCTTGTTGGCTTGTTGGCTTGTTTGTTTGTTGGTTTGTTGGTTTGTTCGTTTGTTGGTTTGTTCGTTTGTTCGCGTGTTGGTTTTGTGGCTTGTTGATTCGTTGGTTCGTTGGTTTGTTGGTTTGTTGGTTTGTTCGTTTGTTGGTTTATTGGTTTGTTGGTTTGTTGGCTTGTTGGTTTGTTGGTTTGTTGGTTTGTTGGTTTGTTGGATTGTTGGTTTGTTTGTTTGTTGGTTTGTTCGTTTGTTGGCTTGTTGGTTTATTGGCTTGTCGGCTTGGTGGTTTGTTGTTTTGTTAGTTTGTTGGCTTGTTGGTTTGTGGTTTGTTAGATCGTTGGTTTGTTCGTTTGTTGGTTTGTTCGTTTTTTTGTTTGTTGGTTTGTTCGTTTGTTCGTTTGTTGGTTTGTTGGTTTGTTGGTTTGTTGGTTTGTTGGTTTGTTGGTTTGTTGGTTTGTTGGTTTGTTGGTTTGTTCGTTTGTTCGTTTGTTCGTTTGTTGGCTTGTTAGCTTGTTGGCTTGTTGGTTTGTTGGTTTGTTGGTTTCTTGGTTTGTTGGTTTGTTGGTTTTTTGGTTTTTGGCTTGTTGGTTTGTTGGCTTGTTGGCTTGTTGGTTTGTTGGTTTGTTGGTTTGTTGGTTTGTTGGTTTGTTGGTTTGTTGGTTTGTTGGCTTGTTGGTTTGTTGGTTTGTTGGTTTGTTGGTTTGTTGGTTTGTTGGTTTGTTGGTTAGTTGGTTTGTTCTTTTGTTGGTTTGTTGGTTTGTTTGTTTGTTGGTTTGTTCGTTTGTTGGCTTGTTGGTTTGTTGGTTTGTTGGTTTGTTGGTTAGTTGGCTTGTTGGTTTGTTGGTCTGTTGGTTTGTTGGTTTGTTGGTTTGTTGGTTTTTTGGTTTGTTCGTTTGTTCGTTTGTTGGTTTGTTGGTTTGTTCGTTTGTTGGTTTGTTGGTTTCTTGGTTTGTTGGCTTGTTGGTTTGTTTGTTTGTTGGTTTGTTCGTTTGTTGGCTTGTTGGTTTGTTGGTTTGTTGGTTTGTTGGTTACTTGGTTTGTTAGTTTGTTGGTTTGTTCGTTTGTTGGTTTGTTGGTTTGTTCGTTTGTTGGTTTGTTGGTTTGTTGGTTTGTTGGTTTGTTTGTTTGTTGGTTTAATCGTTTGTTGGCTTGTTGGTTTATTGGCTTGTTGCTTTGTTGGTTTGTTGGTTTGTTGGCTTGTTGGTTTGATGGTTTGTTGGTTTGTTGGATTGTTGGTTTGTTGGTTTGTTGATTTGTTGGTTTGTTGGTTTGTTGGTTTGTTGGCTTGTTGGCTTGTTGGTTTGTTGGCTTGTTGGTTTGTTCGTTTGTTGGTTTGTTCGTTTGTTCGTTTGTTGGTATGTTGGTTTGTTGGCTTGTTGGTTTGTTGGTTTGTCGGTTTCTTGGTTTGTTCGTTTGTTGGTTTGTTCGTTTGTTGGCTTGTTGGTTTGTCAGTTTGTTCGCTTGTTGGTTTGTTGGTTTGTTGGCTTGTTGGTTTGATGGTTTGTTGGGTTGTTGGTTTGTTGGATTGTTGGTTTGTTCGTTTGATGGTTTGTTGGTTTGTTGTTATGTTGGTTTGTTGGCTTGTTTATTTGTTGGTTTGTTGGCTTGTTGGCTTGTTGGCTTGTTTGTTTGTTGGTTTGTTGGTTTGTTGGTTTGTTGATTTGTTGGTTACTTGGTTTGTTGGTTTGTTGGTTTGTTCGTATGTTGGTTTGTTGGTTTGTTCGTTTGTTGGTTTGTTGGCTTGTTGATTTGTTGGTTTGTTGGTTTGTTGGTTTGTTGGTTTGTTGGTTTGTTCGTTTGTTGGTTTGTTCGTTTGTTCGCGTGTTGGTTTGTTGGTTTGTTGGCTTGTTGATTCATTGGTTCGTTGGTTTGTTGGTTTGTTGGTTTGTTCGTTTGTTGGTTTATTGGTTTGTTGGTTTGTTGGCTTGTTGGTTTGTTGGTTTGTTGGTTTGTTGGATTGTTGGTTTGTTTGTTTGTTGGTTTGTTCGTTTGTTGGCTTGTTGGTTTATTGGCTTGTCGGCTTGATGGTTTGTTGTTTTGTTGGTTTGTTGGCTTGTTGGTTTGTGGTTTGTTAGATCGTTGGTTTGTTCGTTTGTTTGTTTGTTCGTTTTTTTGTTTGTTGGTTTGTTCGTTTGTTGGTTTGTTGGTTGGTTGGTTTGTTGGTTTGTTGGTTTGTTCGTTTGTTCGTTTGTTGGCTTGTTGGCTTGTTGGCTTGTTGGTTTGTTGGTTTGTTGGTTTCTTGGTTTGTTGGTTTGTTTGTTTGTTTGTGGGGTTTGTTCGTTTGTTGGCTTGTTGGTTTATTGGCTTGTCGGCTTGGTGGTTTGTTGTTTTGTTGGTTTGTTGGCTTGTTGGTTTGTGGTTTGTTAGATCGTTGGTTTGTTCGTTTGTTGGTTTGTTCGTTTTTTTGTTTTTTGGTTTGTTCGTTTGTTCGTTTGTTGGTTTGTTGGTTGGTTGGTTTGTTGGTTTGTTGGTTTGTTGGTTTGTTCGTTTGTTCGTTTGTTGGCTTGTTGGCTTGTTGGCTTGTTGGTTTGTTGGTTTGTTGGTTTCTTGGTTTGTTGGTTTGTTGGTTTTTTGGTTTTTGGCTTGTTGGTTTGTTGGCTTGTTGGCTTATTGGTTTGTTGGTTTGTTGGTTTGTTGGTTTGTTGGTTTGTTGGTTTGTTGGCTTGTTGGTTTGTTGGTTTGTTCGTTTGTTGGCTTGTTGGTTTGTCAGCTTGTTGGCTTGTTGGTTTGTTGGTTTGTTGGCTTGTTGGTTTGATGGTTTGCTGGGTTGTTGGTTTGTTGGATTGTTGGTTTGTTCGTTTGATGGTTTGTTGGTTTGTTGGTATGTTGGTTTGTTGGCTTGTTTGTTTGTTGGTTTGTTGGCTTGTTGGCTTGTTGGCTTGTTTGTTTGTTGGTTTGTTGGTTTGTTCGTTTGTTGGTTTGTTCGTTTGTTCGCGTGTTGGTTTGTTGGCTTGTTGATTCGTTGGTTCGTTGGTTTGTTGGTTTGTTGGTTTGTTCGTTTGTTGGTTTATTGGTTTGTTGGTTTGTTGGCTTGTTGGTTTGTTGGTTTGTTGGTTTGTTGGTTTGTTGGATTGTTGGTTTGTTTGTTTGTTGGTTTGTTCGTTTGTTGGCTTGTTGGTTTATTGGCTTGTCGGCTTGGTGGTTTGTTGTTTTGTTGGTTTGTTGGCTTGTTGGTTTGTGGTTTGTTAGATCGTTGGTTTTTTCGTTTGTTGGTTTGTTCGTTTTTTTGTTTGTTGGTTTGTTCGTTTGTTCGTTTGTTGGTTTGTTAGTTTGTTGGTTTGTTGGTTTGTTGGTTTGTTGGTTTGTTGGTTTGTTCGTTTGTTCGTCTGTTCGTTTGTTGGCTTGTTAGCTTGTTGGCTTGTTGGTTTGTTGGTTTGTTGGTTTCTTGGTTTGTTGGTTTGTTGGTTTTTTGGTTTTTGGCTTGTTGGTTTGTTGGCTTGTTGGCTTGTTGGTTTGTTGGTTTGTTGGTTTGTTGGTTTGTTGGTTTGTTGGTTTGTTGGTTTGTTGGTTTGTTGGCTTGTTGGTTTGTTGGTTTGTTGGTTTGTTGGTTTGTTGGTTAGTTGGTTTGTTCGTTTGTTGGTTTGTTGGTTTGTTTGTTTGTTGGTTTGTTCGTTTGTTGGCTTGTTGGTTTGTTGGTTTGTTGGTTTGTTGGTTAGTTGGCTTGTTGGTTTGTTTGTCTGTTGGTTTGTTGGTTTGTTGGTTTGTTGGTTTTTTGGTTTGTTCGTTTGTTGGTTTGTTTGTTTGTTGGTTTGTTCGTTTGTTGGCTTGTTGGTTTGTTGGTTTGTTGGTTTGTTAGTTACTTGGTTTGTTAGTTTGTTGGTTTGTTCGTTTGTTGGTTTGTTGGTTTGTTCGTTTGTTGGTTTGTTGGTTTGTTGGTTTGTTGGTTTGTTTGTTTGTTGGTTTAATCGTTTGTTGGCTTGTTGGTTTGTTGGCTTGTTGCTTTGTTGGTTTGTTGGTTTGTTGGCTTGTTTGTTTGATGGTTTGTTGGTTTGTTGGATTGTTGGTTTGTTGGTTTGTTGGTTTGTTGGTTTGTTGGTTTGTTGGTTTGTTGGCTTGTTGGCTTGTTGGTTTGTTGGCTTGTTGGTTTGTTCGTTTGTTGGTTTGTTCGTTTGTTCGTTTGTTGGTATGTTGGTTTGTTGGCTTGTTGGTTTGTTGGTTTGTCGGTTTCTTGGTTTGTTCGTTTGTTGGTTTGTTCGTTTGTTGGCTTGTTGGTTTGTCAGCTTGTTGGCTTGTTGGTTTGTTGGTTTGTTGGCTTGTTGGTTTGATGGTTTGTTGGGTTGTTGGTTTGTTGGATTGTTGGTTTGTTCGTTTGATGGTTTGTTGGTTTGTTGTTATGTTGGTTTGTTGGCTTGTTTATTTGTTGGTTTGTTGGCTTGTTGGCTTGTTGGCTTGTTTGTTTGTTGGTTTGTTGGTTTGTTGGTTTGTTGATTTGTTGGTTACTTGGTTTGTTGGTTTGTTGGTTTGTTCGTATGTTGGTTTGTTGGTTTGTTCGTTTGTTGGTTTGTTGACTTGTTGATTTGTTGGTTTATTGGTTTGTTGGTTTGTTGGTTTGTTGGTTTGTTCGTTTGTTGGTTTGTTCGTTTGTTCGCGTGTTGGTTTGTTGGTTTGTTGGCTTGTTGATTCATTGGTTTGTTGGTTTGTTGGTTTGTTCGTTTGTTGGTTTATTGGTTTGTTGGTTTGTTGGCTTGTTGGTTTGTTGGTTTGTTGGTTTGTTGGATTGTTGGTTTGTTTGTTTGTTGGTTTGTTCGTTTGTTGGCTTGTTGGTTTATTGGCTTGTCGGCTTGGTGGTTTGTTGTTTTGTTGGTTTGTTGGCTTGTTGGTTTGTGGTTTGTTAGATCGTTGGTTTGTTCGTTTGTTGGTTTGTTCGTTTTTTTGTTTGTTGGTTTGTTCGTTTGTTCGTTTGTTGGTTTGTTGGTTGGTTGGTTTGTTGGTTTGTTGGTTTGTTCGTTTGTTCGTTTGTTGGCTTGTTGGCTTGTTGGCTTGTTGGTTTGTTGGTTTGTTGGTTTCTTGGTTTGTTGGTTTGTTGGTTTTTTGGTTTTTGGCTTGTTGGTTTGTTGGCTTGTTTTCTTGTTGGTTTGTTGGTTTGTTGGTTTGTTGGTTTGTTGGTTGTTGGTTTGTTGGTTTGTTGGTTTGTTGGTTTGTTCGTTTGTTGGCTTGTTGGTTTGTCAGCTTATTGGCTTGTTGGTTTGTTGGTTTGTTGGCTTGTTGATTTGATGGTTTGCTGGGTTGTTGGTTTGTTGGATTGTTGGTTTGTTCGTTTGATGGTTTGTTGGTTTGTTGGTATGTTGGTTTGTTGGCTTGTTTGTTTGTTGGTTTGTTGGCTTGTTGGCTTGTTGGCTTGTTGGCTTGTTTGTTTGTTGGTTTGTTGGTTTGTTCGTTTGTTGGTTTGTTCGTTTGTTCGCGTGTTGGTTTGTTGGCTTGTTGATTCGTTGGTTCGTTGGTTTGTTGGTTTGTTGGTTTGTTCGTTTGTTGGTTTATTGGTTTGTTGGTTTGTTGGCTTGTTGGTTTGTTGGTTTGTTGGTTTGTTGGTTTGTTGGATTGTTGGTTTGTTTGTTTGTTGGTTTGTTCGTTTGTTGGCTTGTTGGTTTATTGGCTTGTCGGCTTGGTGGTTTGTTGTTTTGTTGGTTTGTTGGCTTGTTGGTTTGTGGTTTGTTAGATCGTTTGTTTGTTCGTTTGTTGGTTTGTTCGTTTTTTTGTTTGTTGGTTTGTTCGTTTGTTCTTTTGTTGGTTTGTTGGTTTGTTGGTTTGTTGGTTTGTTGGTTTGTTGGTTTGTTGCTTTGTTGGTTTGTTTGTTTGTTCGTTTGTTCGTTTGTTGGCTTGTTAGCTTGTTGGCTTGTTGGTTTGTTGGTTTGTTGGTTTCTTGGTTTGTTGGTTTGTTGGTTTTTTGGTTTTTAGCTTGTTGGTTTGTTGGCTTGTTGGCTTGTTGGTTTGTTGGTTTGTTGGTTTGTTGGTTTGTTGGTTTGTTGGTTTGTTGGTTTGTTGGCTTGTTGGTTTGTTGGTTTGTTGGTTTGTTGGTTTGTTGGTTTGTTGGTTTGTTGGTTAGTTAGTTTGTTCGTTTGTTGGTTTGTTGGTTTGTTGGTTTGTTCGTTTGTTGGTTTGTTTGTTTGTTGGTTTGTTGGCTTGTTGGTTTGTTTGTTTGTTGGTTTGTTCGTTTGTTGGCTTGTTGGTTTGTTGGTTTGTTGGTTTGTTGGTTTGTTCGTTTGTTCGTTTGTTCGTTTGTTGGCTTGTTAGCTTGTTGGCTTGTTGGTTTGTTGGTTTGTTGGTTTCTTGGTTTGTTGGTTTGTTGGTTTTTTGATTTTTGGCTTGTTGGTTTGTTGGCTTGTTGGCTTGTTGGTTTGTTCGTTTGTTGGTTTGTTGGTTTGTTGGTTTGTTGGTTTGTTGGTTTGTTTGTTTGCTGGTTTGTTGGTTTGTTGGTTTGTTGGTTTGTTCGTTTGTTGGTTTGTTGATTTGTTGGTTTGTTGGCTTGTTGGTTTGTTCGTTTGTTGGTTTGTTGGTTTGTTCGTTTGTTGGTTTGTTGGTTTGTTGGTTTGTTCGTTTGTTTGTTTGTTGGTCTATTCGTTTGTTGGCTTGTTGGTTTGTTGGCTTGTTGGTTTGTTGGTTTGTTAACTTGTTGGTTTGATAGTTTGTTGGTTTGTTAGATTGTTGGTTTGTTCGTTTGTTGGTTTGGTGGTTTGTTGGTTTGTTGGTTTGTTGGCTTGTTGGTTCGTTAGTTTGTTGGCTTGTTGGTTTGTTCGATTGTTGGTTTGTTCGTTTGTTGGTATGTTGGTTTGTTGGCTTGTTGGTTTGTCGGTTTCTTGGTTTGTTCCATTGTTGGTTTGTTCGTTTGTTGGCTTGTTGGTTTGTTGGCTTGTAGGCTTGTTGGTTTGTTCGTTTGTTGGTTTGTTGGTTAGTTGGTTTGTTCGTTTGTTGGTTTGTTGGTTTGTTGGTTTGTTCGTTTGTTGGTTTGTTTGTTTGTTGGTTTGTTGGCTTGTTGGTTTGTTTATTTGTTGGTTTGTTCGTTTGTTGGCTTGTTGGTTTGTTGGTTTGTTGGTTTGTTGGTTTGTTGGTTACTTGGTTTGTTAGTTTGTTGGTTTGTTCGTTTGTTGGTTTTTTGGTTTGTTCGTTTGTTGGTTTGTTGGTTTGTTGGTTTGTTCGTTTGTTTGTTTGTTGATCTATTCGTTTGTTGGCTTGTTGGTTTGTTGGCTTGTTGGCTTGCTGGTTTGTTGGTTTGTTGGCTTGTTGGCTTGTTGGTTTGATAGTTTGTTGGTTTGTTAGATTGTTGGTTTGTTTGTTTGTTGGTTTGTTGGTTTGTTTGTTTGTTGGTTTGTTGGCTTGTTGGTTTGTTGGTTTGTTGGCTTGTTGGTTTGTTCGATTGTTGGTTTGTTCGTTTGTTGGTATGTTGGTTTGTTGGCTTGTTGGTTTGTTGGTTTGTCGGTTTCTTGGTTTGTTCCATTGTTGGTTTGTTCGTTTGTTGGCTTGTTGGTTTGTTGGCTTGTAGGCTTGTTGGTTTGTTGGTTTGTTGGCTTGTTGGTTTGATGGTTTGTTGGTTTGTTGGTTTATTTGTTTGTTGGTTTGTTGGTTTGTTGGTTTATTTTTTGTTGGTTTGTTGGTTTGTTGGCTTGTTTGTTTGTTGGTTTGTTGGTTTGTTGGTTTGTTTGTTTGCTGGTTTGTTGGTTTGTTGGTTTGTTGGTTTGTTCGTTTGTTGGTTTGTTGGTTTGTTAGTTTGTTGGCTTGTTGGTTTGTTGGTTTGTTGGTTTGTTGGTTTGTTGGTTTGTTGGTTTGTGGGTTTGTTCGTTTGTTGGTTTGTTGGCTTGTTGGTTTGTTGGTTTGTTGGTTTTTTGGTTTGTTGGTTTGTTGGTTTAATGGTTTGTTGGCTTGTTGGTTTGTTGGTTTCTTCGTTTGTTGGTTTGTTGGTTTGTTCGTTTGTTGGCTTGTTGGTTTGTTGGCTTGTTGGCATGTTTGTTTGTTGGTTTGTTGGTTTGTTGGTGTGTTGGTTTGTTGGTTTGTTGGTTTGTTGGTTTGTTGGTTTGTTGGTTTTTTGGTTTGTTGGTTTGTTAGTTTAATGGTTTGTTGGCTTGTTGGTTTGTTGGTTTGTTCGTTTGTTGGTTTGTTTGTTTGTTGGCTTGTTGGTTTGTTGGCTTGTTGGCATGTTTGTTTGTTGGTTTGTTGGTTTGTTGGTTTGTTGGTTTGTTGGTTTGTTGGTTTGTTGGTTTGTTCGTTTTTTGGTTTGTTGGTTTGTTGGCTTGTTGGCTTGTCGATTTGTTCGTTTGTTAGTTTGTTGGTTTGTTGGTTTGTTCGTTTGTTGGTTTGTTCGTTTGTTAGTTTGTTGGTTTTTTGGTTTGTTGGCTTGCTGGTTTGTTTGTTTGTTGGTTTGCTCGTTTGTTGGTTTGTTGGCTTGTCGGTTTGTTGGTTTTTTGGCTTGTTGGTTTGTTCGATTGTTGGTTTGTTCGTTTGTTGGTATGTTGGTTTGTTGGCTTGTTGGTTTGTTGGTTTGTCGGTTTCTTGGTTTGTTCCATTGTTGGTTTGTTCGTTTGTTGGCTTGTTGGTTTGTTGGCTTGTAGGCTTGTTGGTTTGTTGGTTTGTTGTCTTGTTGGTTTGATGGTTTGTTGGTTTGTTGGTTTATTTGTTTGTTGGTTTGTTGGTTTGTTGGTTTGTTGGTTTATTTTTTGTTGGTTTGTTGGTTTGTTGGCTTGTTTGTTTGTTGGTTTGTTGGTTTGTTGGTTTGTTTGTTTGCTGGTTTGTTGGTTTGTTGGTTTGTTGGTTTGTTCGTTTGTTGGTTTGTTGGTTTGTTAGTTTGTTGGCTTGTTGGTTTGTTGGTTTGTTGGTTTGTTGGTTTGTTGGTTTGTTGGTTTGTTGGTTTGTGGGTTTGTTCGTTTGTTGGTTTGTTGGCTTGTTGGTTTGTTGGTTTGTTGGTTTGTTGGTTTGTTGGTTTGTTGGTTTGTTGGTTCTTTGGTTGTTGGTTTGTTGGTTTGTTCGTTTGTTGGTTTGTTGGTTTGTTGGTTTGTTGGTTTGTTGGTTTGTTGGTTTGTTGGTTTGTTCGTTTGTTTACTTGTTGGTTTATTGGCTTGTTGGCTTGTTGTTTTGTTGGTTTGTTCGTTTGCTGGTTTGTTGGTTTGTTGGTTTGTTGGTTTGTTTGTTTTTTGGTTTGTTGGTTTGTTGTTTTCTTGGTTTGTTGGTTTGTTGGTTTGTTGGTTTGTTGGTTTGTTGTTTTCTTGGTTTGTTGGTTTGTTGGTTTGTTGGCTTGTTGGCATGTTTGTTTGTTGGTTTGTTGGTTTGTTGGTGTGTTGGTTTGTTGGTTTGTTGGTTTGTTGGTTTGTTGGTTTGTTGGTTTTTTGGTTTGTTGGTTTGTTAGTTTAATGGTTTGTTGGCTTGTTGGTTTGTTGGTTTGTTCGTTTGTTGGTTTGTTTGTTTGTTGGCTTGTTGGTTTGTTGGCTTGTTGGCATGTTTGTTTGTTGGTTTGTTGGTTTGTTGGTTTGTTGGTTTGTTGGTGTGTTGGTTTGTTGGTTTGTTCGTTTTTTGGTTTGTTGGTTTGTTGGCTTGTTGGCTTGTCGATTTGTTCGTTTGTTAGTTTGTTGGTTTGTTGGTTTGTTCGTTTGTTGGTTTGTTCGTTTGTTAGTTTGTTGGTTTTTTGGTTTGTTGGCTTGCTGGTTTGTTTGTTTGTTGGTTTGCTCGTTTGTTGGTTTGTTGGCTTGTCGGTTTGTTGGTTTTTTGGCTTGTTGGTTTGTTCGATTGTTGGTTTGTTCGTTTGTTGGTATGTTGGTTTGTTGGCTTGTTGGTTTGTTGGTTTGTCGGTTTCTTGGTTTGTTCCATTGTTGGTTTGTTCGTTTGTTGGCTTGTTGGTTTGTTGGCTTGTAGGCTTGTTGGTTTGTTGGTTTGTTGTCTTGTTGGTTTGATGGTTTGTTGGTTTGTTGGTTTATTTGTTTGTTGGTTTGTTGGTTTGTTGGTTTGTTGGTTTATTTTTTGTTGGTTTGTTGGTTTGTTGGCTTGTTTGTTTGTTGGTTTGTTGGTTTGTTGGTTTGTTTGTTTGCTGGTTTGTTGGTTTGTTGGTTTGTTGGTTTGTTCGTTTGTTGGTTTGTTGGTTTGTTAGTTTGTTGGCTTGTTGGTTTGTTGGTTTGTTGGTTTGTTGGTTTGTTGGTTTGTTGGTTTGTTGGTTTGTGGGTTTGTTCGTTTGTTGGTTTGTTGGCTTGTTGGTTTGTTGGTTTGTTGGTTTGTTGGTTTGTTGGTTTGTTGGTTTGTTGGTTCTTTGGTTGTTGGTTTGTTGGTTTGTTCGTTTGTTGGTTTGTTGGTTTGTTGGTTTGTTGGTTTGTTGGTTTGTTGGTTTGTTGGTTTGTTCGTTTGTTTACTTGTTGGTTTATTGGCTTGTTGGCTTGTTGTTTTGTTGGTTTGTTCGTTTGCTGGTTTGTTGGTTTGTTGGTTTGTTGGTTTGTTTGTTTTTTGGTTTGTTGGTTTGTTGTTTTCTTGGTTTGTTGGTTTGTTGGTTTGTTGGTTTGTTGGTTTTTTGGTTTGTTGGTTTGTTGGTTTAATGGTTTGTTGGCTTGTTGGTTTGTTGGTTTCTTCGTTTGTTGGTTTGTTGGTTTGTTCGTTTGTTGGCTTGTTGGTTTGTTGGCTTGTTGGCATGTTTGTTAGTTGGTTTGTTGGTTTGTTGGTGTGTTGGTTTGTTGGTTTGTTGGTTTGTTGGTTTGTTGGTTTGTTCGTTTTTTGGTGTGTTGGTTTGTTGGCTTGTCGATTTGTTCGTTTGTTGGTTTTTTGGTTTGTTCGTTTGTTGGTTTGTTGGTTTGTTGGTTTGTTCGTTTGTTTGTTTGTTGGTCTATTCGTTTGTTGGCTTGTTGGTTTGTTGGTTTGTTGGCTTGTTGGTTTGATGGTTTGTTGGGTTGTTGGTTTGTTGGATTGTTGGTTTGTTCGTTTGATGGTTTGTTGGTTTGTTGGTATGTTGGTTTGTTGGCTTGTTTATTTGTTGGTTTGTTGGCTTGTTGGCTTGTTGGCTTGTTTGTTTGTTGGTTTGTTGGTTTTTTGGTTTGTTGATTTGTTGGTTACTTGGTTTGTTGGTTTGTTGGTTTGTTCGTAGGTTGGTTTGTTGGTTTGTTCGTTTGTTGGTTTGTTGGCTTGTTGATTTGTTGGTTTGTTGGTTTGTTGGTTTGTTGGTTTGTTCGTTTGTTGGTTTGTTCGTTTGTTCGCGTGTTGGTTTGTTGGTTTGTTGGCTTGTTGATTCATTGGTTCGTTGGTTTGTTGGTTTGTTGGTTTGTTCGTTTGTTGGTTTATTGGTTTGTTGGTTTGTTGGCTTGTTGGTTTGTTGGTTTGTTGGTTTGTTGGATTGTTGATTTGTTTGTTTGTTGGTTTGTTCGTTTGTTGGCTTGTTGGTTTATTGGCTTGTCGGCTTGGTGGTTTGTTGTTTTGTTGGTTTGTTGGCTTGTTGGTTTGTGGTTTGTTAGATCGTTGGTTTGTTCGTTTGTTGGTTTGTTCGTTTTTTTGTTTGTTGGTTTGTTCGTTTGTTGGCTTGTTGGCTTGTTGGCTTGTTGGTTTGTTGGTTTGTTGGTTTCTTGGTTTGTTGGTTTGTTGGTTTTTTGGTTTTTGGCTTGTTGGTTTGTTGGCTTGTTGGCTTGTTGGTTTGTTGGTTTGTTGGTTTGTTGGTTTGTTGGTTTGTTGGCTTGTTGGTTTGTTGGTTTGTTCGTTTGTTGGCTTGTTGGTTTGTCAGCTTGTTGGCTTGTTGGTTTGTTGGTTTGTTGGCTTGTTGGTTTGATGGTTTGCTGGGTTGTTGGTTTGCTGGATTGTTGGTTTGTTCGTTTGATGGTTTGTTGGTTTGTTGGTATGTTGGTTTGTTGGCTTGTTTGTTTGTTGGTTTGTTGGCTTATTGGCTTGTTGGCTTGTTTGTTTGTTGGTTTGTTGGTTTGTTCGTTTGTTGGTTTGTTCGTTTGTTCGCGTGTTGGTTTGTTGGCTTGTTGATTCGTTGGTTCGTTGGTTTGTTGGTTTGTTGGTTTGTTCGTTTGTTGGTTTATTGGTTTGTTGGTTTGTTGGCTTGTTGGTTTGTTGGTTTGTTGGTTTGTTGGTTTGTTGGATTGTTGGTTTGTTTGTTGGTTGGTTTGTTCGTTTGTGGCTTGTTGGTTTATTGGCTTGTCGGCTTGGTGGTTTGTTGTTTTGTTGGTTTGTTGGCTTGTTGGTTTGTGGTTTGTTAGATCGTTGGTTTGTTCGTTTGTTGGTTTGTTCATTTTTTTGTTTGTTGGTTTGTTCGTTTGTTCGGTTGTTGGTTTGTTGGTTTGTTGGTTTGTTGGTTTGTTGGTTTGTTGGTTTGTTGGTTTGTTCGTTTGTTCGTTTGTTCGTTTGTTGGCTTGTTAGCTTGTTGGCTTGTTGGTTTGTTGGTTTGTTGGTTTCTTGGTTTGTTGGTTTGTTGGTTTTTTGGTTTTTGGCTTGTTGGTTTGTTGGCTTGTTGGCTTGTTGGTTTGTTGGTTTGTTGGTTTGTTGGTTTGTTGGTTTGTTGGTTTGTTTGTTTTTTGGCTTGTTGGTTTGTTGGTTTGTTGGTTTGTTGGTTTGTTGGTTTGTTGGTTTGTTGGTTAGTTGGTTTGTTCGTTTGTTGGTTTGTTGGTTTGTTGGTTTGTTGGTTTGTTCGTTTGTTGGTTTGTTGGTTTGTTGGTTTGTTGGTTTGTTGGTTTGTTGGTTTGTTGGTTTGTTGGTTTGTTGGTTTGTGGGTTTGTTCGTTTGTTGGTTTGTTGGCTTGTTGGTTTGTTGGTTTGTTGGTTTGTTGGTTTGTTGGTTTGTTGGTTTGTTGGTTCTTTGGTTGTTGGTTTGTTGGTTTGTTCGTTTGTTGGTTTGTTGGTTTGTTGGTTTGTTGGTTTGTTGGTTTGTTGGTTTGTTGGTTTGTTGGTTTGTTCGTTTGTTTACTTGTTGGTTTATTGGCTTGTTGGCTTGTTGTTTTGTTGGTTTGTTCGTTTGCTGGTTTGTTGGTTTGTTGGTTTGTTGGTTTGTTCGTTTTTTGGTTTGTTGGTTTGTTGTTTTCTTGGTTTGTTGGTTTGTTGGTTTGTTGGTTTGTTGGTTTTTGGTTTGTTGGTTTGTTGGTTTAATGGTTTGTTGGCTTGTTGGTTTGTTGGTTTCTTCATTTGTTGGTTTGTTGGTTTGTTCGTTTGTTGGCTTGTTGGTTTGTTGGCTTGTTGGCATGTTTGTTTGTTGGTTTGTTGGTTTGTTGGTGTGTTGGTTTGTTGGTTTGTTGGTTTGTTGGTTTGTTGGTTTGTTCGTTTTTTGGTTTGTTGGTTTGTTGGCTTGTCGATTTGTTCGTTTGTTGGTTTTTTGGTTTGTTCGTTTGTTGGTTTGTTGGTTTGTTGGTTTGTTCGTTTGTTTGTTTGTTGGTCTATTCGTTTGTTGGCTTGTTGGTTTGTTGGTTTGTTGGCTTGTTGGTTTGATGGTTTGTTGGGTTGTTGGTTTGTTGGATTGTTGGTTTGTTCGTTTGATGGTTTGTTGGTTTGTTGGTATGTTGGTTTGTTGGCTTGTTTATTTGTTGGTTTGTTGGCTTGTTGGCTTGTTGGCTTGTTTGTTTGTTGGTTTGTTGGTTTTTTGGTTTGTTGATTTGTTGGTTACTTGGTTTGTTGGTTTGTTGGTTTGTTCGTAGGTTGGTTTGTTGGTTTGTTCGTTTGTTGGTTTGTTGGCTTGTTGATTTGTTGGTTTGTTGGTTTGTTGGTTTGTTGGTTTGTTGGTTTGTTCGTTTGTTGGTTTGTTCGTTTGTTCGCGTGTTGGTTTGTTGGTTTGTTGGCTTGTTGATTCATTGGTTCGTTGGTTTGTTGGTTTGTTGGTTTGTTCGTTTGTTGGTTTATTGGTTTGTTGGTTTGTTGGCTTGTTGGTTTGTTGGTTTGTTGGTTTGTTGGATTGTTGGTTTGTTTGTTTGTTGGTTTGTTCGTTTGTTGGCTTGTTGGTTTATTGGCTTGTCGGCTTGGTGGTTTGTTGTTTTGTTGGTTTGTTGGCTTGTTGGTTTGTGGTTTGTTAGATCGTTGGTTTGTTCGTTTGTTGGTTTGTTCGTTTTTTTGTTTGTTGGTTTGTTCGTTTGTTCGTTTGTTGGTTTGTTGGTTGGTTGGTTTGTTGGTTTGTTGGTTTGTTGGTTTGTTCGTTTGTTCGTTTGTTGGCTTGTTGGCTTGTTGGCTTGTTGGTTTGTTGGTTTGTTGGTTTCTTGGTTTGTTGGTTTGTTGGTTTTTTGGTTTTTGGCTTGTTGGTTTGTTGGCTTGTTGGCTTGTTGGTTTGTTGGTTTGTTGGTTTGTTGGTTTGTTGGTTTGTTGGCTTGTTGGTTTGTTGGTTTGTTCGTTTGTTGGCTTGTTGGTTTGTCAGCTTGTTGGCTTGTTGGTTTGTTGGTTTGTTGGCTTGTTGGTTTGATGGTTTGCTGGGTTGTTGGTTTGCTGGATTGTTGGTTTGTTCGTTTGATGGTTTGTTGGTTTGTTGGTATGTTGGTTTGTTGGCTTGTTTGTTTGTTGGTTTGTTGGCTTATTGGCTTGTTGGCTTGTTTGTTTGTTGGTTTGTTGGTTTGTTCGTTTGTTGGTTTGTTCGTTTGTTCGCGTGTTGGTTTGTTGGCTTGTTGATTCGTTGGTTCGTTGGTTTGTTGGTTTGTTGGTTTGTTCGTTTGTTGGTTTATTGGTTTGTTGGTTTGTTGGCTTGTTGGTTTGTTGGTTTGTTGGTTTGTTGGTTTGTTGGATTGTTGGTTTGTTTGTTGGTTGGTTTGTTCGTTTGTTGGCTTGTTGGTTTATTAGCTTGTCGGCTTGGTGGTTTGTTGTTTTGTTGGTTTGTTGGCTTGTTGGTTTGTGGTTTGTTAGATCGTTGGTTTGTTCGTTTGTTGGTTTGTTCGTTTTTTTGTTTGTTGGTTTGTTCGTTTGTTCGGTTGTTGGTTTGTTGGTTTGTTGGTTTGTTGGTTTGTTGGTTTGTTGGTTTGTTCGTTTGTTCGTTTGTTCGTTTGTTGGCTTGTTAGCTTGTTGGCTTGTTGGTTTGTTGGTTTGTTGGTTTCTTGGTTTCTTGGTTTGTTGGTTTTTTGGTTTTTGGCTTGTTGGTTTGTTGGCTTGTTGGCTTGTTGGTTTGTTGGTTTGTTGGTTTGTTGGTTTGTTGGTTTGTTGGTTTGTTGGTTTGTTGGCTTGTTGGTTTGTTGGTTTGTTGGTTTGTTGGTTTGTTGGTTTGTTGGTTTGTTGGTTAGTTGGTTTGTTCGTTTGTTGGTTTGTTGGTTTGTTGGTTTGTTGGTTTGTTCGTTTGTTGGTTTGTTGGTTTGTTGGTTTGTTGGTTTGTTGGTTTGTTGGTTACTTGGTTTGTTAGTTTGTTGGTTTGTTCGTTTGTTGGTTTTTTGGTTTGTTCGTTTGTTGGTTTGTTGGTTTGTTGGTTTGTTCGTTTGTTTGTTTGTTGGTCTATTCGTTTGTTGGCTTGTTGGTTTGTTGGCTTGTTGGCTTGTTGGTTTGTTGGTTTGTTGGCTTGTTGGTTTGATAGTTTGTTGGTTTGTTAGATTGTTGGTTTGTTCGTTTGTTGGTTTGTTGGTTTGTTGGTTTGTTGGTTTGTTGGCTTGTTGGTTTGTTGGTTTGTTGGCTTGTTGGTTTGTTCGATTGTTGGTTTGTTCGTTTGTTGGTATGTTGGTTTGTTGGCTTGTTGGTTTGTTGGTTTGTCGGTTTCTTGGTTTGTTCCATTGTTGGTTTGTTCGTTTGTTGGCTTGTTGGTTTGTTGGCTTGTAGGCTTGTTGGTTTGTTGGTTTGTTGGCTTGTTGGTTTGATGGTTTGTTGGTTTGTTGGTTTGTTGGATTGTTGGTTTGTTCGTTTGATGGTTTGTTGGTTTGTTGGTTTGTTGGCTTGTTCGTTTGTTGGTTTGTTGGCTTGTTGGCTTGTTGGCTTGTTGGTTTGTTGGTTTGTTGGTTTATTTGTTTGTTGGTTTGTTGGTTTGTTGGTTTGTTGGTTTATTTTTTGTTGGTTTGTTGGTTTGTTGGCTTGTTTGTTTGTTGGTTTGTTGGTTTGTTGGTTTGTTTGTTTGTTGGTTTGTTCCTTTGTTGGTTTGTTGATTTGTTGGTTTGTTGGCTTGTTGGTTTGTTCGTTTGTTGGTTTGTTGGTTTGTTCGTTTGTTGGTTTGTTGGTTTGTTGGTTTGTTCGTTTGTTTGTTTGTTGGTCTATTCGTTTGTTGGCTTGTTGGTTTGTTGGCTTGTTGGTTTGTTGGTTTGTTAACTTGTTGGTTTGATAGTTTGTTGGTTTGTTAGATTGTTGGTTTGTTCGTTTGTTGGTTTGTTGGTTTGTTGGTTTGTTGGTTTGTTGGCTTGTTGGTTCGTTGGTTTGTTGGCTTGTTGGTTTGTTCGATTGTTTGTTTGTTCGTTGGTTGGTATGTTGGTTTGTTGGCTTGTTGGTTTGTCGGTTTCTTGGTTTGTTCCATTATTGGTTTGTTCGTTTGTTGGCTTGTTGGTTTGTTGGCTTGTAGGCTTGTTGGTTTGTTCGTTTGTTGGTTTGTCGGTTAGTTGGTTTGTTCGTTTGTTGGTTTGTTGGTTTGTTGGTTTGTTCGTTTGTTGGTTTGTTTGTTTGTCGGTTTGTTGGCTTGTTGGTTTGTTTGTTTGTTGGTTTGTTCGTTTGTTGGCTTGTTGGTTTGTTGGTTTGTTGGTTTGTTGGTTTGTTGGTTACTTGGTTTGTTAGTTTGTTGCTTTGTTCGTTTGTTGGTTTTTTGGTTTGTTCGTTCGTTGGTTTGTTGGTTTGTTGGTTTGCTCGTTTGTTTGTTTGTTGGTCTATTCGTTTGTTGGCTTGTTGGTTTGTTGGCTTGTTGGCTTGTTGGTTTGTTGGTTTGTTGGCTTGTTGGTTTGATAGTTTGTTGGTTTGTTAGATTGTTGGTTTGTTGGTTTGTTGGTTTGTTGGTTTGTTGGTTTGTTGGTTTGTTGGCTTGTTGGTTTGTTGGTTTGTTGGCTTGTTGGTTTGTTCGATTGTTGGTTTGTTCGTTTGTTGGTATGTTGGTTTGTTGGCTTGTTGGTTTGTTGGTTTGTCGGTTTCTTGGTTTGTTCCATTGTTGGTTTGTTCGTTTGTTGGCTTGTTGGTTTGTTGGCTTGTAGGCTTGTTGGTTTGTTGGTTTGTTGGCTTGTTGGTTTGATGGTTTGTTGGTTTGATGGTTTGTTGGTTTGTTGGTTTATTTGTTTGTTGGTTTGTTGGTTTGTTGGGGTGTTGGTTTATTTTTTGTTGGTTTGTTGGCTTGTTTGTTTGTTGGTTTGTTGGTTTGTTGGTTTGTTTGTTTGCTGGTTTGTTGGTTTGTTGGTTTGTTGGTTTGTTCGTTTGTTGGTTTGTTGGTTTGTTAGTTTGTTGGCTTGTTGGTTTGTTGGCTTGTTGGTTTGTTCGATTGTTGGTTTGTTCGTTTGTTGGTATGTTGGTTTGTTGGCTTGTTGGTTTGTTGGTTTGTCGGTTTCTTGGTTTGTTCCATTGTTGGTTTGTTCGTAGTTTGTTGCTTTGTTCGTTTGTTGGTTTTTTGGTTTGTTCGTTCGTTGGTTTGTTGGTTTGTTGGTTTGCTCGTTTGTTTGTTTGTTGGTCTATTCGTTTGTTGGCTTGTTGGTTTGTTGGCTTGTTGGCTTGTTGGTTTGTTGGTTTGTTGGCTTGTTGGTTTGATAGTTTGTTGGTTTGTTAGATTGTTGGTTTGTTCGTTTGTTGGTTTGTTGGTTTGTTGGTTTGTTGGTTTGTTGGCTTGTTGGTTTGTTGGTTTGTTGGCTTGTTGGTTTGTTCGATTGTTGGTTTGTTCGTTTGTTGGTATGTTGGTTTGTTGGCTTGTTGGCTTGTTGGTTTGTCGGTTTCTTGGTTTGTTCCATTGTTGGTTTGTTCGTTTGTTGGCTTGTTGGTTTGTTGGCTTGTAGGCTTGTTGGTTTATTGGTTTGTTGGCTTGTTGGTTTGATGGTTTGTTGGTTTGTTGGTTTATTTGTTTGTTGGTTTGTTGGTTTGTTGGTTTGTTGGTTTATTTTTTGTTTGTTTGTTGGCTTGTTTGTTTGTTGGTTTGTTGGTTTGTTGGTTTGTTTGTTTGCTGGTTTGTTGGTTTGTTGGTTTGTTGGTTTGTTCGTTTGTTGGTTTGTTGGTTTGTTAGTTTGTTGGCTTGTTGATTTGTTGGTTTGTTGGTTTGTTGGTTTGTTGGTTTGTGGGTTTGTTCGTTTGTTGGTTTGTTGGCTTGTTGGTTTGTTGGTTTGTTGGTTTGTTGGTTTGTTGGTTTGTTGGTTTGTTGGTTTGTTGGTTTGTTGGTTTTTTGGTTGTTGGTTTGTTGGTTTGTTCGTTTGTTGGTTTGTTGGTTTGTTGGTTTGTTGGTTTGTTGGTTTGTTGGTTTGTTGGTTTGTTGGTTTGTTGGTTTGTTGGTTTGTTTACTTGTTGGTTTATTGGCTTGTTGGCTTGTTGGTTTGTTGGTTTGTTCGTTTGTTGGTTTGTTGGTTTGTTGGTTTGTTCGTTTGTTTGTTTGTTGGTCTATTCGTTTGTTGGCTTGTTGGTTTGTTGGCTTGTTGGTTTGTTGGTTTGTTAACTTGTTGGTTTGATAGTTTGTTGGTTTGTTAGATTGTTGGTTTGTTCGTTTGTTGGTTTGGTGGTTTGTTGGTTTGTTGGTTTTTTGGCTTGTTGGTTCGTTGGTTTGTTGGCTTGTTGGTTTGTTCGATTGTTTGTTTGTTCGTTTGTTGGTATGTTGGTTTGTCGGTTAGTTGGTTTGTTCGTTTGTTGGTTTGTTGGTTTGTTGGTTTGTTCGTTTGTTGGTTACTTGGTTTGTTAGTTTGTTGCTTTGTTCGTTTGTTGGTTTTTTGGTTTGTTCGTTCGTTGGTTTGTTGGCTTGTTGGTTTGTTCGATTGTTGGTTTGTTCGTTTGTTGGTATGTTGGTTTGTTGGTTTGTTCGTTTGTTGGTTTGTCGGTTTCTTGGTTTGTTCCATTGTTGGTTTGTTCGTTTGTTGGATTGTTGGTTTGTTGGCTTGTAGGCTTGTTGGTTTGTTGGTTTGTTAACTTGTTGGTTTGATAGTTTGTTGGTTTGTTAGATTGTTGGTTTGTTCGTTTGTTGGTTTGGTGGTTTGTTGGTTTGTTGGTTTGTTGGCTTGTTGGTTTGTTGGTTTGTTAACTTGTTGGTTTGATAGTTTGTTGGTTTGTTAGATTGTTGGTTTGTTCGTTTGTTGGTTTGGTGGTTTGTTGGTTTCTTGGTTTGTTCCATTGTTGGTTTGTTCGTTTGTTGGCTTGTTGGTTTGTTGGCTTGTAGGCTTGTTGGTTTGTTCGTTTGTTGGTTTGTCGGTTAGTTGGTTTGTTCGTTTGTTGGTTTGTTGGTTTGTTGGTTTGTTCGTTTGTTGGTTTGTTTGTTTGTTGGTTTGTTGGCTTGTTGGTTTGTTTGTTTGTTGGTTTGTTCGTTTGTTGGCTTGTTGGTTTGTTGGTTTGTTGGTTTGTTGGTTTGTTGGTTACTTGGTTTGTTAGTTTGTTGCTTTGTTCGTTTGTTGGTTTTTTGGTTTGTTCGTTCGTTGGTTTGTTGGTTTGTTGGTTTGTCCGTTTGTTTGTTTGTTGGTCTATTCGTTTGTTGGCTTGTTGGTTTGTTGGCTTGTTGGCTTGTTGGTTTGTTGGTTTGTTGGCTTGTTGGTTTGATAGTTTGTTGGTTTGTTAGATTGTTGGTTTGTTCGTTTGTTGGTTTGTTGGTTTGTTGGTTTGTTGGTTTGTTGGCTTGTTGGTTTGTTGGTTTGTTGGCTTGTTGGTTTGTTCGATTGTTGGTTTGTTCGTTTGTTGGTATGTTGGTTTGTTGGCTTGTTGGTTTGTTGGTTTGTCCGTTTCTTGGTTTGTTCCATTGTTGGTTTGTTCGTTTGTTGGCTTGTTGGTTTGTTGGCTTGTAGGCTTGTTGGTTTGTTGGTTTGTTGGCTTGTTGGTTTGATGGTTTGTTGGTTTGTTGGTTTATTTGTTTGTTGGTTTGTTGGTTTGTTGGTTTGTTGGTTTATTTTTTGTTGGTTTGTTGGTTTGTTGGCTTGTTTGTTTGTTGGTTTGTTGGTTTGTTGGTTTGTTTGTTTGCTGGTTTGTTCGTTTGTTGGTTTGTTGGTTTGTTCGTTTGTTGGTTTGTTGGTTTGTTAGTTTGTTGGCTTGTTGGTTTGTTGGTTTGTTGGTTTGTTGGTTTGTTGATTTGTGGGTTTGTTCGTTTGTTGGTTTGTTGGCTTGTTGGTTTGTTGGTTTGTTGGTTTGTTGGTTTGTTGGTTTGTTGGTTTGTTGGTTTGTTGGTTTGTTGGTTTGTTGGTTTTTTGGTTGTTGGTTTGTTGGTTTGTTCGTTTGTTGGTTTGTTGGTTTGTTGGTTTGTTGGTTTGTTGGTTTGTTGGTTTGTTGGTTTGTTGGTTTGTTGGTTTGTTGGTTTGTTGGTTTGTTTACTTGTTGGTTTATTGGCTTGTTGGCTTGTTGGTTTGTTGCTTTGTTGGTTTGCTGGTTTGTTGGTTTGTTGGTTTGTTGGTTTGTTCGTTTTTTGGTTTGTAGGTTTGTTGTTTTCTTGTTTTGTTGGTTTGTTGGTTTGTTGGTTTGTTGGTTTTTTGGTTTGTTGGTTTGTTAGTTTAATGGTTTGTTGGCTTGTTGGTTTGTTGGTTTGTTCGTTTGTTGGTTTGTTGGTTTGTTCGTTTGTTGGCTTGTTGGTTTGTTGGCTTGTTGGCATATTTGTTTGTTGGTTTGTTGGTTTGTTGGTTTGTTGGTTTGTTGGTTTGTTGGTTTGTTGGTTTGTTCGTTTTTTGGTTTGTTGGTTTGTTGGCTTGTTGGCTTGTCGATTTGTTCGTTTGTTAGTTTGTTGGTTTGTTGGTTTGTTCGTTTGTTGGTTTGTTCGTTTGTTAGTTTGTTGGTTTTTTGGTTTGTTGGCTTGTTGGTTTGTTTGTTTGTTGGTTTGTTCGTTTGTTGGTTTGTTGGTTTGTTGGTTTGTTGGTTTGTTGGCTTGTTGGTTTGTTGGTTTGTTGGCTTGTTGGTTTGTTCGATTGTTGGTTTGTTCGTTTGTTGGTATGTTGGTTTGTTGGCTTGTTGGTTTGTTGGTTTGTCGGTTTCTTGGTTTGTTCCATTGTTGGTTTGTGCGTTTGTTGGCTTGTTGGTTTGTTGGCTTGTAGGCTTGTTGGTTTGTTGGTTTGTTGGCTTGTTGGTTTGATGGTTTGTTGGTTTGTTGGTTTATTTGTTTGTTGGTTTGTTGGTTTGTTGGTTTGTTGGTTTATTTTTTGTTGGTTTGTTGGTTTGTTGGCTTGTTTGTTTGTTGGTTTGTTGGTTTGTTGGTTTGTTTGTTTGCTGGTTTGTTGGTTTGTTGGTTTGTTGGTTTGTTCGTTTGTTGGTTTGTTGGTTTGTTAGTTTGTTGGCTTGTTGGTTTGTTGGTTTGTTGGTTTGTTGGTTTGTTGGTTTGTTGGTTTGTGGGTTTGTTCGTTTGTTGGTTTGTTGGCTTGTTGGTTTGTTGGTTTGTTGGTTTGTTGGTTTGTTGGTTTGTTGGTTTGTTGGTTTTTTGATTGTTGGTTTGTTGGTTTGTTCGTTTGTTGGTTTGTTGGTTTGTTGGTTTGTTGGTTTGTTGGTTTGTTGGTTTGTTGGTTTGTTCGTTTGTTTACTTGTTGGTTTATTGGCTTGTTGGCTTGTTGTTTTGTTGGTTTGTTGGTTTGCTGGTTTGTTAGTTTGTTGGTTTGTTGGTTTGTTCGTTTTTTGGTTTGTTGGTTTGTTGTTTTCTTGGTTTGTTGGTTTGTTGGTTTGTTGGTTTAATGGTTTTTTGGTTTGTTGGTTTGTTGGTTTAATGGTTTGTTGGCTTGTTGGTTTGTTGGTTTCTTCATTTGTTGGTTTGTTGGTTTGTTCGTTTGTTGGCTTGTTGGTTTGTTGGCTTGTTGGCATGTTTGTTTGTTGGTTTGTTGGTTTGTTGGTTTGTTGGTTTGTTGGTTTGTTGGTTTGTTGGTTTGTTGGTTTGTTCGTTTTTTGGTTTGTTGGTTTGTTGGCTTGTTGGCTTGTCGATTTGTTCGTTTGTTAGTTTGTTGGTTTGTTGGTTTGTTCGTTTGTTGGTTTGTTCGTTTGTTAGTTTGTTGGTTTTTTGGTTTGTTGGCTTGTTGGTTTGTTTGTTTGTTGGTTTGTTCGTTTGTTGGCTTGTTGGTTTGTTGGTTTGTCGATTTGTTGGTTACTTGGTTTGTTGATTTGTTGGTTTGTTCGTATGTTGGTTTGTTTGTTTGTCGGTTTCTTGGTTTGTTCCATTGTTGGTTTGTTCGTTTGTTGGTTTGTTGATTTGTTGTTTGATGGTTTGTTTGTTTGTTGATTTGTTCGTTTGTTGGCTTGTTCGTTTGTTGGCTTGTTGGTTTGCTGGTTTGTTGGCTTGTCGGTTTGTTGGTTTGTTGGTTTGTTGGTTTGTTGGTTTGTTGGTTTGTTCGTTTGTTGGTTTTTTGGTTCGTTCATTTGTTGGTTTGTTGGCTTGTTGGTTTGTTGGTTTGTTGGTTTGTTGGGTTGTTGGTTTGTTCGTTTGTTGGTTTGTTCGTTTGTTCGTTTGTTGGCTTGGTGGTTTGTTGGCTTGTAGGCTTGTTGGTTTGTTCGTTTGTTGGTTTGTTGGTTAGTTGGTTTGTTCGTTTGTTGGTTTGTTGGTTTGTTGGTTTGTTCGTTTGTTGGTTTGTTTGTTTGTTGGTTTGTTGGCTTGTTGGTTTGTTTGTTTGTTGGTTTGTTCGTTTGTTGGCTTGTTGGTTTGTTGGTTTGTTGGTTTGTTGGTTTGTTGGTTACTTGGTTTGTTAGTTTGTTGGTTTGTTCGTTTGTTGGTTTGTTGGTTTGTTCTTTTTTTGGTTTGTTGGTTTGTTGGTTTGTTCGTTTGTTTGTTTGTTGGTCTATTCGTTTGTTGGCTTGTTGGTTTGTTGGCTTGTTGGCTTGTTGGTTTGTTGGTTTGTTGGCTTGTTGGTTTGATAGTTTGTTGGTTTGTTAGATTGTTGGTTTGTTGGTTTGTTGGTTTGTTGGTTTGTTGGTTTGTTGGCTTGTTGGTTTGTTGGTTTGTTGGCTTGTTGGTTTGTTCGATTGTTGGTTTGTTCGTTTGTTGGTATGTTGGTTTGTTGGCTTGTTGGTTTGTTGGTTTGTCGGTTTCTTGGTTTGTTCCATTGTTGGTTTGTTCGTTTGTTGGCTTGTTGGTTTGTTGGCTTGTAGGCTTGTTGGTTTGTTGGTTTGTTGGCTTGTTGGTTTAATGGTTTGTTGGTTTGTTGGTTTGTTGGATTGTTGGTTTGTTCGTTTGATGGTTTGTTGGTTTGTTGGTTTGTTGGCTTGTTCGTTTGTTGGTTTGTTGGCTTGTTGGCTTGTTGGTTTGTTGGTTTGTTGGTTTATTTGTTTGTTGGTTTGTTGGTTTGTTGGTTTATTTTTTGTTGGTTTGTTGGTTTGTTGGTTTGTTGGCTTGTTTGTTTGTTGGTTTGTTGGTTTGTTGGTTTGTTTGTTTGCTGGTTTGTTGGTTTGTTGGTTTGTTGGTTTGTTCGTTTGTTGGTTTGTTGATTTGTTGGTTTGTTGGCTTGTTGGTTTGTTCGTTTGTTGGTTTGTTGGTTTGTTCGTTTGTTGGTTTGTTGGTTTGTTGGTTTGTTGGTTTGTTCGTTTGTTTGTTTGTTGGTCTATTCGTTTGTTGGCTTGTTGGTTTGTTGGCTTGTTGGTTTGTTGGTTTGTTAACTTGTTGGTTTGATAGTTTGTTGGTTTGTTAGATTGTTGGTTTGTTCGTTTGTTGGTTTGGTGGTTTGTTGGTTTGTTGGTTTGTTGGCTTGTTGGTTCGTTGGTTTGTTGGCTTGTTGGTTTGTTCGATTGTTGGTTTGTTCGTTTGTTGGTATGTTGGTTTTTTGGCTTGTTGGTTTGTCGGTTTCTTGGTTTGTTCCATTGTTGGTTTGTTCGCTTGTTGGCTTGTTGGTTTGTTGGCTTGTAGGCTTGTTGGTTTGTTGGTTTGTTGGCTTGTTGGTTTGATGGTTTGTTGGTTTGTTGGTTTGTTGGATTGTTGGTTTGTTCGTTTGATGGTTTGTTGGTTTGTTGGTTTGTTGGCTTGCTCGTTTGTTGGTTTGTTGGTTTGTTGGCTTGTTGGCTTGTTGGCTTGTTGGTTTGTTGGTTTGTTTGTTTGTTGGTTTGTTGGTTTGTTGGTTTATTTGTTTGTTGGTTTGTTGGTTTGTTGGTTTGTTGGTTTATTTTTTGTTGGTTTGTTGGTTTGTTGGCTTGTTGGTTTGTTGGTTTGTTGGTTTCTTGGTTTGTTGGTTTGTTGGTTTTTTGGATTTTGGCTTGTTGGTTTGTTGGCTTGTTGGCTTGTTGGTTTGTTGGTTTGTTGGTTTGTTGGTTTGTTGGTTTGTTGGTTTGTTGGCTTGTTGGCTTGTTGGCTTGTTGGTTTGCTGGTTTGTTGGTTTCTTGGTTTGTTGGTTTGTTGGTTTTTTGGTTTTTGGCTTGTTGGTTTGTTGGCTTGTTGGCTTGTTGGTTTGTTGGTTTGTTGGTTTGTTGGTTTGTTGGTTTGTTGGTTTGTTGGCTTGTTGGTTTGTTGGTTTGTTGGTTTGTTGGTTTGTTGGTTTGTTGGTTTGTTGGTTAGTTGGTTTGTTCGTTTGTTGGTTTGTTGGTTTGTTGGTTTATTCGTTTGTTGGTTTGTTTGTTTGTTGGTTTGTTGGCTTGTTGGTTTGTTTGTTTGTTGGTTTGTTCGTTTGTTGGCTTGTTGGTTTGTTGGTTTGTTGTTTTGTTGGTTTGTTGGTTACTTGGTTTGTTAGTTTGTTGGTTTGTTCGTTTTTTTGGTTTGTTGGTTTGTTCGTTTGTTGGTTTGTTGGTTTGTTGGTTTGTTCGTTTGTTTGTTTGTTGGTCTATTCGTTTGTTCGCTTGTTGGTTTGTTGGCTTGTTGGCTTGTTGGTTTGTTGGTTTGTTGGCTTGTTGGTTTGATAGTTTGTTGGTTTGTTAGATTGTTGATTTGTTCGTTTGTTGGTTTGTTGGTTTGTTGGTTTGTTGGTTTGTTGGTTTGTTGGCTTGTTGATTTGTTGGTTTGTTGGCTTGTTGGTTTGTTCGATTGCTGGTTTGTTCGTTTGTTGGTATGTTGGTTTGTTGGCTTGTTGGTTTGTTGGTTTGTCGGTTTCTTGGTTTGTTCCATTGTTGGTTTGTTCGTTTGTTGGCTTGTTGGTTTGTTGGCTTGTAGGCTTGTTGGTTTGTTGGTTTGTTGGCTTGTTGTTTTGATGGTTTGTTGGTTTGTTGGTTTGTTGGATTGTTGGTTTGTTCGTTTGATGGTTTGTTGGTTTGTTGGTTTTTTGGCTTGTTCGTTTGTTGGTTTGTTGGCTTGTTGGCTTGTTGGCTTGTTGGTTTGTTGGTTTGTTGGTTTATTTGTTTGTTGGTTTGTTGGTTTGTTGGTTTGTTGGTTTATTTTTTGTTGGTTTGTTGGTTTGTTGGCTTGTTTGTTTGTTGGTTTGTTGGTTTGTTGGTTTGTTTGTTTGCTGGTTTGTTGGTTTGTTGGTTTGTTGGTTTGTTCGTTTGTTGGTTTGTTGATTTGTTGGTTTGTTGGCTTGTTGGTTTGTTCGTTTGTTGGTTTGTTGGTTTGTTCGTTTGTTGGTTTGTTGGTTTGTTCGTTTGTTTGTTTGTTGTTCTATTCGTTTGTTGGCTTGTTGGTTTGTTGGCTTGTTGGTTTGTTGGTTTGTTAACTTGTTGGTTTGATAGTTTGTTGGTTTGTTAGATTGTTGGTTTGTTGGTTTGTTGGTTTGTTGGTTTGTTGGCTTGTTGGTTTGTTGGTTTGTTGGCTGGTTGGTTTGTTCGATTGTTGGTTTGTTCGTTTGTTGGTATGTTGGTTTGTTGGCTTGTTGGTTTGTTGGTTTGTCGGTTTCTTGGTTTGTTCCATTGTTGGTTTGTTCGTTTGTTGGCTTGTTGGTTTGTTGGCTTGTAGGCTTGTTGGTTTGTTGGTTTGTTGGCTTCTTGGTTTGATGGTTTGTTGGTTTGTTGGTTTGTTGGATTGTTGGTTTGTTCGTTTGATGGTTTGTTGGTTTGTTGGCTTGCTCGTTTGTTGGTTTGTTGGCTTGTTGGCTTGTTGGCTTGTTGGTTTGTTGGTTTGTTTGTTTGTTGGTTTGTTGGTTTGTTGGTTTATTTGTTTGTTGGTTTGTTGGTTTGTTGGTTTGTTGGTTTATTTTTTGTTGGTTTGTTGGTTTGTTTGCTTGTTTGTTTGTTGGTTTGTTGGTTTGTTGGTTTGTTTGTTTGCTGGTTTGTTGGTTTGTTGGTTTGTTGGTTTGTTCGTTTTTTGGTTTGTTGGTTTGTTAGTTTGTTGGCTTGTTGGTTTGTTGGTTTGTTGGTTTGTTGGTTTGTTGGTTTGTTGGTTTGTGGGTTTGTTCATTTGTTGGTTTGTTGGCTTGTTGGTTTGTTGGTTTGTTGGTTTGTTGGTTTGTTGGTTTGCTGGTTTGTTGGTTTGTTGGTTTTTTGGTTGTTGGTTTGTTGGTTTGTTCGTTTGTTGGTTTGTTGGTTTGTTGGTTTGTTGGTTTGTTGGTTTGTTGGTTTGTTGGTTTGTTGGTTTGTTCGTTTGTTTACTTGTTGGTTTATTGACTTGTTGGCTTATTGGTTTGTTGGTTTGTTGGTTTGTTGGCTTGTTTGTTTGTTGGTTTGTTGGTTTGTTGGTTTGTTTGTTTGCTGGTTTGTTGGTTTGTTGGTTTGTTGGTTTGTTCGTTTTTTGGTTTGTTGGTTTGTTAGTTTGTTGGCTTGTTAATTTGTTGGTTTGTTGGTTTGTTGGTTTGTTGGTTTGTTGGTTTGTTGGTTTGTTGGCTTGTTGGCTTGTTGACTTGTTGGTTTGCTGGTTTGTTGGTTTCTTGGTTTGTTGGTTTGTTGGTTTTTTGGTTTTTGGCTTGTTGGTTTGTTGGCTTGTTGGCTTGTTGGTTTGTTGGTTTGTTGGTTTGTTGGTTTGTTGGTTTGTTGGTTTGTTGGCTTGTTGGTTTGTTGGTTTGTTGGTTTGTTGGTTTGTTGGTTTGTTGGTTTGTTGGTTAGTTGGTTTGTTCGTTTGTTGGTTTGTTGGTTTGTTCGTTTGTTGGTTTGTTTGTTTGTTGGTTTGTTGGCTTGTTGGTTTGTTTGTTTGTTGGTTTGTTCGTTTGTTGGCTTGTTGGTTTGTTGGTTTGTTGTTTTGTTGGTTTGTTGGTTACTTGGTTTGTTAGTTTGTTGGTTTGTTCGTTTTTTTGGTTTGTTGGTTTGTTCGTTTGTTGGTTTGTTGGTTTGTTGGTTTGTTCGTTTGTTTGTTTGTTGGTCTATTCGTTTGTTCGCTTGGTGGTTTGTTGGCTTGTTGGTTTGTTGGTTTGTTGGCTTGTTGGTTTGATAGTTTGTTGGTTTGTTAGATTGTTGGTTTGTTCGTTTGTTGGTTTGTTGGTTTGTTGGTTTGTTGGTTTGTTGGTTTGTTGGTTTGTTGGCTTGTTGGTTTGTTGGTTTGTTGGCTTGTTGGTTTGTTCGATTGCTGGTTTGTTCGTTTGTTGGTATGTTGGTTTGTTGGCTTGTTGGTTTGTTGGTTTGTCGGTTTCTTGGTTTGTTCCATTGTTGGTTTGTTCGTTTGTTGGATTGTTGGTTTGTTGGCTTGTAGGCTTGTTGGTTTGTTGGTTTGTTGGCTTGTTGGTTTGATGGTTTGTTGGTTTGTTGGTTTGTTGGATTGTTGGTTTGTTCGTTTGATGGTTTGTTGGTTTGTTGGTTTTTTGGCTTGTTCGTTTGTTGGTTTGTTGGCTTGTTGGCTTGTTGGCTTGTTGGTTTGTTGGTTTGTTGGTTTATTTGTTTGTTGGTTTGTTGGTTTGTTGGTTTGTTGGTTTATTTTTTGTTGGTTTGTTGGTTTGTTGGCTTGTTTGTTTGTTGGTTTGTTGGTTTGTTGGTTTGTTTGTTTGCTGGTTTGTTGGTTTGTTGGTTTGTTGGTTTGTTCGTTTGTTGGTTTGTTGATTTGTTGGTTTGTTGGCTTGTTGGTTTGTTCGTTTGTTGGTTTGTTGGTTTGTTCGTTTGTTGGTTTGTTGGTTTGTTCGTTTGTTTGTTTGTTGTTCTATTCGTTTGTTGGCTTGTTGGTTTGTTGGCTTGTTGGTTTGTTGGTTTGTTAACTTGTTGGTTTGATAGTTTGTTGGTTTGTTAGATTGTTGGTTTGTTGGTTTGTTGGTTTGTTGGTTTGTTGGCTTGTTGGTTTGTTGGTTTGTTGGCTGGTTGGTTTGTTCGATTGTTGGTTTGTTCGTTTGTTGGTATGTTGGTTTGTTGGCTTGTTGGTTTGTTGGTTTGTCGGTTTCTTGGTTTGTTCCATTGTTGGTTTGTTCGTTTGTTGGCTTGTTGGTTTGTTGGCTTGTAGGCTTGTTGGTTTGTTGGTTTGTTGGCTTCTTGGTTTGATGGTTTGTTGGTTTGTTGGTTTGTTGGATTGTTGGTTTGTTCGTTTGATGGTTTGTTGGTTTGTTGGCTTGCTCGTTTGTTGGTTTGTTGGCTTGTTAACTTGTTGGCTTGTTGGTTTGTTGGTTTGTTTGTTTGTTGGTTTGTTGGTTTGTTGGTTTATTTGTTTGTTGGTTTGTTGGTTTGTTGGTTTATTTTTTGTTGGTTTGTTGGTTTGTTGGCTTGTTTGTTTGTTGGTTTGTTGGTTTGTTGGTTTGTTTGTTTGCTGGTTTGTTGGTTTGTTGGTTTGTTGGTTTGTTCGTTTTTTGGTTTGTTGGTTTGTTAGTTTGTTGGCTTGTTGGTTTGTTGGTTTGTTGGTTTGTTGGTTTGTTGGTTTGTTGGTTTGTGGGTTTGTTCATTTGTTGGTTTGTTGGCTTGTTGGTTTGTTGGTTTGTTGGTTTGTTGGTTTGTTGGTTTGTTGGTTTGTTGGTTTGTTGGTTTTTTGGTTGTTGGTTTGTTGGTTTGTTCGTTTGTTGGTTTGTTGGTTTGTTGGTTTGTTGGTTTGTTGGTTTGTTGGTTTGTTGGTTTGTTGGTTTGTTGGTTTGTTCGTTTGTTTACTTGTTGGTTTATTGGCTTGTTGGCTTATTGGTTTGTTGGTTTGTTGGTTTGTTGGTTTGTTAGTTTGTTGGTTTGTTGGTTTGTTCGTTTGTTGGTTTGTTCGTTTGTTAGTTTGTTGGTTTGTTGGTTTTTTGGTTTGTTGGTTTGTTGGTTTAATGGTTTGTTGGCTTGTTGGTTTGTTGGTTTGTTCGTTTGTTGGTTTGGTGGTTTGTTCGTTTGTTGGCTTGTTGGTTTGTTGCCTTGTTGGCATGTTTGTGTGTTGGTTTGTTGGTTTGTTGGTTTGTTGGTTTGTTGGTTTGTTGGTTTGTTCGTTTTTTGGTCTGTTGGTTTGTTGGCTTGTTGGCTTGTCGATTTGTTCGTTTGTTAGTTTGTTGGTTTGTTGGTTTGTTCGTTTGTTGGTTTGTTCGTTTGTTAGTTTGTTGGTTTTTTGGTTTGTTGGCTTGTTGGTTTGTTTGTTTGTTGGTTTGTTCGTTTGTTGGCTTGTTGGTTTGTTGGTTTGTCGATTTGTTGGTTACTTGGTATGTTGATTTGTTGGTTTGTTCGTATGTTGGTTTGTTTGTTTGTCGGTTTCTTGGTTTGTTCCATTGTTGGTTTGTTCGTTTGTTGGTTTGTTGATTTGTTTGTTTGAAGGTTTGTTTGTTTGTTGATTTGTTCGTGTGTTGGCTTGTTCGTTTGTTGGCTTGTTGGCTTGTTGGTTTGCTGGTTTGTTGGCTTGTCGGTTTGTTGGTTTGTTGGTTTGTTGGTTTGTTGGTTTGTTGGTTTGTTCTTTTGTTGGTTTTTTGGTTCGTTCGTTGTTGGTTTGTTGGTTTGTTGGTTTGTTGGTTTGTTGGTTTGTTGGTATGTTGGTTTGTTCGTTTGTTGGTTTGTTCGTTTGTTCGTTTGTTGGTTTGTTGGTTTGTTGGTTTGTTGGCTTGGTGGTTCGTTGGTTTGTTGGTTTGTTGGTTTGTTCGTTTGTTGGTTTATTGGTTTGTTGGTTTGTTGGCTTGTTGGTTTGTTGGTTTAATGGTTTGTTGGTTTGTTTGTTTGTTGGTTTGTTCGTTTGTTTGCTTGTTGGTTTGTTGGCTTGTCGGCTTGGTGGTTTGTTCGTTTGTTGGTTTGTTGGTTTGTTGGTTTGTTCGTTTGTTGGTTTGTTGGTTTGTTGGTTTATTGGTTTATTGGCTTGTTGGTTTGTTTGTTTGTTGCTTTGTTCGTTTGTTGGCTTATTGGTTTGTTGGTTTGTTGGTTTGTTGGTTTGTTGGTTTGTTGGTTACTTGGTTTGTTAGTTTGTTGGTTTGTTCGTTTGTTGGCCTGTCGGTTTGTTCGTTTGTTGGTTTGTTGGTTTGTTGGTTTGTTGATTTGTTTGTTTGTTGGTTTATTCGTTTGTTGGCTTGTTGGTTTGTTGGCTTGTTGGCTTGTTGGTTTGTTCGTTTGTTGGCTTGTTGGTTTGATGGTTTGTTGGTTTGTTGGATTGTTGGTTTGTTGGTTTGTTGGTTTGTTGGTTTGTTGGTTTGTTGGTTTGTTGGCTTGTTGGTTTGTTGGTTTGTTGGCTTGTTGGTTTGTTCGATTGTTGGTTTGTTCGTTTGTTCGTTTGTTGGTATGTTGGTTTGTTGGTATGTTGGTTTGTTGGTTTGTCGGTTTCTTAGTTTGTTCCATTGTTGGTTTGTTCGTTTGTTGGCTTGTTGGTTTGTTGGCTTGTAGGCTTGTTGGTTTGTTGGTTTGTTGGCTTGTTGGTTTGATGGTTTGTTGGTTTGTTGGTTTGTTGGATTGTTGGTTTGTTCGTTTGATGGTTTGTTGGTTTGTTGGTTTGTTCGTTTGTTGGTTTGTTGGCTTGTTGGCTTGTTGGCTTGTTGGCTTGTTGGTTTGTTGGTTTGTTTGTTTGTTGGTTTGTTGGTTTGTTGGTTTATTTGTTTGTTGGTTTGTTGGTTTGTTGGTTTGTTGGTTTATTTTTTGTTGGTTTGTTGGTTTGTTGGCTTGTTTGTTTGTTGGTTTGTTGGTTTGTTTGTTTGCTGGTTTGTTGGCTTGTTGGTTTGTTGGGTTGTTCGTTTTTTGGTTTGTTGGTTTGTTGGTTTGTTGGCTTGTTGGTTAGTTGGTTTGTTGGTTTGTTCGTTTGTTCGTTTGTTGGTTTGTTGGCTTGTTGGTTTGTTGGTTTGTTGGTTTGTTGGTTTGTTGGTTTGTTGGTTTGTTGGTTTGTTGGTTTGTTGGTTTGTTGGTTTGTTGGTTTGTTGGTTTGTTGGTTTGTTGGTTTGTTGGTTTGTTGGTTTATTTGTTTGTTGGTTTGTTGGTTTGTTTGTTTGTTGGTTTGTTGGTTTGTTGGTTTGTTGGTTTGTTGGTTTGTTGGTTTGTTGGTTTGTTGGTTTGTTGGTTTGTTCGTTTGTTGGCTTGTTGGTTTATTGGCTTGTTGGCTTGTTGGTTTGCTGGTTTGTTGGTTTGTTGGTTTGTTGGTATATTCGTTTTTTGGTTTGTTGGTTTCTTGGTTTGTTGGTTTGTTGGTTTGATTGGTTTATATGTTTGTTGGTGTTTTGGTTTGTTGGCTTGTTGGTTTAATGGTTTGTAGACTTGTTAGCTTGTTAATTTGTTGGTTTGGTGGTTTGTTGGTTTGTTGGCTTGTTGGTTTGTTGGTTTGTTCGTTTGTTGGTTTGTTGGTTTGTTCGTTTGTTGGCTTGTTGGTTTGTTGGCTTGTTGGCATGTTGGTTTGTTGGTTTGTTGGTTTGTTGGTTTGTTGGTTTATTGGTTTGTTGGTTTGTTCGTTTTTTGGTTTGTTGGTTTATTGGCTTGTTGGCTTGTCGATTTGTTCGTTTGTAGGTTTGTTGGTTTGTTGGTTTGTTCGTTTGTTGGTTTGTTCGTTTGTTGGTTTGTTGGTTTGTTGGTTTGTTGGCTTGCTCGTTTGTTGGTTTGTTGGCTTGTTGGCTTGTTGGTTTGTTGGTTTGTTGGTTTGTTGGTTTGTTGGTTTGTTGGTTACTTGGTTTGTTAGTTTGTTGGTTTGTTCGTTTGTTGGCCTGTCGGTTTGTTCGTTTGTTGGTTTGTTGGTTTGTTGGTTTGTTGATTTGTTTGTTTGTTGGTTTATTCGTTTGTTGGCTTGTTGGTTTGTTGGCTTGTTGGCTTGTTGGTTTGTTGGTTTGTTGGCTTGTTGGTTTGATGGTTTGTTGGTTTGTTGGATTGTTGGTTTGTTGGTTTGTTGGTTTGTTGGTTTGTTGGTTTGTTGGTTTGTTGGCTTGTTGGTTTGTTGGTTTGTTGGCTTGTTGGTTTGTTCGATTGTTGGTTTGTTTGTTTGTTCGTTTGTTGGTATGTTGGTTTGTTGGTATGTTGGTTTGTTGGTTTGTCGGTTTCTTAGTTTGTTCCATTGTTGGTTTGTTCGTTTGTTGGCTTGTTGGTTTGTTGGCTTGTAGGCTTGTTGGTTTGTTGGTTTGTTGGCTTGTTGGTTTGATGGTTTGTTGGTTTGTTGGTTTGTTGGATTGTTGGTTTGTTCGTTTGATGGTTTGTTGGTTTGTTGGTTTGTTCGTTTGTTGGTTTGTTGGCTTGTTGGCTTGTTGGCTTGTTGGTTTGTTGGTTTGTTTGTTTGTTGGTTTGTTGGTTTGTTGGTTTATTTGTTTGTTGGTTTGTTGGTTTGTTGGTTTGTTGGTTTATTTTTTGTTGGTTTGTTGGTTTGTTGGCTTGTTTGTTTGTTGGTTTGTTGGTTTGTTTGTTTGCTGGTTTGTTGGCTTGTTGGTTTGTTGGGTTGTTCGTTTTTTGGTTTGTTGGTTTGTTGGTTTGTTGGCTTGTTGGTTTGTTGGTTTGTTGGTTTGTTCGTTTGTTCGTTTGTTGGTTTGTTGGCTTGTTGGTTTGTTGGTTTGTTGGTTTGTTGGTTTGTTGGTTTGTTGGTTTGTTGGTTTGTTGGTTTGTTGGTTTGTTGGTTTGTTGGTTTGTTGGTTTGTTGGTTTGTTGGTTTATTTGTTTGTTGGTTTGTTGGTTTGTTCGTTTGTTGGTTTGTTGGTTTGTTGGTTTGTTGGTTTGTTGGTTTGTTGGTTTGTTGGTTTGTTGGTTTGTTGGTTTGTTGGTTTGTTCGTTTGTTGGCTTGTTGGTTTATTGGCTTGTTGGCTTGTTGGTTTGCTGGTTTGTTGGTTTGTTGGTTTGTTGGTATATTCGTTTTTTGGTTTGTTGGTTTCTTGGTTTGTTGGTTTGTTGGTTTGATTGGTTTATATGTTTGTTGGTGTTTTGGTTTGTTGGCTTGTTGGTTTAATGGTTTGTTGACTTGTTGGCTTGTTAATTTGTTGGTTTGTTGGTTTGGTGGTTTGTTGGTTTGTTGGCTTGTTGGTTTGTTGGTTTGTTCGTTTGTTGGTTTGTTGGTTTGTTCGTTTGTTGGCTTGTTGGTTTGTTGGCTTGTTGGCATGTTGGTTTGTTGGTTTGTTGGTTTGTTGGTTTGTTGGTTTATTGGTTTGTTGGTTTGTTCGTTTTTTGGTTTGTTGGTTTATTGGCTTGTTGGCTTGTCGATTTGTTCGTTTGTAGGTTTGTTGGTTTGTTGGTTTGTTCGTTTGTTGGTTTGTTCGTTTGTTGGTTTGTTGGCTTGCTCGTTTGTTGGTTTGTTGGCTTGTTGGCTTGTTGGCTTGTTGGTTTGTTGGTTTGTTTGTTTGTTGGTTTGTTGGTTTGTTGGTTTATTTGTTTGTTGGTTTGTTGGTTTGTTGGTTTGTTGGTTTATTTTTTGTTGGTTTGTTGGTTTGTTGGCTTGTTTGTTTGTTGGTTTGTTGGTTTGTTGGTTTGTTTGTTTGCTGGTTTGTTGGTTTGTTGGTTTGTTGGTTTGTTCGTTTTTTGGTTTGTTGGTTTGTTAGTTTGTTGGCTTGTTGGTTTGTTGGTTTGTTGGTTTGTTGGTTTGTTGGTTTGTTGGTTTGTGGGTTTGTTGGTTTGTTGGTTTGTTGGTTTGTTGGTTTGTTGGTTTGTTCGTTTGTTTACTTGTTGGTTTATTGGCTTGTTGGCTTATTGGTTTGTTGGTTTGTTGGTTTGCTGGTTTGTTGGTTTGTTGGTTTGTTGGTTTGTTGGTTTGTTCGTTTTTTGGTTTGTTGGTTTGTTGTTTTCTTGGTTTGTTGGTTTGTTGGTTTGTTGGTTTGTTGGTTTTTTGGTTTGTTGGTTTGTTGGTTTAAAGGTTTGTTGGCTTGTTGGTTTGTTGGTTTGTTCGTTTGTTGGTTTGGTGGTTTGTTCGTTTGTTGGCTTGTTGGTTTGTTGCCTTGTTGGCATGTTTGTTTGTTGGTTTGTTGGTTTGTTGGTTTGTTGGTTTGTTGGTTTGTTGGTTTGTTGGTTTGTTCGTTTTTTGGTCTGTTGGTTTGTTGGCTTGTTGGCTTGTCGATTTGTTCGTTTGTTAGTTTGTTGGTTTGTTGGTTTGTTCGTTTGTTGGTTTGTTCGTTTGTTAGTTTGTTGGTTTTTTGGTTTGTTGGCTTGTTGGTTTGTTTGTTTGTTGGTTTGTTCGTTTGTTGGCTTGTTGGTTTGTTGGTTTGTCGATTTGTTGGTTACTTGGTATGTTGATTTGTTGGTTTGTTCGTATGTTGGTTTGTTTGTTTGTCGGTTTCTTGGTTTGTTCCATTGTTGGTTTGTTCGTTTGTTGGTTTGTTGATTTGTTTGTTTGAAGGTTTGTTTGTTTGTTGATTTGTTCGTGTGTTGGCTTGTTCGTTTGTTGGCTTGTTGGCTTGTTGGTTTGCTGGTTTGTTGGCTTGTCGGTTTGTTGGTTTGTTGGTTTGTTGGTTTGTTGGTTTGTTGGTTTGTTCTTTTGTTGGTTTTTTGGTTCGTTCGTTGTTGGTTTGTTGGCTTGTTGGTTTGTTGGTTTGTTGGTTTGTTGGTATGTTGGTTTGTTCGTTTGTTGGTTTGTTCGTTTGTTCGTTTGTTGGTTTGTTGGTTTGTTGGTTTGTTGGCTTGGTGGTTCGTTGGTTTGTTGGTTTGTTGGTTTGTTCGTTTGTTGGTTTATTGGTTTGTTGGTTTGTTGGCTTGTTGGTTTGTTGGTTTAATGGTTTGTTGGTTTGTTTGTTTGTTGGTTTGTTCGTTTGTTTGCTTGTTGGTTTGTTGGCTTGTCGGCTTGGTGGTTTGTTCGTTTGTTGGTTTGTTGGTTTGTTGGTTTGTTCGTTTGTTGGTTTGTTGGTTTGTTGGTTTATTGGCTTGTTGGTTTGTTTGTTTGTTGCTTTGTTCGTTTGTTGGCTTATTGGTTTGTTCGTTTGTTGGTTTGTTGGTTTGTTGGTTTGTTGATTTGTTTGTTTGTTGGTTTATTCGTTTGTTGGCTTGTTGGTTTGTTGGCTTGTTGGCTTGTTGGTTTGTTGGTTTGTTGGCTTGTTGGTTTGATGGTTTGTTGGTTTGTTGGATTGTTGGTTTGTTGGTTTGTTGGTTTGTTGGTTTGTTGGTTTGTTGGTTTGTTGGCTTGTTGGTTTGTTGGTTTGTTGGCTTGTTGGTTTGTTCGATTGTTGGTTTGTTCGTTTGTTCGTTTGTTGGTATGTTGGTTTGTTGGTATGTTGGTTTGTTGGTTTGTCGGTTTCTTAGTTTGTTCCATTGTTGGTTTGTTCGTTTGTTGGCTTGTTGGTTTGTTGGCTTGTAGGCTTGTTGGTTTGTTGGTTTCTTGGCTTGTTGGTTTGATGGTTTGTTGGTTTGTTGGTTTGTTGGATTGTTGGTTTGTTCGTTTGATGGTTTGTTGGTTTGTTGGTTTGTTCGTTTGTTGGTTTGTTGGCTTGTTGGCTTGTTGGCTTGTTGGTTTGTTGGTTTGTTTGTTTGTTGGTTTGTTGGTTTGTTGGTTTATTTGTTTGTTGGTTTGTTGGTTTGTTGGTTTGTTGGTTTATTTTTTGTTGGTTTGTTGGTTTGTTGGCTTGTTTGTTTGTTGGTTTGTTGGTTTGTTTGTTTGCTGGTTTGTTGGCTTGTTGGTTTGTTGGGTTGTTCGTTTTTTGGTTTGTTGGTTTGTTGGTTTGTTGGCTTGTTGGTTTGTTGGTTTGTTGGTTTGTTCGTTTGTTCGTTTGTTGGTTTGTTGGCTTGTTGGTTTGTTGGTTTGTTGGTTTGTTGGTTTGTTGGTTTGTTGGTTTGTTGGTTTGTTGGTTTGTTGGTTTGTTGGTTTGTTGGTTTGTTGGTTTGTTGGTTTGTTGGTTTATTTGTTTGTTGGTTTGTTGGTTTGTTCGTTTGTTGGTTTGTTGGTTTGTTCGTTTGTTGGTTTGTTGGTTTGTTGGTTTGTTGGTTTGTTGGTTTGTTGGTTTGTTCGTTTGTTGGCTTGTTGGTTTATTGGCTTGTTGGCTTGTTGGTTTGCTGGTTTGTTGGTTTGTTGGTTTGTTGGTATATTCGTTTTTTGGTTTGTTGGTTTCTTGGTTTGTTGGTTTGTTGGTTTGATTGGTTTATATGTTTGTTGGTGTTTTGGTTTGTTGGCTTGTTGGTTTAATGGTTTGTTGACTTGTTGGCTTGTTAATTTGTTGGTTTGTTGGTTTGGTGGTTTGTTGGTTTGTTGGTTTGTTGGTTTGTTGGTTTGTTCGTTTGTTGGTTTGTTGGTTTGTTCGTTTGTTGGCTTGTTGGTTTGTTGGCTTGTTGGCATGTTGGTTTGTTGGTTTGTTGGTTTGTTGGTTTGTTGGTTTATTGGTTTGTTGGTTTGTTCGTTTTTTGGTTTGTTGGTTTATTGGCTTGTTGGCTTGTCGATTTGTTCGTTTGTAGGTTTGTTGGTTTGTTGGTTTGTTCGTTTGTTGGTTTGTTCGTTTGTTGGTTTGTTGGTTTGTTGGTTTGTTGGCTTGTTGGTTTGTTTGTTTGTTGGTTTGTTCGTTTGCTGGCTTGTTGGTTTGTTGGTTTGTTGATTTGTTGGTTACTTGGTATGTTGATTTGTTGGTTTGTTCATATGTTGGTTTGTTGGTTTGTCAGTTTCTTGGTTTGTTCCATTGTTGGTTTGTTCGTTTGTTGGTTTGTTGATTTGTTTGTTTGATGGTTTGTTTGTTTGTTGATTTGTTCGTTTGTTGGCTTGTTCGTTTGTTGTCTTGTTGGCTTGTTGGTTTGCTGGTTTGTTGGCTTGTCGGTTTGTTGGTTTGTTGGTTTGTTGGTTGGTTGGTTTGTTGGTTTGTCCGTTTGTTGGTTTGTTAGTTTGTTGGTTTGTTCGTTTGTTGGTTTGTTGGCTTGTTGGTTTGTTGGTTGGTTGGTTTATTGGTTTTTTGGTTTGTTCGTTTGTTGGTTTGTTCGTTTGTTCGTTTGTTGGTTTGTTGGTTTGTTGGTTTGTTGGCTTGTTGGTTCGTTGGTTTGTTGGTTTGTTGGTTTGTTCGTTTGTTGGTTTATTAGTTTGTTGGTTTGTTGGCTTGTTGGTTTGTTGCTTTGTTGGTTTGTTGGTATGTTTGTTTGTTGATTTGTTCGTTTGTTGGCTTGTTGGTTTGTTGGTTTGTTGGTTTGTTTGTTTGTTGGTATGTTGGTTTGTTCGTTTGTTGGTTTGTTGGTTTGTTGGTTTGTTGGTTTGTTGGCTTGTTGGTTTGTTTGTTTGTTGGTTTGTTAGTTTGTTGGCTTGTTGGTTTGTTGGTTTGTTGGTTTGTTGGTTTGTTGGTTACTTGGTTTGTTAGTTTGTTGGTTTATTCGTTTGTTGGCCTGTCGGTTTGTTCGTTTGTTGGTTTGTTGGTTTGTTGGTTTGTTGATTTGTTTGTTTGTTGGTTTATTCGTTTGTTGGCTTGTTGGTTTGTTGGCTTGTTGGCTTGTTGGTTTGTTGGTTTGTTGGCTTGTTGGTTTGATGGTTTGTTGGTTTGTTGGATTGTTGGTTTGTTGGTTTGTTGGTTTGTTGGTTTGTTGGTTTGTTGGTTTGTTGGCTTGTTGGTTTGTTGGTTTGTTGGCTTGTTGGTTTGTTCGATTGTTGGTTTGTTCGTTTGTTCGTTTGTTGGTATGTTGGTTTGTTGGTATGTTGGTTTGTTGGTTTGTCGGTTTCTTAGTTTGTTCCATTGTTGGTTTGTTCGTTTGTTGGCTTGTTGGTTTGTTGGCTTGTAGGCTTGTTGGTTTGTTGGTTTGTTGGCTTGTTGGTTTGATGGTTTGTTGGTTTGTTGGTTTGTTGGATTGTTGGTTTGTTCGTTTGATGGTTTGTTGGTTTGTTGGTTTGTTCGTTTGTTGGTTTGTTGGCTTGTTGGCTTGTTGGCTTGTTGGTTTGTTGGTTTGTTTGTTTGTTGGTTTGTTGGTTTGTTGGTTTATTTGTTTGTTGGTTTGTTGGTTTGTTGGTTTATTTTTTGTTGGTTTGTTGGTTTGTTGGCTTGTTTGTTTGTTGGTTTGTTGGTTTGTTTGTTTGCTGGTTTGTTGGCTTGTTGGTTTGTTGGGTTGTTCGTTTTTTGGTTTGTTGGTTTGTTGGTTTGTTGGCTTGTTGGTTTGTTGGTTTGTTGGTTTGTTCGTTTGTTCGTTTGTTGGTTTGTTGGCTTGTTGGTTTGTTGGTTTGTTGGTTTGTTGGTTTGTTGGTTTGTTGGTTTGTTGGTTTGTTGGTTTGTTGGTTTGTTGGTTTGTTGGTTTGTTGGTTTATTTGTTTGTTGGTTTGTTGGTTTGTTCGTTTGTTGGTTTGTTGGTTTGTTGGTTTGTTGGTTTGTTGGTTTGTTGGTTTGTTGGTTTGTTGGTTTGTTGGTATATTCGTTTTTTGCTTTGTTGGTTTCTTGGTTTGTTGGTTTGTTGGTTTGATTGGATTATATGTTTGTTGGTGTTTTGGTTTGTTGGCTTGTTGGTTTAATGGTTTGTTGACTTGTTGGCTTGTTGGTTTGTTGGTTTGTTGGTTTGTTGGTTTGGTGGTTTGTTGGTTTGTTGGCTTGTTGGTTTGTTGGTTTGTTCGTTTGTTGGTTTGTTGGTTTGTTCGTTTGTTGGCTTGTTGGTTTGTTGGCTTGTTGGCATGTTTGTTTGTGTGTTTGTTGGTTTGTTGGTTTGTTGGTTTATTGGTTTGTTGGTTTGTTCGTATTTTGGTTTGTTGGTTTATTGGCTTGTTGGCTTGTCGATTTGTTCGTTTGTAGGTTTGTTGGTTTGTTGGTTTGTTCGTTTGTTGGTTTGTTCGTTTGTTGGTTTGTTGGTTTGTTGGTTTGTTGGCTTGTTGGTTTGTTTGTTTGTTGGTTTGTTCGTTTGCTGGCTTGTTGGTTTGTTGGTTTGTTGATTTGTTGGTTACTTGGTATGTTGATTTGTTGGTTTGTTCATATGTTGGTTTGTTGGTTTGTCGGTTTCTTGGTTTGTTCCATTGTTGGTTTGTTCGTTTGTTGGTTTGTTGATTTGTTTGTTTGATGGTTTGTTTGTTGTTGATTTGTTCGTTTGTTGGCTTGTTCGTTTGTTGTCTTGTTGGCTTGTTGGTTTGCTGGTTTGTTGGCTTGTCGGTTCGTTGGTTTGTTGGTTTGTTGGTTGGTTGGTTTGTTGGTTTGTCCGTTTGTTGGTTTGTTAGTTTGTTGGTTTGTTCGTTTGTTGGTTTGTTGGCTTGTTGGTTTGTTGGTTGGTTGGTTTATTGGTTTTTTGGTTTGTTCGTTTGTTGGTTTGTTCGTTTGTTCGTTTGTTGGTTTGTTGGTTCGTTGGTTTGTTGGTTTGATGGTTTGTTGGTTTGTTGGATTGTTGGTTTGTTGGTTTGTTGGTTTGTTGGTTTGTTGGTTTGTTGGTTTGTTGGCTTGTTGGTTTGTTGGTTTGTTGGCTTGTTGGTTTGTTCGATTGTTGGTTTGTTCGTTTGTTCGTTTGTTGGTATGTTGGTTTGTTGGTATGTTGGTTTGTTGGTTTGTCGGTTTCTTAGTTTGTTCCATTGTTGGTTTGTTCGTTTGTTGGCTTGTTGGTTTGTTGGCTTGTAGGCTTGTTGGTTTGTTGGTTTGTTGGCTTGTTGGTTTGATGGTTTGTTGGTTTGTTGGTTTGTTGGATTGTTGGTTTGTTCGTTTGATGGTTTGTTGGTTTGTTGGTTTGTTCGTTTGTTGGTTTGTTGGCTTGTTGGCTTGTTGGCTTGTTGGTTTGTTGGTTTGTTTGTTTGTTGGTTTGTTGGTTTGTTGGTTTATTTGTTTGTTGGTTTGTTGGTTTGTTGGTTTATTTTTTGTTGGTTTGTTGGTTTGTTGGCTTGTTTGTTTGTTGGTTTGTTGGTTTGTTTGTTTGCTGGTTTGTTGGCTTGTTGGTTTGTTGGGTTGTTCGTTTTTTGGTTTGTTGGTTTGTTGGTTTGTTGGCTTGTTGGTTTGTTGGTTTGTTGGTTTGTTCGTTTGTTCGTTTGTTGGTTTGTTGGCTTGTTGGTTTGTTGGTTTGTTGGTTTGTTGGTTTGTTGGTTTGTTGGTTTGTTGGTTTGTTGGTTTGTTGGTTTGTTGGTTTGTTGGTTTGTTGGTTTGTTGGTTTGTTGGTTTATTTGTTTGTTGGTTTGTTGGTTTGTTCGTTTGTTGGTTTGTTGGTTTGTTGGTTTGTTGGTTTGTTGGTTTGTTGGTTTGTTGGTTTGTTGGTTTGTTGGTATATTCGTTTTTTGCTTTGTTGGTTTCTTGGTTTGTTGGTTTGTTGGTTTGGTTGGATTATATGTTTGTTGGTGTTTTGGTTTGTTGGCTTGTTGGTTTAATGGTTTGTTGACTTGTTGGCTTGTTGGTTTGTTGGTTTGTTGGTTTGTTGGTTTGGTGGTTTGTTGGTTTGTTGGCTTGTTGGTTTGTTGGTTTGTTCGTTTGTTGGTTTGTTGGTTTGTTCGTTTGTTGGCTTGTTGGTTTGTTGGCTTGTTGGCATGTTTGTTTGTGTGTTTGTTGGTTTGTTGGTTTGTTGGTTTATTGGTTTGTTGGTTTGTTCGTATTTTGGTTTGTTGGTTTATTGGCTTGTTGGCTTGTCGATTTGTTCGTTTGTAGGTTTGTTGGTTTGTTGGTTTGTTCGTTTGTTGGTTTGTTCGTTTGTTGGTTTGTTGGTTTGTTGGTTTATTGGCTTGTTGGTTTGTTTGTTTGTTGGTTTGTTCGTTTGCTGGCTTGTTGGTTTGTTGGTTTGTTGATTTGTTGGTTACTTGGTATGTTGATTTGTTGGTTTGTTCATATGTTGGTTTGTTGGTTTGTCGGTTTCTTGGTTTGTTCCATTGTTGGTTTGTTCGTTTGTTGGTTTGTTGATTTGTTTGTTTGATGGTTTGTTTGTTGTTGATTTGTTCGTTTGTTGGCTTGTTCGTTTGTTGTCTTGTTGGCTTGTTGGTTTGCTGGTTTGTTGGCTTGTCGGTTCGTTGGTTTGTTGGTTTGTTGGTTGGTTGGTTTGTTGGTTTGTCCGTTTGTTGGTTTGTTAGTTTGTTGGTTTGTTCGTTTGTTGGTTTGTTGGCTTGTTGGTTTGTTGGTTGGTTGGTTTATTGGTTTTTTGGTTTGTTCGTTTGTTGGTTTGTTCGTTTGTTCGTTTGTTGGTTTGTTGGTTTGTTGGTTTGTTGGCTTGTTGGTTCGTTGGTTTGTTGGTTTGTTGGTTTGTTCGTTTGTTGGTTTATTAGTTTGTTGGTTTGTTGGCTTGTTGGTTTGTTGGTTTGTTGGTTTGTTGGTATGTTTGTTTGTTGATTTGTTCGTTTGTTGGCTTGTTGGTTTGTTGGTTTGTTGGTTTGTTTGTTTGTTGGTATGTTGGTTTGTTCGTTTATTGGTTTGTTGGTTTGTTGGTTTGTTGGTTTGTTGGTTTGTTGGCTTGTTGGTTTGTTTGTTTGTTGGTTTGTTAGTTTGTTGGCTTGTTGGTTTGTTGGTTTGTTGGTTTGTTGGTTTGTTGGTTTGTTGGCTTTTGGTTTGTTGGTTTGTTGGTTTGTTTGTTTGTTGGGTTGTTGGTTTGTTGGTTTGTTGGCTTGTTGGTTTGTTGGTTTGTTGGTTTGTTGGTTTGGTGGTTTGGTGGTTTGTCGGTTTGTTCTTTTGTTGGCTTGTTGGTTTGTTTGGTTGTTGGCTTGTTGGTTTGTTGGTGTGTTGGTTTGTTGGCTTGTTGGTTTGTTGGTTTGTTGGTTTGTTGATTTGTTGATTTGTTCGTTTGTTGGTTTGATGGTTTGTTTGCTTGTTGGTTTGTTCGTTTGTTGGCTTGTTGGTTTGTTGGTTTGTTGGTTTGTTGGCTTATTTGGTCGTTGGTTTGTTGGTTTGTTGGTTTATTTGTTTGTTGGTTTGTTGGTTTGTTGGCTTGTTGGCTTGTTGGTTTGTTGGTTTGGTGGTTTGTTGGTTTGTTTGTTTGTTGGTTTGTTTGTTTGTTTGTTTGTTGGTTTGTTGGTTTGTTGGTTTGTTGGTTTGTTTGTTTGTTGGTTTGTTGGTTTGTTGGTTTGTTCGTTTGTTGGTTTGTTGGTTTGTTGGTTTGTTGGTTTGTTGGTTTGTTGGTTTGTTGGTTTGTTGGCTTGTTGGTTTGTTAGTTTGTTGGTTTGTTGGTTTGTTCGTTTGTTGCTTGTTGGTTTGCTGGTTTGTTGGCTTGTTGGTTTGTTGGTTTGTTGGTTTGTTGGTTTGGTGTTTTGTTGGTATGTTGGTTTGTTGGTTTGTTGGTTTGTTGGTTTGTTGGTTTGTTGGTTTGTTGGTTTGTTGGTTTGTTCGTTTGTTGGCTTGCTGGTTTGTGGGCATGTTGGCTCATTGGTGTGTTTGTTTGTTGGCTTGCTGGTTTGTTGGTTTGTTGGTTTGTTGGTTTGTTGGTTTTGTTGGTTTGTTGATTTGTTGGTTTGTTGGTTTGTTTGTTTGTTGTCTTGTTGGTTTGTTGGTTTGTTGGTTTGTTCGTTTGTTGGTTTGTTGGTTTGTTCGTTTGTTGGTTTGTTGGTTTGTTGGTTTGTTGGTTTGTTGGTTTGTTGGTTTGTTGGTTTGCTCGTTTGTTGGTTTGTTGGTTTGTTAGTTTATTGGTTTGTTGGCTTGTTGGTTTGTTGGGTTGTTGGTTTGTTCGTTTGTTGGCTTATTGGTTTGTTGGCTTGTCGGCTTGTTGGTTTGTTGGTTTGTTCGTTTGTTGGTTTGTTGGTTTGTTGGTTTGTTGGCTTGTTGGTTTGTTGGTTTGTTCGTTTCTTGGCTTGTTGGTTTGTTGGCTTGTTGGCTCGTTGGTTTGATGGTTTGTTGGCTTGTTGTTTTGTTGGTTTGTTGGTTTGTTGGTTTGTTGGTTTGTTCGTTTGTTGGTTTGTTTATTTGTTGGTTTGTTGGCTTGCTGGTTTGTTGGTTGTTGGTTTGTTCGTTCGTTGGTTTGTTGGTTTGTTCGTTTGTTGGTTTATTAGTTTGTTGGTTTGTTGGTTTGTTTGTTTGTTGGTTTGTTGGTTTGTTCGTTTGTTGGTTTGTTGGCTTGTTGGTTTGTTGGTTTGTTGGTTTGTTTGTTTGTTGGTTTGTTGGTTTGTTCGTTTGTTGGTTTGTTGGTTTGTTGGTTTGTTGGTTTGTTGGCTTGTTGGTTTGTTTGTTTGTTGGTTTGTTAGTTTGTTGGCTTGTTGGTTTGTTGGTTTGTTGGTTTGTTGGTTTGTTGGCTTTTGGTTTGTTGGTTTGTTGATTTGTTCGTTTGTTGGCTTGTTGGTTTGTTGGTTTGTTGGCTTGTTGGTTTGTTGGTTTGTTGGTTTGTTGGTTTGGTGGTTTGGTGGTTTGTCGGTTTGTTCGTTTGTTGGCTTGTTGGTTTGTTTGGTTGTTGGCTTGTTGGTTTGTTGGTGTGTTGGTTCGTTGGCTTGTTGGTTTGTTGGTTTGTTGGTTTGTTGATTTGTTCGTTTGTTGGTTTGATGGTTTGTTTGCTTGTTTGCTTGTTGGTTTGTTCGTTTGTTGGATTGTTGGTTTGTTGGTTTGTTGGTTTGTTGGTTTTTTAGGTCGTTGGTTTGTTGGTTTGCTGGTTTATTTGTTTGTTGGTTTGTTGGCTTGTTGGCTTGTTGGTTTGTTGGTTTGTTGGTTTGTTGGTTTGTTTGTTTGTTGGTTTTTTGGTTTGTTTGGTTGTTGGTTTGTTGGTTTGTTGGTTTGTTGGTTTGTTTGTTTGTTGGTTTGTTGGTTTGTTGGTTTGTTGGTTTGTTCGTTTGTTGGTTTGTTGGTTTGTTGGTTTGTTGGTTTGTTGGTTTGTTGGTTTGTTGGCTTGTTGGTTTGTTAGTTTGTTGGTTTGTTGGTTTGTTCGTTTGTTGCTTGTTGGTTTGTTGGTTTGTTGGCTTGTTGGTTTGTTGGTTTGTTGGTTTGTTGGTTTAGTGGTTTGTTGGTATGTTGGTTTGTTGGTTTGTTGGTTTGTTGGTTTGTTGGTTTGTTGGTTTGTTCGTTTGTTGGCTTGCTGGTTTGTGGGCTTGTTGGCTCATTGGTTTGTTTGTTTGTTGGCTTGCTGGTTTGTTGGTTTGTTGGTTTGTTGGTTTGTTGGTTTTGTTGGTTTGTTAATTTGTTGGTTTGTTGGTTTGTTGGTTTGTTGGCTTGTTGGTTTGTTGGTTTGTTGGTTTGTTCGTTTGTTGGTTTGTTGGTTTATTCGTTTGTTGGTTTGTTGGTTCGTTGGTTTGTTGGTTTGTTGGTTTGTTTGTTTGCTCGTTTGTTGGTTTGTTGGTTTGTTGGTTTGTGGGCTTGTTGGTTTGTTGGTTTGTTGGTTTGTTCGTTTGTTGGCTTATTGGTTTGTTGGCTTGTTGGCTTGTTGGTTTGTTGGTTTGTTCGTTTGTTGGTTTGTTTGTTTGGTGGTTTGTCGGTTTGTTCGTTTGTTGGCTTGTTGGTTTGTTTGGTTGTTGGCTTGTTGGTTTGTTGGTGTGTTATTTTGTTGGCTTGTTGGTTTGTTGGTTTGTTGGTTTGTTGGTTTGTTGGTTTGTTGGTTTGTTGGTTTGTTGGTTTGTTTGTTTGTTGGCTTGTTGGCTTGTTGGTTTGTTGGCTTGTTGGCTTGTTGGTTTGTTGGTTTGTTGGTTTGTTGGTTTGTTTGTTTGTTGGTTTGTTGGTTTGTTGGTTTGTTCGTTTCTTGGCTTGTTGGTTTGTTGGCTTGTTGGCTCGTTGGTTTGATGGTTTGTTGGCTTGTTGTTTTGTTGGTTTGTTGGTTTGTTGGTTTGTTGGTTTGTTCGTTTGTTGGTTTGTTTATTTGTTGGTTTGTTGGCTTGCTGGTTTGTTGGTTGTTGGTTTGTTCGTTTGTTGGTTTGTTGGTTTGTTCGTTTGTTGGTTTATTAGTTTGTTGGTTTGTTGGCTTGTTGGTTTGTTGGTTTGTTGGTTTGTTGGTTTGTTTGTTTAATGATTTGTTCGTTTGTTGGCTTGTTGGTTTGTTGGTTTGTTGGTTTGTTTGTTTGTTGGTTTGTTGGTTTGTTGGTTTGTTTGTTTGTTGTCTTGTTGGTTTGTTGGTTTGTTGGTTTGTTCGTTTGTTGGTTTGTTGGTTTGTTCGTTTGTTGGTTTGTTGGTTTGTTGGTTTGTTGGTTTGTTGGTTTGTTGGTTTGTTGGTTTTGTTGGTTTGTTGATTTGTTGGTTTGTCGGTTTGTTGGTTTGTTGGTTTGTTGGCTTGTTGGTTTTTGGTTTGTTCGTTTCTTGGCTTGTTGGTTTGTTTGCTTGTTGGCTCGTTGGTTTGATGGTTTGTTGGCTTGTTGTTTTGTTGGTTTGTTGGTTTGTTGGTTTGTTGGTTTGTTCGTTTGTTGGTTTGTTTATTTGTTGGTTTGTTGGCTTGCTGGTTTGTTGGTTGTTGGTTTGTTCGTTTGTTGGTTTGTTGGTTTGTTCGTTTGTTGGTTTATTAGTTTGTTGGTTTGTTGGCTTGTTGGTTTGTTGGTTTGTTGTTTTGTTGGTTTGTTTGTTTAATGATTTGTTCGTTTGTTGGCTTGTTGGTTTGTTGGTTTATTGGTTTGTTTGTTTGTTGGTTTGTTGGTTTGTTCGTTTGTTGGTTTGTTGGTTTGTTGGTTTGTTGGTTTGTTGGCTTGTTGGTTTGTTTGTTTGTTGGTTTGTTAGTTTGTTGGCTTGTTGGTTTGTTGGTTTGTTGGTTTGTTGGTTTGTTGGCTTTTGGTTTGTTGGTTTGTTGGTTTGTTCGTTTGTTGGCTTGTTGGTTTGTTGGTTTGTTGGCTTGTTGGTTTGTTGGTTTGTTGGTTTGTTGGTTTGGTGGTTTGGTGGTTTGTCGGTTTGTTCGTTTGTTGGCTTGCTGGTTTGTTTGGTTGTTGGCTTGTTGGTTTGTTGGTGTGTTGGTTCGTTGGCTTGTTGGTTTGTTGGTTTGTTGGTTTGTTGATTTGTTCGTTTGTTGGTTTGAAGGTTTGTTTGCTTGTTTGCTTGTTGGTTTGTTCGTTTGTTGGCTTGTTGGTTTGTTGGTTTGTTGGTTTGTTGGTTTATTTGGTCGTTGGTTTGTTGGTTTGCTGGTTTATTTGTTTGTTGGTTTGTTGGCTTGTTGGCTTGTTGGTTTGTTGGTTTGTTGGTTTGTTGGTTTGTTTGTTTGTTGGTTTTTTGGTTTGTTTGTTTGTTGGTTTGTTGGTTTGTTGGTTTGTTGGTTTGTTGGTTTGTTTGTTTGTTGGTTTGTTGGTTTGTTGGTTTGTTGGTTTGTTCGTTTGTTGGTTTGTTGGTTTGTTGGTTTGTTGGTTTGTTGGTTTGTTGGTTTGTTGGTTTGTTGGCTTGTTGGTTTGTTAGTTTGTTGGTTTGTTGGTTTGTTCGTTTGTTGCTTGTTGGTTTGTTGGTTTGTTGGCTTGTTGGTTTGTTGGTTTGTTGGTTTGTTGGTTTGGTGGTTTGTTGGTATGTTGGTTTGTTGGTTTGTTGGTTTGTTGGTTTGTTGGTTTGTTGGTTTGTTCGTTTGTTGGCTTGCTGGTTTGTGGGCTTGTTGGCTCATTGGTTTGTTTGTTTGTTGGCTTGCTGGTTTGTTGGTTTGTTGGTTTGTTGGTTTCTTGGTTTTGTTGGTTTGTTAATTTGTTGGTTTGTTGGTTTGTTGGTTTGTTGGCTTGTTGGTTTGTTGGTTTGTTGGTTTATTCGTTTGTTGGTTTGTTGGTTTGTTGGTTTGTTGGTTTGTTGGTTTGTTGGTTTGCTCGTTTGTTGGTTTGTTGGTTTGTTGGTTTGTGGGCTTGTTGGTTTGTTGGTTTGTTGGTTTGTTCGTTTGTTGGCTTATTGGTTTGTTGGCTTATTGGCTTGTTGGTTTGTTGGTTTGTTCGTTTGTTGGTTTGTTTGTTTGGTGGTTTGTCGGTTTGTTCGTTTGTTGGCTTGTTGGTTTGTTTGGTTGTTGGCTTGTTGGTTTGTTGGTGTGTTGGTTTGTTGGCTTGTTGGTTTGTTGGTTTGTTGGTTTGTTGGTTTGTTGGTTTGTTGGTTTGTTGGTTTGTTGGTTTGTTTGTTTGTTGGCTTGTAGGCTTGTTGGTTTGTTGGCTTGTTGGTTTGTTCGTTTGTTGGTTTGTTGGTTTGTTGGTTTGTTGGTTTGTTGGTTTGTTGGTTTGTTGGTTTGTTGGCTTGTTGGTTTGTTAGTTTGTTGGTTGGTTGGTCTGTTCGTTTGTTGCTTGTTGGTTTGTTGGTTTGTTGGCTTGTTGGTTTGTTGGTTTGGTGGTTTGTTTGTTTGTTGGTTTGTTGGTTTGTTTGTTTGTTGGTTTGTTGGTTTATTGGTTTGTTGGTTTGTTTGTTTGTTGGTTTGTTGGTTTGTTGGTTTGTTCTTTTGTTGGTTTGTTGGTTTGTTGGTTTGTTGGTTTGTTGGTTTGTTGGTTTGTTGGTTTGTTGGCTTGTTGGTTTGTTAGTTTGTTGGTTGGTTGGTTTGTTCGTTTGTTGCCTGTTGGTTTGTTGGTTTGTTGGCTTGTTGGTTTGTTGGTTTGTTGGTTTGTTGGTTTGGTGGTTTGTTGGTATGTTGGTTTGTTGGTTTGTTGGTTTGTTGGTTTGTTGGTTTGTTGGTTTGTTCGTTTGTTGGCTTGCTGGTTTGTGGGCTTGTTGGCTCATTGGTTTGTTTGTTTGTTGGCTTGCTGGTTTGTTGGTTTGTTGGTTTGTTGGTTTGTTGGTTTTGTTGGTTTGTTAATTTGTTGGTTTGTTGGTTTGTTGGTTTGTTGGCTTGTTGGTTTGTTGGTTTGTTGGTTTGTTCGTATGTTGGTTTGTTGGTTTGTTCGTTTGTTGGTTTGTTGGTTTGTTGGTTTGTTGGTTTGTTGGTTTGTTGGTTTGCTCGTTTGTTGGTTTGTTGGTTTGTTGGTTTGTTGGCTTGTTGGCTTGTTGGTTTATTGGTTTGTTCGTTTCTTGGCTTGTTGGTTTGTTGGCTTGTTGGCTCGTTGGTTTGATGGTTTGTTGGCTTGTTGTTTTGTTGGTTTGTTGGTTTGTTGGTTTGTTGGTTTGTTAGTTTGTTGGTTTGTTTATTTGTTGGTTTGTTGGCTTGTTGGTTTGTTGGTTGTTGGTTTGTTGGTTTGTTGGTTTGTTGGTTTGTTGGTTTGTTGGTTTGTTGGTTTGTTGGTTTGTTGCTTTGTTTGTTTGTTGGTTTGTTGGTTTGTTGGTTTGTTGGCATGTTTGTTTATTGGTTTATTGGTTTGATGGTTTGCTGGTTTGTTGGTTTGTTGGCTTGTTGGTTTGTTGGTTTGTTGGTTTGTTGGTTTGTTGGTTTGTTGGTTTGTTGGTTTGTTGGTTTGTTGGTTTGTTGGTTTGTTGGTTTGTTGGTTTGTTGGTTTGTTGGTTTGTTGGTTTGTTGGTTTGTTCGTTTGTTGGTTTGTTGGTTTGTTGGTTTGTTTGTTTGTTGGTTTGTTCATTGATGGCCTGTTGGTTAGTTGGTTTGTTGTTTTGTTGGTTTGTTGGTTTATTTGTTTGTCGGTTTGTTGGTTTGTTTGTTTGTTGGTTTGTTCGTTTGTTGGCTAGTTGGTTTGTTGGCTTGTCTGCTTGTTCGTTTGTTGGTTTGTTGGTTTGTTGGTTTTTTTGTTTCGTTGGTTTGTTGGTTTGTTGGTTTATTGGTTTGTTGGTTTGTTGGTTTGTTGGTTTGTTGGTTTGTTGGTTTGTTGATTTGTTGTTTTGTTTGTTTGTTGGTTTGTTCATTTGTTGGCTTGTTGGTTTGTTGGTATGTTGGTTTGTTGGTTTGTTGGTTTGTTGGTTTGTTGGTTTGTTGGTTTGTTGGTTTGTTGGTTTGTCCGTTTGTTGCTTTGTTGGTTTGTTGGCTTGTTAGTTTGTTTGTTTGTTGGTTTGTTCGTTTGTTGGCTTGTTTGTTTGTTGGTTTGTTGGTTTTTGGTTACTTGGTTTGTTGGTTTGTTGGTTTGTTCGTTTGTTGGTTTGTTGGTTTGTTCGTTTGTTGGTTTGTTGGTTTGTTGGTTTTTAGGTTTGTGAGTTTGTTGGTTTGTTCGTTTGTTGGCTTGTTGGTTTGTTGGCTTGTTGGCTTGTTGGTTTGTTGGTTTGTTGGTTTGCTGGTTTGTTGGGTTGCTCGTTTGTTGGTTTGTTGGTTTGTTGGTTTGTTGGTTTGTTGGTTTGTTGGTTTGTTGGTTTGTTGGTTTGTTTGTTTGTTGGCTTGTTGGCTTGTTGGTTTGTTGGCTTGTTGGCTTGTTGGTTTGTTGGTTTGTTGGTTTGTTGGTTTGTTTGTTTGTTGGTTTGTTGGTATGTTGTTTGTTGGTTTGTTGGTTTATTGGTTTGTTGGTTTGTTTATTTGTTGGTTTGTTGATTTGTTGGTTTGTTCGTTTGTTGGTTTGTTGGTTTGTTGGTTTGTTGGTTTGTTGGTTTGTTGGTTTGTTGGTTTGTTGGCTTGTTGGTTTGTTAGTTTGTTGGTTGGTTGGTTTGTTCGTTTGTTGCTTGTTGGTTTGTTGGTTTGTTGGCTTGTTGGTTTGTTGGTTTGTTGGTTTGTTGGTTTGGTGGTCTGTTGGTATGTTGGTTTGTTGGTTTGTTGGTTTGTTGGTTTGTTGGTTTGTTGGTTTGTTCGTATGTTGGCTTGCTGGTTTGTGGGCTTGTTGGATCATTGGTTTGTTTGTTTGTTGGCTTGCTGGTTTGTTGGTTTGTTGGCTTGTTGGTTTGTTGGTGTGTTGGTTCGTTGGCTTGTTGGTTTGTTGGTTTGTTGGTTTGTTGATTTGTTCGTTTGTTGGTTTGATGGTTTGTTTGCTTGTTTGCTTGTTGGTTTGTTCGTTTGTTGGCTTGTTGGTTTGTTGGTTTGTTGGTTTGTTGGTTTATTTGGTCGTTGGTTTGTTGGTTTGCTGGTTTATTTGTTTGTTGGTTTGTTGGCTTGTTGGCTTGTTGGTTTGTTGGTTTGTTGGTTTGTTGGTTTGTTTGTTTGTTGGTTTTTTGGTTTGTTTGTTTGTTGGTTTGTTGTTTTGTTGGTTTGTTGGTTTGTTTGTTTGTTGGTTTGTTGGTTTGTTGGTTTGTTGGTTTGTTCGTTTGTTGGTTTGTTGGTTTGTTGGTTTGTTGGTTTGTTGGTTTGTTGGTTTGTTGGTTTGTTGGTTTGTTGGCTTGTTGGTTTGTTAGTTTGTTGGTTTGTTGGTTTGTTCGTTTGTTGCTTGTTGGTTTGTTGGTTTGTTGGCTTGTTGGTTTGTTGGTTTGTTGGTTTGTTGGTTTGGTGGTTTGTTGGTATGTTGGTTTGTTGGTTTGTTGGTTTGTTGGTTTGTTGGTTTGTTGGTTTGTTCGTTTGTTGGCTTGCTGGTTTGTGGGCTTGTTGGCTCATTGGTTTGTTTGTTTGTTGGCTTGCTGGTTTGTTGGTTTGTTGGTTTGTTGGTTTGTTGGTTTTGTTGGTTTGTTAATTTGTTGGTTTGTTGGTTTGTTGGTTTGTTGGCTTGTTGGTTTGTTGGTTTGTTAGTTTGTTCGTTTGTTGGTTTGTTGGTTTATTCGTTTGTTGGTTTGTTGGTTTGTTGGTTTGTTGGCTTGTTGGTTTGTTGGTTTGTTGGTTTGTTGGTTTGGTGGTTTGGTGGTTTGTCGGTTTGTTCGTTTGTTGGCTTGTTGGTTTGTTTGGTTGTTGGCTTGTTGGTTTGTTGGTGTGTTGGTTCGTTGGCTTGTTGGTTTGTTGGTTTGTTGGTTTCTTGATTTGTTCGTTTGTTGGTTTGATGGTTTGTTTGCTTGTTTGCTTGTTGGTTTGTTCGTTTGTTGGCTTGTTGGTTTGTTGGTTTGTTGGTTTGTTGGTTTATTTGGTCGTTGGTTTGTTGGTTTGCTGGTTTATTTGTTTGTTGGTTTGTTGGCTTGTTGGCTTGTTGGTTTGTTGGTTTGTTGGTTTGTTGGTTTGTTGGTTTTTTGGTTTGTTTGTTTGTTTGTTTGTTGGTTTGTTGGTTTGTTGGTTTGTTTGTTTGTTGGTTTGTTGGTTTGTTGGTTTGTTGGTTTGTTCGTTTGTTGGTTTGTTGGTTTGTTGGTTTGTTGGTTTGTTGGTTTGTTCGTTTGTTGCTTGTTGGTTTGTTGGTTTGGTGGTTTGTTGGTATGTTGGTTTGTTGGTTTGTTGGTTTGTTGGTTTGTTGGTTTGTTGGTTTGTTCGTTTGTTGGCTTGCTGGTTTGTGGGCTTGTTGGCTCATTGGTTTGTTTGTTTGTTGGCTTGCTGGTTTGTTGGTTTGTTGGTTTGTTGGTTTGTTGGTTTTGTTGGTTTGTTAATTTGTTGGTTTGTTGGTTTGTTGGTTTGTTGGCTTGTTGGTTTGTTGGTTTGTTGGTTTGTTCGTATGTTGGTTTGTTGGTTTGTTCGTTTGTTGGTTTGTTGGTTTGTTGGTTTGTTGGTTTGTTGGTTTGTTGGTTTGCTCGTTTGTTGGTTTGTTGGTTTGTTGGTTTGTTGGCTTGTTGGTTTGTTGGTTTGTTGGTTTGTTCGTTTGTTGGCTTATTGGTTTGTTGGCTTGTTGGTTTGTTGGTTTGTTCGTTTCTTGGCTTGTTGGTTTGTTGGCTTGTTGGCTCGTTGGTTTGATGGTTTGTTGGCTTGTTGGTTTGTTGGTTTGTTGGTTTGTTGGTTTGTTAGTTTGTTGGTTTGTTTATTTGTTGGTTTGTTGGCTTGTTGGTTTGTTGGTGGTTGGTTTGTTCGTTTGTTGGTTTGTTGGTTTGCTGGTTTGTTGGTTTGTTGGTTTGTTGCTTTGTTTGTTTGTTGGTTTGTTGGTTTGTTGGTTTGTTGGCATGTTTGTTTATTGGTTTATTGGTTTGTTGGTTTGCTGGTTTGTTGGTTTGTTGGCTTGTTGGTTTGTCGGTTTGTTGGTTTGTTCGTATGTTGGTTTGTTGGTTTGTTCGTTTGTTGGTTTGTTGGTTTGTTGGTTTGTTGGTTTGTTGGTTTGTTGGTTTGCTCGTTTGTTGGTTTGTTGGTTTGTTGGTTTGTTGGCTTGTTTGTTTGTTGGTTTGTTGGTTTGGTGGTTTGTTGGTATGTTGGTTTGTTGGTTTGTTGGTTTGTTGGTTTGTTGGTTTGTTGGTTTGTTCGTTTGTTGGCTTGCTGGTTTGTGGGCTTGTTGGCTCATTGGTTTGTTTGTTTGTTGGCTTGCTGGTTTGTTGGTTTGTTGGTTTGTTGGTTTGTTGGTTTTGTTGGTTTGTTAATTTGTTGGTTTGTTGGTTTGTTGGTTTATTGGCTTGTTGGTTTGTTGGTTTGTTGGTTTGTTCGTATGTTGGTTTGTTGGTTTGTTCGTTTGTTGGTTTGTTGGTTTGTTGGTTTGTTGGTTTGTTGGTTTGTTGGTTTGTTGGTTTGCTCGTTTGTTGGTTTGTTGGTTTGTTGGTTTGTTGGCTGGTTGGTTTGTTGGTTTGTTGGTTTGTTCGTTTGTTGGCTTATTGGTTTGTTGGCTTGTTGGTTTGTTGGTTTGTTCGTTTCTTGGCTTGTTGGTTTGTTGGCTTGTTGGCTCGTTGGTTTGATGGTTTGTTGGCTTGTTGGTTTGTTGGTTTGTTGGTTTGTTGGTTTGTTAGTTTGTTGGTTTGTTTATTTGTTGGTTTGTTGGCTTGTTGGTTTGTTGGTTGTTGGTTTGTTCGTTTGTTGGTTTGTTGGTTTGCTGGTTTGTTGGTTTGTTGGTTTGTTGCTTTGTTTGTTTGTTGGTTTGTTGGTTTGTTGGTTTGTTGGCATGTTTGTTTATTGGTTTATTGGTTTGTTGGTTTGCTGGTTTGTTGGTTTGTTGGCTTGTTGGTTTGTCGGTTTGTTGGTTTGTTGGTTTGTTGGTTTGTTGGTTTGTTGGTTTGTTGGTTTGTTGGTTTGTTGGTTTGTTGGTTTGTTGGTTTGTTGGTTTGTTGGTTTGTTGGTTTGTTGGTTTGTTGGTTTGTTGGTTTGTTGGTTTGTTGGTTTGTTCGTTTGTTGGTTTGTTGGTTTGTTGGTTTGTTTGTTTGTTGGTTTGTTCATTGATGGCCTGTTGGTTAGTTGGTTTGTTGATTTGTTGGTTTGTTGGTTTATTTGTTTGTTGGTTTGTTGGTTTGTTTGTTTGTTGGTTTGTTCGTTTGTTGGCTAGTTGGTTTGTTGGCTTGTCTGCTTGTTCGTTTGTTGGTTTGTTGGTTTGTTGGTTTTTTTGTTTCGTTGGTTTGTTGGTTTGTTGGTTTATTGGTTTGTTGGTTTGTTGGTTTGTTGGCTTGTTGGTTTGTTGGTTTGTTGATTTGTTGTTTTGTTTGTTTGTTGGTTTGTTCATTTGTTGGCTTGTTGGTTTGTTGGTATGTTGGTTTGTTGGTTTGTTGGTTTGTTGGTTTGTTGGTTTGTTGGTTTGTTGGTTTGTTGGTTTGTTGGTTTGTCCGTTTGTTGCTTTGTTGGTTTGTTGGCTTGTTAGTTTGTTTGTTTGTTGGTTTGTTCGTTTGTTGGCTTGTTTGTTTGTTGGTTTGTTGGTTTTTGGTTACTTGGTTTGTTGGTTTGTTGGTTTATTGGTTTGTTGGTTTGTTGGTTTGTTCGTTTGTTGGTTTGTTGGTTTGTTGGTTTTTAGGTTTGTGAGTTTGTTGGTTTGTTCGTTTGTTGGCTTGTTGGTTTGTTGGCTTGTTGGCTTGTTGGTTTGTTGGTTTGTTGGTTTGCTGGTTTGTTGGTTTGCTCGTTTGTTGGTTTGTTGGTTTGTTGGCTTGTTGGTTTGTTGGTTTGTTGGTTTGTTGGTTTATTTGGTCGTTGGTTTGTTGGTTTGTTGGTTTATTTGTTTGTTGGTTTGTTGGTTTGTTGGCTTGTTGGCTTGTTGGTTTGTTGGTTTGTTGGTTTGTTGGTTTGTTTGTTTGTTGGTTTGTTGGTTTGTTTGTTTGTTGGTTTGTTGGTTTGTTGGTTTGTTGGTTTGTTTATTTGTTGGTTTGTTGATTTGTTGGTTTGTTCGTTTGTTGGTTTGTTGGTTTGTTGGTTTGTTGGTTTGTTGGTTTGTTGGTTTGTTGGTTTGTTGGTTTGTTGGCTTGTTGGTTTATTAGTTTGTTGGTTTGTTGGTTTGTTCGTTTGTTGCTTGTTGGTTTGTTGGTTTGTTGGCTTGTTGGTTTGTTGGTTTGTTGGTTTGTTGGTTTGGTGGTTTGTTGGTATGTTAGTTTGTTGGTTTGTTGGTTTGTTGGTTTGTTGGTTTGTTGGTTTGTTCGTTTGTTGGCTTGCTGGTTTGTGGGCTTGTTGGATCATTGGTTTGTTTGTTTGTTGGCTTGCTGGTTTGTTGGTTTGTTGGCTTGTTGGTTTGTTGGTGTGTTGGTTCGTTGGCTTGTTGGTTTGTTGGTTTGTTGGTTTGTTGATTTGTTCGTTTGTTGGTTTGATGGTTTGTTTGCTTGTTTGCTTGTTGGTTTGTTCGTTTGTTGGCTTGTTGGTTTGTTGGTTTGTTGGTTTGTTGGTTTATTTGGTCGTTGGTTTGTTGGTTTGCTGGTTTATTTGTTTGTTGGTTTGTTGGCTTGTTGGCTTGTTGGTTTGTTGGTTTGTTGGTTTGTTGGTTTGTTTGTTTGTTGGTTATTTGGTTTGTTTGTTTGTTGGTTTGTTGGTTTGTTGGTTTGTTGGTTTGTTTGTTTGTTGGTTTGTTGGTTTGTTGGTTTGTTGGTTTGTTGGTTTGTTGGTTTGTTGGTTTGTTGGTTTGTTGGTTTGTTGGTTTGTTGGTTTGTTGGTTTGTTGGTTTGTTGGCTTGTTGGTTTGTTAGTTTGTTGGTTTGTTGGTTTGTTCGTTTGTTGCTTGTTGGTTTGTTGGTTTGTTGGCTTGTTGGTTTGTTGGTTTGTTGGTTTGTTGGTTTGGTGGTTTGGTGGTTTGTTGGTATGTTGGTTTGTTGGTTTGTTGGTTTGTTGGTTTGTTGGTTTGTTGGTTTGTTCGTTTGTTGGCTTGCTGGTTTGTGGGCTTGTTGGCTCATTGGTTTGTTTGTTTGTTGGCTTGCTGGTTTGTTGGTTTGTTGGTTTGTTGGTTTGTTGGTTTTGTTGGTTTGTTAATTTGTTGGTTTGTTGGTTTGTTGGTTTGTTGGCTTGTTGGTTTGTTGGTTTGTTGGTTTGTTCGTTTGTTGGTTTGTTGGTTTATTCGTTTGTTGGTTTGTTGGTTTGTTGGTTTGTTGGTTTGTTGGTTTGTTGGTTTGTTGGTTTGCTCGTTTGTTGGTTTCTTGGTTTGTTGGTTTGTGGGATTGTTGGTTTGTTGGTTTGTTGGTTTGTTCGTTTGTTGGCTTATTGGTTTGTTGGCTTGTTGGCTTGTTGGTTTGTTGGTTTGTTCGTTTGTTGGTTTGTTTGTTTGGTGGTTTGTCGGTTTGTTCGTTTGTTGGCTTGTTGGTTTGTTTGGTTGTTGGCTTGTTGGTTTGTTGGTGTGTTGGTTTGTTGGCTTGTTGGTTTGTTGGTTTGTTGGTTTGTTGGTTTGTTGGTTTGTTGGTTTGTTTGTTTGTTGGTTTGTTGGTTTGTTTGTTTGTTGGTTTGTTGGTTTATTGGTTTGTTGGTTTGTTTGTTTGTTGGTTTGTTGGTTTGTTCGTTTGTTGGTTTGTTGGTTTGTTGGTTTGTTGGTTTGTTGGTTTGTTGGTTTGTTGGTTTGTTCGTTTGTTGGTTTGTTGGTTTGTTGGTTTGTTGGTTTGTTGGTTTGTTGGTTTGCTCGTTTGTTGGTTTGTTGGTTTGTTGGTTTGTTGGCTTGTTGGCTTGTTGGTTTATTGGTTTGTTCGTTTCTTGGCTTGTTGGTTTGTTGGCTTGTTGGTTTGTTGGTTTGTTAGTTTGTTGGTTGGTTGGTTTGTTCGTTTGTTGCTTGTTGGTTTGTTGGTTTGTTGGCTTGTTGGTTTGTTGGTTTGTTGGTTTGTTGGTTTGGTGGTTTGTTGGTATGTTGGTTTGTTGGTTTGTTGGTTTGTTGGTTTGTTGGTTTGTTGGTTTGTTCGTTTGTTGGCTTGCTGGTTTGTGGGCTTGTTGGCTCATTGGTTTGTTTGTTTGTTGGCTTGCTGGTTTGTTGGTTTGTTGGTTTGTTGGTTTGTTGGTTTGTTGGTTTGTTGGTTTTGTTGGTTTGTTAATTTGTTGGTTTGTTGGTTTGTTGGTTTGTTGGCTTGTTGGTTTGTTGGTTTGTTGTTTTGTTCGTATGTTGGTTTGTTGGTTTGTTCGTTTGTTGGTTTGTTGGTTTGTTGGTTTGTTGGTTTGTTGGTTTGTTGGTTTGCTCGTTTGTTGGTTTGTTGGTTTGTTGGTTTGTTGGCTTGTTGGTTTGTTGGTTTGTTGGTTTGTTCGTTTGTTGGCTTATTGGTTTGTTGGCTTGTTGGTTTGTTGGTTTGTTCGTTTCTTGGCTTGTTGGTTTGTTGGCCTGTTTGCTCGTTGGTTTGACGGTTTGTTGGCTTGTTGTTTTGTTGGTTTGTTGGTTTGTTGGTTTGTTGGTTTGTTGGTTTGTTAGTTTGTTGGTTTGTTTATTTGTTGGTTTGTTGGCTTGTTGGTTTGTTGGTTGTTGGTTTGTTCGTTTGTTGGTTTGTTGGTTTGTTGGTTTGTTGGTTTGTTGGTTTGTTGGTTTTTGCTTTGTTTGTTTGTTGGTTTGTTGGTTTGTTGGTTTGTTGGCATGTTGGTTTATTGGTTTATTGGTTTGTTGGTTTGCTGGTTTGTTGTTTTGTTGGCTTGTTGGTTTGTTGGTTTGTTGGTTTGTTGGTTTGTTGGTTTGTTGGTTTGTTGGTTTGTTGGTTTGTTGGTTTGTTGGTTTGTTGGTTTGTTGGTTTGTTGGTTTGTTGGTTTGTTGGTTTGTTGGTTTGTTGGTTTGTTCGTTTGTTGGTTTGTTGGTTTGTTGGTTTGTTTGTTTGTTGGTTTGTTCATTGATGGCCTGTTGGTTAGTTGGTTTGTTGTTTTGTTGGTTTGTTGGTTTATTTGTTTGTTGGTTTGTTGGTTTGTTTGTTTGTTGGTTTGTTCGTTTGTTGGCTAGTTGGTTTGTTGGCTTGTCTGCTTGTTCGTTTGTTGGTTTGTTGGTTTGTTGGTTTTTTTGTTTCGTTGGTTTGTTGGTTTGTTGGTTTATTGGTTTGTTGGTTTGTTGGTTTGTTGGTTTGTTGGTTTGTTGGTTTGTTGGTTTGTTGATTTGTTGTTTTGTTTGTTTGTTGGTTTGTTCATTTGTTGGCTTGTTGGTTTGTTGGTATGTTGGTTTGTTGGTTTGTTGGTTTGTTGGTTTGTTTGTTTGTTGGTTTGTTGGTTTGTTGGTTTGTTGGTTTGTCCGTTTGTTGCTTTGTTGGTTTGTTGGCTTGTTAGTTTGTTTGTTTGTTGGTTTGTTCGTTTGTTGGCTTGTTTGTTTGTTGGTTTGTTGGTTTTTGGTTACTTGGTTTGTTGGTTTGTTGGTTTGTTCGTTTGTTAGTTTGTTGGTTTGTTCGTTTGTTGGTTTGTTGGTTTGTTGGTTTTTAGGTTTGTGAGTTTGTTGGTTTGTTCGTTTGTTGGCTTGTTGGTTTGTTGGCTTGTTGGCTTGTTGGTTTGTTGGTTTGTTGGTTTGCTGGTTTGTTGGTTTGCTCGTTTGTTGGTTTGTTGGTTTGTTGGCTTATTGGTTTGTTGGTTTGTTGGTTTGTTGGTTTATTTGGTCGTTGGTTTGTTGGTTTGTTGGTTTATTTGTTTGTTGGTTTGTTGGTTTGTTGGCTTGTTGGCTTGTTGGTTTGTTGGTTTGTTGGTTTATTTGTTTGTTGGTTTGTTGGTTTGTTTGTTTGTTGGTTTGTTCGTTTGTTGGCTAGTTGGTTTGTTGGCTTGTCTGCTTGTTCGTTTGTTGGTTTGTTGGTTTGTTGGTTTTTTTGTTTCGTTGGTTTGTTGGTTTGTTGGTTTATTGGTTTGTTGGTTTGTTGGTTTGTTGGCTTGTTGGTTTGTTGGTTTGTTGATTTGTTGTTTTGTTTGTTTGTTGGTTTGTTCATTTGTTGGCTTGTTGGTTTGTTGGTATGTTGGTTTGTTGGTTTGTTGGTTTGTTGGTTTGTTGGTTTGTTGGTTTGTTGGTTTGTTGGTTTGTCCGTTTGTTGCTTTGTTGGTTTGTTGGCTTGTTAGTTTGTTTGTTTGTTGGTTTGTTCGTTTGTTGGCTTGTTTGTTTGTTGGTTTGTTGGTTTTTGGTTACTTGGTTTGTTGGTTTGTTGGTTTGTTGGTTTGTTGGTTTGTTGGTTTGTTCGTTTGTTGGTGTGTTGGTTTGTTGGTTTTTAGGTTTGTGAGTTTGTTGGTTTGTTCGTTTGTTGGCTTGTTGGTTTGTTGGCTTGTTGGCTTGTTGGTTTGTTGGTTTGTTGGTTTGCTGGTTTGTTGGTTTGCTCGTTTGTTGGTTTGTTGGTTTGTTGGCTTGTTGGTTTGTTGGTTTGTTGGTTTGTTGGTTTATTTGGTCGTTGGTTTGTTGGTTTGTTGGTTTATTTGTTTGTTGGTTTGTTGGTTTGTTGGCTTGTTGGCTTGTTGGTTTGTTGGTTTGTTGGTTTGTTGGTTTGTTTGTTTGTTGGTTTGTTGGTTTGTTTGTTTGTTGGTTTGTTGGTTTGTTGGTTTGTTGGTTTGTTTATTTGTTGGTTTGTTGATTTGTTGGTTTGTTCGTTTGTTGGTTTGTTGGTTTGTTGGTTTGTTGGTTTGTTGGTTTGTTGGTTTGTTGGTTTGTTGGTTTGTTGGTTTGTTGGTTTGTTGGCTTGTTGGTTTGTTAGTTTGTTGGTTTGTTGGTTTGTTCGTTTGTTGCTTGTTGGTTTGTTGGTTTGTTGGCTTGTTGGTTTGTTGGTTTGTTGGCTTGTTGGTTTGGTGGTTTGTTGGTATGTTAGTTTGTTGGTTTGTTGGTTTGTTGGTTTGTTGGTTTGTTGGTTTGTTCGTTTGTTGGCTTGCTGGTTTGTGGGCTTGTTGGATCATTGGTTTGTTTGTTTGTTGGCTTGCTGGTTTGTTGGTTTGTTGGCTTGCTGGTTTGTTGGTGTGTTGGTTCGTTGGCTTGTTGGTTTGTTGGTTTGTTCGTTTGTTGGTTTGATGGTTTGTTTGCTTGTTTGCTTGTTGGTTTGTTCGTTTGTTGGCTTGTTGGTTTGTTGGTTTGTTGGTTTGTTGGCTTGTTGGTTTGTTAGTTTGTTGGTTTGTTGGTTTGTTCGTTTGTTGCTTGTTGGTTTGTTGGTTTGTTGGCTTGTTGGTTTGTTGGTTTGTTGGTTTGTTGGTTTGGTGGTTTGGTGGTTTGTTGGTTTGTTGGTTTGTTGGTTTGTTGGTTTGTTCGTTTGTTGGCTTGCTGGTTTGTGGGCTTGTTGGCTCATTGGTTTGTTTGTTTGTTGGCTTGCTGGTTTGTTGGTTTGTTGGTTTGTTGGTTTGTTGGTTTTGTTGGTTTGTTAATTTGTTGGTTTGTTGGTTTGTTGGTTTGTTGGCTTGTTGGTTTGTTGGTTTGTTGGTTTGTTCGTTTGTTGGTTTGTTGGTTTATTCGTTTGTTGGTTTGTTGGTTTGTTGGTTTGTTGGTTTGTTGGTTTGTTGGTTTGTTGGTTTGCTCGTTTGTTGGTTTCTTGGTTTGTTGGTTTGTGGGATTGTTGGTTTGTTGGTTTGTTGGTTTGTTCGTTTGTTGGCTTATTGGTTTGTTGGCTTGTTGGCTTGTTGGTTTGTTGGTTTGTTCGTTTGTTTGTTTGTTTGTTTGGTGGTTTGTCGGTTTGTTCGTTTGTTGGCTTGTTGGTTTGTTTGGTTGTTGGCTTGTTGGTTTGTTGGTGTGTTGGTTTGTTGGCTTGTTGGTTTGTTGGTTTGTTGGTTTGTTGGTTTGTTGGTTTGTTGGTTTGTTTGTTTGTTGGTTTGTTGGTTTGTTTGTTTGTTGGTTTGTTGGTTTATTGGTTTGTTGGTTTGTTTGTTTGTTGGTTTGTTGGTTTGTTCGTTTGTTGGTTTGTTGGTTTGTTGGTTTGTTGGTTTGTTGGTTTGTTGGTTTGTTGGTTTGTTGGTTTGTTGGCTTGTTGGTTTGTTAGTTTGTTGGTTGGTTGGTTTGTTCGTTTGTTGCTTGTTGGTTTGTTGGTTTGTTGGCTTGTTGGTTTGTTGGTTTGTTGGTTTGTTGGTTTGGTGGTTTGTTGGTATGTTGGTTTGTTGGTTTGTTGGTTTGTTGGTTTGTTGGTTTGTTGGTTTGTTCGTTTGTTGGCTTGCTGGTTTGTGGGCTTGTTGGCTCATTGGTTTGTTTGTTTGTTGGCTTGCTGGTTTGTTGGTTTGTTGGTTTGTTGGTTTGTTGGTTTTGTTGGTTTGTTAATTTGTTGGTTTGTTGGTTTGTTGGTTTGTTGGCTTGTTGGTTTGTTGGTTTGTTGGTTGTTCGTATGTTGGTTTGTTGGTTTGTTCGTTTGTTGGTTTGTTGGTTTGTTGGTTTGTTGGTTTGTTGGTTTGTTGGTTTGCTCGTTTGTTGGTTTGTTGGTTTGTTGGTTTGTTGGCTTGTTGGTTTGTTGGTTTGTTGGTTTGTTCGTTTGTTGGCTTATTGGTTTGTTGGCTTGTTGGTTTGTTGGTTTGTTCGTTTCTTGGCTTGTTGGTTTGTTGGCCTGTTTGCTCGTTGGTTTGATGGTTTGTTGGCTTGTTGTTTTGTTGGTTTGTTGGTTTGTTGGTTTGTTTGTTTGTTGGTTTGTTAGTTTGTTGGTTTGTTTATTTGTTGGTTTGTTGGCTTGTTGGTTTGTTGGTTGTTGGTTTGTTCGTTTGTTGGTTTGTTGGTTTGTTGGTTTGTTGGTTTGTTGGTTTGTTGGTTTGTTGCTTTGTTTGTTTGTTGGTTTGTTGGTTTGTTGGTTTGTTGGCATGTTGGTTTATTGGTTTATTGGTTTGTCGGTTTGCTGGTTTGTTGTTTTGTTGGCTTGTTGGTTTGTTGGTTTGTTGGTTTGTTGGTTTGTTGGTTTGTTGGTTTGTTGGTTTGTTGGTTTGTTGGTTTGTTGGTTTGTTGGTTTGTTGGTTTGTTGGTTTGTTGGTTTGTTGGTTTGTTGGTTTGTTGGTATGTTGGTTTGTTGGTTTGTTCGTTTGTTGGTTTGTTGGTTTGTTGGTTTGTTTGTTTGTTGGTTTGTTCATTGATGGCCTGTTGGTTAGTTGGTTTGTTGTTTTGTTGGTTTGTTGGTTAATTTGTTTGTTGGTTTGTTGGTTTGTTTGTTTGTTGGTTTGTTCGTTTGTTGGCTAGTTGGTTTGTTGGCTTGTCTGCTTGTTCGTTTGTTGGTTTGTTGGTTTGTTGGTTTTTTTGTTTCGTTGGTTTGTTGGTTTGTTGGTTTATTGGTTTGTTGGTATGTTGGTTTGTTGGTTTGTTGGTTTGTTGGTTTGTTGGTTTGTTGATTTGTTGTTTTGTTTGTTTGTTGGTTTGTTCATTTGTTGGCTTGTTGGTTTGTTGGTATGTTGGTTTGTTGGTTTGTTGGTTTGTTGGTTTGTTTGTTTGTTGGTTTGTTGGTTTGTTGGTTTGTTGGTTTGTCCGTTTGTTGCTTTGTTGGTTTGTTGGCTTGTTAGTTTGTTTGTTTGTTGGTTTGTTCGTTTGTTGGCTTGTTTGTTTGTTGGTTTGTTGGTTTTTGGTTACTTGGTTTGTTGGTTTGTTGGTTTGTTCGTTTGTTAGTTTGTTGGTTTGTTCGTTTGTTGGTTTATTTGGTCGTTGGTTTGTTGGTTTGTTGGTTTATTTGTTTGTTGGTTTGTTGGTTTGTTGGCTTGTTGGCTTGTTGGTTTGTTGGTTTGTTGGTTTGTTGGTTTGTTTGTTTGTTGGTTTGTTGGTTTGTTTGTTTGTTGGTTTGTTGGTTTGTTGGTTTGTTGGTTTGTTTATTTGTTGGTTTGTTGATTTGTTGGTTTGTTCGTTTGTTGGTTTGTTGGTTTGTTGGTTTGTTGGTTTGTTGGTTTGTTGGTTTGTTGGTTTGTTGGTTTGTTGGTTTGTTGGTTTGTTGGCTTGTTGGTTTGTTAGTTTGTTGGTTTGTTGGTTTGTTCGTTTGTTGCTTGTTGGTTTGTTGGTTTGTTGGCTTGTTGGTTTGTTGGTTTGTTGGCTTGTTGGTTTGGTGGTTTGTTGGTATGTTAGTTTGTTGGTTTGTTGGTTTGTTGGTTTGTTGGTTTGTTGGTTTGTTCGTTTGTTGGCTTGCTGGTTTGTGGGCTTGTTGGATCATTGGTTTGTTTGTTTGTTGGCTTGCTGGTTTGTTGGTTTGTTGGCTTGCTGGTTTGTTGGTGTGTTGGTTCGTTGGCTTGTTGGTTTGTTGGTTTGTTCGTTTGTTGGTTTGATGGTTTGTTTGCTTGTTTGCTTGTTGGTTTGTTCGTTTGTTGGCTTGTTGGTTTGTTGGTTTGTTGGTTTGTTGGCTTGTTGGTTTGTTAGTTTGTTGGTTTGTTGGTTTGTTCGTTTGTTGCTTGTTGGTTTGTTGGTTTGTTGGCTTGTTGGTTTGTTGGTTTGTTGGTTTGTTGGTTTGGTGGTTTGGTGGTTTGTTGGTTTGTTGGTTTGTTGGTTTGTTGGTTTGTTCGTTTGTTGGCTTGCTGGTTTGTGGGCTTGTTGGCTCATTGGTTTGTTTGTTTGTTGGCTTGCTGGTTTGTTGGTTTGTTGGTTTGTTGGTTTGTTGGTTTTGTTGGTTTGTTAATTTGTTGGTTTGTTGGTTTGTTGGTTTGTTGGCTTGTTGGTTTGTTGGTTTGTTGGTTTGTTCGTTTGTTGGTTTGTTGGTTTATTCGTTTGTTGGTTTGTTGGTTTGTTGGTTTGTTGGTTTGTTGGTTTGTTGGTTTGTTGGTTTGCTCGTTTGTTGGTTTCTTGGTTTGTTGGTTTGTGGGATTGTTGGTTTGTTGGTTTGTTGGTTTGTTCGTTTGTTGGCTTATTGGTTTGTTGGCTTGTTGGCTTGTTGGTTTGTTGGTTTGTTCGTTTGTTTGTTTGTTTGTTTGGTGGTTTGTCGGTTTGTTCGTTTGTTGGCTTGTTGGTTTGTTTGGTTGTTGGCTTGTTGGTTTGTTGGTGTGTTGGTTTGTTGGCTTGTTGGTTTGTTGGTTTGTTGGTTTGTTGGTTTGTTGGTTTGTTGGTTTGTTTGTTTGTTGGTTTGTTGGTTTGTTTGTTTGTTGGTTTGTTGGTTTATTGGTTTGTTGGTTTGTTTGTTTGTTGGTTTGTTGGTTTGTTCGTTTGTTGGTTTGTTGGTTTGTTGGTTTGTTGGTTTGTTGGTTTGTTGGTTTGTTGGTTTGTTGGTTTGTTGGCTTGTTGGTTTGTTAGTTTGTTGGTTGGTTGGTTTGTTCGTTTGTTGCTTGTTGGTTTGTTGGTTTGTTGGCTTGTTGGTTTGTTGGTTTGTTGGTTTGTTGGTTTGGTGGTTTGTTGGTATGTTGGTTTGTTGGTTTGTTGGTTTGTTGGTTTGTTGGTTTGTTGGTTTGTTCGTTTGTTGGCTTGCTGGTTTGTGGGCTTGTTGGCTCATTGGTTTGTTTGTTTGTTGGCTTGCTGGTTTGTTGGTTTGTTGGTTTGTTGGTTTGTTGGTTTTGTTGGTTTGTTAATTTGTTGGTTTGTTGGTTTGTTGGTTTGTTGGCTTGTTGGTTTGTTGGTTTGTTGGTTGTTCGTATGTTGGTTTGTTGGTTTGTTCGTTTGTTGGTTTGTTGGTTTGTTGGTTTGTTGGTTTGTTGGTTTGTTGGTTTGCTCGTTTGTTGGTTTGTTGGTTTGTTGGTTTGTTGGCTTGTTGGTTTGTTGGTTTGTTGGTTTGTTCGTTTGTTGGCTTATTGGTTTGTTGGCTTGTTGGTTTGTTGGTTTGTTCGTTTCTTGGCTTGTTGGTTTGTTGGCCTGTTTGCTCGTTGGTTTGATGGTTTGTTGGCTTGTTGTTTTGTTGGTTTGTTGGTTTGTTGGTTTGTTTGTTTGTTGGTTTGTTAGTTTGTTGGTTTGTTTATTTGTTGGTTTGTTGGCTTGTTGGTTTGTTGGTTGTTGGTTTGTTCGTTTGTTGGTTTGTTGGTTTGTTGGTTTGTTGGTTTGTTGGTTTGTTGGTTTGTTGCTTTGTTTGTTTGTTGGTTTGTTGGTTTGTTGGTTTGTTGGCATGTTGGTTTATTGGTTTATTGGTTTGTCGGTTTGCTGGTTTGTTGTTTTGTTGGCTTGTTGGTTTGTTGGTTTGTTGGTTTGTTGGTTTGTTGGTTTGTTGGTTTGTTGGTTTGTTGGTTTGTTGGTTTGTTGGTTTGTTGGTTTGTTGGTTTGTTGGTTTGTTGGTTTGTTGGTTTGTTGGTTTGTTGGTATGTTGGTTTGTTGGTTTGTTCGTTTGTTGGTTTGTTGGTTTGTTGGTTTGTTGGTTTGTTGGTTTGTTGGTTTGTTGGTTTGGTGGTTTGTTGGTTTGTTGGTTTGTTGGTTTGTTGGTTTGTTGGTTTGTTCGTTTGTTGGCTTGCTGGTTTGTGGGCTTGTTGGCTCATTGGTTTGTTTGTTTGTTGGCTTGCTGGTTTGTTGGTTTGTTGGTTTGTTGGCTTGTTGGTTTGTTGGTTTGTTGGTTTGTTGGTTTGTTGGTTTGTTGGTTTGTTGGCTTGTTGGTTTGTTGGTTTGTTGGTTTGTTGGTTTGTTTGTTTGTTGGTTTGTTGGTTTGTTGGTTTGTTGGTTTGTCCGTTTGTTGCTTTGTTGGTTTGTTGGCTTGTTAGTTTGTTTGTTTGTTGGTTTGTTCGTTTGTTGGCTTGTTTGTTTGTTGGTTTGTTGGTTTTTGGTTACTTGGTTTGTTGGTTTGTTGGTTTGTTCGTTTGTTAGTTTGTTGGTTTGTTCGTTTGTTGGTTTGTTGGTTTGTTGGTTTTTAGGTTTGTGAGTTTGTTGGTTTGTTCGTTTGTTGGCTTGTTGGTTTGTTGGCTTGTTGGCTTGTTGGTTTGTTGGTTTGTTGGTTGGCTGGTTTGTTGGTTTGCTCGTTTGTTGGTTTGTTGGTTTGTTGGCTTGTTGGTTTGTTGGTTTGTTGGTTTGTTGGTTTGTTGGTTTATTTGGTCGTTGGTTTGTTGGTTTGTTGGTTTATTTGTTTGTTGGTTTGTTGGTTTGTTGGCTTGTTGGCTTGTTGGTTTGTTGGTTTGTTGGTTTGTTGGTTTGTTTGTTTGTTGGTTTGTTGGTTTGTTTGTTTGTTGGTTTGTTGGTTTGTTGGTTTGTTGGTTTGTTTATTTGTTGGTTTGTTGATTTGTTGGTTTGTTCGTTTGTTGGTTTGTTGGTTTGTTGGTTTGTTGGTTTGTTGGTTTGTTGGTTTGTTGGTTTGTTGGTTTGTTGGTTTGTTGGCTTGTTGGTTTGTTAGTTTGTTGGTTTGTTGGTTTGTTCGTTTCTTGCTTGTTGGTTTGTTGGTTTGTTGGCTTGTTGGTTTGTTGGTTTGTTGGTTTGTTGGTTTGGTGGTTTGTTGGTATGTTGGTTTGTTGGTTTGTTGGTTTGTTGGTTTGTTGGTTTGTTGGTTTGTTCGTTTGTTGGCTTGCTGGTTTGTGGGCTTGTTGGATCATTGGTTTGTTTGTTTGTTGGCTTGCTGGTTTGTTGGTTTGTTGGTTTGTTGGTTTATTGGTTTTGTTGGTTTGTTAATTTGTTGGTTTGTTGGTTTGTTGGTTTGTTGGCTTGTTGGTTTGTTGGTTTGTTGGTTTGTTCGTATGTTGGTTTGTTGGTTTGTTCGTTTGTTGGTTTGTTGGTTTGTTGGTTTGTTGGTTTGTTGGTTTGTTGGTTTGTTGGTTTGCTCGTTTGTTGGTTTGTTGGTTTGTTGGTTTGTTGGCTTGTTGGTTTGTTGGTTTGTTGGTTTGTTCGTTTGTTGGCTTATTGGCTTGTTGGCTTGTTGGTTTGTTGGTTTGTTCGTTTCTTGGCTTGTTGGCTCGTTGGTTTGATGGTTTGTTGGCTTGTTGTTTTGTTGGTTTGTTGGTTTGTTGGTTTGTTGGTTTGTTAGTTTGTTGGTTTGTTTATTTGTTGGTTTGTTGGCTTGTTGGTTTGTTGGTTGTTGGTTTGTTCGTTTGTTGGTTTGTTGGTTTGTTTGTTTGTTGGTTTGTTGGTTTGTTGCTTTGTTTGTTTGTTGGTTTGTTGGTTTGTTGGTTTGTTGGCATGTTGGTTTATTGGTTTGTTGGTTTGTTGGTTTGCTGGTTTGTTGGTTTGTTGGCTTGTTGGTTTGTTTGTTTGTTGGTTTGTTGGTTTGTTGGTTTGTTGGTTTGTTGGTTTGTTGGTTTGTTGGTTTGTTGGTTTGTTTGTTTGTTGGTTTGTTCATTTGTTGGCCTGTTGGTTAGTTGGTTTGTTGTTTTGTTGGTTTGTTGGTTTATTTGTTTGTTGGTTTGTTGGTTTGTTTGTTTGTTGGTTTGTTCGTTTGTTGGCTAGTTGGTTTGTTGGCTTGTCTGCTTGTTCGTTTGTTGGTTTGTTGGTTTGTTGGTTTTTTTGTTTCGTTGGTTTGTTGGTTTGTTGGTTTATTGGTTTATTGGTTTGTTGGTTTGTTGGTTTGTTGGTTTGTTGGTTTGTTGGTTTGTTGGTTTGTTGTTTTGTTTGTTTGTTGGTTTGTTCATTTGTTGGCTTGTTGGTTTGTTGGTTTGTTGGTTTGTTGGTTTGTTGGTTTGTTGGTTTGTTGGTTTGTTGGTTTGTTGGTTTGTTGGTTTGTTGCTTTGTTGGTTTGTTGGCTTGTTAGTTTGTTTGTTTGTTGGTTTGTTCGTTTGTTGGCTTGTTGGTTTGTTGGTTTGTTGGTTTGTTGGTTTTTGGTTACTTGGTTTGTTGGTTTGTTGGTTTGTTCGTTTGTTGGTTTATTGGTTTGTTCGTTTGTTGGTTTGTTGGTTTGTTGGTTTTTAGGTTTGTGAGTTTGTTGGTTTGTTCGTTTGTTGGCTTGTTGGTTTGTTGGCTTGTTGGCTTGTTGGTTTGTTGGTTTGTTGGTTTGCTGGTTTGTTGGTTTGTTGGTTTGTTGGTATATTCGTTTTTTGGTTTGTTGGTTTCTTGGTTTGTTGGTTTGTTGGTTTGATTGGTTTATATGTTTGTTGGTGTTTTGGTTTGTTGGCTTGTTGGTTTAATGGTTTGTTGACTTGTTGGCTTGTTGGTTTGTTGGTTTGTTGGTTTGGTGGTTTGTTGGTTTGTTGGCTTGTTGGCTTGTTGGTTTGTTGGTTTGTTCGTTTGTTGGTTTGTTGGTTTGTTCGTTTGTTGGCTTGTTGGTTTGTTGGCTTGTTGGCATGTTGGTTTGTTGGTTGGTTGGTTTGTTGGTTTGTTGGTTTGTTGGTTTGTTGGTTTGTTCGTTTTTTGGTTTGTTGGTTTGTTGGCTTGTTGGCTTGTCGATTTGTTCGTTTGTTGGTTTGTTGGTTTGTTGGTTTGTTCGTTTGTTGGTTTGTTCGTTTGTTGGTTTGTTGGTTTGTTGGTTTGTTGGTTTGTTGGCTTGTTGGTTTGTTTGTTTGTTGGTTTGTTCGTTTGTTGGCTTGTTGGTTTGTTGGTTTGTTGATTTGTTGGTTACTTGGTTTGTTGATTTGTTGGTTTGTTCATATGTTGGTTTGTTGGTTTGTCGGTTTCTTGGTTTGTTCCATTGTTGGTTTGTTAATTTGTTTGTTTGATGGTTTGTTTGTTTGTTGATTTGTTCGTTTGTTGGCTTGTTCGTTTGTTGTCTTGTTGGCTTGTTGGTTTGCTGGTTTGTTGGCTTGTCGGTTTGTTGGTTTGTTCGTTTGTTGGTTTGTTGGTTTGTTGGTTTGTTGGCTTGTTGGTTTGTTTGTTTGTTGGTTTGTTCGTTTGTTGGCTTGTTGTTTTGTTGGTTTGTTGATTTGTTGGTTACTTGGTTTGTTGATTTGTTGGTTTGTTCATATGTTGGTTTGTTGGTTTGTCGGTTTCTTGGTTTGTTCCATTGTTGGTTTGTTAATTTGTTTGTTTGATGGTTTGTTTGTTTGTTGATTTGTTCGTTTGTTGGCTTGTTCGTTTGTTGTCTTGTTGGCTTGTTGGTTTGCTGGTTTGTTGGCTTGTCGGTTTGTTGGTTTGTTGGTTTGTTGGTTGGTTGGTTTGTTGGTTTGTCCATTTGTTGGTTTGTTAGTTTGTTGGTTTGTTCGTTTGTTGGTTTGTTGGCTTGTTGGTTTGTTGGTTGGTTGGTTTATTGGTTTGTTGGTTTGTTCGTTTGTTGGTTTGTTCGTTTGTTCGTTTGTTGGTTTGTTGGTTTGTTGGTTTGTTGGCTTGTTGGTTCGTTGGTTTGTTGGTTTGTTGGTTTGTTGGTTTGTTTGTTTGTTGATTTGTTCGTTTGTTGGCTTGTTGGTTTGTTGGTTTGTTGGTTTGTTTGTTTGTTGGTTTGTTGGTTTGTTCGTTTGTTGGTTTGTTGGTTTGTTGGTTTGTTGGTTTGTTGGTTTGTTGGCTTATTGGTTTGTTTGTTTGTTGGTTTGTTAGTTTGTTGGCTTGTTGGTTTGTTGGTTTGTTGGTTTGTTGGTTTGTTGGTTTGTTGGCTTTTGGTTTTATGGTTTGTTGGTTTGTTCGTTTGTTGGCTTGTTGGTTTGATGGTTTGTTTGCTTGTTGGTTTGTTCGTTTGTTGGCTTGTTGGTTTGTTGGTTTGTTGGTTTGTTGTTTTGTTGGTTTATTTGGTCGTTGGTTTGTTGGTTTGTTGGTTTATTTGTTGGTTGGTTTGTTGGTTTGTTGGCTTGTTGGCTTGTTGGTTTGTTGGTTTGTTGGTTTGTTGGTTTGTTGGTTTGTTTGTTTCTTGGTTTGTTGGTTTGTTTGTTTGTTGGTTTGTTGGTTTGTTGGTTTGTTGGTTTGTTTGTTTGTTGGTTTGTTGGTTTGTTGGTTTGTTCGTTTGTTGGTTTGTTGGTTTGTTGGTTTGTTGGTTCGTTGGTTTGTTGGTTTGTTGGCTTGTTGGTTTGTTAGTTTGCTGGTTTGTTGGTTTGTTCGTTTGTTGCTTGTTGGTTTGTTGGTTTGTTGGCTTGTTGGTTTGTTGGTTTGTTGGTTTGTTGGTTTGGTGGTTTGTTGGTATGTTGGTTTGTTGGTTTGTTGGTTTGTTGGTTTGTTGGTTTGTTGGTTTGTTGGTTTGTTCGTTTGTTGGCTTGCTGGTTTGTGGGCTTGTTGGCTTGTTGGTTTGTTGGTTTGTTGGCTTGCTGGTTTGTTGGTTTGTTGGTTTGTTGGTTTTGTTGGTTTGTTAATTTGTTGGTTTGTTGGTTTGTTGGTTTGTTGGCTTGTTGGTTTGTTGGTTTGTTGGTTTGTTGGTTTGTTCGTTTGTTGGTTTGTTGGTTTGTTGGTTTGTTGGCTTGTTGGTTTGTTGGTTTGTTGGTTTGTTCGTTTGTTGGCTTGCTGGTTTGTGGGCTTGTTGGCTCCTTGGTTTGTTGGTTTGTTGGCTTGCTGGCTTGTTGGTTTGTTGGTTTGTTGGTTTGTTGGTTTGGTGGTTTGTTCGTTTGTTGGTTTGTTGGTTTGTTCGTTTGTTGGTTTGTTGGTTTGTTGGTTTGTTGGTTTGTTGGTTTGTTGGTTTGTTCGTTTGTTGGTTTGTTGGCTTGTTGGTTTGCTGGTTTGTTGGTTTGTTCGTTTGTTGGCTTATTGGTTTGTTGGCTTGTTGGCTTGTTGGTTTGTTGGTTTGTTCGTTTGTTGGTTTGTTGGTTTGTTGGTTTGTTGGCTTGTTGGTTTGTTGGTTTGTTCGTTTCTTGGCTTGTTGGTTTGTTGGCTTGTTGGCTCGTTGGTTTGATGGTTTGTTGGCTTGTTGTTTTGTTGGTTTGTTGGTTTGTTGGTTTGTTGGTTTGTTCGTTTGTTGGTTTGTTTATTTGTTGGTTTGTTGGCTTGTTGGTTTGTTGGTTGTTGGTTTGTTTGTTTGTTGGTTTGTTGGTTTGTTGGTTTGTTGGTTTGTTGGTTTGTTGCTTTGTTTGTTTGTTGGTTTGTTGGTTTGTTGGTTTGTTGGCATGTTGGTTTATTGGTTTATTGGTTTGTTGGTTTGTTGGCTTGTTGGTTTGTTGGCTTGTTGGTTTGTTGGTTTGTTGGTTTGTTGGTTTCTTCGTTTGTTGGTTTGTTGGTTTGTTGGTTTGTTGGTTTGTTGGTTTGTTGGATTGTTTATTTGTTGGTTTGTTCGTTTGTTGGTTTGTTGGTTTGTTGGTTTGTTTGTTGGTTGGTTTGTTCATTTGTTGGCCTGTTGGTTAGTTGGTTTGTTGTTTTGTTGGTTTATTTGTTTGTTGGTTTGTTGGTTTGTTGGTTTGTTGGTTTGTTGGTTTGTTGGTTTGTTGGTTTGTTGTTTTGTTTGTTTGTTGGTTTGTTCATTTGTTGGCTTGTTGGTTTGTTGGTTTGTTGGTTTGTTGGTTTGTTGGTTTGTTGGTTTGTTGGTTTGTTGGTTTGTTGGTTTGTTGGTTTGTTGGTTTGTTGGTTTGTTGGTTTGTCCGTTTGTTGCTTTGTTGGTTTGTTGGCTTGTTAGTTTGTTTGTTTGTTGGTTTGTTCGTTTGTTGGCTTGTTGGTTTGTTGGTTTGTTGGTTTTTGGTTACTTGGTTTGTTGGTTTGTTGGTTTGTTCGTTTGTTGGTTTGTTGGTTTGTTCGTATGTTGGTTTGTTGGTTTGTTAATTTTTTGGTTTGTGAGTTTGTTGGTTTGTTCGTTTGTTGGCTTGTTGGTTTGTTGGCTTGTTGGCTTGTTGGTTTGTTGGTTTGTTGGTTTGTTGGATTGTTGGTTTGTTCGTTTGTTGGGTTGTTGGTTTTTTGGTTTGTTGGTTTGTTGGTTTGTTGGTTTGTTGGCTCGTTGGTTTTTTGGTTTATTGGTTTGTTGGTTTGTTGGTTTGTTCGTTTGTTGGTGTGTTGGTTTGTTGGTTTGTTGGTTTGTTCGTTTGTTGGTTTGTTGGCTTGTTGGTTTCTTGGCTTGTTGGCATGTTGGCTTGTTGGTTTGTATTGGTTTGTTTGTGTGTGTTTGTTTGTTGGTTTCTTGGTTTATTTGTTTGTTGGTTTGTTGGTTTGTTGGTTTATTTTTTGTTGGTTTGTTGGCTTGTTGGTTTGTTGGTTTGTTGGTTTGTTGGTTTGTTTGTTTGTTGGTTTGTTGGTTTGTTGGTTTGTTGGTTTGTTGGTTTGTTGGCTTGTTGGTTTGTTGGTTTGTTGGTTTGTTGGTTTGTTGGTTTGTTGGTTTGTTCGTTTGTTGGTGTGTTGGTTTGTTGGTTTGTTGGTTTGTTCGTTTGTTGGTTTGTTGGCTTGTTGGTTTGTTGGCTTGTTGGTTTGTTGGTTTGTTAGTTTGTTGGTTTGTTGGTTTGTTGGTTTGTTGGTTTGTTGGTTTGTTGGTTTATTTGTTTGTTGGTTTGTTGGTTTATTCATATGTTGGTTTATTGGTTTGTCGGTTTCTTGGTTTGTTCCATTGTTGGTTTGTTCGTTTGTTGGTTTATTGATTTGTTTGTTTGATGGTTTGTTTGTTTGTTGATTTGTTCGTTTGTTGGTTTGCTGGTTTCTTGGCTTGTCGGTTTGTTGGTTTGTTGGTTTGTTGGTTGGTTGGTTTGTTGGTTTGTCCGTTTGTTGGTTTGTTGGTTTGTTGTTTTGTTCGTTTGTTGGTTTGTTGGCTTGTTGGTTTGTTGGTTGGTTGGTTTATTGGTTTGTTGGTTTGCTCGTTTGTTGGTTTGTTCGTTTGTTCGTTTGTTGGTTTGTTGGTTTGTTGGTTTGTTAGCTTGTTGGTTCTGTGGTTTGTTAGTTTGTTGGTTTGTTCGTTTGTTGGTTTATTAGTTTGTTGGTTTGTTGGCTTGTTGGTTTGTTGGTTTGTTGGTTTGTTGGTTTGTTTGTTTGTTGATTTGTTCGTTTGTTGGCTTGTTGGTTTGTTGGTTTGTTGGTTTGTTTGTTTGTTGGTTTGTTGGTTTGTTCGTTCGTTGGTTTGTTGGTTTGTTGGTTTGTTGGTTTGTTGGCTTGTTGATTTGTTTGTTTGTTGGTTTGTTAGTTTGTTGGCTTGTTGGTTTGTTGGTTTGTTGGTTTGTTGGTTTGTTGGTTTGTTGGCTTTTGGTTTGTTGGTTTGTTGGTTTGTTCGTTTGTTGGCTTGTTGGTTTGTTGGTTTGTTGGTTTGTTGGTTTGTTGGTTTGTTGGTTTGGTGGTTTGGTGGTTTGTCGGTTTGTTCGTTTGTTGGCTTGTTGGTTTGTTTGGTTGTTGGCATGTTGGTTTGTTGGTGTGTTGGTTTGTTGGCTTGTTGGTTTGTTGGTTTGTTGGTTTGTTGATTTGTTCTTTTGTTGGTTTGATGGTTTGTTTGCTTGTTGGTTTGTTCGTTTGTTGGCTTGTTGGTTTGTTGGTTTGTTGGTTTGTTGGTTTGTTGGTTTATTTGGTCGTTGGTTTGTTGGTTTGTTGGTTTATTTGTTTGTTGATTTGTTGGTTTGTTGGCTTGTTGGCTTGTTGGTTTGTTGGTTTGTTGGTTTGTTGGTTTGTTTGTTTGTTGGTTTGTTGATTTGTTTGTTTGTTGGTTTGTTGGTTTGTTGGTTTGTTGGTTTGTTTGTTTGTTGGTTTGTTGGTTTGTTGGTTTGTTCGTTTGTTGGTTTGTTGGTTTGTTGGTTTGTTGGTTTGTTGGTTTGTTGGTTTGTTGGCTTGTTGGTTTGTTAGTTTGTTGGTTTGTTGGTTTGTTCGTTTGTTGCTTGTTGGTTTGTTGGTTTGTTGGCTTGTTGGTTTGTTGGTTTGTTGGTTTGTTGGTTTGGTGGTTTGTTGGTATGTTGGTTTGTTGGTTTGTTGGTTTGTTGGTTTGTTGGTTTGTTGGTTTGTTGGTTTGTTGGTTTGTTGGTTTGTTGGTTTGTTCGTTTGTTGGCTTGCTGGTTTGTGGGCTTGTTGGCTCGTTGGTTTGTTGGTTTGTTGGCTTGCTGGTTTGTTGGTTTGTTGGTTTGTTGGTTTTGTTGGTTTGTTAATTTGTTGGTTTGTTGGTTTGTTGGCTTGTTGGTTTGTTGGTTTGTTGGTTTGTTCGTTTGTTGGTTTGTTGGTTTGTTCGTTTGTTGGTTTGTTGGTTTGTTGGTTTGTTGGTTTGTTCGTTTGTTTGTTTGTTGGTTTGTTGGTTTGTTGGCTTGTTGGTTTGTTGGTTTGTTGGTTTGTTGGTTTGTTCGTCTGTTGGCTTATTGGTTTGTTGGCTTGTTGGCTTGTTGGTTTGTTTGTTTGTATGTTTGTTGGTTTGTTGGTTTGTTGGTTTGTTGGTTTGTTGGCTTGTTGGTTTGTTGGTTTGTTCGTTTGTTCGTTTGTTGGTTTGTTGGTTTGTTCGTTTGTTGGTTTGTTGGTTTGTTGGTTTGTTGGTTTGTTGGTTTGTTGGTTTGTTCGTTTGTTGGTTTGTTGGTTTGTTGGTTTGTTGGCTTGTTGGTTTGTTGGTTTGTTGGTTTGTTCGTTTGTTGGTTTATTGGTTTGTTGGTTTGTTGGTTTGTTGCTTTGTTCGTTTGTTGGTTTGTTGGTTTGTTGGCATGTTGGTTTATTGGTTTATTGGTTTGTTGGTTTGTTGGCTTGTTGGTTTGTTGGTTTGTTGGTTTGTTGGTTTGTTGGTTTGTTGGTTTGTTGGTTTGTTGGTTTGTTGGTTTGTTGGCTTGTTGGTTTGTTGGTTTGTTGGTTTGTTGGTTTGTTGGTTTGTTCGTTTGTTGGTGTGTTGGTTTGTTGGTTTGTTGGTTTGTTCGTTTGTTGGTTTGTTGGCTTGTTGGTTTGTTGGCTTGTTGGTTTGTTGGTTTGTTGGTTTGTTGGTTTGTTGGTTTGTTGGTTTGTTGGTTTGTTGGTTTGTTGGTTTGTTGGTTTGTTGGTTTATTTGTTTGTTGGTTTGTTGGTTTATTCATATGTTGGTTTGTTGGTTTGTCGGTTTCTTGGTTTGTTCCATTGTTGGTTTGTTCGTTTGTTGGTTTATTGATTTGTTTGTTTGATGGTTTGTTTGTTTGTTGATTTGTTCGTTTGTTGGCTTGTTGGTTTATTGTCTTGTTTGCTTGTTGGTTTGCTGGTTTCTTGGCTTGTCGGTTTGTTGGTTTGTTGGTTTGTTGGTTGGTTGGTTTGTTGGTTTGTCCGTTTGTTGGTTTGTTGGTTTGTTGGTTTGTTCGTTTGTTGTTTTGTTGGCTTGTTTGTTTGTTGGTTGGTTGGTTTATTGGTTTGTTGGTTTGCTCGTTTGTTGGTTTGTTCGTTTGTTCGTTTGTTGGTTTGTTGGTTTGTTGGTTTGTTAGCTTGTTGGTTCTGTGGTTTGTTAGTTGTTGGTTTGTTCGTTTGTTGGTTTATTAGTTTGTTGGTTCGTTGGCTTTTTGGTTTGTTGGTTTGTTGGTTTGTTGGTTTGTTTGTTTGTTGATTTGTTCGTTTGTTGGCTTGTTGGTTTGTTGGTTTGTTGGTTTGTTTGTTTGTTGGTTTGTTGGTTTGTTGGCTTTTGGTTTGTTGGTTTGTTGGTTTGTTCGTTTGTTGGTTTGTTGGTTTGTTGGTTTGTTGGTTTGTTGGCTTTTGGTTTGTTGGTTTGTTGGTTTGTTCGTTTGTTCGTTTGTTGGCTTGTTGGTTTGTTGGTTTGTTGGTTTGTTGGTTTGTTGGTTTGTTGGTTTGTTGGTTTGTTGGTTTGTTGGTTTGTTGGTTTGGTGGTTTGGTGGTTTGTCGGTTTGTTCGTTTGTTGGCTTGTTGGTTTGTTTGGTTGTTGGCTTGTTGGTTTGTTGGTGTGTTGGTTTGTTGGCTTGTTGGTTTGTTGGTTTGTTGGTTTGTTGATTTGTTCTTTTGTTGGTTTGATGGTTTGTTTGCTTGTTGGTTTGTTCGTTTGTTGGCTTGTTGGTTTGTTGGTTTGTTGGTTTGTTGGTTTGTTGGTTTATTTGGTCGTTGGTTTGTTGGTTTGTTGGTTTATTTGTTTGTTGATTTGTTGGTTTGTTGGCTTGTTGGCTTGTTGGCTTGTTGGTTTGTTGGTTTGTTGGTTTGTTGGTTTGTTTGTTTGTTGGTTTGTTGATTTGTTTGTTTGTTGGTTTGTTGGTTTGTTGGTTTGTTTGTTTGTTGGTTTGTTGGTTTGTTGGTTTGTTCGTTTGTTGGTTTGTTGGTTTGTTGGTTTGTTGGTTTGTTGGTTTGTTGGTTTGTTGGCTTGTTGGTTTGTTAGTTTGTTGGTTTGTTGGTTTGTTCGTTTGTTGCTTGTTGGTTTGTTGGTTTGTTGGCTTGTTGGTTTGTTGGTTTGTTGGTTTGTTGGTTTGTTGGTTTATTTGGTCGTTGGTTTGTTGGTTTGTTGGTTTATTTGTTTGTTGATTTGTTGATTTGTTGGTTTGTTGGCTTGTTGGCTTGTTGGCTTGTTGGTTTGTTGGTTTGTTGGTTTGTTGGTTTGTTTGTTTGTTGGTTTGTTGATTTGTTTGTTTGTTGGTTTGTTGGTTTGTTGGTTTGTTTGTTTGTTGGTTTGTTGGTTTGTTGGTTTGTTCGTTTGTTGGTTTGTTGGTTTGTTGGTTTGTTGGTTTGTTGGTTTGTTGGTTTGTTGGCTTGTTGGTTTGTTAGTTTGTTGGTTTGTTGGTTTGTTGCTTGTTGGTTTGTTGGTTTGTTGGCTTGTTGGTTTGTTGGTTTGTTGGTTTGTTGGTTTGTTGGTTTGGTGGTTTGTTGGTATGTTGGTTTGTTGGTTTGTTGGTTTGTTGGTTTGTTGGTTTGTTGGTTTGTTGGTTTGTTCGTTTGTTGGCTTGCTGGTTTGTGGGCTTGTTGGCTCGTTGGTTTGTTGGTTTGTTGGCTTGCTGGTTTGTTGGTTTGTTGGTTTGTTGGTTTGTTGGTTTTGTTGGTTTCTTAATTTGTTGGTTTGTTGGTTTGTTGGCTTGTTGGTTTGTTGGTTTGTTGGTTTGTTCGTTTGTTGGTTTGTTGGTTTGTTCGTTTGTTGGTTTGTTGGTTTGTTGGTTTGTTGGTTTGTTGGTTTGTTCGTTTGTTGGTTTGTTGGTTTGTTGGTTTGTTGGCTTGTTGGTTTGTAGGTTTGTTGGTTTGTTCGTCTGTTGGCTTATTGGTTTGTTGACTTGTTGGCTTGTTGGTTTGTTTGTTTGTTTGTTTGTTGGTTTGTTTGTTTGTTGGTTTGTTGGTTTGTTGGTTTGTTGGTTTGTTGGTTTATTGGATTGTTGGTTTGTTGGTTTGTTCGTTTGTTCGTTTGTTGGTTTGTTGGTTTGTTCGTTTGTTGGTTTGTTGGTTTGTTGGTTTGTTGGTTTCTTGGTTTGTTGGTTTGTTGGTTTGTTGGTTTGTTGGTTTGTTGGTTTGTTGGATTGTTTATTTGTTGGTTTGTTCGTTTGTTGGTTTGTTGATTTGTTGGTTTGTTTGTTTGTTGGTTTGTTCATTTGTTGGCCTGTTGGTTAGTTGGTTTGTTGTTTTGTTGGTTTATTTGTTTGTTGGTTTGTTTGTTTGTTGGTTTGTTCGATTGTTGGCTAGTTGGTTTGTTGGCTTGTCTGCTTGTTCGTTTGTTGGTTTGTTGGTTTGTTGGTTTGTTGGTTCGTTGGTTTGTTGGTTTGTTGGTTTATTGGTTTGTTAGTTTGTTGGTTTGTTGGTTTGTTGGTTTGTTGGTTTGTTGGTTTGTTGTTTTGTTTGTTTGTTGGTTTGTTCATTTGTTGGCTTGTTGGTTTGTTGGTTTGTTGGTTTGTTCGTTTGTTGGCTTGTTGGTTTGTTGGTTTGTTGGTTTTTGGTTACTTGGTTTGTTGGTTTGTTGGTTTGTTCGTTTGTTGGTTTGTTGGTTTGTTCGTTTGTTGGTTTGTTGGTTTGTTGGTTTTTTGGTTTGTGAGTTTGTTGGTTTGTTCGTTTGTTGGCTTGTTGGTTATTTGGCTTGTTGGCTTGTTGGTTTGTTGGTTTGTTGGTTTGTTGGATTGTTGGTTTGTTCGTTTGTTGGGTTGTTGGTTTTTTGGTTTGTCGGTTTGTTGGTTTGTTGGTTTGTTGGCTCGTTGGTTTGTTGGTTTATTGGTTTGTTGGTTTGTTGGTTTGTTCGTTTGTTGGTGTGTTGGTTTGTTGGTTTGTTGGTTTGTTCGTTTGTTGGTTTGTTGGCTTGTTGGTTTCTGGGCTTGTTGGTTTGTTGGTTTATTTGTTTGTTGGTTTGTTGGCTTATTCATATGTTGGTTTGTTGGTTTGTCGGTTTCTTGGTTTGTTCCATTGTTGGTTTGTTCGTTTGTTGGTTTATTGATTTGTTTGTTTGATGGTTTGTTTGTTTGTTGATTTGTTCGTTTGTTGGCTTGTTCGTTTGTTGTCTTGTTTGCTTGTTGGTTTGCTGGTTTCTTGGCTTGTCGGTTTGTTGGTTTGTTGGTTTGTTGGTTGGTTGGTTTGTTGGTTTGTCCGTTTGTTGGTTTGTTGGTTTGTTGGTTTGTTCGTTTGTTGGTTTGTTGGCTTGTTGGTTTGTTGGTTGGTTGGTTTATTGGTTTGTTGGTTTGCTCGTTTGTTGGTTTGTTCGTTTGTTCGTTTGTTGGTTTGTTGGTTTGTTGGTTTGTTAGCTTGTTGGTTCTGTGGTTTGTTAGTTTATTGGTTTGTTCGTTTGTTGGTTTATTAGTTTGTTGGTTTGTTGGCTTGTTGGTTTGTTGGCTTGTTGGTTTGTTGGTTTGTTTGTTTGTTGATTTGTTCGTTTGTTGGCTTATTGGTTTGTTGGTTTGTTGGTTTGTTGGTTTGTTTGTTTGTTGGTTTGTTGGTTTGTTCGTTCGTTGGTTTGTTGGTTTGTTGGTTTGTTGGTTTGTTGGCTTGTTGATTTGTTTGTTTGTTGGTTTGTTAGTTTGTTGGCTTGTTGGTTTGTTGGTTTGTTGGTTTGTTGGTTTGTTGGTTTGTTGGCTTTTGGTTTGTTGGTTTGTTGGTTTGTTCGTTTGTTGGCTTGTTGGTTTGTTGGTTTGTTGGTTTGTTGGTTTGTTGGTTTGTTGGTTTGTTGGTTTGTTGGTTTGGTGGTGGTTTGTCGGTTTGTTCGTTTGTTGGCTTGTTGGTTTGTTTGGTTGTTGGCTTGTTGGTTTGTTGGTGTGTTGGTTTGTTGGCTTGTTGGTTTGTCGGTTTGTTGGTTTGTTGATTTGTTCTTTTGTTGGTTTGATGGTTTGTTTGCTTGTTGGTTTGTTCGTTTGTTGGCTTGTTGGTTTGTTGGTTTGTTGGTTTGTTGGTTTGTTGGTTTATTTGGTCGTTGGTTTGTTGGTTTGTTGGTTTATTTGTTTGTTGATTTGTTGGTTTGTTGGCTTGTTGGCTTGTTGGTTTGTTGGTTTGTTGGTTTGTTGGTTTGTTGGTTTGTTTGTTTGTTGGTTTGTTGATTTGTTTGTTTGTTGGTTTGTTGGTTTGTTGGTTTGTTGGTTTGTTGGTTTGTTGGTTTGTTCGTTTGTTGGTTTGTTGGTTTGTTGGTTTGTTGGTTTGTTGGTTTGTTGGTTTGTTGGCTTGTTGGTTTGTTAGTTTGTTGGTTTGTTGGTTTGTTCGTTTGTTGCTTGTTGGTTTGTTGGTTTGTTGGCTTGCTGGTTTGTTGGTTTGTTGGTTTGTTGGTTTTGGTGGTTTGTTGGTATGTTGGTTTGTTGGTTTGTTGGTTTGTTGGTTTGTTGGTTTGTTGGTTTGTTTGTTTGTTGGCTTGCTAGTTTGTGGGCTTGTTGGCTCGTTGGTTTGTTGGTTTGTTGGCTTGCTGGTTTGTTGGTTTGTTGGTTTGTTGGTTTGTTGGTTTTGTTGGTTTGTTAATTTGTTGGTTTGTTGGTTTGTTGGCTTGTTGGTTTGTTGGTTTGTTGGTTTGTTCGTTTGTTGGTTTGTTGGTTTGTTCGTTTGTTGGTTTGTTGGTTTGTTGGTTTGTTGGTTTGTTGGTTTGTTCGTTTGTTGGTTTGTTGGTTTGTTGGTTTGTTGGTTTGTTGGCTTGTTGGTTTGTTGGTTTGTTGGTTTGTTCGTCTGTTGGCTTATTGGTTTGTTGGCTTGTTGGCTTGTTGGTTTGTTTGTTTGTTTGTTTGTTGGTTTGTTGGTTTGTTGGTTTGTTGGTTTGTTGGTTTGTTGGCTTGTTGGTTTGTTGGTTTGTTCGTTTGTTCGTTTGTTGGTTTATTGGTTTGTTCGTTTGTTGGTTTATTGGTTTGTTGGTTTGTTGGTTTGTTGGTTTGTTCGTTTGTTGGTTTGTTGGTTTGTTGGTTTGTTGGCTTGTTGGTTTGTTGGTTTGTTGGTTTGTTGGTTTGTTCGTTTGTTGGCTTATTGGTTTGTTGGTTTGTTGGTTTGTTGGTTTGTTGGTTTGTTGCTTTGTTCGTTTGTTGGTTTGTTGGTTTGTTGGTTTGTTGGCATGTTGGTTTATTGGTTTATTGGTTTGTTGGTTTGTTGGCTTGTTGGTTTGTTGGCTTGTTGGTTTGTTGGTTTGTTGGTTTGTTGGTTTGTTGGTTTGTTGGTTTGTTGGTTTGTTGGTTTGTTCGTTTGTTGGTTTGTTGGTTTGTTGGTTTGTTGGCATGTTGGTTTATTGGTTTATTGGTTTGTTGGTTTGTTGGTTTGTTGGTTTGTTGGTTTGTTGGTTTGTTGGTTTGTTGGTTTGTTGGTTTGTTGGTTTGTTGCTTTGTTCGTTTGTTGGTTTGTTGGTTTGTTGGTTTGTTGGTTTGTTGGCATGTTGGTTTATTGGTTTATTGGTTTGTTGGTTTGTTGGCTTGTTGGTTTGTTGGCTTGTTGGTTTGTTGGTTTGTTGGTTTGTTGGTTTGTTGGTTTGTTGGTTTGTTGGTTTGTTGTTTTGTTGGTGTGTTGGTTTGTTGGTTTGTTGGTTTGTTCGTTTGTTCGTTTGTTGGTTTGTTGGTTTGTTCGTTTGTTGGTTTGTATATTTGTAGGCTTGTTGGTTAGTTGGTTTGTTGTTTTGTTGGTTTGTTGGTTTATTTGTTTATTGGTTTGTTGGTTTGTTTGTTTGTTGGTATGTTCGTTTGTTGGCTAGTTGGTTTGTTGGCTTGTCTGCTTGTTCGTTTGTTGGTTTGTTGGTTTGTTGGTTTGTTGGTTCGTTGGTTTGTTGGTTTGTTGGTTTATTGGTTTGTTGGTTTGTTGGTTTGTTGGTTTGTTGGTTTGTTGGTTTGTTGGTTTGTTGGTTTGTTTGCATGTTGGTTTATTGGTTTATTGGTTTGTTGGTTTGTTGGCTTGTTGGTTTGTTGGCTTGTTGGTTTGTCGGTTTGTTGGTTTGTTGGTTTGTTGGTTTGTTCGTTTGTTGGTTTGTTGGTTTGTTGGTTTGTTGGTTTGTTGGTTTGTTGGTTTGTTGGTTTGTTCGTTTGTTGGTTTGTTGGTTTGTTGGTTTGTTGGTTTGTTGGCTTGTTGGTTTGTTGGTTTGTTGGTTTGTTCGTCTGTTGGCTTATTGGTTTGTTGGCTTGTTGGCTTGTTGGTTTGTTTGTTTGTTTGTTTGTTGGTTTGTTGGTTTGTTGGTTTGTTGGTTTGTTGGTTTGTTGGCTTGTTGGTTTGTTGGTTTGTTCGTTTGTTCGTTTGTTGGTTTATTGGTTTGTTAGTTTGTTGGTTTATTGGTTTGTTGGTTTGTTGGTTTGTTGGTTTGTTCGTTTGTTGGTTTGTTGGTTTGTTGGTTTGTTGGCTTGTTGGCTTGTTGGTTTGTTGGTTTGTTGGTTTGTTGGTTTGTTCGTTTGTTGGCTTATTGGTTTGTTGGTTTGTTGGTTTGTTGGTTTGTTGGTTTGTTGCTTTGTTCGTTTGTTGGTTTGTTGGTTTATTGGTTTGTTGGTTTGTTGGCTTGTTGGTTTGTTGGCTTGTTGGTTTGTTGGTTTGTTGGTTTGTTGGTTTGTTGGTTTGTTGGTTTGTTGGTTTGTTGTTTTGTTGGTGTGTTGGTTTGTTGGTTTGTTGGTTTGTTCGTTTGTTCGTTTGTTGGTTTGTTGGTTTGTTCGTTTGTTGGTTTGTATATTTGTAGGCTTGTTGGTTAGTTGGTTTGTTGTTTTGTTGGTTTGTTGGTTTATTTGTTTATTGGTTTGTTGGTTTGTTTGTTTGTTGGTATGTTCGTTTGTTGGCTAGTTGGTTTGTTGGCTTGTCTGCTTGTTCGTTTGTTGGTTTGTTGGTTTGTTGGTTTGTTGGTTCGTTGGTTTGTTGGTTTGTTGGTTTATTGGTTTGTTGGTTTGTTGGTTTGTTGGTTTGTTGGTTTGTTGGTTTGTTGGTTTGTTGGTTTGTTTGCATGTTGGTTTATTGGTTTATTGGTTTGTTGGTTTGTTGGCTTGTTGGTTTGTTGGCTTGTTGGTTTGTCGGTTTGTTGGTTTGTTGGTTTGTTGGTTTGTTCGTTTGTTGGTTTGTTGGTTTGTTGGTTTGTTGGCTTGTTGGTTTGTTGGTTTGTTGGTTTGTTCGTTTGTTGACTTATTGGTTTGTTGGCTTGTTGGCTTGTTGGTTTGTTTGTTTGTTTGTTTGTTGGTTTGTTGGTTTGTTGGTTTGTTGGCTTGTTGGTTTGTTGGTTTGTTCGTTTCTTGGCTTGTGGGTTTGTTGGCTTGTTGGCTCGTTGGTTTGATGGTTTGTTGGCTTGTTGTTTTGTTGGTTTGTTGGTTTGTTGGTTTGTTGGTTTGTTCGTTTGTTGGTTTGTTTGTTTGCTGGTTTGTTGGTTTGTTGCTTTGTTCGTTTGTTGGTTTGTTGGTTTGTTGGTTTGTTGGCATGTTGGTTTATTGGTTTATTGGTTTGTTGGTTTGTTGGCTTGTTGGTTTGTTGGCTTGTTACTTTGTTGGTTTGTTGGTTTGTTGGTTTGTTGGTTTGTTGGTTTGTTGGTTTGTTGGTTTGTTGGTTTGTTCGTTTGTTCGTTTGTTGGTTTGTTGGTTTGTTGGTTTGTTGGTTTGTTGGCATGTTGGTTTATTGGTTTATTGGTTTGTTGGTTTGTTGGTTTGTTGGTTTGTTGGTTTGTTGTTTTGTTGGTTTGTTGGTTTGTTGCTTTGTTCGTTTGTTGGTTTGTTGGTTTGTTGGTTTGTTGGCATGTTGGTTTATTGGTTTATTGGTTTGTTGGTTTGTTGGCTTGTTGGTTTGTTGGCTTGTTGGTTTGTTGGTTTGTTGGTTTGTTGGTTTGTTGGTTTGTTGGTTTGTTGGTTTGTTGGTTTGTTGGTTAGTTGGTTTGTTGGTTTGTTCGTTTGTTGGTTTGTTGGTTTGTTGGTTTGTTCGTTTGTTGGTTTGTATATTTGTTGGCTTGTTGGTTAGTTGGTTTGTTGTTTTGTTGGTTTGTTGGTTTATTTGTTTATTGGTTTGTTGGTTTGTTTGTTTGTTGGTTTGTTCGTTTGTTGGCTAGTTGGTTTGTTGGCTTGTCTGCTTGTTCGTTTGTTGGTTTATTGGTTTGTTGGTTCGTTGGTTTGTTGGTTTGTTGGTTTATTGGTTTGTTGGTTTGTTGGTTTGTTGGTTTGTTGGTTTGTTGGTTTGTTGTTTTGTTTGTTTGTTGGTTTGTTCATTTGTTGGCTTGTTGGTTTGTTGGTTTGTTGGTTTGTTGGTTTTTTGGTTTGTTGGTTTGTTGGTTTGTTGGTTTGTTGGTTTGTTGGTTTGTTGGTTTGTCCGTTTGTTGCTTTGTTGGCTTGTTGGCTTGTTAGTTTGTTTGTTTGTTGGTTTGTTCGTTTGTTGGCTTGTTGGTTTGTTGGTTTGTTGGTTTTCGGTTACTTGGTTTGTTGGTTTGTTTGTTTGTTGGTTTGTTGGTTTTTTCGTTTGTTGGTTTGTTGGTTTGTTGGTTTTTAGGTTTGTGAGTTTGTTGGTTTGTTCGTTTGTTGGCTTGTTGGTTTGCTGGCTTGTTGGCTTGTTGGTTTGTTGGTTTGTTGGATTGTTGGTTTGTTCGTTTGTTGGGTTGTTGGTTTGTTGGTTTCTTGGCTTGTGGGTTTGTTGGCTTGTTGGCTCGTTGGTTTGATGGTTTGTTGGCTTGTTGTTTTGTTGGTTTGTTGGTTTGTTGGTTTGTTGGTTTGTTCGTTTGTTGGTTTGTTTGTTTGTTGGTTTGTTGGTTTGTTGCTTTGTTCGTTTGTTGGTTTGTTGGTTTGTTGGTTTGTTGGCATGTTGGTTTATTGGTTTATTGGTTTGTTGGTTTGTTGGCTTGTTGGTTTGTTGGCTTGTTACTTTGTTGGTTTGTTGGTTTGTTGGTTTGTTGGTTTGTTGGTTTGTTGGTTTGTTGGTTTGTTGGTTTGTTGGTTTGTTCGTTTGTTCGTTTGTTGGTTTGTTGGTTTGTTGGTTTGTTGGTTTGTTGGCATGTTGGTTTATTGGTTTATTGGTTTGTTGGTTTGTTGGTTTGTTGGTTTGTTGGTTTGTTGTTTTGTTGGTTTGTTGGTTTGTTGCTTTGTTCGTTTGTTGGTTTGTTGGTTTGTTGGTTTGTTGGCATGTTGGTTTATTGGTTTATTGGTTTGTTGGTTTGTTGGCTTGTTGGTTTGTTGGCTTGTTGGTTTGTTGGTTTGTTGGTTTGTTGGTTTGTTGGTTTGTTGGTTTGTTGGTTTGTTGGTTTGTTGGTTAGTTGGTTTGTTGGTTTGTTCGTTTGTTGGTTTGTTGGTTTGTTGGTTTGTTCGTTTGTTGGTTTGTATATTTGTTGGCTTGTTGGTTAGTTGGTTTGTTGTTTTGTTGGTTTGTTGGTTTATTTGTTTATTGGTTTGTTGGTTTGTTTGTTTGTTGGTTTGTTCGTTTGTTGGCTAGTTGGTTTGTTGGCTTGTCTGCTTGTTCGTTTGTTGGTTTATTGGTTTGTTGGTTCGTTGGTTTGTTGGTTTGTTGGTTTATTGGTTTGTTGGTTTGTTGGTTTGTTGGTTTGTTGGTTTGTTGGTTTGTTGTTTTGTTTGTTTGTTGGTTTGTTCATTTGTTGGCTTGTTGGTTTGTTGGTTTGTTGGTTTGTTGGTTTTTTGGTTTGTTGGTTTGTTGGTTTGTTGGTTTGTTGGTTTGTTGGTTTGTTGGTTTGTCCGTTTGTTGCTTTGTTGGCTTGTTGGCTTGTTAGTTTGTTTGTTTGTTGGTTTGTTCGTTTGTTGGCTTGTTGGTTTGTTGGTTTGTTGGTTTTCGGTTACTTGGTTTGTTGGTTTGTTTGTTTGTTGGTTTGTTGGTTTTTTCGTTTGTTGGTTTGTTGGTTTGTTGGTTTTTAGGTTTGTGAGTTTGTTGGTTTGTTCGTTTGTTGGCTTGTTGGTTTGCTGGCTTGTTGGCTTGTTGGTTTGTTGGTTTGTTGGATTGTTGGTTTGTTCGTTTGTTGGGTTGTTGGTTTGTTGGTTTGTTGGTTTGTTGGTTTGTTGGCTTGTTGGTTTGTTGGTTTGTTGGTTTGTCGGTTTGTTGGTTTGTTCGTTTGTTGGTGTGTTGGTTTGTTGGTTTGTTGGTTTGTTCGTTTGTTGGTTTGTTGGCTTGTTGGCTTGTTGGTTTGTATTGGTTTGTTTGTTTGTTGGTTTGTTGGTTTGTTGGTTTATTTGTTTGTTGGTTTGTTGGTTTGTTGGTTTATTTTTTGTTGGTTTGTTGGTTTGTTGGTTTGTTGGTTTGTTTGTTTGTTCGTTTGTTGGTTTGTTGGTTTGTTGGTTTGTTGGCTTGTTCGTTTGTTGGTTTGTTGGTTTGTTGGTTTGTTGTATTGTTCGTTTGTCGGTGTGTTGGTTTGTTGGTTTGTTCGTTTGTTGGTTTGTTGGCTTGTTGGTTTGTTGGCTTGTTGGTTTGTTGGTTTGTTGGTTTGTTGGTTTGTTGGTTTATTGGTTTGTTGGTTTGTTGGTTTATTGGTTTGTTGGTTTATTTGTTTGTTGGTTTGTTGGTTTGTCCGTATGTTGGTTTGTTGGTTTGTTGGTTTGTTGGTTTGTTGGTTTGTTGGTTTGTTCGTTTGTTGGCTTGTTGGTTTGTTGGCTTGTTGGCTTGTTGGTTTGTTGGTTTGTTGGTTTGTTGGTTTGTTGGTTTGTTGGTTTGTTGGTTTGTTGGTTTGTTCGTTTTTTGGTTTGTTGTTTTGTTGGTTTCTTGGTTTGTTGGTTTTTTGGTTTGTTGGTTTTTTGGTTTGTTGGCTTGTTGGTTTGTTGGCTTGTTGACTTGTTGGCTTGTTAGTTTGTTGGTTTGTTGGTTTGTTGGTTTGGTGGTTTGTTGGTTTGATGGCTTGTTGGTTTGTTGGTTTGTTCGTTTGTTGGTTTGTTGGTTTGTTGGTTTGTTCGTTTGTTGGTTTGTTGGTTTATTGGTTTGTTGGCTTGTTGGTTTGCTTGTTTGTTGGTTTGTTCGTTTGTTGGCTTGTTGGTTTGTTGGTTTGTTGATTTGTTGGTTACTTGGTTTGTTGGTTTGTTGGTTTGTTCGTATGCTGGTTTGTTCGTTTTGTTGGTTTGTTCGTTTGTTTGTTTGTTGATTTGTTTGTTTGATGGTTGGTTGTTTGTTGATGTGTTCGTTTGTTGGCTTGCTCGTTTGTTGGCTTGTTGGATTGTTGGTTTGCTGGTTTGTTGGCTTGTCGGTTTGTTGGTTTGTTGGTTTGTTGGTTTGTTGGTTTGTTGGTTTGTTGGTTTGTTCGTTTGTTGGTTTATTGGTTTGTTCGTTTGTTGGCTTGTTCGTTTGTTGGCTTGTCGGCTTGGTGGTTTATTGGTTTGTTGGTTTGTTGGCTTGTTGGTTTGTTGGCTTGTTGGCTTGCTGGTTTGTTGGTTTGTTGGCTTGTTGGTTTGATGGTTTGTTGGTTTGTTGGATTGTTGGTTTGTTCGTTTGTTGGTTTGTTGGTTTGTTGGTTTGTTGGTTTTTTGGCTTGTTGGTTTGTTGGTTTGTTGGCTTGTTGGTTTGTTCGTTTGTTGGTTTGTTCGTTTGTTCGTTTGTTGGTATGTTGGTTTGTTGGCTTGTTGGTTTGTTGGTTTGTCGGTTTCTTGGTTTGGTCGTTTGTTGGTTTGTTCGTTTGTTGGTTTGTTGGATTGTTGGTTTGTTCGTTTGTTGGTTTGTTGGTTTTTTGGTTTGTTGGTTTGTTGGCTTGTTCGTTTGTTGGTTTGTTGGCTTGTTGGCTTGTTGGCTTGTTGGTTTGTTGGTTTGTTTGTTTGTTGGTTTGTTGGTTTGTTGGTTTATTTGTTTGTTGGTTTGTTGGTTTGTTGGCTTGTTGGTTTGTTGGTTTGTTGGTTTGTTGGTTTGTTGGTTTGTTCGTTTGTTCGTTTGTTGGTTTGTTGGTTTTTTGGTTTGTTGGTTTGTTGGCTTGTTGGTTTGTTGGTTTGTTGGTTTATTGGTTTGTTCGTTTGTTGGTTTGTTCGTTTGTTTGTTTGTTGGTTTGTTGGTTTGTTGGTTTGTTGGTTTGTTGGCTTGTTGGTTTGTTGGTTTGTTGGTTTGTTGGTTTGTTGGTTTGTTCGTTTGTTGGTTTGTTGCCTTGTTGGTTTATTGGTTTGTTGGTTTGTTGGTCTGTTGTTTTATTTGTTTGTTGGTTTGTTGGTTTGTTCGTTTGCTGGTTTGTTGGTTTGTGAGTTTGTTGGTTTGTTGGTTTGTTGGTTTGTTGGTTTGTTGGTTTTTTGGTTTGTTCGTTTGTTGGCTTGTTGATTTATTGGCTTGTTGGTTTGTTGGTTTGTTGGTTTGTTGGTTTGTTGGTTTGTTGGCTTGTTGGTTTGTTGGTTTGTTGGTTTGTTGGTTTATTGGCTTGCTCGTTTGTTGGCTTGTTGGATTGTTGGTTTGCTGGTTTGTTGGCTTGTCGGTTTGTTTGTTGGTTTGTTGGTTTGTTGGTTTATTTGTTTGTTGGTTTGTTGGTTTGTTGGTTTATTTTTTGTTGGTTTGTTGGCTTGTTGGTTTGTTGGTTTGTTGGTTTGTTGGTTTGTTTGTTTGTTGGTTTGTTGGTTTGTTGGTTTGTTGGTTTGTTGGCTTGTTGGTTTGTTGGTTTGTTGGTTTGTTGGTTTGTTGTATTGTTCGTTTGTTGGTGTGTTGGTTTGTTGGTTTGTTGGTTTGTTCGTTTGTTGGTTTGTTGGCTTGTTGGTTTGTTGGCTTGTTGGTTTGTTGGTTTGTTGGTTTGTTGGTTTGTTGGTTTGTTGGTTTGTTGGTTTGTTGGTTTGTTGGTTTATTTGTTTGTTGGTTTGTTGGTTTGTTGGTTTGTCCGTATGTTGGTTTGTTGGTTTGTTGGTTTGTTGGTTTGTTGGTTTGTTCGTTTGTTGGCTTGTTGGTTTGTTGGCTTGTTGGCTTGTTGGTTTGTTGGTTTGTTGGTTTGTTGGTTTGTTGGTTTGTTGGTTTGTTTGTTTTTATGTTTGTTGGTTTGTTGGTTTCTTGGTTTGTTGGTTTTTTGGTTTGTTGGTTTTTTGGTTTGTTGGCTTGTTGGTTTGTTGGTTTGTTGACTTGTTGGCTTGTTGGTTTGTTGGTTTGTTGGTTTGTTGGTTTGGTGGTTTGTTGGTTTGATGGCTTGTTGGTTTGTTGGTTTGTTCGTTTGTTGGTTTGTTGGTTTGTTGGTTTGTTGGTTTGTTCGTTTGTTGGTTTGTTGGTTTATTGGTTTGTTGGCTTGTTGGTTTGTTTGTTTGTTGGTTTGTTCGTTTGTTGGCTTGTTGGTTTGTTGGTTTGTTGATTTGTTGGTTACTTGGTTTGTTGGTTTGTTGGTTTGTTCGTATGTTGGTTTGTTCGTTTTGTTGGTTTGTTCGTTTGTTGGTTTGTTGATTTGTTTGTTTGATGGTTTGTTTGTTTGTTGATGTGTTCGTTTGTTGGCTTGCTCGTTTGTGGGTTTGTTGGTTTGTTCGTTTGTTGGTTTATTGGTTTGTTCGTTTGTTGGCTTGTTCGTTTGTTGGCTTGTCGGCTTGGTGGTTTATTGGTTTGTTGGTTTGTTGGCTTGTTGGTTTGTTGGCTTGTTGGCTTGTTGGTTTGTTGGTTTGTTGGCTTGTTGGTTTGATGGTTTGTTGGTTTGTTGGATTGTTGGTTTGTTCGTTTGTTGGTTTGTTGGTTTGTTGGTTTGTTGGTTTGTTTGTTTGTTGGTTTGTTGGTTTGTTGGTTTGTTGGTTTGTTTGTTTGTTGGTTTGTTGGTTTGTTGGTTTATTTGTTTGTTGGTTTGTTGGTTTGTTGGTTTATTTTTTGTTGGTTTGTTGGCTTGTTGGTTTGTTGGTTTGTTGGTTTGTTTGTTTGTTGGTTTGTTGGTTTGTTGGTTTGTTGGTTTGTTGGTTTGTTGGTTTGTTGGCTTGTTGGTTTGTTGGTTTGTTGGTTTGTTGGTTTGTTGTATTGTTCGTTTGTTGGTGTGTTGGTTTGTTGGTTTGTTCGTTTGTTGGTTTGTTGGCTTGTCGGTTTGTTGGCTTGTTGGTTTGTTGGTTTGTTGGTTTGTTGGTTTGTTGGTTTGTTGGTTTGTTGGTTTGTTGGTTTATTTGTTTGTTGGTTTGTTGGTTTGTTGGTTTGTCCGTATGTTGGTTTGTTCGTTTGTTGGCTTGTTGATTTATTGGCTTGTTGGTTTGTTGGTTTGTTGGTTTGTTGGTTTGTTGGTTTGTTGGTTTGTTGGTTTGTTGGTTTGTTCGCTTTTTGGTTTGTTGGTTTGTTGGTTTCTTGGTTTGTTGGTTTGTTGGTTTGTTGGTTTTTTGGTTTGTTGGCTTGTTGGTTTGTTAGTTTGTTGACTTGTTGGCTTGTTGGTTTGTTGGTTTGTTGGTTTGTTGGTTTATTGGCTTGCTCGTTTGTTGGCTTGTTGGATTGTTGGTTTGCTGGTTTGTTGGCTTGTCGGTTTGTTTGTTGGTTTGTTGGTTTGTTGGTTTATTTGTTTGTTGGTTTGTTGGTTTGTTGGTTTATTTTTTGTTGGTTTGTTGGCTTGTTGGTTTGTTGGTTTGTTGGTTTGTTGGTTTGTTTGTTTGTTGGTTTCTTGGTTTGTTGGTTTGTTGGTTTGTTGGCTTGTTGGTTTGTTGGTTTGTTGGTTTGTTGGTTTGTTGTATTGTTCGTTTGTTGGTGTGTTGGTTTGTTGGTTTGTTGGTTTGTTCGTTTGTTGGTTTGTTGGCTTGTTGGTTTGTTGGCTTGTTGGTTTGTTGGTTTGTTGGTTTGTTGGTTTGTTGGTTTGTTGGTTTGTTGGTTTGTTGGTTTGTTGGTTTATTTGTTTGTTGGTTTGTTGGTTTGTCCGTATGTTGGTTTGTTGGTTTGTTGGTTTGTTGGTTTGTTGGTTTGTTGGTTTGTTCGTTTGTTGGCTTGTTGGTTTGTTGGCTTGTTGGCTTGTTGGTTTGTTGGTTTGTTGGTTTGTTGGTTTCTTGGTTTGTTGGTTTGTTTGTTTTTTGGTTTGTTTGTTTGTTGGTTTCTTGGTTTGTTGGTTTTTTGGTTTGTTGGTTTTTTGGTTTGTTGGCTTGTTGGTTTGTTGGTTTGTTGACTTGTTGGCTTGTTGGTTTGTTGGTTTGTTGGTTTGTTGGTTTGGTGGTTTGTTGGTTTGATGGCTTGTTGGTTTGTTGGTTTGTTCGTTTGTTGGTTTGTTGGTTTGTTGGTTTGTTCGTTTGTTGGTTTGTTGGTTTATTGGTTTGTTGGCTTGTTGGTTTGTTTGTTTGTTGGTTTGTTCGTTTGTTGGCTTGTTGGTTTGTTGGTTTGTTGATTTGTTGGTTACTTGGTTTGTTGGTTTGTTGGTTTGTTCGTATGTTGGTTTGTTCGTTTTGTTGGTTTGTTCGTTTGTTGGTTTGTTGATTTGTTTGTTTGATGGTTTGTTTGTTTGTTGATGTGTTCGTTTGTTGGCTTGCTCGTTTGTGGGTTTGTTGGTTTGTTCGTTTGTTGGTTTATTGGTTTGTTCGTTTGTTGGCTTGTTCGTTTGTTGGCTTGTCGGCTTGGTGGTTTATTGGTTTGTTGGTTTGTTGGCTTGTTGGTTTGTTGGCTTGTTGGCTTGTTGGTTTGTTGGTTTGTTGGTTTGTTGGCTTGTTGGTTTGATGGTTTGTTGGTTTGTTGGATTGTTGGTTTGTTCGTTTGTTGGTTTGTTGGTTTGTTGGTTTGTTGGTTTGTTTGTTTGTTGGTTTGTTGGTTTGTTGGTTTGTTGGTTTGTTTGTTTGTTGGTTTGTTGGTTTGTTGGTTTATTTGTTTGTTGGTTTGTTGGTTTGTTGGTTTATTTTTTGTTGGTTTGTTGGCTTGTTGGTTTGTTAGTTTGTTGGTTTGTTGGTTTGTTTGTTTGTTGGTTTGTTGGTTTGTTGGTTTGTTGGTTTGTTGGTTTGTTGTTGGTTTATTGGTTTGTTGGCTTGTTGGTTTGTTGGCTTGTTGGCTTGTTGGTTTGTTGGTTTGTTGGCTTGTTGGTTTGATGGTTTGTTGGCTTGTTGGTTTGTTGGTTTGTCGGTTTCTTGGTTTGTTCGTTTGTTGGTTTGTTCGTTTGTTGGCTTGTTGGCTTGTTGGTGTGTTGGTTTGTTGGCTTGTTGGTTTGATGGATTGTTGGTTTGTTGGCTTGTTGGTTTGTTTGTTTGTTTGTTTGTTGGTTTGTTGGTTTGTTGGTTTGTTGGTTTGTTGGCTCTTTGGTTTGTTGGTTTGTTCGTTTCTTGGCTTGTTGGTTTGTTGGCTTGTTGGCTCGTTGGTTTGATGGTTTGTTTGCTTGTTGTTTTGTTGGTTTGTTGGTTTGTTGGTTTGTTGGTTTGTTCGTTTGTTGGTTTGTTTGTTTGTTGGTTTGTTGGCTTGTTGGTTTGTTGGTTTGTTGGTTTGTTGGTTTGTTCGTTTGTTGGTTTGTTGGTTTGTTGGTTTGTTGGTTTGTTGGTTTGTTGCTTTGTTCGTTTGTTGGTTTGTTGGTTTGTTGGTTTGTTGGCATGTTGGTTTATTGGTTTATTGGTTTGTTGGTTTGTTGGCTTGTTGGTTTGTTGGCTTGTTGGTTTGTTGGTTTGTTGGTTTGTTGGTTTGTTGGGTTGTTGGTTTGTTGGTTTGTTGGTTTGTTGGTTTGTTGGTTTGTTGGTTTGTTGGTTTGTTCGTTTGTTGGTTTGTTGGTTTGTTGGTTTGTTCGTTTGTTGGTTTGTATATTTGTTGGCTTGTTGGTTAGTTGGTTTGTTGTTTAGTTGGTTTGTTGGTTTATTTGTTTATTGGTTTGTTGGTTTGTTTGTTTGTTGGTTTGTTCGTTTGTTGGCTAGTTGGTTTGTTGGCTTGTCTGCTTGTTCGTTTGTTGGTTTGTTGGTTTGTTGGTTCGTTGGTTTGTTGGTTTGTTGGTTTATTGGTTTGTTGGTTTGTTGGTTTGTTGGTTTGTTGGTTTGTTGGTTTGTTGTTTTGTTTGTTTGTTGGTTTGTTCATTTGTTGGCTTGTTAGTTTGTTGGTTTGTTGGTTTGTTGGTTTGTTGGTTTGTTGGTTTGTTGGTTTGTTGGTTTGTTGGTTTGTTGGTTTGTTGGTTTGTTGGTTTGTCCGTTTGTTGCTTTGTTGGTTTGTTGGCTTGTTAGTTTGTTTGTTTGTTGGTTTGTTCGTTTGTTGGCTTGTTGGTTTGTTGGTTTGTTGGTTTGTTGGTTTTTGGTTACTTGGTTTGTTGGTTTGTTCGTTTGTTGTTTTGTTTGTTTGTTGGTTTGTTCATTTGTTGGCTTGTTAGTTTGTTGGTTTGTTCGTTTGTTGGTTTGTTGGTTTGTTGGTTTTTAGGTTTGTGAGTTTGTTGGTTTGTTCGTTTGTTGGCTTGTTGGTTTGTTGGCTTGTTGGCTTGTTGGTTTGTTGGTTTGTTGGATTGTTGGTTTGTTCGTTTGTTGGGTTGTTGGTTTGTTGGTTTGTTGGTTTGTTGGTTTGTTGGCTTGTTGGTTTGTTGGTTTGTTGGTTTGTTGGTTTGTTGGTTTGTTCGTTTGTTGGTGTGTTGGTTTGTTGGTTTGTTGGTTTGTTCGTTTGTTGGTTTGTTGGCTTGTTGGTTTGTTGGCTTGTTGGCTTGTTGGCTTGTTGGTTTGTATTGGTTTGTTTGTTTGTTGGTTTGTTGGTTTGTTGGTTTATTTGTTTGTTGGTTTGTTGGTTTGTTGGTTTATTTTTTGTTGGTTTGTTGGCTTGTTGGTTTGTTGGTTTGTTGGTTTGTTGGTTTGTTGGTTTGTTGGTTTGTTGGTTTGTTGGCTTGTTGGTTCGTTGGTTTGTTGGTTTGTTGGTTTGTTGGTTTGTTCGTTTGTTGGTGTGTTGGTTTGTTGGTTTGTTGGTTTGTTCGTTTGTTGGTTTGTTGGCTTGTTGGTTTGTTGGCTTGTTGGTTTGTTGGTTTGTTGGTTTGTTGGTTTGTTGGTTTGTTGGTTTGTTGGTTTGTTGGTTTATTTGTTTGTTGGTTTGTTGGTTTGTTGGTTTGTTGGTTTGTTCGTTTGTTGGCTTGTTGGTTTGTTGGCTTGTTGGCTTGTTGGTTTGTTGGTTTGTTGGTTTGTTGGTTTGTTGGTTTGTTGGTTTGTTGGTTTATTAGTTTTTTGGTTTGTTGGTTTCTTGGTTTGTTGGTTTTTTGGTTTGTTGGTTTTTTGGTTTGTTGGCTTGTTGGTTTGTTGGTTTGTTGACTTGTTGGCTTGTTGGTTTGTTGGTTTGTTGGTTTGTTGGTTTGGTAGTTTGTTGGTTTGATGGCTTGTTGGTTTGTTGGTTTGTTCGTTTGTTGGTTTGTTGGTTTGTTGGTTTGTTGGTTTGTTCGTTTGTTAGTTTGTTGGTTTATTGGTTTGTTGGCTTGTTCGTTTGTTTGTTTGTTGGTTTGTTCGTTTGTTGGCTTGTTGGTTTGTTGGTTTGTTGATTTGTTGGTTACTTGGTTTGTTGGTAGGTTGGTTTGTTCGTTTGTTGGTTTGTTCGTTTTGTTGGTTTGTTCGTTTGTTGGTTTGTTGACTTGTTTGTTTGATGGTTTGTCTGTTTGTTGATGTGTTCGTCTGTTGGCTTGCTCGTTTGTTGGCTTGTTGGATTGTTGGTTTGCTGGTTTGTTGGCTTGTCGGTTTGTTGGTTTGTTGGTTTGTTGGTTTGTTGGTTTGTTCGTTTGTTCGTTTGTTGGTTTATTGGTTTGTTCGTTTGTTGGCTTGTTGGTTTGTTGGCTTGTCGGCTTGGTGGTTTATTGGTTTGTTGGTTTGTTGGCTTGTTGGTTTGTTGGCTTGTTGGCTTGTTGGTTTGTTGGTTTGTTGGCTTGTTGGTTTGATGGTTTGTTGGTTTGTTGGATTGTTGGTTTGTTCGTTTGTTGGTTTGTTGGTTTGTTGGTTTGTTGGTTTGTTGGCTTGTTGGTTTGTTGGTTTGTTGGCTTGTTGGTTTGTTCGTTTGTTGGTTTGTTCGTTTGTTCGTTTGTTGGTATGTTGGTTTGTTGGCTTGTTGGTTTGTTGGTTTGTCGGTTTCTTGGTTTGTTCGTTTGTTGGTTTGTTCGTTTGTTGGCTTGTTGGCTTGTTGGTGTGTTGGTTTGCTGGCTTGTTGGTTTGATTGATTGTTGGTTTGTTGGTTTGTTGGATTGTTGGTTTGTTCGTTTGTTGGTTTGTTGGTTTTTTGGTTTGTTGGCTTGTTCGTTTGTTGGCTTGTTGGCTTGTTGGCTTGTTTGTTTGTTGGTTTGTTTGTTTGTTGGTTTGTTGGTTTGTTGGTTTATTTGTTTGTTGGTTTGTTGGTTTGTTGGCTTGTTGGTTTGTTGGTTTGTTGGTTTGTTGGTTTGTTGGTTTGTTGGTTTGTTCGTTTGTTGGTTTGTTGGTTTGTTGGTTTTTTGGTTTGTTGGTTTGTTGGCTTGTTGGTTTGTTGGTTTGTTGGTTTATTGGTTTGTTCGTTTGTTGGTTTGTTCGTTTGTTTGTTTGTTGGTTTGTTGGTTTGTTGGTTTGTTGGTTTGTTGGCTTGTTGGTTTGTTGGTTTGTTGGTTTGTTGGTTTGTTCGTTTGTTGGTTTGTTGGCTTGTTGGTTTATTGGTTTGTTGGTTTGTTGGTTTGTTGTTTTATTTGTTTGTTGGTTTGTTGGTTTGTTCGTTTGCTGGTTTGTTGGTTTGTTGGTTTGTTGGTTTGTTGGTTTGTTGGTTTGTTGGTTTGTTGGTCTGTTGGTTTGTTGGTTTGTTCGTTTGTTCGTTTGTTGGCTTGTTGATTTATTGGCTTGTTGGTTTGTTGGTTTGTTGGTTTGTTGGTTTGTTGGTTTGTTGGTTTGTTGGTTTGTTGGTTTGTTGGTTTGTTCGCTTTTGGGTTTGTTGGTTTGTTGGTTTCTTGGTTTGTTGGTTTGTTGGTTTGTTGGTTTTTTGGTTTGTTGGCTTGTTGGTTTGTTGGTTTGTTGACTTGTTGGCTTGTTGGTTTGTTGGTTGGTTGGTTTGTTGATTTATTGGCTTGCTCGTTTGTTGGCTTGTTGGATTGTTGGTTTGCTGGTTTGTTGGCTTGTCGGTTTGTTGGTTTGTTGGTTTGTTGGTTTGTTGGTTTGTTCGTTTGTTGGTTTATCGGTTTGTTCGTTTGTTGGACTGTTGGTTTGTTGGCTTGTCGGCTTGGTGGTTTATTGGTTTGTTGGTTTGTTGGCTTGTTGGTTTGTTGGCTTGTTGGCTTGTTGGTTTGTTGGTTTGTTGGCTTGCTGGTTTGATGGTTTGTTGGTTTGTTGGATTGTTGGTTTGTTCGTTTGTTGGTTTGTTGGTTTGTTGGTTTGTTGTTTGTTGGCTGTTGGTTTGTTGGTTTTTTGGCTTGTTGGTTTGTTCGTTTGTTGGTTTGTTGGTTTGTTCGTTTGTTGGTATGTTGGTTTGTTGGCTTGTTGGTTTGTTGGTTTGTCGGTTTCTTGGTTTGTTCGTTTGTTGGTTTGTTCGTTTGTTGGCTTGTTGGCTTGTTGGTGTGTTGGTTTGTTGGCTTGTTGGTTTGATGGATTGTTGGTTTGTTGGTTTGTTGGATTGTTGGTTTGTTCGTTTGTTGGTTTGTTGGTTTGTTGGTTTGTTGGTTTGTTGGCTTGTTCGTTTGTTGGTTTGTTGGCTTGTTGGCTTGTTGGCTTGTTGGTTTGTTGGTTTGTTTGTTTGTTTGTTTGTTTGTTTGTTGGTTTGTTGGTTTGTTGGTTTGTTGGTTTATTTGTTTGTTAGTGTGTTGGTTTGTTGGTTTGTTGGTTTGTTGGCTTGTTGGTTTGTTGGTTTGTTGGTTTGTTGGTTTGTTGGTTTGTTGGTTTTTTGGTTTGTTGGTTTGTTGGCTTGTTGGTTTGTTGGTTTGTTGGTTTATTGGTTTGTTCGTTTGTTGGTTTGTTGGTTTGTTTGTTTGTTGGTTTGTTGGTTTGTTGGTTTGTTGGTTTGTTGGTTTGTTGGCTTGTTGGTTTGTTGGTTTGTTGGTTTGTTGGTTTGTTCGTTTGTTGGTTTGTTGGCTTGTTGGTTTATTAATTTGCTGGTTTGTTGGTTTATTGTTTTATTTGTTTGTTGGTTTGTTGGTTTGTTCGTTTGTTGGTTTGTTGGTTTGTTGGTTTGTTGGTTTGTTGGTTAGTTGGTTTGTTGGTTTGTTGGTTTGTTGGTTTGTTCGTTTGTTGGCTTGTTGGTTTATTGGCTTGTTGGCTTGTTGGTTTGTTGGTTTGTTGGTTTGTTGGTTTGTTGGTTTGTTGGTTTGTTAGTTTGTTCGCTTTTTGGTTTGTTGGTTTGTTGGTTTGTTGGTTTGTTGGTTTGTTGGTTTGTTGGTTTTTTGGTTTGTTGGTTTGTTGGTTTGTTGGTTTGTTGGTTTGTTGACTTGTTGGCGTGTTGGTTTGTTGGTTTGTTGGTTTGTTGGTTTGTTCGTTTGTTGGGTTGTTGGCTTGTTGGTTTGTTTGTTTGTTGGTTTGTTCGTTTGTTGGCTTGTTGGTTTGTTGGTTTGTTGATTTGTTGGTTACTTGGTTTGTTGGTTTGTTGGTTTGTTCGTATGTTGGTTTGTTGGTTTGTTGGTTTGTTCGTTCGTTGGTTTGTTGTATTGTTGGTTTGTTGGTTTGTTGGTTTGTTCGTTTGTTGATTTGTTCATTGGTTCGTTTGTTGGTTTGTTGGTTTGTTGGCTTGTTGGTTCGTTGGTTCGTTAGTTTGTTGGTTTGTTGGTTTGTTCGTTTGTTGGTTTATTGGTTTGTTTGTTTGTTGGCTTGTTGGTTTGTTGGTTTTTTGGTTTGTTGGTTTGTTGGTTTGTTGGTTTGTTGGTTTGTTGGTTTGTTTGTGTGTTGATTTGTTCGTTTGTTGTCTTGTTGGTTTATTGGCTAGTCGGCTTGTTGGTTTGTTGGTTTGTTGATTTGTTGGCTTGTTGGTTTGTTGGTTTGTTGGATTGTTGGTTTGTTCGTTTGTTGGTTTGTTCGTTTTTTTGTTTGTTGGTTTGTTCGTTTGTTGGTTTGTCGGTTTGTTGGTTTGTTGGTTTGTTCGTTTGTTCGTTTGTTGGCTTGTTGGCTTGTTGGCTTGTTGGTTTGTTGGTTTCTTGGTTTGTTGGTTTGTTAGTTTTTTGGTTTGTTGGCTTGTTGGTTTGTTGGTTTGTTGGCTTGTTGGCTTGTTGGTTTGTTGGTTTGTTGGTTTGTTGGTTTGTTGGTTTGTTGGCTTGTTGGTTTGTTGGTTTGTCGGTTTGTTGGTTTGTTGGTTTGTTGGTTTGTTGGTTTGTTGGTTTGTTCGTTTGTTGGTTTGTTGGTTTCTTCATTTGTTGGTTTGTTGGTTTGTTGGTTTGTTGGCTTGTTGGTTTGTTTGGTTGTTGGTTTGTTCGTTTGTTGGCTTGTTGGTTTGTTGGTTTGTTGGTTTGTTGGTTTGTTGGTTACTTGGTTTGTTAGTTTGTTGGTTTGTTCGTTTGTTGGTTTGTTGATTTGTTCGTTTGTTGGTTTGTTGGTTTGTTGGTTTGTTGGTTTGTTGGCTTGTTGGTTTGTTCGTTTGTTGGTTTGTTCGTTTGTTCGTTTGTTAGTTTGTTGGTATGTTGGTTTGTTGGCTTGTTGGTTTGTTGGTTTGTCGGTTTCTTGGTTTGTTCGTTTGTTGGTTTGTTCGTTTGTTGGCTTGTTGATTTGTTGGCTTGTTGGCTTGTTGGTTTGTTGGTTTGTTGGTTTGTTGGTTTGTTGGTTTGTTGGTTTGTTCGTTTGTTGGCTTGTTGGTTTATTGGCTTGTTGGCTTGTTGGTTTGTTGGTTTGTTGGTTTGTTGGTTTGTTGGTTTGTTGGTTTGTTGGTTTGTTAGTTTGTTCGCTTTTTGGTTTGTTGGTTTGTTGGTTTCTTGGTTTGTTGGTTTGTTGGTTTGTTGGTTTTTTGGTTTGTTGGCTTGTTGGTTTGTTGGTTTGTTGACTTGTTGGCGTGTTGGTTTGTTGGTTTGTTGGTTTGTTGGTTTGTTGGTTTGGTGGTTTGTTGGTTTGTTGGTTTGTTGGCTTGTTGGTTTGTTGGTTTGTTCGTTTGTTGGTTTGTTGGTTTGTTGGTTTGTTCGTTTGTTGGTTTGTTGGCTTGTTGGTTTGTTTGTTTGTTGGTTTGTTCGTTTGTTGGCTTGTTGGTTTGTTGGTTTGTTGATTTGTTGGTTACTTGGTTTGTTGAATTGTTGGTTTGTTCGTATGTTGGTTTGTTGGTTTGTTGGTTTGTTCGTTCGTTGGTTTGTTGGTTTGTTGGTTTGTTGGTTTGTTGGTTTGTTCGTTTGTTGATTTGTTCATTGGTTCGTTTGTTGGTTTGTTGGTTTGTTGGTTTGTTGGTTTGTTGGTTTGTTGGTTTGTTGGTTTGTTGGTTTGTTGGTTTGTTGGTTTGTTGGTTTGTTGGTTTGTTGGTTTGTTTGTGTGTTGGTTTGTTCGTTTGTTGGCTTGTTGGTTTATTGGCTTGTCGGCTTGTTGGTTTGTTGGTTTGTTGGTTTGTTGGCTTGTTGGTTTGTTGGTTTGTTGGATTGTTGGTTTGTTCGTTTGTTGGTTTGTTCGTTTTTTTGTTTGTTGGTTTGTTCGTTTGTTGGTTTGTCGGTTTGTTGGTTTGTTGGTTTGTTCGTTTGTTCGTTTGTTGGCTTGTTGGCTTGTTGGCTTGTTGGCTTGTTGGTTTGTTGGTTTCTTGGTTTGTTGGTTTGTTAGTTTTTTGGTTTGTTGGCTTGTTGGTTTGTTGGTTTGTTGGCTTGTTGGTTTGTTGGTTTGTTGGTTTGTTGGTTTGTTGGTTTGTTGGCTTGTTGGTTTGTTGGTTTGTTGGTTTGTTGGTTTGTTGGTTTGTTGGTTTGTTAGTTTGTTGGTTTGTTCGTTTGTTGGTTTGTTGATTTGTTAGTGTGTTGGTTTGTTGGTTTGTTGGTTTGTTGGCTTGTTGGTTTGTTCGTTTGTTGGTTTGTTCGTTTGTTCGTTTGTTCGTTTGTTGGTATGTTGGTTTGTTGGCTTGTTGGTTTGTTGGTTTGTCGGTTTCTTGGTTTGTTCGTTTGTTGGTTTGTTCGTTTGTTGGCTTGTTGATTTGTTGGCTTGTTGGCTTGTTGGTTTGTTGGTTTGTTGGTTTGTTGGTTTGTTGGTTTGTTGGTTTGTTGGTTTGTTCGTTTGTTGGCTTGTTGGTTTATTGGCTTGTTGGCTTGTTGGTTTGTTGGTTTGTTGGTTTGTTGGTTTGTTGGTTTGTTGGTTTGTTGGTTTGTTAGTTTGTTCGCTTTTTGGTTTGTTGGTTTGTTGGTTTCTTGGTTTGTTGGTTTGTTGGTTTGTTGGTTTTTTGGTTTGTTGGCTTGTTGGTTTGTTGGTTTGTTGACTTGTTGGCGTGTTGGTTTGTTGGTTTGTTGGTTTGTTGGTTTGTTGGTTTGGTGGTTTGTTGGTTTGTTGGTTTGTTGGCTTGTTGGTTTGTTGGTTTGTTCGTTTGTTGGTTTGTTGGTTTGTTGGTTTGTTCGTTTGTTGGTTTGTTGGCTTGTTGGTTTGTTTGTTTGTTGGTTTGTTCGTTTGTTGGCTTGTTGGTTTGTTGGTTTGTTGATTTGTTGGTTACTTGGTTTGTTAAATTGTTGGTTTGTTCGTATGTTGGTTTGTTGGTTTGTTGGTTTGTTCGTTCGTTGGTTTGTTGGTTTGTTGGTTTGTTCGTTTGTTCGTTTGTTGATTTGTTCATTGGTTCGTTTGTTGGTTTGTTGGTTTGTTGGTTTGTTGGTTTGTTGGTTTGTTGGTTTGTTGGTTTGTTGGTTTGTTGGTTTGTTGGTTTGTTTGTGTGTTGGTTTGTTCGTTTGTTGGCTTGTTGGTTTATTGGCTTGTCGGCTTGTTGGTTTGTTGGTTTGTTGGTTTGTTGGCTTGTTGGTTTGTTGGTTTGTTGGATTGTTGGTTTGTTCGTTTGTTGGTTTGTTCGTTTTTTTGTTTGTTGGTTTGTTCGTTTGTTGGTTTGTCGGTTTGTTGGTTTGTTGGTTTGTTCGTTTGTTCGTTTGTTGGCTTGTTGGCTTGTTGGCTTGTTGGTTTGTTGGTTTGTTGGTTTGTTGGTTTGTTAGTTTTTTGGTTTGTTGGCTTGTTGGTTTGTTGGTTTGTTGGCTTGTTGGCTTGTTGGTTTGTTGGTTTGTTGGTTTGTTGGTTTGTTGGCTTGTTGGTTTGTTGGTTTGTTGCTTTGTTGGTTTGTTGGTTTGTTGGTTTGTTGGTTTGTTGGTTTGTTCGTTTGTTGGTTTGTTGGTTTCTTCGTTTGTTGGTTTGTTGGTTTGTTGGTTTGTTGGCTTGTTGGTTTGTTTGGTTGTTGGTTTGTTCGTTTGTTGGCTTGTTGGTTTGTTGGTTTGTTGGTTTGTTGGTTTGTTGGCTACTTGGTTTGTTAGTTTGTTGGTTTGTTCGTTTGTTGGTTTGTTGATTTGTTCGTTTGTTGGTTTGTTGGTTTGTTGGTTTGTTGGTTTGTTTGTTTGTTGGTTTATTCGTTTGTTGGCTTGTTGGTTTGTTGGCTTATTGGCTTGTTGGTTTGTTGGTTTGTTAGCTTGTGGGTTTGATGGTTTGTTGGTTTGTTGGATTGTTGGTTTGTTCGTTTGTTGGTTTGTTGGTTTGTTGGTTTGTTGGTTTGTTGGCTTGTTGGTTTGTTGGTTTGTTGGTTTGTTGGTTTGTCCGTTTGTTGGTTTGTTCGTTTGTTCGTTTGTTCGTTTGTTGGTATGTTGGTTTGTTGGCTTGTTGGTTTATTGGTTTGTCGGTTTCTTGGTTTGTTCGTTTGTTGGTTTGTTTGTTTGTTGGCTTGTTGATTTGTTGGCTTGTTGGCTTGTTGGTTTGTTGGTTTGTTGGCTTGTTGGCTTGTTGGTTTGATGGTTTGTGGGTTTGTTGGTTTGTTGGATTGTTGGTTTGTTCGTTTGATGGTTTGTTGGTTTGTTGGTTTGTTGGTTTGTTGGCTTGTTCGTTTGTTGGTTTGTTGGCTTGTTGGCTTGTTGGCTTTTTGGTTTGTTGGTTTGTTTGTTTGTTGGTTTGTTGGTTTGTTGGTTTGTTGGTTTGTTGGTTTGTTGGTTTATTTGTTGGTTGGTTTGTTGGTTTGTTGGTTTATTTTTTGTTGGTTTGTTGGTTTGTTGGCTTGTTGGTTTGTTGGTTTGTTGATTTGTTGGTTTGTTGGTTTGGTTGTTTGTTGGTTTGTTGGTTTGTTGGTTTGTTGGTTTGTTGGCTTGGTGGTTTGTTGGTTTGTTGGTTTGTTGGTTTGTTGGTTTGTTGGTTTGTTGGTTTGTTGGTTTGTTGGTTTGTTGGTTTGTTGGTTTGTTGGTTTGTTGGTTTGTTGGTTTGTTGGCTTGTTGGTTTATTGGCTTGTTGGCTTGTTGGTTTGTTGGTTTGTTGGTTTGTTGGTTTGTTGGTTTGTTGGTTTGTTGGTTTGCTCGTTTTTTGGTTTGTTGGTTTGTTGGTTTCTTGGTTTGTTGGTTTGTTGGGTTGTTGGTTTTTTGGTTTGTTGGCTTGTTGGTTTGTTGGTTTGTTGGTTTGTTGGTTCGTTGGTTCGTTGGTTTGTTGGTTTGTTGGTTTGTTCGTTTGTTGGTTTATTGGTTTGTTGGTTTGTTGGCTTGTTGGTTTGTTGGTTTGTTGGTTTGTTGGTTTGTTGGTTTGTTGGTTTTTTGTGTGTTGGTTTGTTCGTTTGTTGGCTTGTTGGTTTATTGGCTTGTCGGCTTGTTGGTTTGTTGGTTTGTTGGCTTGTTGGTTTGTTGGTTTGTTGGATTGTTGGTTTGCTCGTTTGTTGGTTTGTTCGTTTTTTTGTTTGTTGGTTTGTTCGTTTGTTGGTTTGTCGGTTTGTTTATTTGTTGGTTTGTTCGTTTGTTCGTTTGTTGGCTTGTTGGCTTGTTGGCTTGTTGGTTTGTTGGTTTCTTGGTTTGTTGGTTTGTTAGTTTTTTGGTTTGTTGGCTTGTTGGTTTGTTGGTTTGTTGGCTTGTTGGCTTGTTGGTTTGTTGGTTTGTTGGTTTGTTGGTTTGTTGGCTTGCTGGTTTGTTGGTTTGTTGGTTTGTTGGTTTGTTGGTTTGTTGGTTTGTTGGTTTGTTCGTTTGTTGGTTTGTTGGTTTGTTGGTTTCTTCGTTTGTTGGTTTGTTGGTTTGTTGGTTTGTTGGCTTGTTGGTTTGTTTTGGTTGTTGGTTTGTTCGTTTGTTGGCTTGTTGGTTTGTTGGTTTGTTGGCTTATTGGTTTGTTGGTATGTTGGCTTGTTGGTTTGTTCGTTTGTTGATTTGTTCATTGGTTCGTTTATTGGCTTGTTGGTTTGTTGGTTTGTTCGTTTGTTGATTTGTTCATTGGTTCGTTTGTTGGTTTGTTGGCTTGTTGGTTTGTTGGTTTGCTGGTTTGTTGGTTTATTGTTTTATTTGTTTGTTGGTTTGTTGGTTTGTTCGTTTGTTGGTTTGTTGGTTTGTTGGTTTGTTGGTTTGTTGGTTTGTTGGTTTGTTGGTTTGTTGGTTTGTTGGTTTGTTCGTTTGTTGGCTTGTTGGTTTATTGGCTTGTTGACTTGTTGGTTTGTTGGTTTGTTGGTTTGTTGGTTTGTTGGTTTGTTGGTTTGTTAGTTTGTTCGCTTTTTGGTTTGTTGGTTTGTTGGTTTGTTGGTTTGTTGGTTTGTTGGTTTGTTGGTTTTTTGGTTTGTTGGTTTGTTGGTTTGTTGGTTTGTTGGTTTGTTGACTTGTTGGCGTGTTGGTTTGTTGGGTTGTTGGTTTATTGGTTTGGTGGTTTGTTGGTTTGTTGGTTTGTTGGCTTGTTGGTTTGTTGGTTTGTTCGTTTGTTGGTTTGTTGGTTTGTTGGTTTGTTCGTTTGTTGGGTTGTTGGCTTGTTGGTTTGTTTGTTTGTTGGTTTGTTCGTTTGTTGGCTTGTTGGTTTGTTGGTTTGTTGATTTGTTGGTTACTTGGTTTGTTGGTTTGTTGGTTTGTTCGTATGTTGGTTTGTTGGTTTGTTGGTTTGTTCGTTCGTTGGTTTGTTGTATTGTTGGTTTGTTGGTTTGTTGGTTTGTTCGTTTGTTGATTTGTTCATTGGTTCGTTTGTTGGTTTGTTGGTTTGTTGGCTTGTTGGTTCGTTGGTTCGTTAGTTTGTTGGTTTGTTGGTTTGTTCGTTTGTTGGTTTATTGGTTTGTTTGTTTGTTGGCTTGTTGGTTTGTTGGTTTTTTGGTTTGTTGGTTTGTTGGTTTGTTGGTTTGTTGGTTTGTTGGTTTGTTTGTGTGTTGATTTGTTCGTTTGTTGTCTTGTTGGTTTATTGGCTTGTCGGCTTGTTGGTTTGTTGGTTTGTTGATTTGTTGGCTTGTTGGTTTGTTGGTTTGTTGGATTGTTGGTTTGTTCGTTTGTTGGTTTGTTCGTTTTTTTGTTTGTTGGTTTGTTCGTTTGTTGGTTTGTCGGTTTGTTGGTTTGTTGGTTTGTTCGTTTGTTCGTTTGTTGGCTTGTTGGCTTGTTGGCTTGTTGGTTTGTTGGTTTCTTGGTTTGTTCGTTTGTTAGTTTTTTGGTTTGTTGGCTTGTTGGTTTGTTGGTTTGTTGGCTTGTTGGCTTGTTGGTTTGTTGGTTTGTTGGTTTGTTGGTTTGTTGGTTTGTTGGCTTGTTGGTTTGTTGGTTTGTCGGTTTGTTGGTTTGTTGGTTTGTTGGTTTGTTGGTTTGTTGGTTTGTTCGTTTGTTGGTTTGTTGGTTTCTTCATTTGTTGGTTTGTTGGTTTGTTGGTTTGTTGGCTTGTTGGTTTGTTTGGTTGTTGGTTTGTTCGTTTGTTGGCTTGTTGGTTTGTTGGTTTGTTGGTTTGTTGGTTTGTTGGTTACTTGGTTTGTTAGTTTGTTGGTTTGTTCGTTTGTTGGTTTGTTGATTTGTTCGTTTGTTGGTTTGTTGGTTTGTTGGTTTGTTGGTTTGTTGGCTTGTTGGTTTGTTCGTTTGTTGGTTTGTTCGTTTGTTCGTTTGTTACTTTGTTGGTATGTTGGTTTGTTGGCTTGTTGGTTTGTTGGTTTGTCGGTTTCTTGGTTTGTTCGTTTGTTGGTTTGTTCGTTTGTTGGCTTGTTGATTTGTTGGCTTGTTGGCTTGTTGGTTTGTTAGTTTGTTGGTTTGTTGGTTTGTTGGTTTGTTGGTTTGTTCGTTTGTTGGCTTGTTGGTTTATTGGCTTGTTGGCTTGTTGGTTTGTTGGTTTGTTGGTTTGTTGGTTTGTTGGTTTGTTGGTTTGTTGGTTTGTTAGTTTGTTCGCTTTTTGGTTTGTTGGTTTGTTGGTTTCTTGGTTTGTTGGTTTGTTGGTTTGTTGGTTTTTTGGTTTGTTGGCTTGTTGGTTTGTTGGTTTGTTGACTTGTTGGCGTGTTGGTTTGTTGGTTTGTTGGTTTGTTGGTTTGTTGGTTTGGTGGTTTGTTGGTTTGTTGGTTTGTTGGCTTGTTGGTTTGTTGGTTTGTTCGTTTGTTGGTTTGTTGGTTTGTTGGTTTGTTCGTTTGTTGGTTTGTTGGCTTGTTGGTTTGTTTGTTTGTTGGTTTGTTCGTTTGTTGGCTTGTTGGTTTGTTGGTTTGTTGATTTGTTGGTTACTTGGTTTGTTGAATTGTTGGTTTGTTCGTATGTTGGTTTGTTGGTTTGTTGGTTTGTTCGTTCGTTGGTTTGTTGGTTTGTTGGTTTGTTGGTTTGTTCGTTTGTTGATTTGTTCATTGGTTCGTTTGTTGGTTTGTTGGTTTGTTGGTTTGTTGGATTGTTGGTTTGTTGGTTTGTTGGTTTGTTGGTTTGTTGGTTTGTTGGTTTGTTGGTTTGTTTGTGTGTTGGTTTGTTCGTTTGTTGGCTTGTTGGTTTATTGGCTTGTCGGCTTGTTGGTTTGTTGGTTTGTTGGTTTGTTGGCTTGTTGGTTTGTTGGTTTGTTGGATTGTTGGTTTGTTCGTTTGTTGGTTTGTTCGTTTTTTTGTTTGTTGGTTTGTTCGTTTGTTGGTTTGTCGGTTTGTTGGTTTGTTGGTTTGTTCGTTTGTTCGTTTGTTGGCTTGTTGGCTTGTTGGCTTGTTGGCTTGTTGGTTTGTTGGTTTCTTGGTTTGTTGGTTTGTTAGTTTTTTGGTTTGTTGGCTTGTTGGTTTGTTGGTTTGTTGGCTTGTTGGCTTGTTGGTTTGTTGGTTTGTTGGTTTGTTGGTTTGTTGGTTTGTTGGTTTGTTGGTTTGTTGGTTTGTTGGTTTGTTGGTTTGTTGGTTTGTTGGTTTGTTGGTTTGTTGGTTTGTTCGTTTGTTGGTTTGTTGATTTGTTCGTTTGTTGGTTTGTTGGTTTGTTGGTTTGTTGGCTTGTTGGTTTGTTCGTTTGTTGGTTTGTTCGTTTGTTCGTTTGTTCGTTTGTTGGTATGTTGGTTTGTTGGCTTGTTGGTTTGTTGGTTTGTCGGTTTCTTGGTTTGTTCGTTTGTTGGTTTGTTCGTTTGTTGGCTTGTTGATTTGTTGGCTTGTTGGCTTGTTGGTTTGTTGGTTTGTTGGTTTGTTGGTTTGTTGGTTTGTTGGTTTGTTGGTTTGTTCGTTTGTTGGCTTGTTGGTTTATTGGCTTGTTGGCTTGTTGGTTTGTTGGTTTGTTGGTTTGTTGGTTTGTTGGTTTGTTGGTTTGTTGGTTTGTTAGTTTGTTCGCTTTTTGGTTTGTTGGTTTGTTGGTTTCTTGGTTTGTTGGTTTGTTGGTTTGTTGGTTTTTTGGTTTGTTGGCTTGTTGGTTTGTTGGTTTGTTGACTTGTTGGCGTGTTGGTTTGTTGGTTTGTTGGTTTGTTGGTTTGTTGGTTTGGTGGTTTGTTGGTTTGTTGGTTTGTTGGCTTGTTGGTTTGTTGGTTTGTTCGTTTGTTGGTTTGTTGGTTTGTTGGTTTGTTCGTTTGTTGGTTTGTTGGCTTGTTGGTTTGTTTGTTTGTTGGTTTGTTCGTTTGTTGGCTTGTTGGTTTGTTGGTTTGTTGATTTGTTGGTTACTTGGTTTGTTGAATTGTTGGTTTGTTCGTATGTTGGTTTGTTGGTTTGTTGGTTTGTTCGTTCGTTGGTTTGTTGGTTTGTTGGTTTGTTCGTTTGTTCGTTTGTTGATTTGTTCATTGGTTCGTTTGTTGGTTTGTTGGTTTGTTGGTTTGTTGGTTTGTTGGTTTGTTGGTTTGTTGGTTTGTTGGTTTGTTGGTTTGTTGGTTTGTTTGTGTGTTGGTTTGTTCGTTTGTTGGCTTGTTGGTTTATTGGCTTGTCGGCTTGTTGGTTTGTTGGTTTGTTGGTTTGTTGGCTTGTTGGTTTGTTGGTTTGTTGGATTGTTGGTTTGTTCGTTTGTTGGTTTGTTCGTTTTTTTGTTTGTTGGTTTGTTCGTTTGTTGGTTTGTCGGTTTGTTGGTTTGTTGGTTTGTTCGTTTGTTCGTTTGTTGGCTTGTTGGCTTGTTGGCTTGTTGGTTTGTTGGTTTCTTGGTTTGTTGGTTTGTTAGTTTTTTGGTTTGTTGGCTTGTTGGTTTGTTGGTTTGTTGGCTTGTTGGCTTGTTGGTTTGTTGGTTTGTTGGTTTGTTGGTTTGTTGGTTTGTTGGCTTGTTGGTTTGTTGGTTTGTTGCTTTGTTGGTTTGTTGGTTTGTTGGTTTGTTGGTTTGTTGGTTTGTTCGTTTGTTGGTTTGTTGGTTTCTTCGTTTGTTGGTTTGTTGGTTTGTTGGTTTGTTGGCTTGTTGGTTTGTTTGGTTGTTGGTTTGTTCGTTTGTTGGCTTGTTGGTTTGTTGGTTTGTTGGTTTGTTGGTTTGTTGGCTACTTGGTTTGTTAGTTTGTTGGTTTGTTCGTTTGTTGGTTTGTTGATTTGTTCGTTTGTTGGTTTGTTGGTTTGTTGGTTTGTTGGTTTGTTTGTTTGTTGGTTTATTCGTTTGTTGGCTTGTTGGTTTGTTGGCTTATTGGCTTGTTGGTTTGTTGGTTTGTTAGCTTGTTGGTTTGATGGTTTGTTGGTTTGTTGGATTGTTGGTTTGTTCGTTTGTTGGTTTGTTGGTTTGTTGGTTTGTTGGTTTGTTGGCTTGTTGGTTTGTTGGTTTGTTGGCTTGTTGGTTTGTCCGTTTGTTGGTTTGTTCGTTTGTTCGTTTGTTCGTTTGTTGGTATGTTGGTTTGTTGGCTTGTTGGTTTATTGGTTTGTCGGTTTCTTGGTTTGTTCGTTTGTTGGTTTGTTTGTTTGTTGGCTTGTTGATTTGTTGGCTTGTTGGCTTGTTGGTTTGTTGGTTTGTTGGCTTGTTGGCTTGTTGGTTTGATGGTTTGTGGGTTTGTTGGTTTGTTGGATTGTTGGTTTGTTCGTTTGATGGTTTGTTGGTTTGTTGGTTTGTTGGTTTGTTGGCTTGTTCGTTTGTTGGTTTGTTGGCTTGTTGGCTTGTTGGCTTTTTGGTTTGTTGGTTTGTTTGTTTGTTGGTTTATTGGTTTGTTGGTTTGTTGGTTTGTTGGTTTGTTGGTTTATTTGTTGGTTGGTTTGTTGGTTTGTTGGTTTATTTTTTGTTGGTTTGTTGGTTTGTTGGCTTGTTGGTTTGTTGGTTTGTTGATTTGTTGGTTTGTTGGTTTGGTTGTTTGTTGGTTTGTTGGTTTGTTGGTTTGTTGGTTTGTTGGCTTGGTGGTTTGTTGGTTTGTTGGTTTGTTGGTTTGTTGGTTTGTTGGTTTGTTGGTTTGTTGGTTTGTTGGTTTGTTGGTTTGTTGGTTTGTTGGTTTGTTGGTTTGTTGGCTTGTTGGTTTATTGGCTTGTTGGCTTGTTGGTTTGTTGGTTTGTTGGTTTGTTGGTTTGTTGGTTTGTTGGTTTGTTGGTTTGCTCGTTTTTTGGTTTGTTGGTTTGTTGGTTTCTTGGTTTGTTGGTTTGTTGGGTTGTTGGTTTTTTGGTTTGTTGGCTTGTTGGTTTGTTGGTTTGTTGGTTTGTTGGTTCGTTGGTTCGTTGGTTTGTTGGTTTGTTGGTTTGTTCGTTTGTTGGTTTATTGGTTTGTTGGTTTGTTGGCTTGTTGGTTTGTTGGTTTGTTGGTTTGTTGGTTTGTTGGTTTGTTGGTTTTTTGTGTGTTGGTTTGTTCGTTTGTTGGCTTGTTGGTTTATTGGCTTGTCGGCTTGTTGGTTTGTTGGTTTGTTGGCTTGTTGGTTTGTTGGTTTGTTGGATTGTTGGTTTGCTCGTTTGTTGGTTTGTTCGTTTTTTTGTTTGTTGGTTTGTTCGTTTGTTGGTTTGTCGGTTTGTTTATTTGTTGGTTTGTTCGTTTGTTCGTTTGTTGGCTTGTTGGCTTGTTGGCTTGTTGGTTTGTTGGTTTCTTGGTTTGTTGGTTTGTTAGTTTTTTGGTTTGTTGGCTTGTTGGTTTGTTGGTTTGTTGGCTTGTTGGCTTGTTGGTTTGTTGGTTTGTTGGTTTGTTGGTTTGTTGGCTTGCTGGTTTGTTGGTTTGTTGGTTTGTTGGTTTGTTGGTTTGTTGGTTTGTTGGTTTGTTCGTTTGTTGGTTTGTTGGTTTGTTGGTTTCTTCGTTTGTTGGTTTGTTGGTTTGTTGGTTTGTTGGCTTGTTGGTTTGTTTTGGTTGTTGGTTTGTTCGTTTGTTGGCTTGTTGGTTTGTTGGTTTGTTGGCTTATTGGTTTGTTGGTATGTTGGCTTGTTGGTTTGTTCGTTTGTTGATTTGTTCATTGGTTCGTTTATTGGCTTGTTGGTTTGTTGGTTTGTTCGTTTGTTGATTTGTTCATTGGTTCGTTTGTTGGTTTGTTGGTTTGTTGGTTTGTTGGTTTGTTGGTTTGGTGGTTTGTTGGTTTGTTCGTTTGTTGGTTTATTGGTTTGTTTGTTTGTTGGCTTGTTGGTTTGTTGGTTTGTTGGTTTGTTGGTTTGTTGGTTTGTTGGTTTGTTTGTGTGTTGGTTTGTTCGTTTGTTGGCTTGTTGGTTTATTGGCTTGTCGGCTTGTTGGTTTGTTGGTTTGTTGGTTTGTTGGCTTGTTGGTTTGTTTGGTTGTTGGTTGGTTCGTTTGTTGGTTTGCTGGTTTGTTGGTTTGTTGGCTTATTAGTTTGTTGGTATGTTGGCTTGTTGGTTTGTTCGTTTGTTGGTTTGTTCGTTTGTTCGTTTGTTGGTATGTTGGTTTGTTGGCTTGTTGGTTTGTTGATTTGTCGGTTTCTTGGTTTGTTCGTTTGTTGGTTTGTTCGTTTGTTGGCTTGTTGATTTGTTGGCTTGTTGGCTTGTTGGTTTGTTGGTTTGTTGGCTTGTTGGCTTGTTGGTTTGATGGTTTGTTGGTTTGTTGGTTTGTTGGATTGTTGGTTTGTTCATTTGATGGTTTGTTGGTTTGTTGGTTTGTTGGTTTGTTGGCTTGTTCGTTTGTTAGTTTGTTGGCTTGTTGGATTGTTGGCTTGTCGGCTTGTTGGTTTGTTGGTTTGTTTGTTTGTTGGTTTGTTGGTTTGTTGGTTTTTTGGTTTGTTGGTTTGTTGGTTTATTTGTTTGTTGGTTTGTTGGTTTGTTGGTTTATTTTTTGTTGGTTTGTTGGTTTGTTGGCTTGTTGGTTTGTTGATTTGTTGGTTTGTTGGTTTGTTGGTTTGTTTGTTTGTTGGTTTGTTGGTTTGTTGGTTTGTTGGTTTGTTGGTTTGTTGGCTTGTTGGTTTGTTGGCTTGTTGGTTGGTTGGTTTGTTGGTTTGTTGTTTTGTTGGTTTGTTGGTTTGTTGGTTTGTTGGTTTGTTGGTTTGTTGGTTTGTTGGTTTGTTGGTTTGTTCATTGGTTCGTTTGTTGGTTTGTTGGTTTGTTGGCTTGTTGGTTCGTTGGTTCGTTGGTTTGTTGGTTTGTTGGTTTGTTCGTTTGTTGGTTTATTGGTTTGTTTGTTTGTTGGCTTGTTGGTTTGTTGGTTTGTTGGTTTGTTGGTTTGTTGGTTTGTTTGTGTGTTGGTTTGTTCGTTTGTTGGCTTGTTGGTTTATTGGCTTGTCGGCTTGTTGGTTTGTTGGTTTGTTGGTTTGTTGGCTTGTTGGTTTGTTGGTTTGTTGGATTGTTGGTTTGTTCGTTTGTTGGTTTGTTCGTTTTTTTGTTTGTTGGTTTGTTCGTTTGTTGGTTTGTCGGTTTGTTGGTTTGTTTGTTTGTTCGTTTGTTCGTTTGTTGGCTTGTTGGCTTGTTGGCTTGTTGGTTTGTTGGTTTCTTGGTTTGTTGGTTTGTTAGTTTTTTGGTTTGTTGGCTTGTTGGTTTGTTGGTTTGTTGGCTTGTTGGCTTATTGGTTTGTTGGTTTGTTGGTTTGTTGGTTTGTTGGTTTGTTGGTTTGTTGGCTTGTTGGTTTGTTGGTTTCTTGGTTTGTTGGTTTGTTGGTTTGTTGGTTTGTTGGTTTGTTGGTTTGTTGGTTTGTTGGTTTGTTGGTTTGTTCGTTTGTTGGTTTGTTGGTTTCTTCGTTTGTTGGTTTGTTGGTTTGTTGGTTTGTTGGCTTGTTGGTTTGTTTGGTTGTTGGTTTGTTCGTTTGTTGGCTTGTTGGTTTGTTGGTTTGTTGGTTTGTTGGTTTGTTGGTTTGTTGGTTTGTTGGCTACTTGGTTTGTTAGTTTGTTGGTTTGTTCGTTTGTTGGTTTGTTGATTTGTTCGTTTGTTGGTTTGTTGGTTTGTTGGTTTTTGGTTTGTTTGTTTGTTGGTTTATTCGTTTGTTGGCTTGTTGGTTTGTTGGCTTATTGGCTTGTTGGTTTGTTGGTTTGTTGGCTTGTTGGTTTGATGGTTTGTTGGTTTGTTGGATTGTTGGTTTGTTCGTTTGTTGGTTTGTTGGTTTGTTGGTTTGTTCGTTTGTTGGTTTGTTGGTTTGTTGGCTTGTTGGTTTGTTCGTTTGTTGGTTTGTTCGTTTGTTCGTTTGTTCGTTTGTTGGTATGTTGGTTTGTTGGCTTGTTGGTTTGTTGGTTTGTCGGTTTCTTGGTTTGTTCGTTTGTTGGTTTGTTCGTTTGTTGGCTTGTTGATTTGTTGGCTTGTTGGCTTGTTGGTTTGTTGGTTTGTTGGCTTGTTGGCTTGTTGGTTTGATGGTTTGTAGGTTTGTTGGTTTGTTGAATTGTTGGTTTGTTCGTTTGATGGTTTGTTGGTTTGTTGGTTTGTTGGTTTGTTGGCTTGTTCGTTTGTTTGGTTTGTTGGCTTGTTGGCTTGTTGGCTTTTTGGTTTGTTGGTTTGTTTGTTTGTTGGTTTGTTGGTTTGTTGGTTTGTTGGTTTGTTGGTTTGTTGGTTTATTTGTTGGTTGGTTTGTTGGTTTGTTGGTTTATTTTTTGTTGGTTTGTTGGTTTGTTGGCTTGTTGGTTTGTTGGTTTGTTGGTTTGTTGGTTTGTTGGTTTGTTTGTTTGTTGGTTTGTTGGTTTGTTGGTTTGTTGGTTTGTTGGTTTGTTGGCTTGTTGGTTTGTTGGCTTATTGGCTTGTTGGTTTGTTGGTTTGTTGGCTTGTTGGTTTGATGGTTTGTTGGTTTGTTGGATTGTTGGTTTGTTCGTTTGTTGGTTTGTTGGTTTGTTGGTTTGTTCGTTTGTTGGTTTGTTAGTTTGTTGGCTTGTTGGTTTGTTCGTTTGTTGGTTTGTTGGTTTGTTCGTTTGTTCGTTTGTTGGTATGTTGGTTTGTTGGCTTGTTGGTTTGTTGATTTGTCGGTTTCTTGGTTTGTTCGTTTGTTGGTTTGTTCGTTTGTTAGCTTGTTGATTTGTTGGCTTGTTGGCTTGTTGGTTTGTTGGTTTGTTGGCTTGTTGGCTTGTTGGTTTGATGGTTTGTGGGTTTGTTTGTTTGTTGGATTGTTGGTTTGTTCGTTTGATGGTTTGTTGGTTTGTTGGTTTGTTGGTTTATTGGCTTGTTCGTTTGTTTGGTTTGTTGGCTTGTTAGCTTGTTGGCTTTTTGGTTTGTTGGTTTGTTTGTTTGTTGGTTTGTTGGCTTGTTGGCTTGTTGGTTTGTTGGTTTGTTGGCTTGTTGGCTTGTTGGTTTGATGGTTTGTTGGTTTGTTGGTTTGTTGGATTGTTGGTTTGTTCGTTTGATGGTTTGTTGGTTTGTTGGTTTGTTGGTTTGTTGGCTTGTTCGTTTGTTGGTTTGTGGGCTTGTTGGATTGTTGGCTTGTCGGCTTGTTGGTTTGTTGGTTTGTTTGTTTGTTGGTTTGTTGGTTTGTTGGTTTTTTGGTTTGTTGGTTTGTTGGTTTATTTGTTTGTTGGTTTGTTGGTTTGTTGGTTTATTTTTTGTTGGTTTGTTGGTTTGTTGGCTTGTTGGTTTGTTGGTTTGTTGGTTTGATGGTTTGTTGGTTTGTTTGTTTGTTGGTTTGTTGGTTTGTTGGTTTGTTGGCTTGTTGGTTTGTTGGCTTGTTGGTTGGTTGGTTTGTTGGTTTGTTGGTTTGTTGGTTTGTTGGTTTGTTGGTTTGTTGGTTTGTTGGTTTGTTGGTTTGTTGGTTTGTTGGTTTGTTCATTGGTTCGTTTGTTGGTTTGTTGGTTTGTTGGCTTGTTGGTTCGTTGGTTCGTTGGTTTGTTGGTTTGTTGGTTTGTTCGTTTGTTGGTTTATTGGTTTGTTTGTTTGTTGGCTTGTTGGTTTGTTGGTTTGTTGGTTTGTTGGTTTGTTGGTTTGTTGGTTTGTTTGTGTGTTGGTTTGTTCGTTTGTTGGCTTGTTGGTTTATTGGCTTGTCGGCTTGTTGGTTTGTTGGTTTGTTGGTTTGTTGGCTTGTTGGTTTGTTGGTTTGTTGGATTGTTGGTTTGTTCGTTTGTTGGTTTGTTCGTTTTTTGTTTGTTGGTTTGTTCGTTTGTTGGTTTGTCGGTTTGTTGGTTTGTTGGTTTGTTCGTTTGTTCGTTTGTTGGCTTGTTGGCTTGTTGGCTTGTTGGTTTGTTGGTTTCTTGGTTTGTTGGTTTGTTAGTTTTTTGGTTTGTTGGCTTGTTGGTTTGTTGGTTTGTTGGCTTGTTGGCTTATTGGTTTGTTGGTTTGTTGGTTTGTTGGTTTGTTGGTTTGTTGGCTTGTTGGTTTGTTGGTTTGTTGGTTTGTTGGTTTGTTGGTTTGTTGGTTTGTTGGTTTGTTGGTTTGTTGGTTTGTTGGTTTGTTCGTTTGTTGGTTTGTTGGTTTCTTCGTTTGTTGGTTTGTGCGTTTGTTGGTTTGTTGGCTTGTTGGTTTGTTTGGTTGTTGGTTTGTTCGTTTGTTGGCTTGTTGGTTTGTTGGTTTGTTAGTTTGTTGGTTTGTTGGTTTGTTGGTTTGTTGGCTACTTGGTTTGTTAGTTTGTTGGTTTGTTCGTTTGTTGGTTTGTTGATTTGTTCGTTTGTTGGTTTGTTGGTTTGTTGGTTTTTGGTTTGTTTGTTTGTTGGTTTATTCGTTTGTTGGCTTGTTGGTTTGTTGGCTTATTGGCTTGTTGGTTTGTTGGTTTGTTGGCTTGTTGGTTTGATGGTTTGTTGGTTTGTTGCATTGTTGGTTTGTTCGTTTGTTGGTTTGTTGGTTTGTTGGTTTGTTCGTTTGTTGGTTTGTTGGTTTGTTGGCTTGTTGGTTTGTTCGTTTGTTGGTTTGTTCGTTTGTTCGTTTGTTCGTTTGTTGGTATGTTGGTTTGTTGGCTTGTTGGTTTGTTGGTTTGTCGGTTTCTTGGTTTGTTCGTTTGTTGGTTTGTTCGTTTGTTGGCTTGTTGATTTGTTGGCTTGTTGGCTTGTTGGTTTGTTGGTTTGTTGGCTTGTTGGCTTGTTGGTTTGATGGTTTGTGGGTTTGTTGGTTTGTTGGATTGTTGGTTTGTTCGTTTGATGGTTTGTTGGTTTGTTGGTTTGTTGGTTTGTTGGCTTGTTCGTTTGTTTGGTTTGTTGGCTTGTTGGCTTGTTGGCTTTTTGGTTTGTTGGTTTGTTTGTTTGTTGGTTTGTTGGTTTGTTGGTTTGTTGGTTTGTTGGTTTATTTGTTGGTTGGTTTGTTGGTTTGTTGGTTTATTTTTTGTTGGTTTGTTGGTTTGTTGGCTTGTTGGTTTGTTGGTTTGTTGATTTGTTGGCTTGTTGGTTTGTTGGTTTGTTGGCTTGTTGGCTTGTTGGTTTGATGGTTTGTTGGCTTGTTGGTTTGTTGGATTGTTGGTTTGTTCGTTTGATGGTTTGTTGGTTTGTTGGTTTGTTGGTTTGTTGGCTTGTTCTTTTGTTGGTTTGTTGGCTTGTTGGATTGTTGGCTTGTCAGCTTGTTGGTTTGTTGGTTTGTTTGTTTGTTGGTTTGTTGGTTTTTTGGTTTGTTGGTTTGTTGGTTTATTTGTTTGTTGGTTTGTTGGTTTGTTGGTTTATTTTTTGTTGGTTTGTTGGCTTGTTGGTTTGTTGGTTTGTTGGTTTGTTGGTTTGTTGGTTTGTTTGTTTGTTGGTTTGTTGGTTTGTTGGTTTGTTGGTTTGTTGGTTTGTTTGCTTGTTGGTTTGTTGGCTTGTTGGTTTGTTGGTTTGTTGGTTTGTTGGTTTGTTGGTTTGTTGGTTTGTTGGTTTGTTGGTTTGTTGGTTTGTTGGTTTGTTGGTTTGTTGGTTTGTTGGTTTGTTGGTTTGTTGGCTTGTTGGTTTATTGGCTTGTTGGCTTGTTGGTTTGTTGGTTTGTTGGTTTGTTGGTTTGTTAATTTGTTGGTTTGCTCGTTTTTTGGATTGTTGGTTTGTTGGTTTCTTGGTTTGTTGGTTTGTTGGGTTGTTGGTTTTTAGGTTTGTTGGCTTGTTGGTTTGTTGGTTTGTTGACTTGTTGGTTTGTTGGTTTGTTGGTTTGTTGCTTTGGTGGTTTGTTGGTTTGTTGGTTTGTTGATTTGTTGGTTTGTTTGTTTGTTGGTTTGTTGGTTTGTTGGTTTGTTTGTGTGTTGGTTTGTTCGTTTGTTTGCTTGTTGGTTTATTGGCTTGTCGGCTTGTTGGTTTGTTGGTTTGTTGGCTTGTTGGTTTGTTGGTTTGTTGGATTGTTGGTTTATTCGTTTTTTGGTTTGTTCGTTTTTTTGTTTGTTGGTTTGTTCGTTTGTTGGTTTGTCGGTTTGTTGGTTTGTTGGTTTGTTCGTTTGTTGGCTTGTTGGCTTGTTGGCTTGTTGGTTTGTTGGTTTGTTGGTATCTTGGTTTGTTGGTTTGTTGGTTTTTTGGTTTGTTGGCTTGTTGGTTTGTTGTTTTGTTGGCTTGTTGGCTTGTTGGTTTGTTGGTTTGTTGGTTTGTTGGTTTGTTGGTTTGTTGGCTTGTTGGTTTGTTGGTTTGTTGGTTTGTTGGTTTGTTGGTTTGTTGGTATGTTGGTTTGTTCGTTTGTTGGTTTGTTGGTTTGTTGGTTTGTTTGGTTGTTGGTTTGTACTTTGTTGGCTTGTTGGTTTGTTGGTTTGTTGGTTTGTTGGTTTGTTGGTTACTTGGTTTGTTAGTTTGTAGGTTTGTTCGTTTGTTGGTTTGTTGGTTTGTTCGTTTGTTGGTTTGTTGGTTTGTTGGTTTGTTGGTTTGTTTGTTTGTTGGTTTATTCATTTGTTGGCTTGTTGGTTTGCGGGCTTGTTGGCTTGTTGGTTAGTTTGTTTGTTAGCTTGTAGGTTTGATGGTTTGTTGGTTTGTTGGATTGTGGGTTTGTTCGTTTGTTGGTTTGTTGGTTTGTTGGTTTGTTGGTTTGTTGGTTTGTTCGTTTGTTCGTTTGTTGGTATGTTGGTTTGTTGGCTTGTTGGTTTGTTGGTTTGTCGGTTTCTTGGTTTGTTCGTTTGTTGGTTTGTTGGCTTGTTCGTTTGTTGGTTTGTTGGCTTGTTGGCTTGTTGGTTTGTTGGTTTGTTTGTGTGTTGGTTTGTTGGTTTGTTGGTTTATTTGTTTGTTGGTTTGTTGGTTTGTTGGTTTATTTTTTGTTGGTTTGTTGGTTTGTTAGCTTGTTGGTTTGTTGGTTTGTTGGTTTGTTGGTTTGTTGGTTTGTTGGTTTGTTTGTTTGTTGGTTTGTTGGTTTGTTGGTTTGTTGGTTTGTTGGTTTGTTGACTTGTTGGTTTTATGGTTTGTTGGTTTGTTGGTTTGTTGGTTTTTTGGTTTGTTCGTTTGTTGGTTTGTTGGTTTTTTGGTTTGTTGGTTTGTTGGCTTGTTGGTTTGTTGGTTTATTGATTTGTTCGTTTGTTGGTTTGTTCGTTTGTTGGTTTGTTGGTTTGTTGGTTTGTTGGTTTGTTGGTTTGTTGGTTTGTTCGTTTGTTGGTTTGTTGGCTTGTTGGTTTGTTGGTTTGTTGGTTTGTTGGTTTGTTGGTTTGCTGGTTTGTTCGTTTGTTGGTTTGTTGGTTTGTTGGTTTGTTGGTTTGTTGGTTTGTTGGTTTGTTGGTTTGTTGGTTTGTTGGTTTGTTGGCTTGTTGGTTTATTGGCTTGTTGGCTTGTTGGTTTGTTGGTTTGTTGGTTTGTTGGTTTGTTGGTTTGTTGGTTTGTTGGTTTGTTGGTTTGTTGGTTTGTTAGTTTTTTGGTTTGTTGGTTTGTTGGTTTCTTGGTTTGTTGGTTTATTGGTTTGTTGGCTTGTTGGTTCGTTGGTTTGTTGACTTGTTAGTTTGTTGGTTTGTTGGTTTGTTGGTTTGGTGGTTTGTTGGTTTGTTGGTTTGTTGATTTGTTGGTTTGTTCGTTTGTTGGTTTGTTGGTTTGTTGGTTTGTTCGTTTGTTGGTTTGTTGATTTGTTGGCTTGTTGTTTTGTGTGTTTGTGTGTTTGTTTGTTTGTTGGTTTGTTGGTTTGTTGGCTTGTTGGTTTGTTGGTTTGTTGGTTTGTTGGTTTGTTGGTTTGTTCGTTTGTTGGTTTGTTGGTTTTTTGTTTTTTTGGTTTGTTGGTTTGTTGGCTAGTTGGTTTGTTGGTTTGTTGGTTTATTGGTTTGTTCGTTTGTTTGTTTGTTCGTTTGTTTGTTTGTTGGTTTGTTGGTTTGTTGGTTTGTTGGTTTGTTGGTTTGTTGGCTTGTTGGTGTGTTGGTTTGTTGGTTTGTTGGTTTGTTCGTTTGTTGGTTTGTTGGCTTGTTGGCTTGTTGGTTTGTTGGTTTGTTGGTTTATTGGTTTGTTGGTTTGTTGGTTTGTTGGTTTGTTGTTTTATTTGTTTGTTGGTTTGTTGGTTTGTTCGTTTGTTGGTTTGTTGGTTTGTTGGTTTGTTGGTTTGTTGGTTTGTTGGTTTGTTGGTTTGTTGGTTTGTTGGTTTATTGGTTTGTTCGTTTGTTGGCTTGTTGGTTTATTGGCTTGTTGGCTTGTTGGTTTGTTGGTTTGTTGGTTTGTTGGTTTGTTGGTTTGTTGGTTTGTCGGTTTGTTGGTTTGTTGGTTTGTTCGCTTTTTGGTTTGTTGGTTTGTTGGTTTCTTGGTTTGTTGGTTTGTTGGTTTGATGGTTTGTTTGTTTGTTGATTTGTTTGTTTGTTGGCTTGTTCGTTTGTTGGCTTGTGTGCTTGTTGGTTTGCTGGTTTGTTGGCTTGATGGTTTGTTGGTTTGTTGATTTGTTGGTTTGTTGGTTTTTTGGTTTGTTCGTTTGTTGGTTTGTTGGTTTGTTGGTTTGTTCGTTTGTTAGTTTGTTGGCTTGCTGGTTTGTTGGTTTGTTGGTTTGTTGGTTTGTTGGTTTGTTCGTTTGTTGGTTTGTTCGTTTCTTTGTTTGTTGGATTGTTGGTTTGTTAGTTTGTTGGTTTGTTGGCTTGTTGGTTTGTTGGTTTGTTGGCTTGTTGGTTTGTTGGTTTGTTGGTTTGTTGGTTTGTACGTTTGTTGGTTTGTTGGTTTGTTGGTTTTTTGGTTTGTTGGTTTGTTGGCTTGTTGGTTTGTTGGTTTGTTGGTTTATTGGTTTGTTCGTTTGTTGGTTTGTTCGTTTGTTTGTTTGTTGGTTTGTTGGGTTGTTGGTTTGTTGGTTTGTTGGTTTGTTGGCTTGTTGGTTTGTTGGTTTGTTGGTTTGTTGGTTTGTTCGTTTGTTCCTTTATTGTTTTGTTGGCTTGTTGGTTTGTTGGTTTGTTGGTTTGTTGGTTTGTTGGTTTGTTGGTTTGTTGGTTTGTTGTTTTATTTGTTTGTTGGTTTGTTGGTTTGTTCGTTTGTTGGTTTGTAGGTTTGTTGGTTTGTTGGTTTGTTGGTTTGTTGCTTTGTTGGTTTGTTCGTTTGTTGGCTTGTTGGTTTATTGGCTTGTTGGCTTGTTGGTTTGTTGGTTTGTTGGTTTGTTGGTTTGTTGGTTTGTTGGTTTGTTGGTTTGTTGGTTTGTTCGCTTTTTGGTTTGTTGGTTTCTTGGTTTCTTGGTTTGTTGGTTTGTTGGTTTGTTGGTTTTTTGGTTTTATGGCTTGTTGGTTTATTGGTTTGTTGACTTGTTGGCTTGTTGGTTTGTTGGTTTGTTGGTTTGTTGGTTTGTTGGTTTGGTGGTTTGTTGGTTTGTTAGCTTGTTGGTTTGTTGGTTTGTTTGTTTGTTGGTTTGTTGGCTTGTTGGTTTGTTCGTTTGTTGGTTTGTTGGCTTGTTGGTTTATTTGTTTGTTTGTTTGTTCGTTTGTTGGCTTGTTGTTTGTTGGTTTGTTGATTTGTTGGTTACTTGGTTTGTTGGTTTGTTGGTTTGTTCGTATGTTGGTTTGTTGGTTTGTTGGTTTGTTCGTTCGTTGGTTTGTTGGTTTGTTGGTTTGTTGGTTTGTTGGTTTGTTCGTTTGTTGATTTGTTCGTTTGTTCGTTTGTTGGTTTGTTGGTTTGTTTGCTTGTTGGTTTGTTGGTTTGTTGGTTTGTTGGTTTGTTGGTTTGTTGGTTTGTTGGTTTGTTCGCTTTTTGGTTTGTTGGTTTCTTGGTTTCTTGGTTTGTTGGTTTGTTGGTTTTTTGGTTTTATGGCTTGTTGGTTTATTGGTTTGTTGACTTGTTGGCTTGTTGGTTTGTTGGTTTGTTGGTTTGTTGGTTTGTTGGTTTGGTGGTTTGTTGGTTTGTTAGCTTGTTGGTTTGTTGGTTTGTTTGTTCGTTGGTTTGTTGGCTTGTTGGTTTGTTCGTTTGTTGGTTTGTTGGCTTGTTGGTTTGTTTGTTTGTTTGTTTGTTCGTTTGTTGGCTTGTTGGTTTGTTGGTTTGTTGATTTGTTGGTTACTTGGTTTGTTGGTTTGTTGGTTTGTTCGTATGTTGGTTTGTTGGTTTGTTGGTTTGTTGGTTTGTTTGTTTGTTGGTTTGTTGGTTTGTTGGTTTGTTGGTTTGTTGGTTTGTTGACTTGTTGGTTTTATGGTTTGTTGGTTTGTTGGTTTGTTTGTGTGTTGGTTCGTTCGTTTGTTGCCTTGTTGGTTTATTGGCTTGTCGGCTTGGTGGTTTGTTGGTTTGTTGGTTTGTTGGCTTGTTGGTTTGTTGGTTTGTTGGATTGTTGGTTTGTTCGTTTGTTGGTTTGTTCGTTTTTTTGTTTGTTGATTTGTTCGTTTGTTGGTTTGTCGGTTTGTTGGTTTTTTGGTTTGTTCGTTTGTTCGTTTGTTGGCTTGTTGGCCTGTTGGTTTGTTGGTTTGTTGGTTTCTTGATTTGTTGGTTTGTTGTTTTTTTGGTTTGTTGGCTTGTTGGTTTGTTGGTTTGTTGGCTTGTTGGCTTGTTGGTTTGTTGGTTTGTTGGTTTGTTGGTTTGTTGGTTTATTGGTTTGTTGGCTTGTTGGTTTGTTGGTTTGTTGGTTTGTTGGTTTGTTGATTTGTTGGTTTGTTGGTTCGTTGGTTTGTTCGTTTGTTGGTTTGTTGGTTTGTTGGTCTGTTCGTTTGTTGGTTTGTTGGTTTGTTGGTTTGTTGGATTGTTGGTTTGTTTGGTTGTTGGTTTGTTCGTTTGTTGGCTTGTTGGTTTGTTGGTTTGTTGGTTTGTTGGTTTGTTCGTTCGTTGGTTTGTTGGTTTGTTGGTTTGTTGGTTTGTTGGTTTGTTGGTTTGTTCGTTTGTTGATTTGTTCGTTTGTTCGTTTGTTGGTTTGTTGGTTTGTTGGCTTGTTGGTTCGTTGGTTCGTTGGTTTGTTGGTTTGTTGGTTTGTTCGTTTGTTGGTTTATTGGTTTGTTGGTTTGTTGGCTTGTTGGTTTGTTGGTTTGTTGGTTTGTTGGTTTGTTGATTTGTTTGTGTGTTGGTTCGTTCGTTTGTTGCCTTGTTGGTTTATTGGCTTGTCGGCTTGGTGGTTTGTTGGTATGTTGGTTTGTTGGCTTGTTGGTTTGTTGGTTTGTTGGATTGTTGGTTTGTTCGTTTGTTGGTTTGTTCGTTTTTTTGTTTGTTGATTTGTTCGTTTGTTGGTTTGTCGGTTTGTTGGTTTTTTGGTTTGTTCGTTTGTTCGTTTGTTGGCTTGTTGGCCTGTTGGTTTGTTGGTTTGTTGGTTTCTTGATTTGTTGGTTTGTTGTTTTTTTGGTTTGTTGGCTTGTTGGTTTGTTGGTTTGTAGGCTTGTTGGCTTGTTGGTTTGTTGGTTTGTTGGTTTGTTGGTTTGTTGGTTTGTTGGCTTGTTGGTTTGTTGGTTTGTTGGTTTGTTGATTTGTTGGTTTGTTGGTTTGTTGGTTTGTTCGTTTCTTGGTCTGTTGGTTTGTTGGTCTGTTCGTTTGTTGGTTTGTTGGTTTGTTGGTTTGTTTGTTTGTTGGTTTATTCGTTTGTTGGCTTGTTGGTTTGTTGGCTTGTTGGCTTGTTGGTTTATTGGTTTGTTGGCTTGTTGGTTTAATGGTTTGTTGGTTTGTTGGATTGTTGGTTTGTTCGTTTGTTGGTTTGTTGGTTTGTTGGTTTGTTGGTTTGTTGGTTTGTTGGCTTGTTGGTTTGTTGGTTTGTCGGCTTGTTGGTTTGTTCGTTTGTTGGTTTGTTCGTTTGTTCGTTTGTTGGTATGTTGGTTTGTTGGCTTGTTGGTTTGTTGGTTTGTCGGTTTCTTGGTTTGTTCGTTTGTTGGTTTGTTCGTTTGTTGGCTTGTTGGTTTGTTGGCTTGTTGGCTTGTTGGTTTGTTGGTTTGTTGGCTGGTTGGTTTGATGGTTTGTTGGTTTGTTGGTTTGTTGGATTGTTGGTTAGTTCGTTTGATGGTTTGTTGGTTGGTTGGTTTGTTGGTTTGTTGGATTGTTCGTTTGTTGGTTTGTTGGCTTGTTGGCTTGTTGGCTTGTTGGTTTGTTGGTTTGTTTGTTTGTTGGTTTGTTGGTTTGTTGGTTTATTTGTTTGTTGATTTGTTGGTTTGTTGGTTTATTTTTTGTTGGTTTGTTGGTTTGTTGGTTTGTTGGCTTGTTGGTTTGTTGGTTTGTTGGTTTGTTGGTTTGTTCGTTTGTTGGTTTGTTGGCTTGTTGGTTTGTTGGTTTCTTGGTTTGTTGGTTTGTTGGTTTGTTGGTTTGTTCGTTTGTTGGTTTGTTGGTTTGTTGGTTTGCTCATTTGTTAGTTTGTTGGCTTGCTGATTTGTTGGTTTGTTGGTTTGTTGGTTTGTTGGTTTGTTGGTTTGTTGGTTTGTTGGTTTGTTGGTTTGTTGGTTTGTTGGTTTGTTGGTTTGTTGGCTTGTTGGTTTATTGGCTTGTTGGCTTGTTGGTTTGTTGGTTTGTTGGTTTGTTGGTTTCTTGGTTTGTTGGTTTGTTGGTTTGTTGGTTTTTTGATTTGTTGGCTTGTTGGTTTGTTGGTTTGTTGACTTTTTGGCTTGTTGGTTTGTTGGTTTGTTGGCTTGTTGGCTTGTTGGCTTGTTGGTTTGTTGGTTTGTTTGTTTGTTGGTTTGTTGGTTTGTTGGTTTATTTGTTTGTTGATTTGTTGGTTTGTTGGTTTATTTTTTGTTGGTTTGTTGGTTTGTAGGCTTGTTGGTTTGTTGGTTTGTTGGTTTGTTGGTTTGTTCGTTTGTTGGTTTGTTGGCTTGTTGGTTTGTTGGTTTGTTGGTTTGTTGGTTTGTTGGTTTGTTGGTTTGTTCGTTTGTTGGTTTGTTGGTTTGTTGGTTTGCTCATTTGTTAGTTTGTTGGCTTGCTGATTTGTTGGTTTGTTGGTTTGTTGGTTTGTTGGTTTGTTGGTTTGTTGGTTTGTTGGTTTGTTGGTTTGTTGGTTTGTTGGTTTGTTGGTTTGTTGGCTTGTTGGTTTATTGGCTTGTTGGCTTGTTGGTTTGTTGGTTTGTTGGTTTGTTGGTTTCTTGGTTTGTTGGTTTGTTGGTTTGTTGGTTTTTTGATTTGTTGGCTTGTTGGTTTGTTGGTTTGTTGACTTTTTGGCTTGTTGGTTTGTTGGCTTGTTGGTTTGTTGGTTTGGTGGTTTGTTGGTTAGTTGGTTTGTTGATTTGTTGGTTTGTTCGTTTGTAGGTTTCTTGGTTTGTTGGTTTGTTCGTTTGTTGGTTTGTTGGCTAGTTGGTTTGTTTGTTTGTTGGTTTGTTCGTTTGTTGGCTTGTTGTTTTGTTGGTTTGTTGATTTGTTGGTTACTTGGTTTGTTGGTTTGTTGGTTTGTTCGTATGTTGGTTTGTTGGTTTGTTGGTTTGTTCGTTTGTTGGTTTGTTGATTTGTTTGTTTGTTGGTTTGTTCGTTTGTTGGCTTGTTGGTTTGTTGGTTTGTTGATTTGTTGGTTACTTGGTTTGTTGGTTTGTTGGTTTGTTCGTATGTTGGTTTGTTGGTTTGTTGGTTTGTTCGTTTGTTGGTTTGTTGATTTGTTTGTTTGATGGTTTGTTTGTTTGTTGATTTGTTCGTTTGTTGGCTTGTTTGTTTGTTGGCTTTTTGGCTTGTTGGTTTGCTGGTTTGTTGGCTTGTCGGTTTGTTGGTTTGTTGGTTTGTTGGTTTGTTGGTTTGTTGGTTTGTTGGTTTGTTCGTTTGTTGGTTTGTTGGTTTGTTGGTTTGTTGGTTTGTTGGATTGTTGGTTAGTTCGTTTGATGGTTTGTTGGTTGGTTGGTTTGTTGGTTTGTTGGATTGTTCGTTTGTTGGTTTGTTGGCTTGTTGGCTTGTTGGCTTGTTGGTTTGTTGGTTTGTTTGTTTGTTGGTTTGTTGGTTTGTTGGTTTATTTGTTTATTGGTTTGTTGGTTTGTTGGTTTATTTTTTGTTGGTTTGTTGGTTTGTTGGCTTGTTGGTTTGTTGGTTTTTTGGTTTGTTGGTTTGTTGGTTTGTTTGTTTGTTGGTTTGTTGGTTTGTTGGTTTGTTGGTTTGTTGGTTTGTTGGCTTGTTGGCTTGTTGGTTTGTTGGTTTGTTGGTTTGTTGGTTTTTTGGTTTGTTCGTTTGTTGGTTTGTTGGTCTTTTGGTTTGTTGGTTTGTTGGCTTATTGGTTTGTTGGTTTATTGGTTTATTGGTTTGTTCGTTTGTTGGTTTGTTCGTTTGTTCGTTTGTTGGTTTGTTGGTTTGTTGGTTTGTTGGCTTGTTGGTTTGTTGGTTTGTTGGTTTGTTGGTTTGTTGGTTTGATGGTTTGTTCGTTTGTTGGTTTGTTGGTTTGTTGGTTTGCTCATTTGTTAGTTTGTTGGCTTGCTGATTTGTTGGTTTGTTGGTTTGTTGGTTTGTTGGTTTGTTGGTTTGTTGGTTTGTTGGTTTTTTGGTTTGTTGGTTTGTTGGTTTGTTGGCTTGTTGGTTTATTGGCTTGTTGGCTTGTTGGTTTGTTGGTTTGTTGGTTTGTTGGTTTCTTGGTTTTTTGGTTTGTTGGTTTTTTGATTTGTTGGCTTGTTGGTTTGTTGGTTTGTTGACTTGTTGGCTTGTTGGTTTGTTGGTTTGTTGGTTTGTTGGTTTGGTGGTTTGTTGGTTTGTTGGTTTGTTGATTTGTTGGTTTGTTGGTTTGTTGGTTTCTTGATTTGTTGGTTTGTTGGTTTGTTGGTTTGTTGGCTAGTTGATTTGTTTGTTTGTTGGTTTGTTCGTTTGTTGGCTTGTTGGTTTGTTGGTTTGTTGATTTGTTGGTTACTTGGTTTGTTGGTTTGTTGGTTTGTTCGTATGTTGGTTTGTTGGTTTGTTGGTTTGTTCGTTTGTTGGTTTGTTGATTTGTTTGTTTGATGGTTTGTTTGTTTGTTGATTTGTTCGTTTGTTGGCTTGTTTGTTTGTTGGCTTTTTGGCTTGTTGGTTTGCTGGTTTGTTGGCTTGTCGGTTTGTTGGTTTGTTGGTTTGTTGGTTTGTTGGTTTGTTGGTTTGTTCGTTTGTTGGTTTGTTGGTTTGTTGGTTTGCTCATTTGTTAGTTTGTTGGCTTGCTGATTTGTTGGTTTGTTGGTTTGTTCGTTTGTTCGTTTGTTGGTTTGTTGGTTTGTTGGTTTGTTGGTTTGTTGGTTTGTTGGTTTGTTTGTTTGTTGGTTTGTTCGTTTGTTGGCTTGTTGGTTTGTTGGCATGTCGGCTTGGTGGTTTGTTGTTTTGTTGGCTTGTTGGTTTGTTGGGTTGTTGGATTCTTGGTTTGTTGGTTTGTTGGTTTTTTGGCTTGTTCGTTTGTTGGTTTGTTGGTTTGTTGGTTAGTTGGTAGGTTGGTTTGTTGGTTTGTTGGTTTGTTGGTTTGTTGGTTTGTTGGTTTGTTTTTTTATTGGTTTGTTGGCTTGTTGGTTTGTTGGTTTGTTGGCTTATTAGTTTGTTCGTTTATTGGTTTGTTCGTTTGTTCGTTTGTTGGTATGTTGGTTTGTTGGCTTGTTGGTTTGTTGGTTTGTTGGTTTCTTGGTTTGTTCGTTTGTTGGTTTGTTCGTTTGTTGGGTTGTTGGTTTGTTGGCCTGTTGGTTACTTGGTTTGTTGGTTTGTTGGTTTGTTCGTATGTTGGTTTGTTGGTTTGTTGGTTTGTTCGTTTGTTGGTTTGTTGATTTGTTTGTTTGTTGGTTTGTTCGTTTGTTGGCTTGTTGGTTTGTTGGTTTGTTGATTTGTTGGTTACTTGGTTTGTTGGTTTGTTGGTTTGTTCGTATGTTGGTTTGTTGGTTTGTTGGTTTGTTCGTTTGTTGGTTTGTTGATTTGTTTGTTTGATGGTTTGTTTGTTTGTTGATTTGTTCGTTTGTTGGCTTGTTTGTTTGTTGGCTTTTTGGCTTGTTGGTTTGCTGGTTTGTTGGCTTGTCGGTTTGTTGGTTTGTTGGTTTGTTGGTTTGTTGGTTTGTTGGTTTGTTGGTTTGTTCGTTTGTTGGTTTGTTGGTTTGTTGGTTTGTTGGTTTGTTGGATTGTTGGTTAGTTCGTTTGATGGTTTGTTGGTTGGTTGGTTTGTTGGTTTGTTGGATTGTTCGTTTGTTGGTTTGTTGGCTTGTTGGCTTGTTGGCTTGTTGGTTTGTTGGTTTGTTTGTTTGTTGGTTTGTTGGTTTGTTGGTTTATTTGTTTGTTGGTTTGTTGGTTTGTTGGTTTATTTTTTGTTGGTTTGTTGGTTTGTTGGCTTGTTGGTTTGTTGGTTTTTTGGTTTGTTGGTTTGTTGGTTTGTTTGTTTGTTGGTTTGTTGGTTTGTTGGTTTGTTGGTTTGTTGGTTTGTTGGCTTGTTGGCTTGTTGGTTTGTTGGTTTGTTGGTTTGTTGGTTTTTTAGTTTGTTCGTTTGTTGGTTTGTTGGTCTTTTGGTTTGTTGGTTTGTTGGCTTGTTGGTTTGTTGGTTTATTGGTTTATTGGTTTGTTCGTTTGTTGGTTTGTTCGTTTGTTCGTTTGTTGGTTTGTTGGTTTGTTGGTTTGTTGGCTTGTTGGTTTGTTGGTTTGTTGGTTTGTTGGTTTGTTGGTTTGATGGTTTGTTCGTTTGTTGGTTTGTTGGTTTGTTGGTTTGCTCATTTGTTAGTTTGTTGGCTTGCTGATTTGTTGGTTTGTTGGTTTGTTGGTTTGTTGGTTTGTTGGTTTGTTGGTTTGTTGGTTTTTTGGTTTGTTGGTTTGTTGGTTTGTTGGCTTGTTGGTTTATTGGCTTGTTGGCTTGTTGGTTTGTTGGTTTGTTGGTTTGTTGGTTTCTTGGTTTTTTGGTTTGTTGGTTTGTTGGTTTGTTGGTTTTTTGATTTGTTGGCTTGTTGGTTTGTTGGTTTGTTGACTTGTTGGCTTGTTGGTTTGTTGGTTTGTTGGTTTGTTGGTTTGGTGGTTTGTTGGTTTGTTGGTTTGTTGATTTGTTGGTTTGTTCGTTTGTTGGTTTCTTGATTTGTTGGTTTGTTCGTTTGTTGGTTTGTTGGTTTGTTGGCTAGTTGATTTGTTTGTTTGTTGGTTTGTTCGTTTGTTGGCTTGTTGGTTTGTTGGTTTGTTGATTTGTTGGTTACTTGGTTTGTTGGTTTGTTGGTTTGTTCGTATGTTGGTTTGTTGGTTTGTTGGTTTGTTCGTTTGTTGGTTTGTTGATTTGTTTGTTTGATGGTTTGTTTGTTTGTTGATTTGTTCGTTTGTTGGCTTGTTTGTTTGTTGGCTTTTTGGCTTGTTGGTTTGCTGGTTTGTTGGCTTGTCGGTTTGTTGGTTTGTTGGTTTGTTGGTTTGTTGGTTTGTTGGTTTGTTCGTTTGTTGGTTTGTTGGTTTGTTGGTTTGCTCATTTGTTAGTTTGTTGGCTTGCTGATTTGTTGGTTTGTTGGTTTGTTCGTTTGTTCGTTTGTTGGTTTGTTGGTTTGTTGGTTTGTTGGTTTGTTGGTTTGTTGGTTTGTTGGTTTGTTTGTTTGTTGGTTTGTTCGTTTGTTGGCTTGTTGGTTTGTTGGCATGTCGGCTTGGTGGTTTGTTGTTTTGTTGGCTTGTTGGTTTGTTGGGTTGTTGGATTCTTGGTTTGTTGGTTTGTTGGTTTTTTGGCTTGTTCGTTTGTTGGTTTGTTGGTTTGTTGGTTAGTTGGTAGGTTGGTTTGTTGGTTTGTTGGTTTGTTGGTTTGTTGGTTTGTTGGTTTGTTTCTTTATTGGTTTGTTGGCTTGTTGGTTTGTTGGTTTGTTGGCTTATTAGTTTGTTCGTTTATTGGTTTGTTCGTTTGTTCGTTTGTTGGTATGTTGGTTTGTTGGCTTGTTGGTTTGTTGGTTTGTTGGTTTCTTGGTTTGTTCGTTTGTTGGTTTGTTCGTTTGTTGGGTTGTTGGTTTGTTGGCCTGTTGGCTTGTTGGTTGTTTGGTTTGTTGGCTTGTTGGTTTGATGGTTTGTTTGTTTGTTGGTTTGTTGGATTGTTGGTTTGTTCGTTAGTTGGTTTGTTGATTTGTTGGTTTGTTGGCTTGTTCGTTTGTTGGTTTGTTGGTTTGTTGGTTTGTTCGTTTGTTGGTTTGTTCGTTTGTTCGTTTGTATGTGTGTTGGTTTGTTGGCTTGCGGGTTTGTTGCTTTGTTGGTTTCTTGGTTGGTTCGTTTGTTGGTTTGTTGGTTTGTTGGCTTGTTGGTTTGATGGTTTGTTGGTTGTTGGTTTGTTCGTGTGTTGGCTTGTTGGTTTGTTGGCCTGTTGGCTTGTTGGTTTGTTGGTTTGTTGGCTTGTTGGTTTGTTGGTTTGTTGGTTTGTTGTTTTGTTGGTTTGTTGGTTTGTTCGTTTGTTGGTTTGTTGGTTTTTTGGTTTGTTGGTTTGTTGGCTTGTTGGTTTGTTGGTTTGTTGGTTTGTTCGCTTGTTGGTTTGTTCGTTTGTTGGTTTGTTGGTTTGTTGGTTTGTTGGTTTGTTGGCTTGTTGGCTTGTTGGTTTGTTGGTTTGTTGGTTTGTTGGTTTGTTCGTTTGTTGGTTTGTTGGTTTGTTGGCTTGTTGGTTTGTTGGTTTGTTGGTTTGTTGGTTTATTGGTTTATTGGTTTGTTGGTTTGGTGGTTTGTTGGTTTGTTGGTTTGTTGGTTTATTTGTTTGTTGGTTTGTTGGTTTGTTCGTTCCTTGGTTTGTTAGTTTGTTGGTTTGTTGGTTTGTTTGTTTGTTGGCTTGTTGGTTTGTTGGCTTGTTGGCATGTTGTTTTGTTGGTTTGTTGGTTTGTTGGTTTGTTGGATTGTTCGTTTTTTGGTTTGTTGGTTTGTTGGTTTCTTGGTTTGTTGGTTTGTTGGTTTGGTGGTTGTTTGGTTTGTTGGCTTGTTGGTTTGTTGGTTTGTTGACTTGTTGGCTTGTTGGTTTGTTGGTTTGGTGGTTTGTCGGTTTGTTGGTTTGTTGGCTTGTTGGCTTGCCGGTTTGTTCGTTTGTTGGTTTGTTGGTTTGTTGGTTTGTTCGTTTGTTGGTTTGTTCGTTTGTTGGTTTGTTGGTTTGTTGGCTTGTTGGTTTGTTTGCTTGTTGGTTTGTTCCTTTGTTGGCTTGTTGGTTTGTTGGTTTGTTGATTTGTTGGTTACTTGGTTTGTTGATTTGTTGGTTTGTTCGTATGTTGGTTTGTTGGTTTGTTGGTTTGTTCGTTTGTTGGTTTGTTGATTTGTTTGTTTGATGGTTTGTTTGTTTGTTGATTTGTTCGTTTGTTGGCTTGGTCGTTTGTTGGCTTCTTGGCTTGTTGGTTTGCTGGTTTGTTGGCTTGTCGGTTTGTTGGTTTGTTGGTTTGTTGGTTTGTTGGTTTGTTGGTTTGTTGGTTTGTTCGTTTGTTGGTTTGTTGGTTTGTTGGTTTGTTGGTTTGTTCGTTTGTTGGCTTGTTGGTTTGTTGCTTTGTTGGCTTGTTGGTTTGTTGGTTTGTTGGTTTGTTGGTTTGGTGGTTTGGTGGTTTGTCGGTTTGTTCGTTTGTTGGCTTGTTGGTTTGTTTGCTTGTTGGCTTGTTTGTTTGTCGGTGTGTTGGTTTTTTGACTTGTTGGTTAGTTGGTTCGTTGGTTTGTTCGTTTGTTCGTTTGTTGGTTTGTTGGTTTGTTTGCTTGTTGGTTTGTTGGTTTGTTGGTTTGTTGGTTTGTTGGTTTGTTGGTTTATTTGTTTGTTGGTTTGTTGGTTTGATGGTTTATTTGTTTGTTGGTTTGTTGGTTTGTTGGCTTGTTGGTTTGTTGGTTTGTTGGTTTGTTGGTTTGTTGGTTTGTTGGTTTGTTGGTTTGTTTGTTTGTTAGTTTGTTTGTTTGTTGGTTTGTTGGTTTGTTGGTTTGTTGGTTTGTTCTTTTGTTGGTTTGTTGGTTTGTTGGTTTGTTGGCTTGTTGGTTTGTTTGTTTGTTGGTTTGTTAGTTTGTTGGTTTGTTGGTTTGTTCGTTTGTTGGTTTGTTGGTTTGTTCGTTTGTTGGTTTGTTGGTTTGTTCGTTCGTTGGTGTATTGGTTGTTGGTTTGTTGGTTTGTTGGTTTGTTGGTTTATTGGTTTGTTCGTTTGTTGGATTGTTGGTTTGTTGGCTTGTTGGCTCGTTGGTTTGTTGGTTTGTTGGCTTGTTCGTTTGATGGTTTGTTGGTTTTTTGGTTTGTTGCTTTGTTAATTTGTTAGTTTGTTGGTTTGTTGGTTTGTTGGCTTGTTGGTTTGTTGGTTTGTTGGTTTGTTGGTTTGTTGGTTTGTTGGTTTGTTCGTTTGTTGGTTTGTTGGTTTGTTCGTTTGTTGGTTTGTTGGTTTGTTCGTTCGTTGGTGTGTTGGTTGTTGGTTTGTTGGCTTGTTGGTTTGTTGGTTTGTTGGTTTGTTCGCTTGTTGGCTTGTTGGTTTGTTTGCTTGTTGGCTTGTTGGCTTCTTGGTTTGTTGGTTTGTACGTTTGTTGGTTTGTTGGTTTGTTGGTTTGTTGGCTTGTTGGTTTGTTGGTTTGTTGGTTTGTTCGTTTCTTGGCTTGTTGGTTTGTTGGCTTGTTGGCTAGTTGGTTTGATGGTTTGTTGGCTTGTTGGTTTGTTGGTTTGTTGGTTTGTTGGTTTGTTGGTTTGTTCGTTTGTTAGTTTGTTTGTTTGTTGGTTTGTTGGCTTGTTGGTTTGTTGGTTTGTTGGTTTGTTGGTTTGTTCGTTTGTTGGTTTGTTGGTTTGTTCGTTTGTTGGTTTGTTGCTTTGTTGGTTTGTTGGTTTGTTCGTTTGTTGGTTTGTTCGTTTGTTGGCTTGTTGGTTTGTTGGCTTGTTGGTTTGTTGGTTTGTTGGTTTGTTGGCTTGGTGGTTTGGTGGTTTGTCGGTTTGTTCGTTTGTTGGCTTGTTGGTTTGTTTGCTTGTTGGCTTGTTTGTTTGTTGGTGTGTTGGTTTTTTGGCTTGTTGGTTAGTTGGTTTGTTGGTTTGTTGGTTTGTTGGTTTGTTGGTTTTTTGGTTTGTTTGTTTGTTGGTTTGTTCGTTTGTTCGTTTGTTGGTTTGTTGGTTTGTTGGTTTGTAGGTTCGTTGGTTTGTTGGTTTGTTGGTTTGTTCGTTTGTTGGTTTATTGGTTTATTGGTTTGTTGGCTTGTTGGTTTGTTGGTTTGTTGGTTTGTTGGTTTGTTTGTTTGTTGGTTTGTTCGTTTGTTGGCATGTTGGTTTGTTTGCTTGTCGGCTTCGTGGTTTGTTGGTTTGTTTGTTTGTTGGTTTGTTGGTTTGTTGGTTTGTTGGTTTGTTGGTTTGTTGGTTTGTTGGTTTGTTTGTTTGTTGGTTTTTTGGTTTGTTGGTTTGTTGGTTTGTTGGTTTGTTGGTTTGTTGGTTTGTTGGTTTGTTGGTTTGTTGGTTTGTTGGTTTGTTGGTTTGTTTGTTTGTTGGTTTGTATGTTTGGTGGCTTGTTTGTTTGTTGGTTTGTTGGTTTATTGGTTTGTTGGTTTGCCGGTTTGTTGGTTTGTTGGTTTGTTGGTTTGTTGGTTTGTTGGTTTGTTTGTTTGTTGGTTTGTTGGTTTGTTGGTTTGTTGGTTTGTTGGTTTGTTGGTTTGTTCGTTTGTTGGCTTGTTGGTTTGTTGCTTTGTTTGCTTGTTGGTTTGTTGGTTTGTTGGATTGTTGGTTTGGTGGTTTGGTGGTTTCTCGGTTTGTTCGTTTGTTGGCTTGTTGGTTTGTTTGCTTGTTGGCTTGTTTGTTTGTTGGTGTGTTGGTTTGTTCGTTTGTTGGTTTGTTGGCTTGTTGGTTTGTTGGTTTGTTGGTTTGTTGGTTTGTTGGTTTTTTGGTTTGTTCGTTTGTTGGTTTGTTCGTTTGTTCGTTTGTTCGTTTGTTGGTTTGTTGGTTTGTTGGTTTGTAGGTTCGTTGGTTTGTTGGTTTGTTGGTTTGTTCGTTTGTTGGTTTATTGGTTTGTTGGTTTGTTGGCTTGTTGGTTTGTTGGTTTGTTGGTTTGTTGGTTTGTTTGTTTGTTGGTTTGTTCGTTTGTTGGCATGTTGGTTTGTTGGCTTGTCGGCTTCGTGGTTTGTTGGTTTGTTTGTTTGTTGGTTTGTTGGTTTGTTGGTTTGTTGGTTTGTTGGTTTGTTGGTTTGTTAGTTTGTTGGTTTGTTCGTTTGTTGGTTTGTTGGTTTGTTGGTTTGTTGGTTTGTTGGCTTGTTGGTTTCTTTGTTTGTTGGTTTGTTAGTTTGTTGGCTTGTTGGTTTGTTGGTTTGTTGGTTTGCTGGTTTGTTGGTTTGTTGGTTTGTTGGTTTGTTGGTTTGTTGGTTTGTTGGTTTAATTGTTTGTTGGTTTGTTGGTTTGTTGGTTTGTTGGTTTGTTGGTTTGTTGGTTTGTTGGTTTGTTGGTTTGTTTGTTTGTTGGTTTGTTGGTTTGTTGGTTTGTTGGTTTGTTGGTTTGTTGGTTTGTTTGGTTGTTGGTTTGTTGGTTTGTTGGTTTGTTGGTTTGTTGGTTTGTTGGCTTGTTTGTTTGTTGGTTTGTTGGTTTGTTTGTTTGTTGGTTTGTTGGTTTGTTGGTTTGTTGGTTTGTTGGCTTGTTGGTTTGTTTGTTTGTTGGTTTGTTGGTTTGTTGGTTTGTTGGTTTGTTGGTTTGTTCGTTTGTTGGCTTGTTGGTTTGTTGCTTTGTTGGCTTGTTGGTTTGTTGGTTTGTTGGTTTGTTGGTTTGGTGGTTTGGTGGTTTGTCGGTTTGTTCGTTTGTTGGCTTGTTGGTTTGTTTGCTTGTTGGCTTGTTTGTTTGTCGGTGTGTTGGTTTTTTGACTTGTTGGTTAGTTGGTTCGTTGGTTTGTTCGTTTGTTCGTTTGTTGGTTTGTTGGTTTGTTTGCTTGTTGGTTTGTTGGTTTGTTGGTTTGTTGGTTTGTTGGTTTGTTGGTTTATTTGTTTGTTGGTTTGTTGGTTTGATGGTTTATTTGTTTGTTGGTTTGTTGGTTTGTTGGCTTGTTGGTTTGTTGGTTTGTTGGTTTGTTGGTTTGTTGGTTTGTTGGTTTGTTGGTTTGTTTGTTTGTTAGTTTGTTTGTTTGTTGGTTTGTTGGTTTGTTGGTTTGTTGGTTTGTTCGTTTGTTGGTTTGTTGGTTTGTTGGTTTGTTGGCTTGTTGGTTTGTTTGTTTGTTGGTTTGTTAGTTTGTTGGTTTGTTGGTTTGTTCGTTTGTTGGTTTGTTGGTTTGTTCGTTTGTTGGTTTGTTGGTTTGTTCGTTCGTTGGTGTGTTGGTTGTTGGTTTGTTGGTTTGTTGGTTTGTTGGTTTGTTGGTTTGTTCGTTTGTTTGATTGTTGGTTTGTTGGCTTGTTGGCTCGTTGGTTTGTTGGTTTGTTGGCTTGTTCGTTTGATGGTTTGTTGGTTTTTTGGTTTGTTGCTTTGTTAATTTGTTAGTTTGTTGGTTTGTTGGTTTGTTGGCTTGTTGGTTTGTTGGTTTGTTGGTTTGTTGGTTTGTTGGTTTGTTGGTTTGTTCGTTTGTTGGTTTGTTGGTTTGTTCGTTTGTTGGTTTGTTGGTTTGTTCGTTCGTTGGTGTGTTGGTTGTTGGTTTGTTGGCTTGTTGGTTTGTTGGTTTGTTGGTTTGTTCGCTTGTTGGCTTGTTGGTTTGTTTGCTTGTTGGCTTGTTGGCTTCTTGGTTTGTTGGTTTGTACGTTTGTTGGTTTGTTGGTTTGTTGGTTTGTTGGCTTGTTGGTTTGTTGGTTTGTTGGTTTGTTCGTTTCTTGGCTTGTTGGTTTGTTGGCTTGTTGGCTAGTTGGTTTGATGGTTTGTTGGCTTGTTGGTTTGTTGGTTTGTTGGTTTGTTGGTTTGTTGGTTTGTTCGTTTGTTAGTTTGTTTGTTTGTTGGTTTGTTGGCTTGTTGGTTTGTTGGTTTGTTGGTTTGTTGGTTTGTTCGTTTGTTGGTTTGTTAGTTTGTTCGTTTGTTGGTTTGTTGCTTTGTTGGTTTGTTGGTTTGTTCGTTTGTTGGTTTGTTCGTTTGTTGGCTTGTTGGTTTGTTGGCTTGTTGGTTTGTTGGTTTGTTGGTTTGTTGGTTTGTTGGCTTGGTGGTTTGGTGGTTTGTCGGTTTGTTCGTTTGTTGGCTTGTTGGTTTGTTTGCTTGTTGGCTTGTTTGTTTGTTGGTGTGTTGGTTTTTTGGCTTGTTGGTTAGTTGGTTCGTTGGTTTGTTCGTTTGTTCGTTTGTTAGTTTGTTGGTTTGTTGGTTTGTTTGCTTGTTGGTTTGTTGGTTTGTTGGTTGGTTGGTTTGTTTTGTTGGTTTATTTGTTTGTTGGTTTGTTGGTTTGATGGTTTATTTGTTTGTTGGTTTGTTGGTTTGTTGGCTTGTTGGTTTGTTGGTTTGTTGGTTTGTTGGTTTGTTGGTTTGTTGGTTTGTTGGTTTGTTTGTTTGTTGGTTTGTTTGTTTGTTGGTTTGTTGGTTTGTTGGTTTGTTGGTTTGTTGGTTTGTTCGTTTGTTGGTTTGTTGGTTTGTTGGTTTGTTGGCTTGTTGGTTTGTTTGTTTGTTGGTTTGTTAGTTTGTTGGCTTGTTGGTTTGTTGGTTTGTTGGTTTGTTGGCTTGTTGGTTTGTTGGTTTGTTGGTTTGTTCGTTTGTTGGTTTGTTGGTTTGTTCGTTTGTTGGTTTGTTGGTTTGTTCGTTCGTTGGTGTGTTGGTTGTTGGTTTGTTGGTTTGTTGGTTTGTTGGTTTGTTGGTTTGTTGGTTTGTTGGTTTGTTCGTTTGTTGGATTGTTGGTTTGTTGGCTTGTTGGCTCGTTGGTTTGTTGGTTTGTTGGCTTGTTCGTTTGATGGTTTGTTGGTTTTTTGGTTTGTTGCTTTGTTAATTTGTTAGTTTGTTGGTTTGTTGGTTTGTTGGCTTGTTGGTTTGTTGGTTTGTTGGTTTGTTGGTTTGTTGGTTTGTTCGTTTGTTGGTTTGTTGGTTTGTTCGTTTGTTGGTTTGTTGGTTTGTTCGTTCGTTGGTGTGTTGGTTGTTGGTTTGTTGGCTTGTTGGTTTGTTGGTTTGTTGGTTTGTTCGTTTGTTGGCTTGTTGGTTTGTTTGCTTGTTGGCTTGTTGGCTTCTTGGTTTGTTGGTTTGTTCGTTTGTTGGTTTGTTGGTTTGTTGGTTTGTTGGCTTGTTGGTTTGTTGGTTTGTTGGTTTGTTCGTTTCTTGGCTTGTTGGTTTGTTGGCTTGTTGGCTAGTTGTTTTGATGGTTTGTTGGCTTGTTGGTTTGTTGGTTTGTTGGTTTGTTGGTTTGTTGGTTTGTTCGTTTGTTAGTTTGTTTGTTTGTTGGTTTGTTGGCTTGTTGGTTTGTTGGTTTGTTGGTTTGTTGGTTTGTTCGTTTGTTGGTTTGTTGGTTTGATCGTTTGTTGGTTTGTTGCTTTGTTGGTTTGTTGGTTTGTTCGTTTGTTGGTTCGTTCGTTTGTTGGCTTGTTGGTTTGTTGGGTTGTTGGTTTGTTGGTTTGTTGGTTTGTTGGTTTGTTGGTTTGTTGGTTTGTTGGTTTGTTGGTTTGTTGGTTTGTTGGTTTGTTAGTTTGTTGGTTTGTTCGTTTGTTGGTTTGTTGGTTTGCTGGTTTGTTGGTTTGTTGGCTTGTTGGTTTCTTTGTTTGTTGGTTTGTTAGTTTGTTGGCTTGTTGGTTTGTTGGTTTGTTGGTTTGCTGGTTTGTTGGTTTGTTGGTTTGTTGGTTTGTTGGTTTGTTGGTTTGTTGGTTTGTTCGTTTGTTGGCTTGTTGGTTTGTTGCTTTGTTGGCTTATTGGTTTGTTGGTTTGTTGGTTTGTTGGTTTGTTGGTTTGGTGATTTGGTGGTTTGTCGGTTTGTTCGTTTGTTGGCTTGTTGGTTTGTTTGCTTGTTGGCTTGTTTGTTTGTTGGTGTGTTGGTTTTTTGGCTTGTTGGTTTGTTGGTCTGTTAGTTTGTTCGTTTGTTGGTTTGTTGGCTTGTTTGTTTGTTTGCTTGTTGGTTTCTTCGTTTGTTGGCTTGTTGGTTTGATGGTTTGTTTGTTTGTTGGTTTGTTGGTTTATTTGTTTGTTGGTTTGTTGGTTTGATGGTTTATTTGTTTGTTGGTTTGTTGGTTTGTTGGTTTGTTGACTTGTTGGTTTGTTGGTTTGTTGGTTTGTTGGTTTGTTTGTTCGTTGGTTTGTTGGTTTGTTGGTTTGTTGGTTTGTTGGTTTGTTGGTTTGTTTGTTTGTTGGTTTGTTGGTTTGTTGGTTTGTTCATTTCTTGGTTTGTTGGTTTGTTGGTTTGTTGGCTTGTTGGTTTGTTTGTTTGTTGGTTTGTTAGTTTGTTGGCTTGTTGGTTTGTTGGTTTGTTGGTTTGTTTGTTTGTTGGTTTGTTCGTTTGTTGGCCTGTTGGTTTGTTAGCTTGTCGGCTTCGTGGTTTGTTGGTTTGTTGGTTTGTTGGTTTGTTGGTTTGTTGGTTTGTTGGTTTGTTGGTTTGTTTGTTTGTTGGTTTGTTGGTTTGTTGGTTTGTTGGTTTGTTGGTTTGTTGGTTTGTTGGTTTGTTTGTTTGTTGGTTTGTTGGTTTGTTGGTTTGTTGGTTTGTTGGTTTGTTGGCTTGTTTGTTTGTTGGTTTGTTGGTTTGTTGGTTTGTTCGTTTGTTGGTTTGTTGGTTTGTTGGTTTGTTGGTTTGTTGGCTTGTTGGTTTGTTTGTTTGTTGGTTTGTTGGTTTGTTGGTTTGTTGGTTTGTTGGTTTGTTCGTTTGTTGGCTTGTTGGTTTGTTGCTTTGTTGGCTTGTTGGTTTGTTGGTTTGTTGGATTGTTGGTTTGGTGGTTTGGTGGTTTGTCGGTTTGTTCGTTTGTTGGCTTGTTGGTTTGTTTGCTTGTTGGCATGTTTGTTTGTTGGTGTGTTGGTTTTTTGGCTTGTTGGTTTGTTGGTTTGTTGGTTTGTTGGTTTGTTCGTTTGTTCGTTTGTTGGTTTATTGGTTTGTTTGCTTGTTGGTTTGTTCGTTTGTTGGCTTGTTGGTTTGTTGGTTTGTTGGTTTGTTGGTTTGTTGGTTTGTTGGTTTATTTGTTTGTTGGTTTGTTGGTTTGTTAGTTTGTTGCTTTGTTGGTTTGTTCGTTTGTTGGCTGGTTGGTTTATTGGCTTGTTGGCTTGTTGGTTTGTTGGTTTGTTGGGTTGTTGGTTTGTTGGTTTGTTGGTTTGTTGGTTTGTTGGTTTGTTGGTTTGTTGGTTTGTTGGTTTGTTCGCTTTTTGGTTTGTTGGTTTCTTGGTTTCTTGGTTTGTTGGTTTGTTGGTTTGTTGGTTTTTTGGTTTGTTGGCTTGTTGGTTTGTTGGTTTGTTGGCTTGTTGGTTTGTTGGTTTGTTGGTTTGTTGGTTTGGTGGTTTGTTGGTTTGTTGGCTTGTTGGTTTGTTGGTTTGTTTGTTTGTTGGTTTGTTGGCTTGTTGGTTTGTTGGTTTGTTCGTATGTTGGTTTGTCGGTTTGTTGATTTGTTCGTTCGTTGGTTTGTTGGTTTGTTGGTTTGTTGGTTTGTTGGTTTGTTCGTTTGTTGATTTGTTCGTTTGTTCGTTTGTTGGTTTGTTGATTTGTTGGCTTGTTGGTTCGTTGGTTCGTTGGTTTGTTGGTTTGTTGGTTTGTTCGTTTGTTGGTTTATTGGTTTATTGGTTTGTTGGCTTGTTGGTTTGTTGGTTTGTTGGTTTGTTGGTTTGTTGGTTTGTTTGTGTGTTGGTTCGTTCGTTTGTTGCCTTGTTGGTTTTTTGGCTTGTCGGCTTGGTGGTTTGTTGGTTTGTTGGTTTGTTGGCTTGTTAGTTTGTTGGTTTGTTGGATTGTTGGTTTGTTCGTTTGTTGGTTTGTTCGTTTTTCTGTTTGTTGATTTGTTCGTTTGTTGGTTTGTCGGTTTGTTGGTTTGTTGGTTTGTTCGTTTGTTCGTTTGTTGGCTTGTTGGCCTGTTGGTTTGTTGGTTTGTTGGTTTCTTGATTTGTTGGTTTGTTGTTTTTTTTGGTTTGTTGGCTTGTTGGTTTGTTGGTTTGTTGGCTTGTTGGCTTGTTGGTTTGTTGGTTTGTTGGTTTGTTGGTTTGTTGGTTTGTTGGTTTGTTGGCTTGTTGGTTTGTTGGTTTGTTGGTTGGTTGGTTTGTTGATTTGTTGGTTTGTTGGTTTGTTGGTTTGTTCGTTTGTTGGTTTGTTGGTTTGTTGGTCTGTTCGTTTGTTGGTTTGTTGGTTTGTTGGATTGTTGGTTTGTTTGGTTGTTGGTTTGTTCGTTTGTTGGCTTGTTGGTTTGTTGGTTTGTTGGTTTGTTGGTTTGTTGGTTACTTGGTTTGTTAGTTTGTTGGTTTGTTCGTTTGTTGGTTTGTTGGTTTGTTCGTTTGTTGGTTTGTTGGTTTGTTGGTTTGTTGGTTTGTTTGTTTGTTGGTTTATTCGTTTGTTGGCTTGCTGGTTTGTTGGCTTGTTGGCTTGTTGGTTTATTGGTTTGTTGGCTTATTGGTTTGATGGTTTGTTGGTTTGTTGGATTGTTGGTTTGTTCCTTTGTTGGTTTGTTGGTTTGTTGGTTTGTTGGTTTGTTGGTTTGTTGGCTTGTTGGGTTGTTGGTTTGTCGGCTTGTTGGTTTGTTCGTTTGTTGGCATGTTGGTTTGTTGGCTTGTTGGTTTGTTGGTTTGTCGGTTTCTTGGTTTGTTCGTTTGTTGGTTTGTTCGTTTGTTGGCTTGTTGGTTTGTTGGCTTGTTGGCTGTTGGTTTGTTGGTTTGTTGGCTGGTTGGTTTGATGGTTTGTTGGTTTGTTGGTTTGTTGGATTGTTGGTTAGTTCGTTTGATGGTTTGTTGGTTGGTTGGTTTGTTGGTTTGTTGGATTGTTCGTTTGTTGGCTTGTTCGTTTGTTGGTTTGTTGGCTTGTTGGCTTGTTGGCTTGTTGGTTTGTTGGTTTGTTTGTTTGTTGGTTTGTTGGTTTGTTGGTTTATTTGTTTGTTGGTTTGTTGGTTTGTTGGTTTATTTTTTGTTGGTTTGTTGGTTTGTTGGCTTGTTGGTTTGTTGGTTATTTGGTTTGTTGGTTTGTTGGTTTGTTGGTTTGTTTGTTTGTTGGTTTGTTGGTTTGTTGGTTTGTTGGTTTGTTGGTTTGTTGGCTTGTTGGTTTGTTGGTTTGTTGGTTTGTTGGTTTGTTGGTTTTTTGGTTTGTTCGTTTGTTGGTTTGTTGGTCTTTTGGTTTGTTGGTTTGTTGGCTTGTTGGTTTGTTGGTTTATTGGTTTATTGGTTTGTTCGTTTGTTGGTTTGTTCGTTTGTTTGTTTGTTGGTTTGTTGGTTTGCTGGTTTGTTGGCTTGTTGGTTTGTTGGTTTGTTGGTTTGTTGGTTTGTTCGTTTGTTGGTTTGTTGGGTTGTTGGTTTGTTGGTTTGTTGGTTTGTTGGTTTGTTGGTTTGTTGGTTTGTTGGTTTGTTGGTTTGTTGGTTTGTTGGTTTGTTAGTTTATTTGTTTGTTGGTTTGTTGGTTTGTTCGTTTGTTTGTTTGTTGGTTTGTTGGTTTGTTGGTTTGTTGGTTTGTTGGTTTGTTGGTTTGTTGGTTTGTTGGTTTATTGGCTTGTTGGCTTGTTGGTTTGTTGGTTTGTTGGTTTGTTGGTTTGTTGGTTTGTTGGTTTGTTGGTTTGTTGGTTTTTTGATTTGTTGGCTTGTTGGTTTGTTGGTTTGTTGACTTGTTGGCTTGTTGGTTTGTTGGTTTGTTGGTTTGTTGGTTTGGTGGTTTGTTGGTTTGTTGGTTTGTTGATTTGTTGGTTTGTTCGTTTGTTGGTTTCTTGGTTTGTTGGTTTGTTCGTTTGTTGGTTTGTTGGTTTGTTGGCTAGTTGGTTTGTTTGTTTGTTGGTTTGTTCGTTTGTTGGCTTGTTGGTTTGTTGGTTTGTTGATTTGTTGGTTACTTGGTTTGTTGGTTTGTTGGTTTGTTCGTATATTGGTTTGTTGGTTTGTTGGTTTGTTCGTTTGTTGGTTTGTTGATTTGTTTGTTTGATGGTTTGTTTGTTTGTTGATTTGTTCGTTTGTTGGCTTGTTCGTTTGTTGGCTTTTTGGCTTGTTGGTTTGCTGGTTTGTTGGCTTGTTGGTTTGTTGGTTTGTTGGTTTGTTGGTTTGTTTGTTTGTTGGTTTGTTGGTTTGTTGGTTTGTTGGTTTGTTGGTTTGTTGGTTTGTTTGTTTGTTGGTTTGTTGGTTTGTTCGTTTCTTGGTTTGTTGGTTTGTTGGTTTGTTGGCTTGTTGGTTTGTTTGTTTGTTTGTTTGTTAGTTTGTTGGCTTGTTGGTTTGTTGGTTTGTTGGTTTGTTTGTTTGTTGGTTTGTTCGTTTGTTGGCCTGTTGGTTTGTTGGCTTGTCGGCTTCGTGGTTTGTTGGTTTGTTTGTTTGTTGGTTTGTTGGTTTGTTGGTTTGTTGGTTTGTTGGTTTGTTTGTTTGTTTGTTTGTTGGTTTGTTGGTTTGTTGGTTTGTTGGTTTGTTGGTTTGTTGGTTTGTTGGTTTGTTGGTTTGTTGGTTTGTTTGTTTGTTGGTTTGTTGGTTTGTTGGTTTGTTGGTTTGTTGGTTTGTTGGTTACTTGGTTTGTTAGTTTGTTGGTTTGTTCGTTTGTTGGTTTGTTGGTTTGTTCGTTTGTTGGTTTGTTGGTTTGTTGGTTTGTTGGCTTGTTGGTTTGTTTGTTTGTTGGTTTGTTGGTTTGTTGGTTTGTTAGTTTGTTGGTTTGTTCGTTTGTTGGCTTGTTGGTTTGTTGCTTTGTTGGCTTGTTGGTTTGTTGGTTTTTTGGATTGTTGGTTTGGTGGTTTGGTGGTTTGTCGGTTTGTGCGTTTGTTGGCTTGTTGGTTTGTTTGCTTGTTGGCTTGTTTGTTTGTTGGTGTGTTGGTTTTTTGGCTTGTTGGTTTGTTGGTTTGTTGGTTTGTTGGTTTGTTCGTTTGTTCGTTTGTTGTTTTGTTGGTTTGTTTGCTTGTTGGTTTGTTCGTTTGTTGGCTTGTTGGTTTGTTGGTTTGTTGGCTTGTTGGTTTGTTGGTTTGTTGGTTTATTTGTTTGTTGGTTTGTTGGTTTGTTGATTTGTTGCTTTGTTGGTTTGTTCGTTTGTTGGCTTGTTGGTTTATTGGCTTGTTGGCTTGTTGGTTTGTTGGTTTGTTGGTTTGTTGGTTTGTTGGTTTGTTGGTTTGTTGGTTTGTTGGTTTGTTCGCTTTTTGGTTTGTTGGTTTTTTGGTTTGTTGGCTTGTTGGTTTGTTGGTTTGTTGACTTGTTGGCTTGTTGGTTTGTTGGTTTGTTGGTTTGTTGGTTTGGTGGTTTGTTGGTTTGTTGGCTTGTTGGTTTGTTGGTTTGTTTGTTTGTTGGTTTGTTGGCTTGTTGGTTTGTTCGTTTGTTGGTTTGTTGGCTTGTTGGTTTGTTTGTTTGTTCGTTTGTTGGCTTGTTGGTTTGTTGGTTTGTTGATTTGTTGGTTACTTGGTTTGTTGGTTTGTTGGTTTGTTCGTATGTTGGTTTGTTGGTTTGTTGGTTTGTTCGTTCGTTGGTTTGTTGGTTTGTTGGTTTGTTGGTTTGTTGATTTGTTCGTTTGTTGATTTGTTCGTTTGTTCGTTTGTTGGTTTGTTGGTTTGTTGGCTTGTTGGTTCGTTGGTTCGTTGGTTTGTTGGTTTGTTGGTTTGTTCGTTTGTTGGTTTATTGGTTTTGGTTTGTTGGCTTGTTGGTTTGTTGGTTTGTTGGTTTGTTGGTTTGTTGGTTTGTTTGTGTGTTGGTTCGTTCGTTTGTTGCCTTGTTGGTTTATTGGCTTGTCGGCTTGGTGGTTTGTTGGTTTGTTGGTTTGTTGGCTTGTTGGTTTGTTGGTTTGTTGGATTGTTGGTTTGTTCGTTTGTTGGTTTGTTCGTTTTTTTGTTTGTTGATTTGTTCGTTTGTTGGTTTGTCGGTTTGTTGGTTTGTTGGTTTGTTGGTTTGTTCGTTTGTTCGTTTGTTGGCTTGTTGGCCTGTTGGTTTGTTGGTTTGTTGGTTTCTTGATTTGTTGGTTTGTTGTTTTTTTGGTTTGTTGGCTTGTTGGTTTGTTGGTTTGTTGGCTTGTTGGCTTGTTGGTTTGTTGGTTTGTTGGTTTGTTGGTTTGTTGGTTTGTTGGTTTGTTGGCTTGTTGGTTTGTTGGTTTGTTGGTTTGTTGGTTTGTTGATTTGTTGGTTTGTTGGTTTGTTGGTTTGTTCGTTTGTTGGTTTGTTGGTTTGTTGGTCTGTTCGTTTGTTGGTTTGTTGGTTTGTTGGTTTGTTGGATTGTTGGTTTGTTTGGTTGTTGGTTTGTTCGTTTGTTGGCTTGTTGGTTTATTGGTTTGTTGGTTTGTTGGTTTGTTGGTTACTTGGTTTGTTAGTTTGTTGGTTTGTTCGTTTGTTGGTTTGTTGGTTTGTTCGTTTGTTGGTTTGTTGGTTTGTTGGTTTGTTGGTTTGTTTGTTTGTTGGTTTATTCGTTTGTTGGCTTGTTGGTTTGTTGGCTTGTTGGCTTGTTGGTTTATTGGTTTGTTGGCTTGTTGGTTTGATGGTTTGTTGGTTTGTTGGATTGTTGGTTTGTTCCTTTGTTGGTTTGTTGGTTTGTTGGTTTGTTGGTTTGTTGGCTTGTTGGTTTGTTGGTTTGTCGGCTTGTTGGTTTGTTCGTTTGTTGGTTTGTTCGTTTGTTCGTTTGTTGGCATGTTGGTTTGTTGGCTTGTTGGTTTGTTGGTTTGTCGGTTTCTTGGTTTGTTCGTTTGTTGGTTTGTTCGTTTGTTGGCTTGTTGGTTTGTTGGCTTGTTGGCTTGTTGGTTTGTTGGTTTGTTGGCTGGTTGGTTTGATGGTTTGTTGGTTTGTTGGTTTGTTGGATTGTTGGTTAGTTCGTTTGATGGTTTGTTGTTTGGTTGGTTTGTTGGTTTGTTGGATTGTTCGTTTGTTGGTTTGTTGGCTTGTTGGCTTGTTGGCTTGTTGGTTTGTTGGTTTGTTTGTTTGTTGGTTTGTTGGTTTGTTGGTTTATTTGTTTGTTGGTTTGTTGGTTTGTTGGTTTATTTTTTGTTGGTTTGTTGGTTTGTTGGCTTGTTGGTTTGTTGGTTTGTTGGTTTTTTGGTTTGTTGGTTTGTTGGTTTGTTTGTTTGTTGGTTTGTTGGTTTGTTGGTTTGTTGGTTTGTTGGTTTGTTGGCTTCTTGGTTTGTTGGTTTGTTGGTTTGTTGGTTTGTTGGTTTTTTGGTTTGTTCGTTTGTTGGTTTGTTGGTCTTTTGGTTTGTTGGCTTGTTGGTTTGTTGGTTTATTGGTTTATTGGTTTGTTCGTTTGTTGGTTTGTTCGTTTGTTCGTTTGTTGGTTTGTTGGTTTGCTGGTTTGTTGGCTTGTTGGTTTGTTGGTTTGTTGGTTTGTTGGTTTGTTCGTTTGTTGGTTTGTTGGCTTGTTGGTTTGTTGGTTTGTTGGTTTGTTGGTTTGTTGGTTTGTTGGTTTGTTGGTTTGTTGGTTTGTTGGTTTGTTGGTTTGTTGGTTTGTTGGTTTGTTGGTTTGTTGGTTTGTTGGTTTATTTGTTTGTTGGTTTGTTGGTTTGTTCGTTTGTTGGTTTGTTGGTTTGTTGGTTTGTTGGTTTGTTGGTTTGTTGGTTTGTTGGTTTGTTGGTTTGTTGGTTTGTTGGCTTGTTGGTTTATTGGCTTGTTGGCTTGTTGGTTTGTTGGTTTGTTGGTTTGTTGGTTTCTTGGTTTGTTGGTTTGTTGGTTTGTTGGTTTTTTGATTTGTTGGCTTGTTGGTTTGTTGGTTTGTTGACTTGTTGGCTTGTTGGTTTGTTGGTTTGTTGGTTTGTTGGTTTGGTGGTTTGTTGGTTTGTTGGTTTGTTGATTTGTTGGTTTGTTCGTTTGTTGGTTTCTTGGTTTGTTGGTTTGTTCGTTTGTTGGTTTGTTGGTTTGTTGGCTAGTTGGTTTGTTTGTTTGTTGGTTTGTTCGTTTGTTGGCTTGTTGGTTTGTTGGTTTGTTGATTTGTTGGTTACTTGGTTTGTTGGTTTGTTGGTTTGTTCGTATGTTGGTTTGTTGGTTTGTTGGTTTGTTCGTTTGTTGGTTTGTTGATTTGTTTGTTTGATGGTTTGTTTGTTTGTTGATTTGTTCGTTTGTTGGCTTGTTCGTTTGTTGGCTTTTTGGCTTGTTGGTTTGCTGGTTTGTTGGCTTGTCGCTTTGTTGGTTTGTTGGTTTGTTGGTTTGTTGGTTTGTTGGTTTGTTGGTTTGTTCGTTTGTTGGTTTGTTGGTTTGTTGGTTTGCTCATTTGTTAGTTTGTTGGCTTGCTGATTTGTTGGTTTGTTGGTTTGTTCGTTTGTTGGTTTGTTGGTTTGTTGGTTTGTTGGTTTGTTGGTTTGTTGGTTTGTTGGTTTGTTGGTTTGTTTGTTTGTTGGTTTGTTCATTTGTTGGCTTGTTGGTTTGTTGGCATGTCGGCTTGGTGGTTTATTGGTTTGTTGGCTTGTTGGTTTGTTGGGTTGTTGGATTCTTGGTTTGTTGGTTTGTTGGTTTTTTGGCTTGTTGGTTTGTTGGTTTGTTGGTTTGTTCGTTTGTTCGTTTGTTGGTTTGTTGGTTTGTTTGCTTGTTGGTTTGTTCGTTTGTTGGGTTGTTGATTTGTTGGTTTGTTGGTTTGTTGGTTTGTTGGTTTGTTGGTTTGTTGGTTTATTTGTTTGTTGGTTTGTTGGTTTGTTGGTTTGTTGGTTTGTTGGTTTGTTGGTTTGTTGGTTTGTTGGTTTGTTGGTTTGTTGGTTAGTTGGTAGGTTGGTTTGTTGGTTTGTTGGTTTGTTGGTTTGTTGGTTTGTTGGTTTGTTTCTTTATTGGTTTGTTGGCTTGTTGGTTTGTTGGTTTGTTGGCTTATTAGTTTGTTCGTTTGTTGGTTTGTTCGTTTGTTCGTTTGTTGGTATGTTGGTTTGTTGGCTTGTTGGTTTGTTGGTTTGTTGGTTTCTTGGTTTGTTCGTTTGTTGGTTTGTTCGTTTGTTGGCTTGTTGGTTTGTTGGCCTGTTGGCTTGTTGGTTGTTTGGTTTGTTGGCTTGTTGGTTTGATGGTTTGTTGGTTTGTTGGTTTGTTGGATTGTTGGTTTGTTCGTTAGTTGGTTTGTTGATTTGTTGGTTTGTTGGCTTGTTCGTTTGTTGGTTTGTTGGTTTGTTGGTTTGTTCGTTTGTTGGTTTGTTCGTTTGTTCGTTTGTAGGTGTGTTGGTTTGTTGGCTTGCGGGTTTGTTGCTTTGTTGGTTTCTTGGTTGGTTCGTTTGTTGGTTTGTTGGTTTGTTGGCTTGTTGGTTTGATGGTTTGTTGGTTGTTGGTTTGTTCGTGTGTTGACTTGTTGGTTTGTTGGCCTGTTGGCTTGTTGGTTAGTTGGTTTGTTGGCTTGTTGGTTTGTTGGTTTGTTGGTTTGTTGGTTTGTTGGTTTGTTGGTTTGTTGGTTTGTTGGTTTGTTCGTTTGTTGGTTTGTTGGTTTTTTGGTTTGTTGGTTTGTTGGCTTGTTGGTTTGTTGGTTTGTTGGTTTGTTCGCTTGTTGGTTTGTTCGTTTATTCGTTTGTTGGTTTGTTGGTTTGTTGGTTTGTTGGCTTGTTGGTTTGTTGGTTTGTTGGTTTTTTGGTTTGTTCGTTTGTTGGTTTGTTGGTTTGTTGGCTTGTTGGTTTGTTGGTTTGTTGGTTTGTTGGTTTATTGGTTTATTGGTTTGTTGGTTTGTTGGTTTGTTGGTTTGTTAGTTTGTTGGTTTGTTGGTTTATTTGTTTGTTGGTTTGTTGGTTTGTTTGTTCCTTGGTTTGTTAGTTTGTTGGTTTGTTGGTTTGTTCGTTTGTTGGCTTGTTGGTTTGTTGGCTTGTTGGCATGTTGTTTTGTTGGTTTGTTGGTTTGTTGGTTTGTTGGATTGTTCGTTTTTTGGTTTGTTGGTTTGTTGGTTTCTTGCTTTGTTGGTTTGTTGGTTTGGTGGATTTTTGGTTTGTTGGCTTGTTGGTTTGTTGGTTTGTTGACTTGTTGGCTTGTTGGTTTGTTGGTTTGTTGGTTTGTCGGTTTGTTGGTTTGTTGGCTTGTTGGCTTGTCGGTTTGTTCGTTTGTTGGTTTGTTGGTTTGTTGGTTTGTTCGTTTGTTGGTTTGTTCGTTTGTTGGTTTGTTGGTTTGTTGGCTTGTTGGTTTGTTTGCTTGTTGGTTTGTTCCTTTGTTGGCTTGTTGGTTTGTTGGTTTGTTGATTTGTTGGTTACTTGCTTTGTTGATTTGTTGGTTTGTTCGTATGTTGGTTTGTTGGTTTGTTGGTTTGTTCGTTTGTTGGTTTGTTGATTTGTTTGTTTGATGGTTTGTTTGTTTGTTGATTTGTTCGTTTGTTGGCTTGGTCGTTTGTTGGCTTCTTGGCCTGTTGGTTTGCTGGTTTGTTGGCTTGTCGATTTGTTGGTTTGTTGGTTTGTTGGTTTGTTGGTTTGTTGGTTTGTTGGTTTGTTGGTTTGTTCGTTTGTTGGTTTGTTGGTTTGTTGGTTTGTTCGTTTGTTGGTTTGTTGGCTTGTTGGTTTGTTGGTTTGTTGGTTTGTTGGTTTGTTGGTTTGTTGGTTTGTTCGTTTGTTGGTTTGTTCGTTTGTTCGTTTGTTCGTTTGTTGGTTTGTTGGTTTGTTGGTTTGTTGGTTTGTTGGTTTGTTGGTTTGTTGGTTTGTTCGTTTGTTGGTTTGTTGGTTTGTTCGTTTGTTGGTTTGTTGGTTTGTTCGTTCGTTGGTGTGTTGGTTGTTGGTTTGTTGGCTTGTTGGTTTATTGGTTTCTTGGTTTGTTCGTTTGTTGGCTTGTTGGTTTGTTTGCTTGTTGGCTTGTTGGCTTCTTGGTTTGTTGGTTTGTTCGTTTGTTGGTTTGTTGGTTTGTTGGTTTGTTGGCTTGTTGGTTTGTTGGTTTGTTGGTTTGTTCGTTTCTTGGCTTGTTGGTTTGTTGGCTTGTTGGCTCGTTGGTTTGATGGTTTGTAGGCTTGTTGGTTTGTTGGTTTGTTGGTTTGTTGGTTTGTTGGTTTTTATCGTTTCTTGGTTTGTTTGTTTGTTGGTTTGTTGGCTTGTTGGTTTGTTGGTTTGTTGGTTTGTTGGTTTGTTCGTTTGTTGGTTTGTTGGTTTGTTCATTTGTTGGTTTGTTGCTTTGTTGGTTTGTTGGTTTGTTCGTTTGTTGGTTTGTTCGTTTGTTGGCTTGTTGGTTTGTTGGCTTGTTGGTTTGTTGGTTTGTTGGTTTGTTGGTTTGTTGGTTTGTTGGTTTGTTGGTTTGTTGGTTTGTTGGTTTGTTGGTTTGTTGGTTTGTTTGTTTGTTGGTTTGTTGGTTTGTTGGTTTGTTGGTTTGTTCGTTTGTTGGTTTGTTGGTTTGTTGGTTTGTTGGTTTGTTGGCTTGTTGGTTTGTTTGTTTGTTGGTTTGTTAGTTTGTTGGCTTGTTGGTTTGTTAGTTTGTTGGTTTGTTGGTTTGTTGGTTTGTTGGTTTGTTGGTTTGTTGGTTTGTTGGTTTGTTGGTTTGTTGGTTTGTTGGTTTGTTCGTTTGTTGGCTTGTTGGTTTGTTGCTTTGTTGGCTTGTTGGTTTGTTGGTTTGTTGGTTTGTTGGTTTGGTGATTTGGTGGTTTGTCGGTTTGTTCGTTTGTTGCCTTGTTGGTTTGTTTGCTTGTTGGCTTGTTTGTTTGTTGGTGTGTTGGTTTTTTGGCTTGTTGGTTTGTTGGTCTGTTGGTTTGTTCGTTTGTTGGTTTGTTGGTTTGTTTGTTTATTTGTTTGTTGGTTTGTTGGTTTGATGGTTTATTTGTTTGTTGGTTTGTTGGTTTGTTGGTTTGTTGGCTTGTTGGTTTGTTGGTTTGTTGGTTTATTGGTTTGTTGGTTTGTTGGTTTGTTGGTTTGTTGGTTTGTTGGTTTGTTTGTTTGTTGGTTTGTTGGTTTGTTGGTTTGTTCGATTCTTGGTTTGTTGGTTTGTTGGTTTGTTGGTTTGTTGGCTTGTTGGCTTGTTTGTTTGTTGGTGTGTTGGTTTTTTGGCTTGTTGGTTTGTTGGTCTGTTGGTTTGTTCGTTTGTTGGTTTGTTGGTTTGTTTATTTATTTGTTTGTTGGTTTGTTGGTTTGATGGTTTATTTGTTTGTTGGTTTGTTGGTTTGTTGGTTTGTTGGCTTGTTGGTTTGTTGGTTTGTTGGTTTGTTGGTTTGTTGGTTTGTTGGTTTGTTGGTTTGTTGGTTTGTTGGTTTGTTGGTTTGTTGGTTTGTTGGTTTGTTTGTTTGTTGGTTTGTTGGTTTGTTGGTTTGTTCGTTTCTTGGTTTGTTGGTTTGTTGGTTTGTTGGTTTGTTGGCTTGTTGGTTTGTTTGTTTGTTGGTTTGTTAGTTTGTTGGCTTGTTGGTTTGTTGGTTTGTTGGTTTGTTTGTTTGTTGGTTTGTTCGTTTGTTGGTTTGTTGGTTTGTTTGTTTGTTGGTTTGTTGGTTTGTTGGTTTGTTGGTTTGTTGGTTTGTCGGTTTGTTGGTTTGTTTGTTTGTTGGTTTGTTGGTTTGTTTGTTTGTTGGTTTGTTGGTTTGTTGGTTTGTTGGCTAGTTTGTTTGTTGGTTTGTTGGTTTGTTGGTTTGTTCGTTTGTTGGTTTGTTGGTTTGTTGGTTTGTTGGTTTGTTGGATTGTTGGCTTGTTGGTTTGTTGGTTTGTTGGTTTGTTGGTTTGTTGGTTTGTTTGTTTGTTGGTTTGTTGGTTTGTTGGTTTGTTCGTTTCTTGGTTTGTTGGTTTGTTGGTTTGTTGGTTTGTTGGTTTGTTTGTTTGTTGGTTTGTTGGTTTGTTGGTTTGTTGGTTTGTTGGTTTGTTGGTTTGTTGGTTTGTTTGTTTGTTGGTTTGTTGGTTTGTTGGTTTGTTGGTTTGTTGGTTTATCGGTTTGTTGGTTTGTTTGTTTGTTGGTTTGTTGGTTTGTTGGTTTGTTGGTTTGTTGGTTTGTTGGTTTGTTGGCTAGTTTGTTTGTTGGTTTGTTGGTTTGTTGGTTTGTTCGTTTGTTGGTTTGTTGGTTTGTTGGTTTGTTGGTTTGTTGGTTTGTTGGCTTGTTGGTTTGTTTGTTTGTTGGTTTGTTGGTTTGTTGGTTTGTTGGTTTGTTGGTTTGTTGGTTTGTTCGTTTGTTGGCTTGTTGGTTTGTTGCTTTGTTGGCTTGTTGGTTTGTTGGATTGTTGGTTTGGTGAATTGGTGGTTTGTCGGTTTGTTCGTTTGTTGGCTTGTTGGTTTGTTTGCTTGTTGGCTAGTTTGTTTGTTGGTGTGTTGGTTTTTTGGCTTGTTGGTTTGTTGGTTTGGTAATTTGGTGGTTTGTCGGTTTGTTCGTTTGTTGGCTTGTTGGTTTGTTTGCTTGTTGGCTTGTTTGTTTGTTGGTGTGTTGGTTTTTTGGCTTGTTGGTTTGTTGGTCTGTTGGTTTGTTCGTTTGTTGGTTTGTTGGTTTGTTTGTTTGTTTGCTTGTTGGTTTCTTCGTTTGTTGGCTTGTTGGTTTGATGGTTTGTTGGTTTGTTGGTTTGTTGGTTTATTTGTTTGTTGGTTTGTTGGTTTGATGGTTTATTTGTTTGTTGGTTTGTAGGTTTGTTGGCTTCTTGGTTTGTTGGTTTGTTGGTTTGTTGGTTTGTTGGTTTGTTGGTTTGTTGGTTTGTTGGTTTGTTGGTTTGTTGGTTTGTTGGTTTGTTGGTTTGTTGGTTTGTTGGTTTGTTGGTTTGTTGGTTTGTTGGTTTGTTTGTTTGTTGGTTTGTTGGTTTGTTGGTTTGTTGGTTTGTTCGTTTCTTGGTTTGTTGGTTTGTTGGTTTGGTGGTTTGTTGGCTTGTTGGTTTGTTTGTTTGTTGGTTTGTTAGTTTGTTGGCTTGTTGGTTTGTTGGTTTGTTGGTTTGTTTGTTTGTTGGTTTGTTCGTTTGTTGGCCTGTTGGTTTGTTGGCTTGTCGGCTTCGTGGTTTGTTGGTTTGTTTGTTTGTTGGTTTGTTGGTTTGTTGGTTTGTTGGTTTGTTGGTTTGTTGGTTTAATTGTTTGTTGGTTTGTTAGTTTGTTGGCTTGTTGGTTTGTTGGTTTGTTGGTTTGTTGGCTTGTTGGTTTGTTGGTTTGTTGGTTTGTTCGTTTGTTGGCTTGTTGGTTTGTTGGTTTGTTGGTTTATTGGTTTGTTGGTTTGGTGGTTTGTTGGTATGTTGGTTTGTTGGTTTGTTGGTTTGTTGGTTTGTTGGTTTGTTGGTTTGTTGGTTTGTTCGTTTGTTGGATTGTTGGTTTGTTGGCTTGTTGGCTCGTTGGTTTGTTGGTTTGTTGGCTTGTTCGTTTGATGGTTTGTTGGTTTTTTGGTTTGTTGCTTTGTTAATTTGTTAGTTTGTTGGTTTGTTGGTTTGTTGGCTTGTTGGTTTGTTGGTTTGTTGGTTTGTTGGTTTGTTCGTTTGTTGGTTTGTTGGTTTGTTCGTTTGTTGGTTTGTTGGTTTGTTCGTTCGTTGGTGTGTTGGTTGTTGGTTTGTTGGCTTGTTGGTTTGTTGGTTTGTTGGTTTGTTCGTTTGTTGGCTTGTTGGTTTGTTTGCTTGTTGGCTTGTTGGCTTCTTGGTTTGTTGGTTTGTTCGTTTGTTGGTTTGTTGGTTTGTTGGTTTGTTGGCTTGTTGGTTTGTTGGTTTGTTGGTTTGTTCGTTTCTTGGCTTGTTGGTTTGTTGGCTTGTTGGCTCGTTGGTTTGATGGTTTGTAGGCTTGTTGGTTTGTTGGTTTGTTGGTTTGTTGGTTTGTTGGTTTTTATCGTTTCTTGGTTTGTTTGTTTGTTGGTTTGTTGGCTTGTTGGTTTGTTGGTTTGTTGGTTTGTTGGTTTGTTCGTTTGTTGGTTTGTTGGTTTGTTCATTTGTTGGTTTGTTGCTTTGTTGGTTTGTTGGTTTGTTCGTTTGTTGGTTTGTTCGTTTGTTGGTTTGTTGGCTTGTTGGTTTGTTGGTTTGTTGGTTTGTTGGTTTGTTGGTTTGTTGGTTTGTTGGTTTGTTGGTTTGTTGGTTTGTTGGTTTGTTGGTTTGTTGGTTTGTTGGTTTGTTTGTTTGTTGGTTTGTTGGTTTGTTGGTTTGTTGGTTTGTTGGTTTGTTCGTTTGTTGGTTTGTTGGTTTGTTGGTTTGTTGGTTTGTTGGCTTGTTGGTTTGTTTGTTTGTTGGTTTGTTAGTTTGTTGGCTTGTTGGTTTGTTAGTTTGTTGGTTTGTTGGTTTGTTGGTTTGTTGGTTTGTTGGTTTGTTGGTTTGTTGGTTTGTTGGTTTGTTGGTTTGTTGGTTTGTTGGTTTGTTCGTTTGTTGGCTTGTTGGTTTGTTGCTTTGTTGGCTTGTTGGTTTGTTGGTTTGTTGGTCTGTTGGTTTGGTGATTTGGTGGTTTGTCGGTTTGTTCGTTTGTTGCCTTGTTGGTTTGTTTGCTTGTTGGCTTGTTTGTTTGTTGGTGTGTTGGTTTTTTGGCTTGTTGGTTTGTTGGTCTGTTGGTTTGTTCGTTTGTTGGTTTGTTGGTTTGTTTGTTTGTTTGCTTGTTGGTTTCTTCGTTTGTTTGCTTGTTGGTTTGATGGTTTGTTGGTTTGTTGGTTTGTTGGTTTATTTGTTTGTTGGTTTGTTGGTTTGATAGTTTATTTGTTTGTTGGTTTGTTGGTTTGTTGGTTTGTTGGCTTGTTGGTTTGTTGGTTTGTTGGTTTGTTGGTTTGTTGGTTTGTTGGTTTGTTGGTTTGTTGGTTTGTTGGTTTGTTGGTTTGTTGGTTTGTTGGTTTGTTTTTTTGTTGGTTTGTTGGTTTGTTGGTTTGTTCGTTTCTTGGTTTGTTGGTTTGTTGGTTTGTTGGTTTGTTGGCTTGTTGGTTTGTTTGTTTGTTGGTTTGTTAGTTTGTTGGCTTGTTGGTTTGTTGGTTTGTTGGTTTGTTTGTTTGTTGGTTTGTTCGTTTGTTGGCCTGTTGGTTTGTTGGCTTGTCGGCTTCGTGGTTTGTTGGTTTGTTTGTTGGTTTGTTGGTTTGTTGGTTTGTTGGTTTGTTGGTTTGTTGGTTTGTTGGTTTGTTTGTTTGTTGGTTTGTTGGTTTGTTGGTTTGTTGGTTTATTGGTTTGTTGGTTTGTTGGTTTGTTTGTTTGTTGGTTTGTTGGTTTGTTGGTTTGTTGGTTTGTTGGTTTGTTGGTTTGTTGGCTTGTTTGTTTGTTGGTTTGTTGGTTTGTTGGTTTGTTCGTTTGTTGGTTTGTTGGTTTGTTGGTTTGTTGGTTTGTTGGTTTGTTGGCTTGTTGGTTTGTTTGTTTGTTGGTTTGTTGGTTTGTTGGTTTGTTGGTTTGTTGGTTTGTTGGTTTGTTCGTTTGTTGGCTTGTTAGTTTGTTGCTTTGTTGGCTTGTTGGTTTGTTGGATTGTTGGTTTGGTGAATTGGTGGTTTGTCGGTTTGTTCGTTTGTTGGCTTGTTGGTTTGTTTGCTTGTTGGCTAGTTTGTTTGTTGGTGTGTTGGTTTTTTGGCTTGTTGGTTTGTTGGTTTGGTAATTTGGTGGTTTGTCGGTTTGTTCGTTTGTTGGCTTGTTGGTTTGTTTGCTTGTTGACTTGTTTGTTTGTTGGTGTGTTGGTTTTTTGGCTTGTTGGTTTGTTGGTCTGTTGGTTTGTTCGTTTGTTGGTTTGTTGGTTTGTTTGTTTGTTTGCTTGTTGGTTTCTTCGTTTGTTGGCTTGTTGGTTTGATGGTTTGTTGGTTTGTTGGTTTGTTGGTTTATTTGTTTGTTGGTTTGTTGGTTTGATGGTTTATTTGTTTGTTGGTTTGTAGGTTTGTTGGCTTGTTGGTTTGTTGGTTTGTTGGTTTGTTGGTTTGTTGGTTTGTTGGTTTGTTGGTTTGTTGGTTTGTTGGTTTGTTGGTTTGTTGGTTTGTTGGTTTGTTGGTTTGTTGGTTTGTTTGTTTGTTGGTTTGTTGGTTTGTTGGTTTGTTCGTTTCTTGGTTTGTTGGTTTGTTGGTTTGGTGGTTTGTTGGCTTGTTGTTTTGTTTGTTTGTTGGTTTGTTAGTTTGTTGGCTTGTTGGTTTGTTGGTTTGTTGGTTTGTTTGTTTGTTGGTTTGTTCGTTTGTTGGCCTGTTGGTTTGTTGGCTTGTCGGCTTCGTGGTTTGTTGGTTTGTTTGTTTGTTGGTTTGTTGGTTTGTTGGTTTGTTGGTTTGTTGGTTTGTTGGTTTGTTTGTTTGTTGGTTTGTTGGTTTGTTGGTTTGTTGGTTTGTTTGTTTGTTGGTTTGTTTGTTTGTTGGTTTGTTGGTTTGTTGGTTTGTTGGTTTGTTGGTTTGTTGGCTTGTTTGTTTGTTGGTTTGTTGGTTTGTTGGTTTGTTCGTTTGTTGGTTTGTTGGTTTGTTGGTTTGTTGGTTTGTTGGTTTGTTGGCTTGTTGGTTTGTTTGTTTGTTGGTTTGTTGGTTTGTTGGTTTGTTGGTTTGTTGGTTTGTTCGTTTGTTGGCTTGTTGGTTTGTTGCTTTGTTGGCTTGTTGGTTTGTTGGTTTGTTGGATTGTTGGTTTGGTGAATTGGTGGTTTGTCGGTTTGTTCGTTTGTTGGCTTGTTGGTTTGTTTGCTTGTTGGCTTGTTTGTTTGTTGGTGTGTTGGTTTTTTGGCTTGTTGGTTTGTTGGTTTGTTGGTTTGTTGGTTTGTTCGTTTGTTCGTTTGTTGATTTGTTGGTTTGTTTGCTTGTTGGTTTGTTGGTTTGTTGGTTTGTTGGTTTGTTGGTTTGTGGTTTGGTGGTTTGTTGGTTTGTTGGTTTGTTTGTTTGTTGGTTTGTTGGTTTGTTCGTTCGTTGGTGTGTTGGTTTGTTGGTTTGTCGGTTTGTTGGTTTGTTCGTTTGTTGGTTTGTTTGTTTGTTGGTTTGTTGGGTTGTTGGTTTGTTGGTTTGTTGGCTTGTTGGTATGTTTGTTTGTTGGTTTGTTGGTTTGTTGGTTTGTTGGTTTGTTGGTTTGTTCGTTTGTTGGCTTGTTGGTTTGTTGCTTTGTTGGCTTGTTGGTTTGTTGGTTTGTTGGTTTGTTGGTTTGGTGGTTTGGTGGTTTGTCGGTTTGTTCGTTTGTTGGCTTGCTGGTTTGTTTGCTTGTTGGCTTGTTTGTTTGTTGGTGTGTTGGTTTTTTGGCTTGTTGGTTTGTTGGTTTGTTGGTTTGTTCGTTTGTTCGTTTGTTGGTTTGTTGGTTTGTTGGTTTGTTTGCTTGTTGGTTTGTTCGTTTGTTGGTTTGTTGGTTTAATGGTTTGTTGGTTTGTTGGTTTGTTGGTTTGTTTGTTTGTTGGTTTGTTAGTTTGTTGGCTTGTTGGTTTGTTGGTTTGTTGGTTTGTTGGCTTGTTAGTTTGTTGGTTTGTTGGTTTGTTGGTTTGTTGGTTTGTTCGTTTGTTGGCTTGTTGGTTTGTTGGTTTGTTGGCTTGTTGGCTTGTTGGTTTGTTGGTTTATTGGTTTGTTGGTTTGGTGGTTTGTTGGTATGTTGGTTTGTTGGTTTGTTGGTTTGTTGGTTTGTTGGTTTGTTGGTTTGTTGGTTTGTTGGTTTGTTGGTTTGTTGGTTTGTTGGTTTGTTCGTTTGTTGGATTGTTGGTTTGTTGGCTTGTTGGCTCGTTGGTTTGTTGGTTTGTTGGCTTGTTCGTTTGATGGTTTGTTGGTTTTTTGGTTTGTTGCTTTGTTAATTTGTTAGTTTGTTGGTTTGTTGGTTTGTTGGCTTGTTGGTTTGTTGGTTTGTTGGTTTGTTGGTTTGTTGGTTTGTTGGTTTGTTCGTTTGTTGGTTTGTTGGTTTGTTCGTTTGTTGGTTTGTTGGTTTGTTCGTTCGTTAGTGTGTTGGTTTGTTGGTTTGTTGGCTTGTTGGTTTGTTGGTTTGTTGGTTTGTTCGTTTGTTGGCTTGTTGGTTTGTTTGCTTGTTGGCTTGTTGGCTTCTTGGTTTGTTGGTTTGTTCGTGTGTTGGTTTGTTGGTTTGTTGGTTTGTTGGCTTGTTGGTTTGTTGGTTTGTTGGTTTGTTCGTTTCTTGGCTTGTTGGTTTGTTGGCTCGTTGGTTTGATGGTTTGTTGGCTTGTTGGTTTGTTGGTTTGTTGGTTTGTTGGTTTGTTGGTTTGTTGGTTTGTTCGTTTGTTGGTTTGTTTGTTTGTTGGTTTGTTGGCTTGTTGGCTTGTTGGTTTGTTGGTTTGTTGGTTTGTTGGTTTGTTCGTTTGTTGGTTTGTTGGTTTGTTCGTTTGTTGGTTTGTTGCTTTGTTGGTTTGTTGGTTTGTTCGTTTGTTGGTTTGTTCGTTTGTCGGCTTGTTGGTTTGTTGGTTTGTTGGTTTGTTGGTTTGTTGGTTTGTTAGTTTGTTGGTTTTTTGGTTTGTTGGTTTGTTGGTTTGTTGGTTTGTTGGTTTGTTGGTTTCTTGGTTTGTTGGTTTGTTTGTTTGTTGGTTTGTTGGTTTGTTGGTTTGTTTGTTTGTTCGTTTGTTGGTTTGTTGGTTTGTTGGTTTGTTGGTTTGTTGGCTTGTTGGTTTGTTTGTTTGTTGGTTTGTTAGTTTGTTGGCTTGATGGTTTGTTGGTTTGTTGGTTTGTTGGTTTGTCGGTTTGTTGGTTTGTTGGTTTGTTGGTTTGTTCGTTTGTTGGCTTGTTGGTTTGTTGCTTTGTTGGCTTGTTGGTTTGTTGGTTTGTTGGTTTGTTGATTTGTTGGTTTGTGGTTTGGTGGTTTGTCGGTTTGTTCGTTTGTTGGCTTGATGGTTTGTTTGCTTGTTGGCTTGTTTGTTTGTTGGTGTGTTGGTTTTTTGGCTTGTTGGTTTGTTGGTCTGTTGGTTTGTTCGTTTGTTGGTTTGTTGGTTTGTTGGTTTGTTGGTTTGTTTGCTTGTTGGTTTCTTCGTTTGTTGGCTTGTTGGTTTGTTGGTTTGTTGGTTTGTTGGTTTGTTGGTTTATTTGGTTGTTGGTTTGTTGGTTTGATGGTTTATTTGTTTGTTGGTTTGTTGGTTTGTTGGTTTGTTGGCTTGTTGGTTTGTTGGTTTGTTGGTTTGTTGGTTTGTTTGTTTGTTGGTTTGTTGGTTTGTTGGTTTGTTGGTTTGTTGGTTTGTTGGTTTGTTGGTTTGTTTGTTTGTTGGTTTGTTGGTTTGTTGGTTTGTTCGTTTCTTGGTTTGTTGGTTTGTTGGTTTGTTGGTTTGTTGGCTTGTTGGTTTGTTTGTTTGTTGGTTTGTTAGTTTGTTGGCTTGTTGGTTTGTTGGTTTGTTGGTTTGTTGGTTTGTTGGCTTCTTGGTTTGTTGGTTTGTTGGTTTGTTCGTTTGTTGGTTTGTTGGTTTGTTGGTTTGTTGGTTTGTTGGCTTGTTGGTTTGTTGGTTTGTTGGTTTGTTGGTTTGGTGGTTTGGTGGTTTGTTGGTATGTTGGTTTGTTGGTTTGTTGGTTTGTTGGTTTGTTGGTTTGTTGGTTTGTTGGTTTGTTGGTTTGTTCGTTTGTTGGATTGTTGGTTTGTTGGTTTGTTGACTTGTTGGCTCGTTGGTTTGTTGGTTTGTTGGCTTGTTCGTTTGTTGGTTTGTTGGTTTTTTGGTTTGTTGCTTTGTTAATTTGTTAGTTTGTTGGTTTGTTGGTTTGTTGGCTTGTTGGTTTGTTGGTTTGTTGGTTTGTTGGTTTGTTGGTTTGTTTGTTTGTTGGTTTGTTGGTTTGTTGGTTTGTTTGTTTGTTGGTTTGTTGGTTTGTTCGTTCGTTGGTGTGTTGGTTTGCTGGTTTGTTGGTTTGTTGGTTTGTTGGTTTGTTCGTTTGTTGGTTTGTTTGTTTGTTGGTTTGTTGGGTTGTTGGTTTGTTGGTTTGTTGGTTTGTTCGTTTGTTGGTTTGTTGATTTGTTCGTTTGTTGGTTTGTTGCTTTGTTGGTTTGTTGGTTTGTTTGTTTGTTGGTTTGTTCGTTTGTTGGCTTGTTGGTTTGTTGGCTTGTTGGTTTGTTGGTTTGTTGGTTTGTTGGTTTGTTGGTTTGTTGGTTTGTTGGTTTGTTCGTTTGTTGGTTTGTTGGTTTCTTGGTTTGTTGGTTTGTTTGTTTGTTGGTTTGTTGGTTTGTTGGTTTGTTCGTTTGTTGGTTTGTTGGTTTGTTGGTTTGTTGGTTTGTTGGCTTGTTGGTTTGTTTGTTTGTTGGTTTGTTAGTTTGTTGGCTTGTTGGTTTGTTGGTTTGTTGGTTTGTTGGTTTGTTGGTTTGTTGGTTTGTTGGTTTGTTATTTTGTTCGTTTGTTGGCTTGTTGGTTTGTTGGTTTGCTGGCTTGTTGGTTTGTTGGTTTGTTGGTTTGTTGGTTTGGTGGTTTGGTGGTTTGTCGGTTTGTTCGTTTGTTGGCTTGTTGATTTGTTTGCTTGTTGGCTTGTTGGCTTGTTGGTTTGTTGGTGTGTTGGTTTGTTGGCTTGTTAATTTGTTGGTTTGTTGGTTTGTTCGTTTGTTGGTTTGTTGGTTTGTTTGCTTGTTGGTTTGTTGGTTTGTTTGCTTGTTGGTTTGCTCGGTTTTTGGCTTGTTGGTTTGTTGGTTTGTTGGTTTGTTGGTTTGTTCGTTTGTTGGTTTGTTGGTTTGTTCGCTTGTTGGCTCGTTGGTTTGTTGGTTTGTTGGCTTGTTGGTTTGTTGGTTTGTTGGTTTGTTGGTTTGTTGGTTTGTTGGTTTGTTGGCTTGTTGGTTTGTTCGTTTGTTGATTTGTTCGTTTGTTGGTTTGTTGGTTTGTTCGTTTGTTGGTTTGTTGGTTTGTTCGTTTGTTGGTTTGTTGGTTTGTTTGTTTGTTGACTTGTTGGTTTGTTGGTTTGTTGGTCTGTGCGTTTGTTGGCTTGTTGGTTTGTTGGCTTGTTGGATTGTTGGTTTTTTGGTTTGTTCGTTTGTTGGTTTGTTGGTTTGTTGGTTTGTTGGCTTGTTGGTTTGTTGGTTTGTTGGTTTGTTCGTTTGTTGGCTTGTTGGTTTGTTGGCTTGTTGGTTTGTTGGTTTGTTGGTTTGTTGGTTTGTTGGTTTGTTGGTTTGTTGGTTTGTTGGTTTGTTGGTTTGTTGGTTTGGTGGTTTGTTGGTTTGTTCGTTTGTTGGCTTGTTGGTTTGTTGGTTACTTGGTTTGTTGATTTGTTGGTTTGTTCGTATGTTGGTTTGTTGGTTTGTTGGTTTGTTCGTTTGTTGGTTTGTTGGTTTGTTGGTTTGTTGGTTTGTTCGTTTGTTGGCTTGTTGGTTTGTTGGCTTGTTGGCTCGTTGGTTTGTTGGTTTGTTGGCTTGTTCGTTTGTTGGTTTGTTGGTTTGTTGGTTTGTTGCTTTGTTAATTTGTTAGTTTGTTGGTTTGTTGGTTTGTTGGCTTGTTGGTTTGTTGGTTTGTTGGTTTGTTGGTTTGTTGGTTTGTTCGTTTGTTGGTTTGTTGGTTTGTTCGTTTGTTGGTTTGTTGGTTTGTTCATTCGTTGGTGTGTTGGTTTGTTGGTTTGTTGGCTTGTTGGTTTGTTGGTTTGTTGGTTTGTTCGTTTGTTGGATTGTTGGTTTGTTGTCTTGTTGGCTTCTTGATTTGTTGGTTTGTTCGTTTGTTGGTTTGTTGGTTTGTTGGTTTGTTGGCTTGTTGGTTTGTTGGCTTGTTGGTTTGTTGGTTTGTTGGTTTGTTCGTTTCTTGGCTTGTTGGTTTGTTGGCTTGTTGGCTCGTTGGTTTGATGGTTTGTTGGCTTGTTGGTTTTTTGGTTTGTTGGTTTGTTGGTTTGTTGGTTTGTTCGTTTGTTGGTTTGTTTGTTTGTTTTTTTTGTTGGCTTGTTGGTTTGTTGGTTTGTTGGTTTGTTCGCTTTTTGGTTTGTTCGTTTGTTGGTTTGTTGCTTTGTTGGTTTGTTGGTTTGTTCGTTTGTTGGTTTGTTCGTTTGTTGGCTTGTTGGTTTGTTGGCTTGTTGGTTTGTTGGTTTGTTGGTTTGTTGGTTTGTTGGTTTGTTGGTTTGTTGGTTTGTTGGTTTGTTGGTTTGTTGGTTTGTTGGTTTGTTGGTTTGTTGGTTTCTTGGTTTGTTGGTTTGTTTGTTTGTTGGTTTGTTGGTTTGTTGGTCTGTGCGTTTGTTGGCTTGTTGGTTTGTTGGCTTGTTGGATTGTTGGTTTTTTGGTTTGTTCGTTTGTTGGTTTGTTGGTTTGTTGGTTTGTTGGCTTGTTGGTTTGTTGGTTTGTTGGTTTGTTCGTTTGTTGGCTTGTTGGTTTGTTGGCTTGTTGGTTTGTTGGTTTGTTGGTTTGTTGGTTTGTTTGTTTGTTGGTTTGTTGGTTTGTTGGTTTGTTGGTTTGTTGGTTTGGTGGTTTGTTGGTTTGTTCGTTTGTTGGCTTGTTGGTTTGTTGGTTACTTGGTTTGTTGATTTGTTGATTTGTTCGTATGTTGGTTTGTTGGTTTGTTGGTTTGTTCGTTTGTTGGTTTGTTGGTTTGTTGGTTTGTTGGTTTGTTCGTTTGTTGGCTTGTTGGTTTGTTGGCTTGTTGGCTCGTTGGTTTGTTGGTTTGTTGGCTTGTTCGTTTGTTGGTTTGTTGGTTTGTTGGTTTGTTGCTTTGTTAATTTGTTAGTTTGTTGGTTTGTTGGTTTGTTGGCTTGTTGGTTTGTTGGTTTGTTGGTTTGTTGGTTTGTTGGTTTGTTCGTTTGTTGGTTTGTTGGTTTGTTCGTTTGTTGGTTTGTTGGTTTGTTCATTCGTTGGTGTGTTGGTTTGTTGGTTTGTTGGCTTGTTGGTTTGTTGGTTTGTTGGTTTGTTCGTTTGTTGGATTGTTGGTTTGTTGTCTTGTTGGTTTCTTGGTTTGTTGGTTTGTTCGTTTGTTGGTTTGTTGGTTTGTTGGTTTGTTGGCTTGTTGGTTTGTTGGCTTGTTGGTTTGTTGGTTTGTTGGTTTGTTCGTTTCTTGGCTTGTTGGTTTGTTGGCTTGTTGGCTCGTTGGTTTGATGGTTTGTTGGCTTGTTGGTTTTTTGGTTTGTTGGTTTGTTGGTTTGTTGGTTTGTTAGTTTGTTGGTTTGTTTGTTTGTTTTTTTTGTTGGCTTGTTGGTTTGTTGGTTTGTTGGTTTGTTCGCTTTTTGGTTTGTTGGTTTGTTCGTTTGTTGGTTTGTTGCTTTGTTGGTTTGTTGGTTTGTTCGTTTGTTGGTTTGTTCGTTTGTTGGCTTGTTGGTTTGTTGGCTTGTTGGTTTGTTGGTTTGTTGGTTTGTTGGTTTGTTGGTTTGTTGGTTTGTTGGTTTGTTGGTTTGTTGGTTTGTTGGTTTGTTGGTTTGTTGGTTTGTTGGTTTGTTGGTTTCTTGGTTTGTTGGTTTGTTTGTTTGTTGGTTTGTTGGTTTGTTGGTTTGTTCGTTTGTTGGTTTGTTGGTTTGTTGGTTTGTTGGCTTGTTGGTTTGTTGGTTTGTTGGTTTGTTGGTTTGTTGGTTTGTTGGTTTGTTTTTTTGTTGGTTTGTTGATTTGTTCGTTTGTTGGTTTGTTGGTTTGTTGGTTTGGTGGTTTGGTGGTTTGTCGGTTTGTTCGTTTGTTGGCTTGTTGGTTTGTTTGCTTGTTGGCTTGTTGGCTTGTTGGTTTGTTGGTGTGTTGGTTTGTTGGCTTGTTGGTTTGTTGGTTTGTTGGTTTGTTGGTTTGTTCGTTTGTTGGTTTGTTGGTTTGTTTGCTTGTTGGTTTGCTCGTTCGTTGGCTTGTTGGTTTGTTGGTTTGTTGGTTTGTTCATTTGTTGGCTTGTTGGTTTGTTGGCTTGTTGGCTCGTTGGTTTGTTGGTTTGTTGGCTTGTTGGTTTGTTGGTTTGTTGGTTTGTTGGTTTGTTGGTTTGTTGACTTGTTGGTTTGTTCGTTTGTTGGTTTGTTGCTTTGTTGGTTTGTTGGTTTGTTCGTTTGTTGGTTTGTTCGTTTGTTGGTTTGTTGGTTTGTTCGTTTGTTGGTTTGTTGGTTTGTTCGTTTGTTGGTTTGTTGGTTTGTTTGTTTGTTGACTTGTTGGTTTGTTGGTTTGTTGGTCTGTGCGTTTGTTGGCTTGTTGGTTTGTTGGCTTGTTGGATTGTTGGTTTGTTGGTTTGTTGGTTTGTTGGTTTGTTGGTTTGTTGGCTCGTTGGTTTGTTGGTTTGTTGGCTTGTTGGTTTGTTGGTTTGTTGGTTTGTTGGCTCGTTGGTTGTTGGTTTGTTGGCTTGTTGGTTTGTTCGTTTGTTGATTTGTTCGTTTGTTGGTTTGTTGGTTTGTTCGTTTGTTGGTTTGTTGGTTTGTTCGTTTGTTGGTTTGTTGGTTTGTTTGTTTGTTGACTTGTTGGTTTGTTGGTTTGTTGGTCTGTGCGTTTGTTGGCTTGTTGGTTTGTTGGCTTGTTGGATTGTTGGTTTGTTGGTTTGTTCGTTTGTTGGTTTGTTGGTTTGTTGGTTTGTTGGCTTGTTGGTTTGTTGGTTTGTTGGTTTGTTCGTTTGTTGGCTTGTTGGTTTGTTGGTTTGTTGGTTTGTTGGTTTGTTCGTTTGTTGGCTTGTTGGTTAGTTGGTTACTTGGTTTGTTGATTTGTTGGTTTGTTCGTATGTTGGTTTGTTGGTTTGTTGGTTTGTTCGTTTTTTGGTTTGTTGGTTTGTTGGTTTGTTGGTTTGTTCGTTTGTTGGCTTGTTGGTTTGTTGGCTTGTTGGCTCGTTGGTTTGTTGGTTTGTTGGCTTGTTCGTTTGTTGGTTTGTTGGTTTGTTGGTTTGTTGCTTTGTTAATTTGTTAGTTTGTTGGTTTGTTGGTTTGGTGGTTTGGTGGTTTGTCGGTTTGTTCGTTTGTTGGCTTGTTCGTTTGTTTGCTTGTTGGCTTGTTGGCTTGTTGGTTTGTTGGTGTGTTGGTTTGTTGGCTTGTTGGTTTGTTGGTTTGTTGGTTTGTTGGTTTGTTCGTTTGTTGGTTTGTTGGTTTGTTTGCTTGTTGGTTTGTTGGTTTGTTTGCTTGTTGGTTTGCTCGTTTTTTGGCTTGTTGGTTTGTTGGTTTGTTGGTTTGTTGGTTTGTTGGTTTGTTCGTTTGTTGGTTTGTTGGTTTGTTGGCTTGTTGGCTCGTTGGTTTGTTGGTTTGTTGGCTTGTTGGTTTGTTGGTTTGTTGGATTGTTGGTTTGTTGGTTTGTTGGTTTGTTGGCTTGTTGGTTTGTTCGTTTGTTGATTTGTTCGTTTGTTGGTTTGTTGGTTTGTTCGTTTGTTGGTTTGTTGGTTTGTTCGTTTGTTGGTTTGTTGGTTTGTTTGTTTGTTGACTTGTTGGTTTGTTGGTTTTTTGGTCTGTGCGTTTGTTGGCTTGTTGGTTTTTTGGCTTGTTGGATTGTTGGTTTGTTGGTTTGTTCGTTTGTTGGTTTGTTGGTTTGTTGGTTTGTTGGCTTGTTGGTTTGTTGGTTTGTTGGTTTGTTCGTTTGTTGGCTTGTTGGTTTGTTGGCTTGTTGGTTTGTTGGTTTGTTGATTTGTTGGTTTGTTGGTTTGTTGGTTTGTTGGTTTGTTGGTTTGTTGGTTTGTTGGTTTGTTGGTTTGTTGGTTTGTTGGTTTGTTCGTTTGTTGGCTTGTTGGTTAGTTGGTTACTTGGTTTGTTGATTTGTTGGTTCGTTCGTATGTTGGTTTGTTGGTTTGTTCGTTTGTTGGTTTGTTGGTTTGTTGGTTTGTTGGTTTGTTCGTTAGTTGGCTTGTTGGTTTGTTGGCTTGTTGGCTCGTTGGTTTGTTGGTTTGTTGGCTTGTTCGTTTGTTGGTTTGTTGGTTTGTTGCTTTGTTAATTTGTTAGTTTGTTGGTTTGTTGGTTTGTTGGCTTGTTGGTTTGTTGGTTTGTTGGTTTGTTGGTTTGTTGGTTTGTTCGTTTGTTGGTTTGTTGGTTTGTTCGTTTGTTGGTTTGTTGGTTTGTTCGTTCGTTGGTGTGTTGGTTTGTTGGTTTGTTGGCTTGTTGGTTTGTTGGTTTGTTGGCTTGTTGGTTTGTTGGTTTGTTGGTTTGTTGGTTTGTTGGTTTGTTGGTTTGGTGATTTGTTAGTTTGTTGGTTTGTTCGTTTGTTCGTTTGTTGGCTTGTTGGTTTGTTGGTTTGTTGGTTTGTTGGTTTGTTGGTTTGTTGGTTTGTTTGCTTGTTGGTTTGTTCGTTTGTTGGCTTGTTGGTTTGTTGGCTTGTTGGCTTTTTGGTTTGTTGGTTTTTTGGTTTGTTGGCTTGTTGGTTTGTTGGTTTGTTGGTTTGTCGGTTTGTTGGTTTGTTGGTTTGTTGGCTAGTTTGTTTGTTGGTTTGTTCTTTTGTTGGCTTGTTTGTTTGTTGGCTTGTTGGCTTGTTGGTTTGTTGGTTTTTTGGTTTCTTGGCTTGTTGGTTTGTTGGTTTATTGGTTTATTTGTTTGTTCGTTTGTTGGCTTGTTGGTTTGTTATCTTGTTGGTTTGTTCGTTTGTTGGTTTATTAGTTTGTTAGTTTGTTGGTTTGTTGGTTTGTTGGCTTGTTGGTTTGTTGATTTGTTGGTTTGTTGGCTTGTTGGTATGCTGGGTTGTTGGCTTATTGGTTTGTTTGGTTGTTGGTTTGTTGGTTTGTTGGTTTGTTGGTTTGTTGGTTTGTTGGTTTGTTGTTTTGTTGGTTTGTTTGTTTGTTGGATTGTTGGTTTGTTGGTTTGTTGGCTTGCTAGCTTATTGGTTTGTTCGTTTGCTGGCTTGTTGGTTTGTTGGTTTGTTGGCTTGTTAGTTTGTTGGTTTGTTGGTTTGTTGGTTGTTGATTTGTTGGTTTGGTTGTTTGTTCGTTTGTTGGTTTGTTGGATTGTTGGTTTGTTGGTTTGTTGGCTTGCTAGCTTATTGGTTTGTTGGTTTGTTGGCTAGTTGGTTTGTTGGTTTCTTGGTTTGTTGGTTTGTCGGTTTGTTGGTTTGTTGGTTTGTTGGCTTGTTGGTTTGTTCAGTTGTTGGTTTGTTGGTTTGTTGGTTTGTTGGTTTGTTGGGTTGTTGGCTTATTGGTTTGTTGGTTAGTTGGTTTGTTGGTTTGTTGGTTTGTTGGTTTGTTGGTTTGTTGGTTTGTAGGTTTGTTGTTTTGTTGGTTTGTTTGTTTGTTGGATTGTTGGTTTGTTGGTTTGTTGGCTTGCTAGCTTATTGGTTTGTCGGCTAGTTGGTTTGTTGGCTTGTTGGTTTGTTGGCTTGTTGGCTAGTTGGTTTGTTGGTTTGTTGGATTGTTGGTTTGTTGGTTTGTTGGCTTGCTAGCTTATTGGTTTGTTGGTTTGTTGGCTAGTTGGTTTGTTGGTTTGTTGGTTTGTTGGTTTGTTCGTTTGTTGGTTTGTTGGTTTGTTGGTTTGTTGGTTTGTTGGTTTGTTGGTTTGTTGGTTTGTTGGTTTGTTTTTTTGTCGGCTAGTTGGTTTGTTGGCTTGTTGGTTTGTTGGCTTGTTGGCTTGTTGGTTTGTTGGTTTGTTGGTTTGTTGGTTTGTTGGTTTGTTTGTTTTTTTTGATTTGTTGGCTTGTTGGTTTGTTGGTTTGTTGGTTACTGGGTTTGTTGGTTTGTCCGTTTGTTGGTTTGTTGGTTTATTTGTTTGTTGGTTTGTAGGTTTGTTGGTTTGCTGGTTTATTTGTTTGTTGGTTTGTTGGTTTGTTGGCTTGTTGGTTTGTTGGTTTGTTGGTTTGTTGGTTTGTTTGTTTGTTGGTTTGTTGGTTTGTGGATTTGTTGGTTTGTTGATTTGTTTGTTTGTTGTTTTGTTCGTTTGTTGGCTTGTTGGTTTGTTGGCTTGTTGGGTTGTTGGTTTGTTGGCTTGATGGTTTGTTCGTTTGTTGTTTTGTTGGTTTGTTGGTTTGTTCGTTTATTGGTTTGTTGGTTTGTTCGTTTGTCTTTTTGTTGGTTTGTTGGCTTGTTGTTTTGTATGTTTGTTGGTTTGTTCGTTTGTTGGCTTGTTGGTTTGTTGGTTTGTTGGCTTGTTGGTTTGTTGGTTTCTTGGTTTGTTGGTTTGTTGGTTTGTTGGTTTGTTGGTTTGCTGGTTTGTTGGCTTGTTGGTTTGTTGGTTTGTTGGCTTGTTCGTTTGCTGGCTTGTTAGTTTGTTGGTTTGTTGGCTTCTTGGTTTGTTGGTTTGTTGTTTTGTTGGTTTGTTGGTTTGTTGGTTTGGTGGTTTGTTAGTTTGTTGGTTTGTTCGTTTGTTGGTTTGTTGGCTTGTTGGTTTGTTGGTTTGTTGGTTTGTTGGTTTGTTTGTTTGTTGGTTTGTTCGTTTGTTGGCTTGCTGGTTTGTTGGCTTGTTGGCTTGTTGGTTTGTTTGTTTTTTGGTTTGTTGGCTTGTTGGTTTGTTGGTTTGTTGGTTTGTCGGTTTGGTGGTTTGTTGGTTTGTTGTTTAGTTTGTTTGTTGGTTTGTTCGTTTGTTGGCTTGTTGGTTTGTTGGCTTGTTGGCTTGTTGGTTTGTTGGTTTTTTGGTTTCTTGGCTTGTTGGTTTGTTGGTTTATTGGTTTATTTGTTTGTTCGTTTGTTGGCTTGTTTGTTTGTTATCTTGTTGGTTTGTTCGTTTGTTGGTTTATTAGTTTGTTAGTTTGTTGGTTTGTTGGTTTGTTGGTTTGTTGATTTGTTGGTTTGTTGGTTTGTTTGTTTGTTGGGTTGTTGGCTTATTGGTTTGTTGGTTTGTTGGATTGTTGGTTTGTTGGTTTGTTGGTTTGTTGGTTTGTTGGTTTGTTGTTTTGTTGGTTTGTTTGTTTGTTGGATTGTTGGTTTGTTGGTTAGTTGGCTTGCTAGCTTATTGGTTTGTTGGTTTGTTGGCTAGTTGGTTTGTTGGTTTGCTGGCTTGTTGGTTTGTTGGTTTGTCTGTTTGTTGGTTTGTTGGTTTGTTGGTTTGTTGGTTTGTTTTTTTTGTCGGCTAGTTGGTTTGTTGGCTTGTTGGTTTGTTGGCTTGTTGGCTTGTTGGTTTGTTGGTTTGTTGGTTTGTTGGTTTGTTGGTTTGTTGGTTTGTTGGTTTGTTCGTTTGTTGGTTTGTTGGTTTGTTGGTTTGTTGGTTTGTTGGTTTGTTGGTTTGTTAGTTTGTTCGTTTGTTGGTTTGCTGGTTTGTTGGTTTGTTGGTTTGTTGGTTTGTTGGTTTGTTGGTTTGTTGGTTTGTTTTTTTGTCGGCTAGTTGGTTTGTTGGCTTGTTGGTTTGTTGGCTTGTTGGCTTGTTGGTTTGTTGGTTTGTTGGTTTGTTGGTTTGTTGGTTTGTTGGTTTGTTTTTTTTTTTTTGATTTGTTGGCTTGTTGGTTTGTTGGTTTGTTGGTTACTGGGTTTGTTGGTTTGTCCGTTTGTTGGTTTGTTGGTTTATTTGTTTGTTGGTTTGTAGGTTTGTTGGTTAGCTGATTTATTTGTTTGTTGGTTTGTTGGCTTGTTGGTTTGTTGGTTTGTTGGTTTGTTGGTTTGTTTGTTTGTTGGTCTGTTGGTTTGTTGATTTGTTGGTTTGTTGATTTGTTTGTTTGTTGTTTTGTTCGTTTGTTGGCTTGTTTGTTTGTTGGCTTGTTGGCTTGTTGGTTTGTTGGCTTGTTGGTTTGTTGGTTGTTGATTTGTTGGTTTGGTTGTTTGTTCGTTTGTTGGTTTGTTGGATTGTTGGTTTGTTGGTTTGTTGGCTTGCTAGCTTATTGGTTTGTTGGTTTGTTGGCTAGTTGGTTTGTTGGTTTCTTGGTTTGTTGGTTTGTCGGTTTGTTGGTTTGTTGGTTTGTTGGCTTGTTGGTTTGTTCAGTTGTTGGTTTGTTGGTTTGTTGGTTTGTTGGTTTGTTGGGTTGTTGGCTTATTGGTTTGTTGGTTAGTTGGTTTGTTGGTTTGTTGGTTTGTTGGTTTGTTGGTTTGTTGGTTTGTAGGTTTGTTGTTTTGTTGGTTTGTTTGTTTGTTGGATTGTTGGTTTGTTGGTTTGTTGGCTTGCTAGCTTATTGGTTTGTCGGCTAGTTGGTTTGTTGGCTTGTTGGTTTGTTGGCTTGTTGGCTAGTTGGTTTGTTGGTTTGTTGGATTGTTGGTTTGTTGGTTTGTTGGCTTGCTAGCTTATTGGTTTGTTGGTTTGTTGGCTAGTTGGTTTGTTGGTTTGTTGGTTTGTTGGTTTGTTCGTTTGTTGGTTTGTTGGTTTGTTGGTTTGTTGGTTTGTTGGTTTGTTGGTTTGTTGGTTTGTTGGTTTGTTTTTTTGTCGGCTAGTTGGTTTGTTGGCTTGTTGGTTTGTTGGCTTGTTGGCTTGTTGGTTTGTTGGTTTGTTGGTTTGTTGGTTTGTTGGTTTGTTTGTTTTTTTTGATTTGTTGGCTTGTTGGTTTGTTGGTTTGTTGGTTACTGGGTTTGTTGGTTTGTCCGTTTGTTGGTTTGTTGGTTTATTTGTTTGTTGGTTTGTAGGTTTGTTGGTTTGCTGGTTTATTTGTTTGTTGGTTTGTTGGTTTGTTGGCTTGTTGGTTTGTTGGTTTGTTGGTTTGTTGGTTTGTTTGTTTGTTGGTTTGTTGGTTTGTGGATTTGTTGGTTTGTTGATTTGTTTGTTTGTTGTTTTGTTCGTTTGTTGGCTTGTTGGTTTGTTGGCTTGTTGGGTTGTTGGTTTGTTGGCTTGATGGTTTGTTCGTTTGTTGTTTTGTTGGTTTGTTGGTTTGTTCGTTTATTGGTTTGTTGGTTTGTTCGTTTGTCTTTTTGTTGGTTTGTTGGCTTGTTGTTTTGTATGTTTGTTGGTTTGTTCGTTTGTTGGCTTGTTGGTTTGTTGGTTTGTTGGCTTGTTGGTTTGTTGGTTTCTTGGTTTGTTGGTTTGTTGGTTTGTTGGTTTGTTGGTTTGCTGGTTTGTTGGCTTGTTGGTTTGTTGGTTTGTTGGCTTGTTCGTTTGCTGGCTTGTTAGTTTGTTGGTTTGTTGGCTTCTTGGTTTGTTGGTTTGTTGTTTTGTTGGTTTGTTGGTTTGTTGGTTTGGTGGTTTGTTAGTTTGTTGGTTTGTTCGTTTGTTGGTTTGTTGGCTTGTTGGTTTGTTGGTTTGTTGGTTTGTTGGTTTGTTTGTTTGTTGGTTTGTTCGTTTGTTGGCTTGCTGGTTTGTTGGCTTGTTGGCTTGTTGGTTTGTTTGTTTTTTGGTTTGTTGGCTTGTTGGTTTGTTGGTTTGTTGGTTTGTCGGTTTGGTGGTTTGTTGGTTTGTTGTTTAGTTTGTTTGTTGGTTTGTTCGTTTGTTGGCTTGTTGGTTTGTTGGCTTGTTGGCTTGTTGGTTTGTTGGTTTTTTGGTTTCTTGGCTTGTTGGTTTGTTGGTTTATTGGTTTATTTGTTTGTTCGTTTGTTGGCTTGTTTGTTTGTTATCTTGTTGGTTTGTTCGTTTGTTGGTTTATTAGTTTGTTAGTTTGTTGGTTTGTTGGTTTGTTGGTTTGTTGATTTGTTGGTTTGTTGGTTTGTTTGTTTGTTGGGTTGTTGGCTTATTGGTTTGTTGGTTTGTTGGATTGTTGGTTTGTTGGTTTGTTGGTTTGTTGGTTTGTTGGTTTGTTGTTTTGTTGGTTTGTTTGTTTGTTGGATTGTTGGTTTGTTGGTTAGTTGGCTTGCTAGCTTATTGGTTTGTTGGTTTGTTGGCTAGTTGGTTTGTTGGTTTGCTGGCTTGTTGGTTTGTTGGTTTGTCTGTTTGTTGGTTTGTTGGTTTGTTGGTTTGTTGGTTTGTTTTTTTTGTCGGCTAGTTGGTTTGTTGGCTTGTTGGTTTGTTGGCTTGTTGGCTTGTTGGTTTGTTGGTTTGTTGGTTTGTTGGTTTGTTGGTTTGTTGGTTTGTTGGTTTGTTCGTTTGTTGGTTTGTTGGTTTGTTGGTTTGTTGGTTTGTTGGTTTGTTGGTTTGTTAGTTTGTTCGTTTGTTGGTTTGCTGGTTTGTTGGTTTGTTGGTTTGTTGGTTTGTTGGTTTGTTGGTTTGTTGGTTTGTTTTTTTGTCGGCTAGTTGGTTTGTTGGCTTGTTGGTTTGTTGGCTTGTTGGCTTGTTGGTTTGTTGGTTTGTTGGTTTGTTGGTTTGTTGGTTTGTTGGTTTGTTTTTTTTTTTTTGATTTGTTGGCTTGTTGGTTTGTTGGTTTGTTGGTTACTGGGTTTGTTGGTTTGTCCGTTTGTTGGTTTGTTGGTTTATTTGTTTGTTGGTTTGTAGGTTTGTTGGTTAGCTGATTTATTTGTTTGTTGGTTTGTTGGCTTGTTGGTTTGTTGGTTTGTTGGTTTGTTGGTTTGTTTGTTTGTTGGTCTGTTGGTTTGTTGATTTGTTGGTTTGTTGATTTGTTTGTTTGTTGTTTTGTTCGTTTGTTGGCTTGTTTGTTTGTTGGCTTGTTGGCTTGTTGGTTTGTTGGCTTGTTGGTTTGTTCGTTTGTTGTTTTTTTGGTTTGTTGGTTTGTTCGTTTGCTGGTTTGTTGGTTTGTTCGTTTGTCTTTTTGTTGGTTTGTTGGTTTGTTGTTTTGTATGTTTGTTGGTTTGTTCGTTTGTTGGCTTGTTGGTTTGTTGGTTTGTTGGCTTGTTGGTTTGTTGGTTTCTTGGTTTGTTGGTTTGTTGGTTTGTTGGTTTGTTGGTTTGTTGGTTTGTTGGTTTGTTGGTTTGTTGGTTTGTTGGTTTGTTCGTTTGCTGGCTTGTTGGTTTGTTGGTTTGTTGGCTTGTTGGTTTGTTGGTTTGTTGGTTTGTTGTTTTGTTGGTTTGTTGGTTTGTTTGTTTGTTGGTCTGTTGGTTTGTTGATTTGTTGGTTTGTTGATTTGTTTGTTTGTTGTTTTGTTCGTTTGTTGGCTTGTTTGTTTGTTGGCTTGTTGGCTTGTTGGTTTGTTGGCTTGTTGGTTTGTTGGTTTGTTTGTTTGTTGGTTTGTTGGTTTGTTGGCTTGTTGGTTTGTTGGTTTGTTGGTTTGTTGGTTTGTTTGTTTGTTGGTTTGTTGGTTTGTGGATTTGTTGGTTTGTTGATTTGTTTGTTTGTTGTTTTGTTCGTTTGTTGGCTTGTTGGTTTGTTGGCTTGTTGGGTTGTTGGTTTGTTGGCTTGATGGTTTGTTCGTTTGTTGTTTTGTTGGTTTGTTGGTTTGTTCGTTTGTTGGTTTGTTGGTTTGTTCGTTTGTCTTTTTGTTGGTTTGTTGGCTTGTTGTTTTGTATGTTTGTTGGTTTGTTCGTTTGTTGGCTTGTTGGTTTGTTGGTTTGTTGGCTTGTTGGTTTGTTGGTTTCTTGGTTTGTTGGTTTGTTGGTTTGTTGGTTTGTTGGTTTGCTGGTTTGTTGGCTTGTTGGTTTGTTGGTTTGTTGGCTTGTTCGTTTGCTGGCTTGTTAGTTTGTTGGTTTGTTGGCTTCTTGGTTTGTTGGTTTGTTGTTTTGTTGGTTTGTTGGTTTGTTGGTTTGGTGGTTTGTTAGTTTGTTGGTTTGTTCGTTTGTTGGTTTGTTGGCTTGTTGGTTTGTTGGTTTGTTGGTTTGTTGGTTTGTTTGTTTGTTGGTTTGTTCGTTTGTTGGCTTGCTGGTTTGTTGGCTTGTTGGCTTGTTGGTTTGTTTGTTTTTTGGTTTGTTGGCTTGTTGGTTTGTTGGTTTGTTGGTTTGTCGGTTTGGTGGTTTGTTGGTTTGTTGTTTAGTTTGTTTGTTGGTTTGTTCGTTTGTTGGCTTGTTGGTTTGTTGGCTTGTTGGCTTGTTGGTTTGTTGGTTTTTTGGTTTCTTGGCTTGTTGGTTTGTTGGTTTATTGGTTTATTTGTTTGTTCGTTTGTTGGCTTGTTTGTTTGTTATCTTGTTGGTTTGTTCGTTTGTTGGTTTATTAGTTTGTTAGTTTGTTGGTTTGTTGGTTTGTTGGTTTGTTGATTTGTTGGTTTGTTGGTTTGTTTGTTTGTTGGGTTGTTGGCTTATTGGTTTGTTGGTTTGTTGGATTGTTGGTTTGTTGGTTTGTTGGTTTGTTGGTTTGTTGGTTTGTTGTTTTGTTGGTTTGTTTGTTTGTTGGATTGTTGGTTTGTTGGTTAGTTGGCTTGCTAGCTTATTGGTTTGTTGGTTTGTTGGCTAGTTGGTTTGTTGGTTTGCTGGCTTGTTGGTTTGTTGGTTTGTCTGTTTGTTGGTTTGTTGGTTTGTTGGTTTGTTGGTTTGTTTTTTTTGTCGGCTAGTTGGTTTGTTGGTTTGTTGGTTTGTTGGTTTGTTGGTTTGTTGGTTTGTTGGTTTGTTGGTTTGTTCGTTTGTTGGTTTGTTGGTTTGTTGGTTTGTTGGTTTGTTGGTTTGTTGGTTTGTTAGTTTGTTCGTTGTTGGTTTGCTGGTTTGTTGGTTTGTTGGTTTGTTGGTTTGTTTTTTTGTCGGCTAGTTGGTTTGTTGGCTTGTTGGTTTGTTGGCTTGTTGGCTTGTTGGTTTGTTGGTTTGTTGGTTTGTTGGTTTGTTGGTTTGTTTGTTTTTTTTGATTTGTTGGCTTGTTGGTTTGTTGGTTTGTTGGTTACTGGGTTTGTTGGTTTGTCCGTTTGTTGGTTTGTTGGTTTATTTGTTTGTTGGTTTGTAGGTTTGTTGGTTTGCTGGTTTATTTGTTTGTTGGTTTGTTGGTTTGTTGGCTTGTTGGTTTGTTGGTTTGTTGGTTTGTTGGTTTGTTTGTTTGTTGGTTTGTTGGTTTGTGGATTTGTTGGTTTGTTGATTTGTTTGTTTGTTGTTTTGTTCGTTTGTTGGCTTGTTGGTTTGTTGGCTTGTTGGGTTGTTGGTTTGTTGGCTTGATGGTTTGTTCGTTTGTTGTTTTGTTGGTTTGTTGGTTTGTTCGTTTATTGGTTTGTTGGTTTGTTCGTTTGTCTTTTTGTTGGTTTGTTGGCTTGTTGTTTTGTATGTTTGTTGGTTTGTTCGTTTGTTGGCTTGTTGGTTTGTTGGTTTGTTGGCTTGTTGGTTTGTTGGTTTCTTGGTTTGTTGGTTTGTTGGTTTGTTGGTTTGTTGGTTTGTTGGCTTGTTGGTTTGTTGGTTTGTTGGCTTGTTCGTTTGCTGGCTTGTTAGTTTGTTGGTTTGTTGGCTTTGTTTTGTTGGTTTGTTGTTTTGTTGGTTTGTTGGTTTGTTGGTTTGGTGGTTTGTTAGTTTGTTGGTTTGTTCGTTTGTTGGTTTGTTGGCTTGTTGGTTTGTTGGTTTGTTGGTTTGTTGGTTTGTTTGTTTGTTGGTTTGTTCGTTTGTTGGCTTGCTGGTTTGTTGGCTTGTTGGCTTGTTGGTTTGTTTGTTTTTTGGTTTGTTAACTTGTTGGTTTGTTGGTTTGTTGGTTTGTCGGTTTGGTGGTTTGTTGGTTTGTTGTTTAGTTTGTTTGTTGGTTTGTTCGTTTGTTGGCTTGTTGGTTTGTTGGCTTGTTGGCTTGTTGGTTTGTTGGTTTTTTGGTTTCTTGGCTTGTTGGTTTGTTGGTTTATTGGTTTATTTGTTTGTTCGTTTGTTGGCTTGTTTGTTTGTTATCTTGTTGGTTTGTTCGTTTGTTGGTTTATTAGTTTGTTAGTTTGTTGGTTTGTTGGTTTGTTGGTTTGTTGATTTGTTGGTTTGTTGGTTTGTTTGTTTGTTGGGTTGTTGGCTTATTGGTTTGTTGGTTTGTTGGATTGTTGGTTTGTTGGTTTGTTGGTTTGTTGGTTTGTTGGTTTGTTGTTTTGTTGGTTTGTTTGTTTGTTGGATTGTTGGTTTGTTGGTTAGTTGGCTTGCTAGCTTATTGGTTTGTTGGTTTGTTGGCTAGTTGGTTTGTTGGTTTGCTGGCTTGTTGGTTTGTTGGTTTGTCTGTTTGTTGGTTTGTTGGTTTGTTGGTTTGTTGGTTTGTTTTTTTTGTCGGCTAGTTGGTTTGTTGGCTTGTTGGTTTGTTGGCTTGTTGGCTTGTTGGTTTGTTGGTTTGTTGGTTTGTTGGTTTGTTGGTTTGTTGGTTTGTTGGTTTGTTCGTTTGTTGGTTTGTTGGTTTGTTGGTTTGTTGGTTTGTTGGTTTGTTGGTTTGTTAGTTTGTTCGTTTGTTGGTTTGCTGGTTTGTTGGTTTGTTGGTTTGTTGGTTTGTTGGTTTGTTGGTTTGTTGGTTTGTTTTTTTGTCGGCTAGTTGGTTTGTTGGCTTGTTGGTTTGTTGGCTTGTTGGCTTGTTGGTTTGTTGGTTTGTTGGTTTGTTGGTTTGTTGGTTTGTTGGTTTGTTTTTTTTTTTTTGATTTGTTGGCTTGTTGGTTTGTTGGTTTGTTGGTTACTGGGTTTGTTGGTTTGTCCGTTTGTTGGTTTGTTGGTTTATTTGTTTGTTGGTTTGTAGGTTTGTTGGTTAGCTGATTTATTTGTTTGTTGGTTTGTTGGCTTGTTGGTTTGTTGGTTTGTTGGTTTGTTGGTTTGTTTGTTTGTTGGTCTGTTGGTTTGTTGATTTGTTGGTTTGTTGATTTGTTTGTTTGTTGTTTTGTTCGTTTGTTGGCTTGTTTGTTTGTTGGCTTGTTGGCTTGTTGGTTTGTTGGCTTGTTGGTTTGTTCGTTTGTTGTTTTTTTGGTTTGTTGGTTTGTTCGTTTGCTGGTTTGTTGGTTTGTTCGTTTGTCTTTTTGTTGGTTTGTTGGTTTGTTGTTTTGTATGTTTGTTGGTTTGTTCGTTTGTTGGCTTGTTGGTTTGTTGGTTTGTTGGCTTGTTGGTTTGTTGGTTTCTTGGTTTGTTGGTTTGTTGGTTTGTTGGTTTGTTGGTTTGTTGGTTTGTTGGTTTGTTGGTTTGTTGGTTTGTTGGTTTGTTCGTTTGCTGGCTTGTTGGTTTGTTGGTTTGTTGGCTTGTTGGTTTGTTGGTTTGTTGGTTTGTTGTTTTGTTGGTTTGTTGGTTTGTTTGTTTGTTGGTCTGTTGGTTTGTTGATTTGTTGGTTTGTTGATTTGTTTGTTTGTTGTTTTGTTCGTTTGTTGGCTTGTTTGTTTGTTGGCTTGTTGGCTTGTTGGTTTGTTGGCTTGTTGGTTTGTTGGTTTGTTTGTTTGTTGGTTTGTTGGTTTGTTGGCTTGTTGGTTTGTTGGTTTGTTGGTTTGTTGGTTTGTTTGTTTGTTGGTTTGTTGGTTTGTGGATTTGTTGGTTTGTTGATTTGTTTGTTTGTTGTTTTGTTCGTTTGTTGGCTTGTTGGTTTGTTGGCTTGTTGGGTTGTTGGTTTGTTGGCTTGATGGTTTGTTCGTTTGTTGTTTTGTTGGTTTGTTGGTTTGTTCGTTTGTTGGTTTGTTGGTTTGTTCGTTTGTCTTTTTGTTGGTTTGTTGGCTTGTTGTTTTGTATGTTTGTTGGTTTGTTCGTTTGTTGGCTTGTTGGTTTGTTGGTTTGTTGGCTTGTTGGTTTGTTGGTTTCTTGGTTTGTTGGTTTGTTGGTTTGTTGGTTTGTTGGTTTGCTGGTTTGTTGGCTTGTTGGTTTGTTGGTTTGTTGGCTTGTTCGTTTGCTGGCTTGTTAGTTTGTTGGTTTGTTGGCTTCTTGGTTTGTTGGTTTGTTGTTTTGTTGGTTTGTTGGTTTGTTGGTTTGGTGGTTTGTTAGTTTGTTGGTTTGTTCGTTTGTTGGTTTGTTGGCTTGTTGGTTTGTTGGTTTGTTGGTTTGTTGGTTTGTTTGTTTGTTGGTTTGTTCGTTTGTTGGCTTGCTGGTTTGTTGGCTTGTTGGCTTGTTGGTTTGTTTGTTTTTTGGTTTGTTGGCTTGTTGGTTTGTTGGTTTGTTGGTTTGTCGGTTTGGTGGTTTGTTGGTTTGTTGTTTAGTTTGTTTGTTGGTTTGTTCGTTTGTTGGCTTGTTGGTTTGTTGGCTTGTTGGCTTGTTGGTTTGTTGGTTTTTTGGTTTCTTGGCTTGTTGGTTTGTTGGTTTATTGGTTTATTTGTTTGTTCGTTTGTTGGCTTGTTTGTTTGTTATCTTGTTGGTTTGTTCGTTTGTTGGTTTATTAGTTTGTTAGTTTGTTGGTTTGTTGGTTTGTTGGTTTGGTGATTTGTTGGTTTGTTGGTTTGTTTGTTTGTTGGGTTGTTGGCTTATTGGTTTGTTGGTTTGTTGGATTGTTGGTTTGTTGGTTTGTTGGTTTGTTGGTTTGTTGGTTTGTTGTTTTGTTGGTTTGTTTGTTTGTTGGATTGTTGGTTTGTTGGTTAGTTGGCTTGCTAGCTTATTGGTTTGTTGGTTTGTTGGCTAGTTGGTTTGTTGGTTTGCTGGCTTGTTGGTTTGTTGGTTTGTCTGTTTGTTGGTTTGTTGGTTTGTTGGTTTGTTGGTTTGTTTTTTTTGTCGGCTAGTTGGTTTGTTGGCTTGTTGGTTTGTTGGCTTGTTGGCTTGTTGGTTTGTTGGTTTGTTGGCTTGTTGGTTTGTTCGTTTGTTGTTTTTTTGGTTTGTTGGTTTGTTCGTTTGCTGGTTTGTTGGTTTGTTCGTTTGTCTTTTTGTTGGTTTGTTGGTTTGTTGTTTTGTATGTTTGTTGGTTTGTTCGTTTGTTGGCTTGTTGGTTTGTTGGTTTGTTGGCTTGTTGGTTTGTTGGTTTCTTGGTTTGTTGGTTTGTTGGTTTGTTGGTTTGTTGGTTTGTTGGTTTGTTGGTTTGTTGGTTTGTTGGTTTGTTGGTTTGTTCGTTTGCTGGCTTGTTGGTTTGTTGGTTTGTTGGCTTGTTGGTTTGTTGGTTTGTTGGTTTGTTGTTTTGTTGGTTTGTTGGTTTGTTTGTTTGTTGGTCTGTTGGTTTGTTGATTTGTTGGTTTGTTGATTTGTTTGTTTGTTGTTTTGTTCGTTTGTTGGCTTGTTTGTTTGTTGGCTTGTTGGCTTGTTGGTTTGTTGGCTTGTTGGTTTGTTGGTTTGTTTGTTTGTTGGTTTGTTGGTTTGTTGGCTTGTTGGTTTGTTGGTTTGTTGGTTTGTTGGTTTGTTTGTTTGTTGGTTTGTTGGTTTGTGGATTTGTTGGTTTGTTGATTTGTTTGTTTGTTGTTTTGTTCGTTTGTTGGCTTGTTGGTTTGTTGGCTTGTTGGGTTGTTGGTTTGTTGGCTTGATGGTTTGTTCGTTTGTTGTTTTGTTGGTTTGTTGGTTTGTTCGTTTGTTGGTTTGTTGGTTTGTTCGTTTGTCTTTTTGTTGGTTTGTTGGCTTGTTGTTTTGTATGTTTGTTGGTTTGTTCGTTTGTTGGCTTGTTGGTTTGTTGGTTTGTTGGCTTGTTGGTTTGTTGGTTTCTTGGTTTGTTGGTTTGTTGGTTTGTTGGTTTGTTGGTTTGCTGGTTTGTTGGCTTGTTGGTTTGTTGGTTTGTTGGCTTGTTCGTTTGCTGGCTTGTTAGTTTGTTGGTTTGTTGGCTTCTTGGTTTGTTGGTTTGTTGTTTTGTTGGTTTGTTGGTTTGTTGGTTTGGTGGTTTGTTAGTTTGTTGGTTTGTTCGTTTGTTGGTTTGTTGGCTTGTTGGTTTGTTGGTTTGTTGGTTTGTTGGTTTGTTTGTTTGTTGGTTTGTTCGTTTGTTGGCTTGCTGGTTTGTTGGCTTGTTGGCTTGTTGGTTTGTTTGTTTTTTGGTTTGTTGGCTTGTTGGTTTGTTGGTTTGTTGGTTTGTCGGTTTGGTGGTTTGTTGGTTTGTTGTTTAGTTTGTTTGTTGGTTTGTTCGTTTGTTGGCTTGTTGGTTTGTTGGCTTGTTGGCTTGTTGGTTTGTTGGTTTTTTGGTTTCTTGGCTTGTTGGTTTGTTGGTTTATTGGTTTATTTGTTTGTTCGTTTGTTGGCTTGTTTGTTTGTTATCTTGTTGGTTTGTTCGTTTGTTGGTTTATTAGTTTGTTAGTTTGTTGGTTTGTTGGTTTGTTGGTTTGTTGATTTGTTGGTTTGTTGGTTTGTTTGTTTGTTGGGTTGTTGGCTTATTGGTTTGTTGGTTTGTTGGATTGTTGGTTTGTTGGTTTGTTGGTTTGTTGGTTTGTTGGTTTGTTGTTTTGTTGGTTTGTTTGTTTGTTGGATTGTTGGTTTGTTGGTTAGTTGGCTTGCTAGCTTATTGGTTTGTTGGTTTGTTGGCTAGTTGGTTTGTTGGTTTGCTGGCTTGTTGGTTTGTTGGTTTGTCTGTTTGTTGGTTTGTTGGTTTGTTGGTTTGTTGGTTTGTTTTTTTTGTCGGCTAGTTGGTTTGTTGGCTTGTTGGTTTGTTGGCTTGTTGGCTTGTTGGTTTGTTGGTTTGTTGGTTTGTTGGTTTGTTGGTTTGTTGGTTTGTTGGTGGTTCGTTTGTTGGTTTGTTGGTTTGTTGGTTTGTTGGTTTGTTGGTTTGTTGGTTTGTTGGTTTGTTAGTTTGTTCGTTTGTTGGTTTGCTGGTTTGTTGGTTTGTTGGTTTGTTGGTTTGTTGGTTTGTTGGTTTGTTGGTTTGTTTTTTTGTCGGCTAGTTGGTTTGTTGGCTTGTTGGTTTGTTGGCTTGTTGGCTTGTTGGTTTGTTGGTTTGTTGGTTTGTTGGTTTGTTGGTTTGTTGGTTTGTTTTTTTTTTTTTGATTTGTTGGCTTGTTGGTTTGTTGGTTTGTTGGTTACTGGGTTTGTTGGTTTGTCCGTTTGTTGGTTTGTTGGTTTATTTGTTTGTTGGTTTGTAGGTTTGTTGGTTAGCTGATTTATTTGTTTGTTGGTTTGTTGGCTTGTTGGTTTGTTGGTTTGTTGGTTTGTTGGTTTGTTTGTTTGTTGGTCTGTTGGTTTGTTGATTTGTTGGTTTGTTGATTTGTTTGTTTGTTGTTTTGTTCGTTTGTTGGCTTGTTTGTTTGTTGGCTTGTTGGCTTGTTGGTTTGTTGGCTTGTTGGTTTGTTCGTTTGTTGTTTTTTTGGTTTGTTGGTTTGTTCGTTTGCTGGTTTGTTGGTTTGTTCGTTTGTCTTTTTGTTGGTTTGTTGGCTTGTTGTTTTGTATGTTTGTTGGTTTGTTCGTTTGTTGGCTTGTTGGTTTGTTGGTTTGTTGGCTTGTTGATTTGTTGGTTTCTTGGTTTGTTGGTTTGTTGGTTTGTTGGTTTGTTGGTTTGTTGGTTTGTTGGTTTGTTGGTTTGTTGGTTTGTTCGTTTGCTGGCTTGTTGGTTTGTTGGTTTGTTGGCTTGTTGGTTTGTTGGTTTGTTGGTTTGTTGTTTTGTTGGTTTGTTGGTTTGTTTGTTTGTTGGTCTGTTGGTTTGTTGATTTGTTGGTTTGTTGATTTGTTTGTTTGTTGTTTTGTTCGTTTGTTGGCTTGTTTGTTTGTTGGCTTGTTGGCTTGTTGGTTTGTTGGCTTGTTGGTTTGTTGGTTTGTTTGTTTGTTGGTTTGTTGGTTTGTTGGCTTGTTGGTTTGTTGGTTTGTTGGTTTGTTGGTTTGTTTGTTTGTTGGTTTGTTGGTTTGTGGATTTGTTGGTTTGTTGATTTGTTTGTTTGTTGTTTTGTTCGTTTGTTGGCTTGTTGGTTTGTTGGCTTGTTGGGTTGTTGGTTTGTTGGCTTGATGGTTTGTTCGTTTGTTGTTTTGTTGGTTTGTTGGTTTGTTCGTTTGTTGGTTTGTTGGTTTGTTCGTTTGTCTTTTTGTTGGTTTGTTGGCTTGTTGTTTTGTATGTTTGTTGGTTTGTTCGTTTGTTGGCTTGTTGGTTTGTTGGTTTGTTGGTTTGTTGGTTTCTTGGTTTCTTGGTTTGTTGGTTTGTTGGTTTGTTGGTTTGTTGGTTTGCTGGTTTGTTGGCTTGTTGGTTTGTTGGTTTGTTGGCTTGTTCGTTTGCTGGCTTGTTAGTTTGTTGGTTTGTTGGCTTCTTGGTTTGTTGGTTTGTTGTTTTGTTGGTTTGTTGGTTTGTTGGTTTGGTGGTTTGTTAGTTTGTTGGTTTGTTCGTTTGTTGGTTTGTTGGCTTGTTGGTTTGTTGGTTTGTTGGTTTGTTGGTTTGTTGGTTTGTTTGTTTGTTGGTTTGTTCGTTTGTTGGCTTGCTGGTTTGTTGGCTTGTTGGCTTGTTGGTTTGTTTGTTTTTTGGTTTGTTGGCTTGTTGGTTTGTTGGTTTGTTGGTTTGTCGGTTTGGTGGTTTGTTGGTTTGTTGTTTAGTTTGTTTGTTGGTTTGTTCGTTTGTTGGCTTGTTGGTTTGTTGGCTTGTTGGCTTGTTGGTTTGTTGGTTTTTTGGTTTCTTGGCTTGTTGGTTTGTTGGTTTATTGGTTTATTTGTTTGTTCGTTTGTTGGCTTGTTTGTTTGTTATCTTGTTGGTTTGTTCGTTTGTTGGTTTATTAGTTTGTTAGTTTGTTGGTTTGTTGGTTTGTTGGTTTGTTGATTTGTTGGTTTGTTGGTTTGTTTGTTTGTTGGGTTGTTGGCTTATTGGTTTGTTGGTTTGTTGGATTGTTGGTTTGTTGGTTTGTTGGTTTGTTGGTTTGTTGGTTTGTTGGTTTGTTGTTTTGTTGGTTTGTTTGTTTGTTGGATTGTTGGTTTGTTGGTTAGTTGGCTTGCTAGCTTATTGGTTTGTTGGTTTGTTGGCTAGTTGGTTTGTTGGTTTGCTGGCTTGTTGGTTTGTTGGTTTGTCTGTTTGTTGGTTTGTTGGTTTGTTGGTTTGTTGGTTTGTTTTTTTTGTCGGCTAGTTGGTTTGTTGGCTTGTTGGTTTGTTGGCTTGTTGGCTTGTTGGTTTGTTGGTTTGTTGGTTTGTTGGTTTGTTGGTTTGTTGGTTTGTTGGTTTGTTCGTTTGTTGGTTTGTTGGTTTGTTGGTTTGTTGGTTTGTTGGTTTGTTGGTTTGTTAGTTTGTTCGTTTGTTGGTTTGCTGGTTTGTTGGTTTGTTGGTTTGTTGGTTTGTTGGTTTGTTGGTTTGTTTTTTTGTCGGCTAGTTGGTTTGTTGGCTTGTTGGTTTGTTGGCTTGTTGGCTTGTTGGTTTGTTGGTTTGTTGGTTTGTTGGTTTGTTGGTTTGTTGGTTTGTTTTTTTTTTTTGATTTGTTGGCTTGTTGGTTTGTTGGTTTGTTGGTTACTGGGTTTGTTGGTTTGTCCGTTTGTTGGTTTGTTGGTTTATTTGTTTGTTGGTTTGTAGGTTTGTTGGTTAGCTGATTTATTTGTTTGTTGGTTTGTTGGCTTGTTGGTTTGTTGGTTTGTTGGTTTGTTGGTTTGTTTGTTTGTTGGTCTGTTGGTTTGTTGATTTGTTGGTTTGTTGATTTGTTTGTTTGTTGTTTTGTTCGTTTGTTGGCTTGTTTGTTTGTTGGCTTGTTGGCTTGTTGGTTTGTTGGCTTGTTGGTTTGTTCGTTTGTTGTTTTTTTGGTTTGTTGGTTTGTTCGTTTGCTGGTTTGTTGGTTTGTTCGTTTGTCTTTTTGTTGGTTTGTTGGCTTGTTGTTTTGTATGTTTGTTGGTTTGTTCGTTTGTTGGCTTGTTGGTTTGTTGGTTTGTTGGCTTGTTGGTTTGTTGGTTTCTTGGTTTGTTGGTTTGTTGGTTTGTTGGTTTGTTGGTTTGTTGGTTTGTTGGTTTGTTGGTTTGTTGGTTTGTTGGTTTGTTGGTTTGTTCGTTTGCTGGCTTGTCGGTTTGTTGGTTTGTTGGCTTGTTGGTTTGTTGGTTTGTTGGTTTGTTGTTTTGTTGGTTTGTTGGTTTGTTTGTTTGTTGGTCTGTTGGTTTGTTGATTTGTTGGTTTGTTGATTTGTTTGTTTGTTGTTTTGTTCGTTTGTTGGCTTGTTTGTTTGTTGGCTTGTTGGCTTGTTGGTTTGTTGGCTTGTTGGTTTGTTCGTTTGTTGTTTTTTTGGTTTGTTGGTTTGTTCGTTTGCTGGTTTGTTGGTTTGTTCGTTTGTCTTTTTGTTGGTTTGTTGGCTTGTTGTTTTGTATGTTTGTTGGTTTGTTCGTTTGTTGGCTTGTTGGTTTGTTGGTTTTTTGGCTTGTTGGTTTGTTGGTTTCTTGGTTTGTTGGTTTGTTGGTTTGTTGGTTTGTTGGTTTGTTGGTTTGTTGGTTTGTTGGTTTGTTGGTTTGTTGGTTTGTTGGTTTGTTCGTTTGCTGGCTTGTTGGTTTGTTGGTTTGTTGGCTTGTTGGTTTGTTGGTTTGTTGGTTTGTTGGTTTGTTGGTTTGTTGGTTTGGTGGTTTGTTAGTTTGTTGGTTTGTTCGTTTGTTGGTTTGTTGGCTTGTTGGTTTGTTGGTTTATTGGTTTGTTGGTTTGTTGGTTTGTTTGTTTGTTGGTTTGTTCGTTTGTTGGCTTATTGGTTTGTTGGCTTGTTGGCTTGTTGGTTTGTTGGTTTTTTGGTTTGTTGGCTTGTTGGTTTGTTGGTTTGTTGGTTTGTCGGTTTGTTGGTTTGTTGGTTTGTTGGCTAGTTTGTTTGTTGGTTTGTTCTTTTGTTGGCTTGTTTGTTTATTGGCTTGTTGGTTTGTTGGTTTTTTGGTTTCTTGGCTTGTTGGTTTGTTGGTTTATTGGTTTATTTGTTTGTTCGTTTGTTGGCTTGTTGGTTTGTTATCTTGTTGGTTTGTTCGTTTGTTGGTTTATTAGTTTGTTAGTTTGTTGGTTTGTTGGTTTGTTGGCTTGTTGGTTTGTTGATTTGTTGGTTTGTTGGTTTGTTGGTTTGCTGGGTTGTTGGATTATTGGTTTGTTTGTTTGTTGGTTTGTTGGTTTGTTGGTTTGTTGTTTTGTTGTTTTGTTGGTTTGGTTGTTTGTTGGATTGTTGGTTTGTTGGTTTGTTGGCTTGCTAGCTTATTGGTTTGTTGGTTTGTTGGCTAGTTGGTTTGTTGGTTTGTTGTTTTGTTGGTTTGTTGGTTTGTTGGTTTGTTGGTTTGTTGGTTTGTTGGTTTGTTGGTTTGTTGGTTTGTTGGTTTGTTGGTTTGTTGGTTTGTTGGTTTGTTTGTTTGTTTGTTTGTTGGTTTGTTCGTTTGTTGGTTTTTTGGTTTCTTGGCTTGTTGGCTTGTTGGTTTGTTGGTTTGTTGGCTTGTTAGTTTGTTGGTTTGTTGGTTTGTTGGTTGTTGATTTGTTGGTTTGGTTGTTTGTTCGTTTGTTGGTTTGTTGGTTTGTTGGTTGTTGATTTGTTGGTTTGGTTGTTTGTTCGTTTGTTGGTTTGTTGGATTGTTGGTTTGTTGGTTTGTTGGCTTGCTAGCTTATTGGTTTGTTGGTTTGTTGGCTAGTTGGTTTGTTGGTTTGTTGGTTTGTCGGTTTGTTGGTTTGTTGGATTGTTGGCTTGTTGGTTTGTTGATTTGTTGGTTTGTTGGTTTGTTGGTTTGTTGGTTTGTTGGGTTGTTGGCTTATTGGTGTGTTGGTTAGTTAGTTTGTTGGTTTGTTGGTTTGTTGGTTTGTTGGTTTGTTGGTTTGTTTTTTTGTCGGCTAGTTGGTTTGTTGGCTTGTTGGTTTGTTGGCTTGTTGGCTTGTTGGTTTGTTGGTTTGTTGGTTTGTTGGTTTGTTGTTTTGTTGGTTTGTTTGTTTGTTGGATTGTTGGTTTGTTGGTTTGTTGGCTTGCTAGCTTATTGGTTTGTCGGCTAGTTGGTTTGTTGGCTTGTTGGTTTGTTGGCTTGTTGGCTAGTTGGTTTGTTGGTTTGTTGGATTGTTGGTTTGTTGGTTTGTTGGCTTGCTAGCTTATTGGTTTGTTGGTTTGTTGGCTAGTTGGTTTGTTGGTTTGTTGTTTTGTTGGTTTGTTGGTTTGTTAGTTTGTTGGTTTGTTGGTTTGTTGGTTTGTTGGTTTGTTGGTTTGTTGGTTTGTTGGCTTGTTGGTTTGTTGATTTGTTGGTTTGTTGGTTTGTTGGTTTGTTGGGTTGTTGGCTTATTGGTTTGTTGGTTTGTTGGTTTGTTGGTTTGTTGGTTTGTTGGTTTGTTGGTTTGTTGGTTTGTTGGTTTGTTGGTTTGTTAATTTGTTGGTTTGTTTGTTTGTTGGATTGTTGGTTTGTTGGTTTGTTGGCTTGCTAGCTTATTGGTTGGTTGGTTTGTTGGCTAATTGGTTTGTTGGTTTGTTGGCTTGTTGGTTTGTTGGTTTGTTGGTTTGTTGGTTTGTTGGTTTGTTGGTTTGTTGGTTTGTTGGTTTGTTGGTTGTTGGTTTGTTTTTTTGTCGGCTAGTTGGTTTGTTGGTTTGTTGGTTTGTTGGCTTGTTGGGTTGTTGGTTTGTTGGTTTGTTGGTTTGTTGGTTTGTTGGTTTGTTGGTTTGTTCGTTTGTTGGTTTGTTGGTTTGTTGGTTTGTTGGTTTGTTGGTTTGTTGGTTTGTTGGTTTGTTGGTTTGTTGGTTTGTTCGTTTGTTGGTTTGTTGGTTTGTTGGTTTGTTGGTTTGTTGGTTTGTTGGTTTGTTGGTTTGTTGGTTTGTTGGTTTGTTTTTTTGTCGGCTAGTTGGTTTGTTGGCTTGTTGGTTTGTTGGTTTGTTGGTTTGTTGGCTAGTTGGTTTGTTGGTTTGTTGGTTTGTCGGTTTGTTGGTTTGTTGGTTTGTTGGCTTGTTGGTTTGTTGATTTGTTGGTTTGTTGGTTTGTTGGGTTGTTGGCTTATTGGTTTGTTGGTTAGTTAGTTTGTTGGTTTGTTGGTTTGTTGGTTTGTTGGTTTATTGGTTTGTTTTTTTGTCGGCTAGTTGGTTTGTTGGCTTGTTGGTTTGTTGGCTTGTTGGCTTGTTGGTTTGTTGGTTTGTTGGTTTGTTGGTTTGTTGTTTTGTTGGTTTGTTTGTTTGTTGGATTGTTGGTTTGTTGGTTTGTTGGCTTGCTAGCTTATTGGTTTGTCGGCTAGTTGGTTTGTTGGCTTGTTGGTTTGTTGGCTTGTTGGCTAGTTGGTTTGTTGGTTTGTTGGATTGTTGGTTTGTTGGTTTGTTGGCTTGCTAGCTTATTGGTTTGTTGGTTTGTTGGCTAGTTGGTTTGTTGGTTTCTTGTTTTGTTGGTTTTTTGGTTTGTTGGTTTGTTGGTTTGTTGGTTTGTTGGTTTGTTGGTTTGTTGGTTTGTTGGTTTGTTGGTTTGTTGGCTTGTTGGTTTGTTGATTTGTTGGTTTGTTGGTTTGTTGGTTTGTTGGGTTGTTGGCTTATTGGTTTGTTGGGTTGTTGGTTTGTTGGTTTGTTGGTTTGTTGGTTTGCTGGTTTGTTGGTTTGTTGGTTTGTTGTTTTGTTGGTTTGTTTGTTTGTTGGATTGTTGGTTTGTTGGTTTGTTGGCTTGCTAGCTTATTGGTTGGTTGGTTTGTTGGCTAATTGGTTTGTTGGTTTGTTGGCTTGTTGGTTTGTTAGTTTGTTGGTTTGTTGGTTTGTTGGTTTGTTTTTTTGTCGGCTAGTTGGTTTGTTGGCTTGTTGGTTTGTTGGCTTGTTGGCTTGTTGGTTTGTTGGTTTGTTGGTTTGTTGGTTTGTTGGTTTGTTCGTTTGTTGGTTTGTTGGTTTGTTGGTTTGTTGGTTTGTTGGTTTGTTGGTTTGTTGGTTTGTTGGTTTGTTGGTTTGTTTTTTTGTCGGCTAGTTGGTTTGTTGGCTTGTTGGTTTGTTGGCTTGTTGGTTTGTTCGTTTGTTGTTTTGTTGGTTTGTTGGTTTGTTCGTTTGTTGGTTTGTTGGTTTGTTCGTTTGTCTTTTTGTTGGTTTGTTGGCTTGTTGTTTTGTATGTTTGTTAGCTTGTTGGTTTGTTGCTTTGTTGGCTTGTTGGTTTGTTGGTTCGGTGGTTTGTTGGTTTGTTGGTTTGTTGGTTTGTTGGTTTGTTGGCTTGTTGGTTTGTTGGTTTGTTGGTTTTTTCGTTTTCCTGGCTTGTTGGTTTGTTGGTTTGTTGGCTTGTTGGTTTGTTGGTTTGTTGGTTTGTTGGTTTGTTGGTTTGGTGGTTTGTTAGTTTGTTGGTTTGTTCGTTTGTTGGTTTGTTGGCTTGTTGGTTTGTTGGTTTGTTGGTTTTTTGGTTTGTTGGTTTGTTTGTTTGTTGGTTTGTTCGTTTGTTGGCTTGTTGGTTTGTTGGCTTGTTGGCTTGTTGGTTTGTTGGTTTTTTGGTTTGTTGGCTTGTTGGTTTGTTGGTTTGTTGGTTTGTCGGTTTGTTGGTTTGTTGGTTTGTTGGTTAGTTTGTTTGTTGGTTTGTTCGTTTGTTGGCTTGTTGGTTTGTTGGCTTGTTGGCTTGTTGGTTTGTTGGTTTTTTGGTTTCTTGGCTTGTTGGTTTGTTGGTTTATTGGTTTATTTGTTTGTTCGTTTGTTTTCTTGTTGGTTTGTTATCTTGTTGGTTTGTTCGTTTGTTGGTTTAATAGTTTGTTAGTTTGTTGGATTGTTGGTTTGTTGGCTTCTTGGTTTTGTTGGTTTGTTGGGTTGTTGACTTATTGGTTTGTTGGTTTGTTGGTTTGTTGGTTTGTTGGTTTGTTGGTTTGTTAGTTTGTTGGTTTGTTGGTTTGTTGTTTTGTTGGTTTGTTTGTTTGTTGGATTGTTGGTTTGTTGGTTTGTTGGCTTGCTAGCTTATTGGTTTGTTGGTTTGTTGGCTAGTTGGTTTGTTGGTTTGTTGTTTTGTTGGTTTGTTGGTTTGTTGGTTTGTTTGTTTGTTTGTTTGTTGGTTTGTTCATTTGTTGGTTTTTTTGGTTTCTTGGCTTGTTGGCTTGTTGGTTTGTTGGTTTGTTGGCTTGTTGGTTTGTTGGTTTGTTGGTTTGTTTGTTTGTTTGTTTGTTGGTTTGTTCATTTGTTGTTTTTTTTGGTTTCTTGGCTTGTTGGCTTGTTGGTTTGTTGGTTTGTTGGTTTATTGGTTTGTTGGTTGTTGATTTGTTGGTTTGGTTGTTTGTTCGTTTGTTGGTTTTTTGGTTTGTTGGTTTGTTGGTTTGTTGGTTTGTTGGTTTGTTCGTTTGTTTGTTTGTTGGTTTGTTGGTTTGTTGTTTTGTTGGTTTTTTGGTTTGTTTGTTAGTTGGTTTGTTGGTTTGTTGGTTTGTTGGTTTGTTGGTCTGTCTGTTTGTTGGTTTGTTGTTTTGTATGTTTGTTGGCTTGTTGGTTTGTTGGTTTGTTGGCTTGTTGGTTTGTTGGTTTCTTGGTTTGTTGGTTTGTTGGTTTGTTGGTTTGTTGGTTTGTTGGTTTGTTGGCTTGTTGGTTTGTTGGTTTGTTGGTTTGTTGGTTTGTTGGTTTGGTGGTTTGTTAGTTTGTTGGTTTGTTCGTTTGTTGGTTTGTTGGCTTGTTGGTTTGTTGGTTTGTTGGTTTGTTGGTTTGTTGGTTTGTTTGTTTGTTGGTTTGTTCGTTTGTTGGCTTGTTGGTTTGTTGGCTTGTTGGCTTGTTGGTTTGTTGGTTTTTTGGTTTGTTGGCTTGTTGGTTTGTTGGTTTGTTGGTTTGTCGGTTTGTATGTTTGTTGGTTTGTTGGCTTGTTGGTTTGTTGGCTTGTTGGCTTGTTGGTTTGTTGGTTTTTTGGTTTCTTGGCTTGTTGGTTTGTTGGTTTATTGGTTTATTTGTTTGTTCGTTTGTTGGCTTGTTGGTTTGTTATCTTGTTGGTTTGTTCGTTTGTTGGTTTAATAGTTTGTTGATTTGTTGGTTTGTTGGTTTGTTGGTTTGTTGGGTTGTTGGCTTATTGGTTTGTTGGGTTGTTGGTTTGTTGGTTTGTTGGTTTGTTGGTTTGCTGGTTTGTTGGTTTGTTGGTTTGTTGTTTTGTTGGTTTGTTTGTTTGTTGGATTGTTGGTTTGTTGGTTTGTTGGCTTGCTAGCTTATTGGTTGGTTGGTTTGTTGGCTAATTGGTTTGTTGGTTTGTTGGCTTGTTGGTTTGTTAGTTTGTTGGTTTGTTGGTTTGTTGGTTTGTTTTTTTGTCGGCTAGTTGGTTTGTTGGCTTGTTGGTTTGTTGGCTTGTTGGCTTGTTGGTTTGTTGGTTTGTTGGTTTGTTGGTTTGTTGGTTTGTTCGTTTGTTGGTTTGTTGGTTTGTTGGTTTGTTGGTTTGTTGGTTTGTTGGTTTGTTGGTTTGTTGGTTTGTTGGTTTGTTTTTTTGTCGGCTAGTTGGTTTGTTGGCTTGTTGGTTTGTTGGCTTGTTGGTTTGTTCGTTTGTTGTTTTGTTGGTTTGTTGGTTTGTTCGTTTGTTGGTTTGTTGGTTTGTTCGTTTGTCTTTTTGTTGGTTTGTTGGCTTGTTGTTTTGTATGTTTGTTAGCTTGTTGGTTTGTTGCTTTGTTGGCTTGTTGGTTTGTTGGTTCGGTGGTTTGTTGGTTTGTTGGTTTGTTGGTTTGTTGGTTTGTTGGCTTGTTGGTTTGTTGGTTTGTTGGTTTTTTCGTTTTCCTGGCTTGTTGGTTTGTTGGTTTGTTGGCTTGTTGGTTTGTTGGTTTGTTGGTTTGTTGGTTTGTTGGTTTGGTGGTTTGTTAGTTTGTTGGTTTGTTCGTTTGTTGGTTTGTTGGCTTGTTGGTTTGTTGGTTTGTTGGTTTTTTGGTTTGTTGGTTTGTTTGTTTGTTGGTTTGTTCGTTTGTTGGCTTGTTGGTTTGTTGGCTTGTTGGCTTGTTGGTTTGTTGGTTTTTTGGTTTGTTGGCTTGTTGGTTTGTTGGTTTGTTGGTTTGTCGGTTTGTTGGTTTGTTGGTTTGTTGGTTAGTTTGTTTGTTGGTTTGTTCGTTTGTTGGCTTGTTGGTTTGTTGGCTTGTTGGCTTGTTGGTTTGTTGGTTTTTTGGTTTCTTGGCTTGTTGGTTTGTTGGTTTATTGGTTTATTTGTTTGTTCGTTTGTTTTCTTGTTGGTTTGTTATCTTGTTGGTTTGTTCGTTTGTTGGTTTAATAGTTTGTTAGTTTGTTGGATTGTTGGTTTGTTGGCTTCTTGGTTTTGTTGGTTTGTTGGGTTGTTGACTTATTGGTTTGTTGGTTTGTTGGTTTGTTGGTTTGTTGGTTTGTTGGTTTGTTAGTTTGTTGGTTTGTTGGTTTGTTGTTTTGTTGGTTTGTTTGTTTGTTGGATTGTTGGTTTGTTGGTTTGTTGGCTTGCTAGCTTATTGGTTTGTTGGTTTGTTGGCTAGTTGGTTTGTTGGTTTGTTGTTTTGTTGGTTTGTTGGTTTGTTGGTTTGTTTGTTTGTTTGTTTGTTGGTTTGTTCATTTGTTGGTTTTTTTGGTTTCTTGGCTTGTTGGCTTGTTGGTTTGTTGGTTTGTTGGCTTGTTGGTTTGTTGGTTTGTTGGTTTGTTTGTTTGTTTGTTTGTTGGTTTGTTCATTTGTTGTTTTTTTTGGTTTCTTGGCTTGTTGGCTTGTTGGTTTGTTGGTTTGTTGGTTTATTGGTTTGTTGGTTGTTGATTTGTTGGTTTGGTTGTTTGTTCGTTTGTTGGTTTTTTGGTTTGTTGGTTTGTTGGTTTGTTGGTTTGTTGGTTTGTTCGTTTGTTTGTTTGTTGGTTTGTTGGTTTGTTGTTTTGTTGGTTTTTTGGTTTGTTTGTTAGTTGGTTTGTTGGTTTGTTGGTTTGTTGGTTTGTTGGTCTGTCTGTTTGTTGGTTTGTTGTTTTGTATGTTTGTTGGCTTGTTGGTTTGTTGGTTTGTTGGCTTGTTGGTTTGTTGGTTTCTTGGTTTGTTGGTTTGTTGGTTTGTTGGTTTGTTGGTTTGTTGGTTTGTTGGCTTGTTGGTTTGTTGGTTTGTTGGTTTGTTGGTTTGTTGGTTTGGTGGTTTGTTAGTTTGTTGGTTTGTTCGTTTGTTGGTTTGTTGGCTTGTTGGTTTGTTGGTTTGTTGGTTTGTTGGTTTGTTGGTTTGTTTGTTTGTTGGTTTGTTCGTTTGTTGGCTTGTTGGTTTGTTGGCTTGTTGGCTTGTTGGTTTGTTGGTTTTTTGGTTTGTTGGCTTGTTGGTTTGTTGGTTTGTTGGTTTGTCGGTTTGTATGTTTGTTGGTTTGTTGGCTTGTTGGTTTGTTGGCTTGTTGGCTTGTTGGTTTGTTGGTTTTTTGGTTTCTTGGCTTGTTGGTTTGTTGGTTTATTGGTTTATTTGTTTGTTCGTTTGTTGGCTTGTTGGTTTGTTATCTTGTTGGTTTGTTCGTTTGTTGGTTTAATAGTTTGTTAGTTTGTTGGATTGTTGGTTTGTTGGCTTGTTGGTTTTGTTGGTTTGTTGGGTTGTTGACTTATTGGTTTGTTGGTTTGTTGGTTTGTTGGTTTGTTGGTTTGTTGGTTTGTTGGTTTGTTGTTTTGTTGGTTTGTTTGTTTGTTGGATTGTTGGTTTGTTGGTTTATTGGCTTGCTAGCTTATTGGTTTGTTGGTTTGTTGGCTAGTTGGTTTGTTGGTTTGTTGTTTTGTTGGTTTGTTGGTTTGTTGGTTTGTTGGTTTGTTGGTTTGTTGGTTTGTTGGTTTGTTGGTTTGTTGGTTTGTTGGTTTGTTGGTTTGTTTGTTTGTTTGTTTGTTGGTTTGTTCATTTGTTGGTTTTTTTGGTTTCTTGGCTTGTTGGCTTGTTGGTTTGTTGGTTTGTTGGTTTGTTGGCTTGTTAGTTTGTGGGTTTGTTGGTTTGTTGGTTTGTTGGTTGTTGATTTGTTGGTTTGGTTGTTTGTTCGTTTGTTGGTTTGTTGGTTTGTTGGTTTGTTGGTTTGTTGGTTTGTTGGTTTGTTCGTTTGTTTGTTTGTTGGTTTGTTGGTTTGTTGGTTTGTTGGTTTGTTGGTTTGTTTGTTTGTTGGCTTGTTCGTTTGTTGGCTTGTTGGTTTGTTGGCTTGTTGGCTTGTTGGTTTGTTGGTTTGTTGGTTTATTGGTTTGTTGGTTTGTTGGTTTGTTAATTTGTTCCTTTGTTGGTTTGTTGGTTTGTTCGTTTGTTCGTTTGTTGGTTTGTTGGTTTGTTAGATTGTTGGTTTGTTTGTTTGTTGGTTTGTTCGTTTGTTGGCTTGTTGGTTTGTTGGATTTTGGTTACTTGGTTTGTTGGTTTACTGGTTTGTTCGTTTGTTGGTTTGTTGGTTTGTTCGTTTGTTGGTTTGCTGGTTTGTTGGTTTTTAGGTTTGTTTGTTTGTTGGTTTGTTCGTTTGTTGGCTTGTTGGTTTGTTGGCTTGTTGGCTTGTTTGTTTGTTGGTTTGTTGGTTTGTTGGCTTGTTGGTTTGCTGGTTTATTGGCTTGTTCGTTTGTTGGTTTGTTGGTTTGTTGGTTTGTTGGCTTGTTGGTTTGTTGTTTGTTGGTTTGTTCGTTTGTTAGTTTGTTGGTTTGTTTGTTTGTTGGTTTGTTGGTTTGTTGGTTTGTTGGTTTGTTGGTTTGTTGGTTTGTTGGTTTGTTGGTTTGTTCGTTTGTTGGTTTGTTGGTTTGTAGGTTTGTTGGTTTGTTGGTTTGTTGGTTTGTTGGTTTGTTGGTTTGTTTTTTTGTCGGCTAGTTGGTTTGTTGGCTTGTTGGTTTGTTGGCTTGTTGGCTTGTTGGTTTGTTGGTTTGTTGGTTTGTTGGTTTGTTGGTTTGTTGGTTTTTTGTTTTGTTGGCTTGTTGGTTTGTTGGTTTGTTTGTTACTGGGTTTGTTGGTTTGTCCGTTTGTTGGTTTGTTGGTTTATTTGTTTGTTGGTTTGTAGGTTTGTTGGTTTGCTGGTTTATTTGTTTGTTAGTTTGTTGGTTTGTTGGCTTGTTGGTTTGTTGGTTTGTTGGTTTGTTGGTTTGTTGGTTTGTTTGTTTGTTGGTTTGTTGGTTTGTTGATTTGTTGGTTTGTTGATTTGTTTGTTTGTTGTTTTGTTCGTTTGTTGGCTTGTTGGTTTGTTGGTTTGTTGGTTTGTTGGTTTGTTTGTTTGTTGGTTTGTTGGTTTGTTGATTTGTTGGTTTGTTGATTTGTTTGTTTGTTGTTTTGTTCGTTTGTTGGCTTGTTGGTTTGTTGGCTTGTTGGCTTGTTGGTTTGTTGGTTTGTTGGCTTGTTCGTTTGTTGTTTTGTTGGTTTGTTGGTTTGTTCGTTTGTTGTTTTGTTGGTTTGTTGGTTTGTTTGTTTATTGGTTTGTTCGTTTGTTGGCTTGTTGGTTTGTCGGCTTGTTGGTTTGTTGGTTTGCTGTTTTGTTCGTTTGTTGGTTTTTTGGTTTGTTGGTTTGTTGGTTTGTTGGTTTTTTAGTTTTTTGGTTTGCCGGTTTGTTGGTCTGTTCGCTTGTTGGTTTGTTGGTTTGTTGATTTGTTGGTTTGTTGGTTTGTTGGTTTGTTGGTTTGTTGGTTTGCTGGTTTGTTGGTTTGTAGGTTTGTTGGTTTGTTGGTTTGTTTGTTTGTTGGGTTTTTGGTTTGTTGGTTTGTTGGTTTGTTGGTCTGTTGGTTAGTTGGCTTGTTGGCTTGTTGGTTTGTTGGTTTGTTGGTTTGTTGGTTTGTTGGTTTGTTGGTTTGTTGGTTTGTTGGTTTGTTTGTTTGTTTGTTTGTTTGTTTGTTGGTTTGTTTGTTTGTTGGTTTGTTGGTTTGTTGGTTTGTTGGCTTGTTGGCTTGTTGGTTTATTGGTTTGTTGGTTTGTTGGTTTGTTGGCTTGTTGGTTTGTTGGTGTGTTGGTTTGTTGGTTTGTTGGTTTGTTGTTTTGTTTGTTTGTTGGTTTGTTCATTTGTTGGCTTGTTGGTTTGTTGGTTTGTTGGTTTGTTGGTTTGTTGGTTTATTGGTTTGTTGGTTTGTTGGTTTGTTTAATTGTTGGTTTGTTGGTGTGTTGGATTGTTGGTTTGTTGGTTTGTTGGTTTGTTGTTTTGTTTGTTTGTTGGTTTGTTCATTTGTTGGCTTGTTGGTTTGTTGGTTTGTTGGTTTGTTGGTTTGTTGGTTTATTTGTTTGTTGGTTTGTTTGTTTGTTGGTTTGTTTGTTTGTTGGTTTGTTGGTTTGTTCGTTTGTTGGTTTGTTGGCTTATTGGTTTGTTGGTTTGTTGGTTTTTTGGTTTGTTGGTTTGTTTGTTTGTTGGTTTGTTCGTTTGTTGGCTTGTTGGTTTGTTGGTTTGTTGGCTTGTTGGTTTGTTGGTTTTTTGGTTTGTTGGCTTGTTGGTTTGTTGGTTTGTTGGTTTGTCGGTTTGTTGGTTTGTTGGTTTGTTGGTTAGTTTGTTTGTTGGTTTGTTCGTTTGTTGGCTTGTTGGTTTGTCGGCTTGTTGGCTTGTTGGTTTGTTGGTTTTTTGGTTTCTTGGCTTGTTGGTTTGTTGGTTTATTGGTTTATTTGTTTGTTCGTTTGTTGGCTTATTGGTTTGTTATCTTGTTGGTTTGTTCGTTTGTTGGTTTAATAGTTTGTCAGTTTGTTGGATTGTTGGTTTGTTGGCTTGTTGGTTTTGTTGGTTTGTTGGGTTGTTGACTTATTGGTTTGTTGGTTTGTTGGTTTGTTGGTTTGTTGGTTTGTTGGTTTGTTGGTTTGTTGGTTTGTTGTTTTGTTGGTTTGTTTGTTTGTTGGATTGTTGGTTTGTTGGTTTGTTGGTTTGTTGGTTTGTTTGTTTGTTGGATTGTTGGTTTGTTGGTTTGTTGGCTTGCTAGCTTATTGGTTTGTTGGTTTGTTGGCTAGTTGGTTTGTTGGTTTGTTGTTTTGTTGGTTTGTTGGTTTGTTGGTTTGTTGGTTTGTTGGTTTGTTGGTTTGTTGGTTTGTTGGTTTGTTGGTTTGTTGGTTTGTTTGTTTGTTTGTTTGTTGGTTTGTTCATTTGTTGGTTTTTTTGGTTTCTTGGCTTGTTGGCTTGTTGGTTTGTTGGTTTGTTGGCTTGTTAGTTTGTTGGTTTGTTGGTTTGTTGGTTGTGGATTTGTTGGTTTGGTTGTTTGTTCGTTTGTTGGTTTGTTGGTTTGTTGGTTTGTTGGTTTTTTGGTTTGTTGGTTTGTTCGTTTGTTTGTTTGTTGGTTTGTTGGTTTGTTGTTTTGTTGGTTTTTTTGGTTTGTTTGTTTGTTGGTTTGTTGGTTTGTTGGTTTGTTGGTTTGTTGGTCTGTCTGTTTGTTGGTTTGTTGGTTTGTTCGTTTGTTGGTTTGTTGGTTTGTTGGTTTGTTGGTTTGTTGGTCTGTTGGTTAGTTGGCTTGTTGTCTTGTTGGTTTGTTCGTTTGTTGGTTTAATAGTTTGTTAGTTTGTTGGATTGTTGGTTTGTTGGCTTCTTGGTTTTGTTGGTTTGTTGGGTTGTTGACTTATTGGTTTGTTGGTTTGTTGGTTTGTTGGTTTGTTGGTTTGTTGGTTTGTTGGTTTGTTGTTTTGTTGGTTTGTTTGTTTGTTGGATTGTTGGTTTGTTGGTTTGTTGGCTTGCTAGCTTATTGGTTTGTTGGTTTGTTGGCTAGTTGGTTTGTTGGTTTGTTGTTTTGTTGGTTTGTTGGTTTGTTGGTTTGTTGGTTTGTTGGTTTGTTGGTTTGTTGGTTTGTTGGTTTGTTTGTTTGTTTGTTTGTTGGTTTGTTCATTTGTTGGTTTTTTTGGTTTCTTGGCTTGTTGGCTTGTTGGTTTGTTGGTTTGTTGGCTTGTTAGTTTGTTGGTTTGTTGGTTTGTTGGTTTGTTGGTTGTGGATTTGTTGGTTTGGTTGTTTGTTCGTTTGTTGGTTTGTTGGTTTGTTGGTTTGTTGGTTTTTTGGTTTGTTGGTTTGTTCGTTTGTTTGTTTGTTGGTTTCTTGGTTTGTTGTTTTGTTGGTTTTTTTGGTTTGTTTGTTTGTTGGTTTGTTGGTTTGTTGGTTTGTTGGTTTGTTGGTCTGTCTGTTTGTTGGTTTGTTCGTTTGTTGGTTTGTTGGTTTGTTGGTTTGTTGGTTTGTTGGTTTGTTGGCTTGTTGGTTTGTTGGTTTGTTGGTTTTTTCGTTTGCTGGCTTGTTGGTTTGTTGGTTTGTTGGCTTGTTGGTTTGTTGGTTTGTTGGTTTGTTGGTTTGTTGGTTTGGTGGTTTGTTAGTTTGTTGGTTTGTTCGTTTGTTGGTTTGTTGGCTTGTTGGCTTGTTGGTTTGTTGGTTTGTTTGTTTGTTGGTTTGTTGGTTTGTTGGTTTGTTTGTTTGTTGGTTTGTTCGTTTGTTGGCTTGTTGGTTTGTTGGCTTGTTGGCTTGTTGGTTTGTTGGTTTTTTGGTTTGTTGGCTTGTTGGTTTGTTGGTTTGTTGGTTTGTCGGTTTGTTGGTTTGTTGGTTTGTTGGTTAGTTTGTTTATTGGTTTGTTCGTTTGTTGGCTTGTTGGTTTGTTGGCTTGTTGGCTTGTTGGTTTGTTGGTTTTTTGGTTTCTTGGCTTGTTGGTTTGTTGGTTTATTGGTTTATTTGTTTGTTCGTTTGTTGGCTTGTTGGTTTGTTATCTTGTTGGTTTGTTCGTTTGTTGGTTTAATAGTTTGTCAGTTTGTTGGATTGTTGGTTTGTTGGCTTGTTGGTTTTGTTGGTTTGTTGGGTTGTTGACTTATTGGTTTGTTGGTTTGTTGGTTTGTTGGTTTGTTGGTTTGTTGGTTTGTTGTTTTGTTGGTTTGTTGGTTTGTTGGTTTGTTGGTTTGTTGGTTTGTTGGTTTGTTGGTTTGTTGGTTTGTTTGTTTGTTTGTTTGTTGGTTTGTTCATTTGTTGGTTTTTTTGGTTTCTTGGCTTGTTGGCTTGTTGGTTTGTTGGTTTGTTGGCTTGTTAGTTTGTGGGTTTGTTGGTTTGTTGGTTTGTTGGTTGTTGATTTGTTGGTTTGGTTGTTTGTTCGTTTGTTGGTTTGTTGGCTTGTTGGCTTGTTGGTTTGTTGGTTTGTTGGCTTGTTAGTTTGTTGGTTTGTTGGTTTGTTGGTTTGTTGGTTGTGGATTTGTTGGTTTGGTTGTTTGTTCGTTTGTTGGTTTGTTGGTTTGTTGGTTTGTTGGTTTTTTGGTTTGTTGGTTTGTTCGTTTGTTTGTTTGTTGGTTTCTTGGTTTGTTGTTTTGTTGGTTTTTTTGGTTTGTTTGTTTGTTGGTTTGTTGGTTTGTTGGTTTGTTGGTTTGTTGGTCTGTCTGTTTGTTGGTTTGTTCGTTTGTTGGTTTGTTGGTTTGTTGGTTTGTTGGTTTGTTGGTTTGTTGGCTTGTTGGTTTGTTGGTTTGTTGGTTTTTTCGTTTGCTGGCTTGTTGGTTTGTTGGTTTGTTGGCTTGTTGGTTTGTTGGTTTGTTGGTTTGTTGGTTTGTTGGTTTGGTGGTTTGTTAGTTTGTTGGTTTGTTCGTTTGTTGGTTTGTTGGCTTGTTGGCTTGTTGGTTTGTTGGTTTGTTTGTTTGTTGGTTTGTTGGTTTGTTGGTTTGTTTGTTTGTTGGTTTGTTCGTTTGTTGGCTTGTTGGTTTGTTGGCTTGTTGGCTTGTTGGTTTGTTGGTTTTTTGGTTTGTTGGCTTGTTGGTTTGTTGGTTTGTTGGTTTGTCGGTTTGTTGGTTTGTTGGTTTGTTGGTTAGTTTGTTTATTGGTTTGTTCGTTTGTTGGCTTGTTGGTTTGTTGGCTTGTTGGCTTGTTGGTTTGTTGGTTTTTTGGTTTCTTGGCTTGTTGGTTTGTTGGTTTATTGGTTTATTTGTTTGTTCGTTTGTTGGCTTGTTGGTTTGTTATCTTGTTGGTTTGTTCGTTTGTTGGTTTAATAGTTTGTCAGTTTGTTGGATTGTTGGTTTGTTGGCTTGTTGGTTTTGTTGGTTTGTTGGGTTGTTGACTTATTGGTTTGTTGGTTTGTTGGTTTGTTGGTTTGTTGGTTTGTTGGTTTGTTGTTTTGTTGGTTTGTTGGTTTGTTGGTTTGTTGGTTTGTTGGTTTGTTGGTTTGTTGGTTTGTTGGTTTGTTTGTTTGTTTGTTTGTTGGTTTGTTCATTTGTTGGTTTTTTTGGTTTCTTGGCTTGTTGGCTTGTTGGTTTGTTGGTTTGTTGGCTTGTTAGTTTGTGGGTTTGTTGGTTTGTTGGTTTGTTGGTTGTTGATTTGTTGGTTTGGTTGTTTGTTCGTTTGTTGGTTTGTTGGTTTGTTGGTTTGTTGGTTTGTTGGTTTGTTCGTTTGTTTGTTTGTTGGTTTGTTGGTTTGTTGTTTTGTTGGTTTTTTGGTTTGTTTGTTTGTTGGTTTGTTGGTTTGTTGGTTTGTTGGTTTGTTGGTTTGTTGGTCTGTCTGTTTGTTGGTTTGTTGGTTTGTTCGTTTGTTGGTTTGTTGGTTTGTTGGTTTGTTGGTTTATTGGTTGGTTTGTTTGTTGGTTTGTTGGTTTGTTGGTTTGTTCGTTTGTTGGTTTTTTGGTTTGTTGATTTGTTGGTTTGTTGGTTTGTTCCTTTGTTGGTTTGTTGGTTTGTTCGTTTGTTCGTTTGTTGGTTTGTTGGTTTGTTAGATTGTTGGTTTGTTTGTTTGTTGGTTTGTTCGTTTGTTGGCTTGTTGGTTTGTTGGATTTTGGTTACTTGGTTTGTTGGTTTGTTGGTTTGTTCGTTTGTTGGTTTGTTGGTTTGTTCGTTTGTTGGTTTGCTGGTTTGTTGGTTTTTAGGTTTGTTTGTTTGTTGGTTTGTTCGTTTGTTGGCTTGTTGGTTTGTTGGCTTGTTGGCTTGTTTGTTTGTTGGTTTGTTGGTTTGTTGGCTTGTTGGTTTGCTGGTTTATTGGCTTGTTCGTTTGTTGGTTTGTTGGTTTGTTGGTTTGTTGGCTTGTTGGTTTGTTGTTTGTTGGTTTGTTCGTTTGTTAGTTTGTTGGTTTGTTTGTTTGTTGGTTTGTTGGTTTGTTGGTTTGTTGGTTTGTTGGTTTGTTGGTTTGTTGGTTTGTTGGTTTGTTGGTTTGTTGGTTTGTTGGTTTGTTGGTTTGCAGGTTTGTTGGTTTGTTGGTTTGTTGGTTTGTTGGTTTGTTGGTTTGTTTTTTTGTCGGCTAGTTGGTTTGTTGGCTTGTTGGTTTGTTGGCTTGTTGGCTTGTTGGTTTGTTGGTTTGTTGGTTTGTTGGTTTGTTGGTTTGTTGGTTTTTTGTTTTGTTGGCTTGTTGGTTTGTTGGTTTGTTTGTTACTGGGTTTGTTGGTTTGTTGGTTTATTTGTTTGTTGGTTTGTAGGTTTGTTGGTTTGCTGGTTTATTTGTTTGTTAGTTTGTTGGTTTGTTGGCTTGTTGGTTTGTTGGTTTGTTGGTTTGTTGGTTTGTTGGTTTGTTTGTTTGTTTGTTTGTTGGTTTGTTGGTTTGTTGATTTGTTGGTTTGTTGATTTGTTTGTTTGTTGTTTTGTTCGTTTGTTGGCTTGTTGGTTTGTTGGTTTGTTGGTTTGTTGGTTTGTTTGTTTGTTGGTTTGTTGGTTTGTTGATTTGTTGGTTTGTTGATTTGTTTGTTTGTTGTTTTGTTCGTTTGTTGGCTTGTTGGTTTGTTGGCTTGTTGGCTTGTTGGTTTGTTGGCTTGTTGGTTTGTTCGTTTGTTGTTTTGTTGGTTTGTTGGTTTGTTCGTTTGTTGTTTTGTTGGTTTGTTGGTTTGTTTGTTTATTGGTTTGTTCGTTTGTTGGCTTGTTGGTTTGTTGGCTTGTTGGTTTGTTGGTTTGCTGTTTTGTTTGTTTGTTGGTTTTTTGGTTTGTTGGTTTGTTGGTTTGTTGGTTTTTTAGTTTTTTGGTTTGCCGGTTTGTTGGTCTGTTCGCTTGTTGGTTTGTTGGTTTGTTGGTTTGTTGGTTTGTTGGTTTGTTGGTTTGTTGGTTTGTTGGTTTGTTGGTTTGCTGGTTTGTTGGTTTGTAGGTTTGTTGGTTTGTTGGTTTGTTTGTTTGTTGGGTTTTTGGTTTGTTGGTTTGTTGGTTTGTTGGTTGGTTGGTTAGTTGGCTTGTTGGCTTGTTGGTTTGTTGGTTTGTTGGTTTGTTGGTTTGTTGGTTTGTTGGTTTGTTGGTTTGTTGGTTTGTTGGTTTGTTGGTTTGTTTGTTTGTTGGTTTGTTTGTTTGTTGGTTTGTTTGTTTGTTGGTTTGTTGGTTTGTTGGTTTGTTGGCTTGTTGGCTTGTTGGTTTATTGGTTTGTTGGTTTGTTGGTTTGTTGGCTTGTTGGTTTGTTGGTGTGTTGGTTTGTTGGTTTGTTGGTTTTTTGTTTTGTTTGTTTGTTGGTTTGTTCATTTGCTGGCTTGTTGGTTTGTTGGTTTGTTGGTTTGTTGGTTTGTTGGTTTGTTGGTTTGTTGGTTTGTTTAATTGTTGGTTTGTTGGTGTGTTGGTTTGTTGGTTTGTTGGTTTGTTGGTTTGTTGTTTTGTTTGTTTGTTGGTTTGTTCATTTGTTGGCTTGTTGGTTTGTTGGTTTGTTGGTTTGTTGGTTTGTTGGTTTATTTGTTTGTTGGTTTGTTTGTTTGTTGGTTTGTTCGTTTGTTGGTTTGTTTGTTTGTTGGTTTGTTGGTTTGTTCGTTTGTTGGTTTGTTGGCTTGTTGGTTTGTTGGTTTGTTGGTTTTTTGGTTTGTTGGTTTGTTTGTTTGTTGGTTTGTTCGTTTGTTGGCTTGTTGGTTTGTTGGCTTGTTGGCTTGTTGGTTTGTTCGTTTTTTGGTTTGTTGGCTTGTTGGTTTGTTGGTTTGTTGGTTTGTCGGTTTGTTGGTTTGTTGGTTTGTTGGTTAGTTTGTTTGTTGGTTTGTTCGTTTGTTGGCTTGTTGGTTTGTTGGCTTGTTGGCTTGTTGGTTTGTTGGTTTTTTGGTTTCTTGGCTTGTTGGTTTGTTGGTTTATTGGTTTATTTTTTTGTTCGTTTGTTGGCTTGTTGGTTTGTTATCTTGTTGGTTTGTTCGTTTGTTGGTTTAATAGTTTGTTAGTTTGTTGGATTGTTGGTTTGTTGGCTTCTTGGTTTTGTTGGTATGTTGGGTTGTTGACTCATTGGTTTGTTGGTTTGTTGGTTTGTTGGTTTGTTGGTTTGTTGGTTTGTTGGTTTGTTGTTTTGTTGGTTTGTTTGTTTGTTGGATTGTTGGTTTGTTGGTTTGTTGGCTTGCTAGCTTATTGGTTTGTTGGTTTGTTGGCTAGTTGGTTTGTTGGTTTGTTGTTTTGTTGGTTTGTTGGTTTGTTGGTTTGTTGGTTTGTTGGTTTGTTGGTTTGTTGGTTTGTTGGTTTGTTGGTTTGTTGGTTTGTTTGTTTGTTTGTTTGTTGGTTTGTTCATTTGTTGGTTTTTTTGGTTTCTTGGCTTGTTGGCTTGTTGGTTTGTTGGTTTGTTGGCTTGTTAGTTTGTTGGTTTGTTGGTTTGTTGGTTTGTTGGTTGTTGATTTGTTGGTTTGGTTGTTTGTTCGTTTGTTGGTTTGTTGGTTTGTTGGTTTGTTGGTTTGTTGGTTTGTTGGTTTGTTGGTTTGTTGGTTTGTTCGTTTGTTTGTTTGTTGGTTTTTTGGTTTGTTGGTTTGTTGGTTTTTTTGGTTTGTTTGTTTGTTGGTTTGTTGGTTTGTTGGTTTGTTGGTTTGTTGGTTTGTTGGTTTGTTGGTCTGTCTGTTTGTTGGTTTGTTGGTTTGTTGGTTTGTTGGTGTGTTGGTTTGTTGGTTTGTTGGTTTGTTGGTTTGTTGGTTTTTTCGTTTGCTGGCTTGTTGGTTTGTTGGTTTGTTGGCTTGTTGGTTTGTTGGTTTGTTGGTTTGTTGGTTTGGTGGTTTGTTAGTTTGTTGGTTTGTTCGTTTGTTGGTTTGTTGGCTTGTTGGTTTGTTGGTTTGTTGGTTTGTTGGTTTGTTGGTTTGTTGGTTTGTTTGTTTGTTGGTTTGTTCGTTTGTTGGCTTGTTGGTTTGTTGGCTTGTTGGCTTGTTGGTTTGTTGGTTTTTTGGTTTGTTGGCTTGTTGGTTTGTTGGTTTGTTGGTTTGTCGGTTTGTTGGTTTGTTGGTTTGTTGGTTAGTTTGTTTGTTGGTTTATTCGTTTGTTGGCTTGTTGGTTTGTTGGCTTGTTGGCTTGTTGGTTTGTTGGTTTTTTGGTTTCTTGGATTGTTGGTTTGTTGGTTTATTGGTTTATTTGTTTATTCGTTTGTTGGCTTGTTGGTTTGTTATCTTGTTGGTTTGTTCGTTTGTTGGTTTAATAGTTTGTCAGTTTGTTGGATTGTTGGTTTGTTGGCTTGTTGGTTTTGTTGGTTTGTTGGGTTGTTGACTTATTGGTTTGTTGGTTTGTTGGTTTGTTGGTTTGTTGGTTTGTTGGTTTGTTGGTTTGTTGGTTTGTTGTTTTTTTGTTTGTTTGTTTGTTGGATTGTTGGTTTGTTGGTTTGTTGGCTTGCTAGCTTATTGGTTTGTTGGTTTGTTGGCTAGTTGGTTTGTTGGTTTGTTGTTTTGTTGGTTTGTTGGTTTGTTGGTTTGTTGGTTTGTTGGTTTGTTGGTTTGTTGGTTTGTTGGTTTGTTGGTTTGTTGGTTTGTTGGTTTGTTTGTTTGTTTGTTTGTTGGTTTGTTCATTTGTTGGTTTTTTTGGTTTCTTGGCTTGTTGGCTTGTTGGTTTGTTGGTTTGTTGGCTTGTTAGTTTGTGGGTTTGTTGGTTTGTTGGTTTGTTGGTTGTTGATTTGTTGGTTTGGTTGTTTGTTCGTTTGTTGGTTTGTTGGTTTGTTGGTTTGTTGGTTTGTTGGTTTGTTGGTTTGTTGGTTTGTTGGTTTGTTCGTTTGTTTGTTTGTTGGTTTGTTGGTTTGTTGTTTTGTTGGTTTTTTGGTTTGTTTGTTTGTTGGTTTGTTGGTTTGTTGGTTTGTTGGTTTGTTGGTTTGTTGGTCTGTCTGTTTGTTGGTTTGTTGGTTTGTTCGTTTGTTGGTTTGTTGGTTTGTTGGTTTGTTGGTTTATTGGTTTGTTTGTTTGTTGGTTTGTTGGTTTGTTGGTTTGTTCGTTTGTTGGTTTTTTGGTTTGTTGGTTTGTTGGTTTGTTGGTTTTTTAGTTTGTCGGTTTGTTGGCTTGTTGGTTTGTAATCTTGTTGGTTTGTTCGTTTGTTGGTTTATTAGTTTGTTAGTTTGTTGGTTTGTTGGTTTGTTGGCTTGTTGGTTTGTTGATTTGTTGGTTTGTTGGTTTGTTGGTTTGTTGGTTTGTTGGTTTGTTGGTTTGTTAGTTTGTTTGTTTGTTGGTTTGTTGGTTTGTTGGCTTGTTGGCTTGTTGGTTTGTTGGTTGGTTGGTTTGTTGGTTTGTTGGCTTGTTGGTTTGTTGGTGTGTTGGTGTGTTGGTGTGTTGGTGTGTTGGTTTGTTGGTTTGTTGTTTTGTTGGTTTGTTGTTTTGTCTGTCTGTTGGTTTGTTCATTTGTTGGCTTGTTGGTTTGTTGATTTGTTGGTTTGTTGGTTTGTTGGTTTATTTGTTTGTTGGTTTGTTTGTTTGTTGGTTTGTTGGTTTGTTGGTTTGTTTGTTTGTTGGTTTGTTCGTTTGTTGGCTTGTTGGTTTGTTGGCTTGTTGGCTTGTTGGTTTGTTGGTTTGTTGGTTTGTTGGTTTCTTGGTTTGTTGGTTTGTTGGTTTGTTCCTTTGTTGGTTTGTTGGTTTGTTCGTTTGTTCGTTTGTTGGTTTGTTGGTTTGTTAGATTGTTGGTTTGTTTGTTTGTTGGTTTGTTCGTTTGTTGGCTTGTTGGTTTGTTGGATTTTGGTTACTTGGTTTGTTGGTTTGTTGGTTTGTTCGTTTGTTGGTTTGTTGGTTTGTTCGTTTGTTGGTTTGCTGGTTTGTTGGTTTTTAGGTTTGTTTGTTTGTTGGTTTGTTCGTTTGTTGGCTTGTTGGTTTGTTGGCTTGTTGGCTTGTTTGTTTGTTGGTTTGTTGTTTGTTGGTTTGTTCGTTTGTTAGTTTGTTGGTTTGTTTGTTTGTTGGTTTGTTGGTTTTTTGGTTAGTTGGTTTGTTGGTTTGTTGGTTTGTTGGTTTGTTCGTTTGTTGGTTTGTTGGTTTGTAGGTTTGTTGGTTTGTTGGTTTGTTGGTTTGTTGGTTTGTTGGTTTGTTTTTTTGTCGGCTAGTTGGTTTGTTGGCTTGTTGGTTTGTTGGCTTGTTGGCTTGTTGGTTTGTTGGTTTGTTGGTTTGTTGGTTTGTTGGTTTGTTGGTTTTTTGTTTTGTTGGCTTATTAGTTTGTCCGTTTGTTGGTTTGTTGGTTTATTTGTTTGTTGGTTTGTAGGTTTGTTGGTTTGCTGGTTTATTTGTTTGTTAGTTTGTTGGTTTGTTGGCTTGTTGGTTTGTTGGTTTGTTGGTTTGTTGGTTTGTTGGTTTGTTTGTTTGTTGGTTTGTTGGTTTGTTGATTTGTTGGTTTGTTGATTTGTTTGTTTGTTGTTTTGTTCGTTTGTTGGCTTGTTGGTTTGTTGGTTTGTTGGTTTGTTGGTTTGTTTGTTTGTTGGTTTGTTGGTCTGTTGATTTGTTGGTTTGTTGATTTGTTTGTTTGTTGTTTTGTTCGTTTGTTGGCTTGTTGGTTTGTTGGCTTGTTGGCTTGTTTGTTTGTTGGCTTGTTGGTTTGTTTGTTTGTTGTTTTGTTGGTTTGTTGGTTTGTTCGTTTGTTGTTTTGTTGGTTTGTTGGTTTGTTTGTTTATTGGTTTGTTCGTTTGTTGGCTTATTGGTTTGTTGGCTTGTTGGTTTGTTGGTTTGCTGTTTTGTTCGTTTGTTGGTTTTTTGGTTTGTTGGTTTGCTGGTTTGTTCGTTTTTTAGTTTTTTGGTTTGCCGGTTTGTTGGTTTGTTCGCTTGTTGGTTTGTTGGTTTGTTGGTTTGTTGCTTTGTTGGTTTGTTGGTTTGTTGGTTTGCTGGTTTGTTGGTTTGTTGGTTTGTTGGTTTGTTGGTTTGTTGGTTTGTTTGTTTGTTGGGTTTTTGGTTTGTTGGTTTGTTGGTTTGTTGGTTTGTTGGTTAGTTGGCTTGTTGGCTTGTTGGATTGTTGGTTTGTTGGTTTGTTGGTTTGTTGGTTTGTTCGTTTGTTGGTTTGTTGGTTTGTTGGTTTGTTTGTTTGTTGGTTTGTTTGTTTGTTGGTTTGTTGGTTTGTTGGTTTGTTGGCTTGTTGGCTTGTTGGTTTATTGGTTTGTTGGTTTGTTGGTTTGTTGGCTTGTTGGTTTGTTGGTGTGTTGGTTTGTTGGTTTGTTGGTTTGTTGTTTTGTTTGTTTGTTGGTTTGTTCATTTGTTGGCTTGTTGGTTTGTTGGTTTGTTGGTTTGTTGGTTTGTTGGTTTATTGGTTTGTTGGTTTGTTGGTTTGTTGGCTTGTTGGTTTGTTGGTGTGTTGGTTTGTTGGTTTGTTGGTTTGTTGGTTTGTTGTTTTGTTTGTTTGTTGGTTTGTTCATTTGTTGGCTTGTTGGTTTGTTGGTTTGTTGGTTTGTTGGTTTGTTGGTTTGTTGGTTAGTTGGCTTGTTAGCTTGTTGGTTTGTTGGTTTGTTGGTTTGTTGGTTTGTTGGTTTGTTGGTTTGTTGGTTTGTTGGTTTGTTGGTTTGTTTGTTTGTTGGTTTGTTTGTTTGTTGGTTTGTTGGTTTGTTGGTTTGTTGGCTTGTTGGCTTGTTGGTTTATTGGTTTGTTGGTTTGTTGGTTTGTTGGCTTGTTGGTTTGTTGGTGTGTTGGTTTGTTGGTTTGTTGGTTTGTTGTTTTGTTTGTTTGTTGGTTTGTTCATTTGTTGGCTTGTTGGTTTGTTGGTTTGTTGGTTTGTTGGTTTGTTGGTTTATTGGTTTGTTGGTTTGTTGGTTTGTTGGCTTGTTGGTTTGTTGGTGTGTTGGTTTGTTGGTTTGTTGGTTTATTGGTTTGTTGGTTTGTTGGTTTGTTGGCTTGTTGGTTTGTTGGTGTGTTGGTTTGTTGGTTTGTTGGTTTGTTGGTTTGTTGTTTTGTTTGTTTGTTGGTTTGTTCATTTGTTGGCTTGTTGGTTTGTTGGTTTGTTTGTTACTGGGTTTGTTGGTTTGTCCGTTTGTTGGTTTGTTGGTTTATTTGTTTGTTGGTTTGTAGGTTTGTTGGTTTGCTGGTTTATTTGTTTGTTAGTTTGTTGGCTTGTTGGTTTGTTGGTTTGTTGGTTTGTTGGTTTGTTGGTTTGTTTGTTTGTTGGTTTGTTGGTTTGTTGATTTGTTGGTTTGTTGATTTGTTTGTTTGTTGTTTTGTTCGTTTGTTGGCTTGTTGGTTTGTTGGTTTGTTGGTTTGTTTGTTTGTTGGTTTGTTGGTTTGTTGATTTGTTGGTTTGTTGATTTGTTTGTTTGTTGTTTTGTTCGTTTGTTGGCTTGTTGGTTTGTTGGCTTGTTGGCTTGTTGGTTTGTTGGCTTGTTGGTTTGTTCGTTTGTTGTTTTGTTGGTTTGTTGGTTTGTTCGTTTGTTGTTTTGTTGGTTTGTTAGTTTGTTTGTTTATTGGTTTGGTTGTTTGTTGGTTTTTTGGTTTGTTGGTTTGTTGGTTTGTTGGTTTTTTAGTTTTTTGGTTTGCCGGTTTGTTGGTCTGTTCGCTTGTTGGTTTGTTGGTTTGTTGGTTTGTTGGTTTGTTGGTTTGTTGGTTTGTTGGTTTGTTGGTTTGCTGGTTTGTTGGTTTGTAGGTTTGTTGGTTTGTTGGTTTGTTTGTTTGTTGGGTTTTTGGTTTGTTGGTTTGTTGGTTTGTTGGTTGGTTGGTTAGTTGGCTTGTTGGCTTGTTGGTTTGTTGGTTTGTTGGTTTGTTGGTTTGTTGGTTTGTTGGTTTGTTGGTTTGTTGGTTTGTTGGTTTGTTTGTTTGTTGGTTTGTTTGTTTGTTGGTTTGTTGGTTTGTTGGTTTGTTGGTTTGTTGGCTTGTTGGCTTGTTGGTTTATTGGTTTGTTGGTTTGTTGGTTTGTTGGCTTGTTGGTTTGTTGGTGTGTTGGTTTGTTGGTTTGTTGGTTTGTTGTTGTGTTTGTTTGTTGGTTTGTTCATTTGTTGGCTTGTTGGTTTGTTGGTTTGTTGGTTTGTTGGTTTGTTGGTTTATTGGTTTGTTGGTTTGTTGGTTTGTTTAATTGTTGGTTTGTTGGTGTGTTGGTTTGTTGGTTTGTTGGTTTGTTGGTTTGTTGTTTTGTTTGTTTGTTTGTTTGTTGGTTTGTTCATTTGTTGGCTTGTTGGTTTGTTGGTTTGTTGGTTTGTTGGTTTGTTGGTTTATTTGTTTGTTGGTTTGTTTGTTTGTTGGTTTGTTGGTTTGTTGGTTTGTTTGTTTGTTGGTTTGTTGGTTTGTTCGTTTGTTGGTTTGTTGGCTTGTTGGTTTGTTGGTTTGTTGGTTTTTTGGTTTGTTGGTTTGTTTGTTTGTTGGTTTGTTCGTTTGTTGGCTTGTTGGTTTGTTGGCTTGTTGGCTTGTTGGTTTGTTCGTTTTTTGGTTTGTTGGCTTGTTGGTTTGTTGGTTTGTTGGTTTGTCGGTTTGTTGGTTTGTTGGTTTGTTGGTTAGTTTGTTTGTTGGTTTGTTCGTTTGTTGGCTTGTTGGTTTGTTGGCTTGTTGGCTTGTTGGTTTGTTATCTTGTTGGTTTGTTCGTTTGTTGGTTTAATAGTTTGTTAGTTTGTTGGATTGTTGGTTTGTTGGCTTCTTGGTTTTGTTGGTATGTTGGGTTGTTGCCTTATTGGTTTGTTGGTTTGTTGGTTTGTTGGTTTGTTGGTTTGTTGGTTTGTTGGTTTGTTGGTTTGTTGTTTTGTTGGTTTGTTTGTTTGTTGGATTGTTTGTTTGTTGGTTTGTTGGCTTGCTAGCTTATTGGTTTGTTGGTTTGTTGGCTAGTTGGTTTGTTGGTTTGTTGTTTTGTTGGTTTGTTGGTTTGTTGGTTTGTTGGTTTGTTGGTTTGTTGGTTTGTTGGTTTGTTGGTTTGTTGGTTTGTTTGTTTGTTTGTTTGTTGGTTTGTTCATTTGTTGGTTTTTTTGGTTTCTTGGCTTGTTGGCTTGTTGGTTTGTTGGTTTGTTGGCTTGTTAGTTTGTTGGTTTGTTGGTTTGTTGGTTGTTGATTTGTTGGTTTGGTTGTTTGTTCGTTTGTTGGTTTGTTGGTTTGTTGGTTTGTTGGTTTGTTGGTTTGTTCGTTTGTTTGTTTGTTGGTTTGTTGGTCTGTTGTTTTGTTGGTTTTTTTGGTTTGTTTGTTTGTTGGTTTGTTGGTTTGTTGGTTTGTTGGTTTGTTGGTCTGTCTGTTTGTTGGTTTGTTGGTTTGTTGGTTTGTTGGTGTGTTGGTTTGTTGGTTTGTTGGTTTGTTGGTTTGTTGGTTTGTTGGCTTGTTGGTTTGTTGGTTTGTTGGTTTTTTCGTTTGCTGGCTTGTTGGTTTGTTGGTTTGTTGGCTTGTTGGTTTGTTGGTTTGTTGGTTTGTTGGTTTGTTGGTTTGGTGGTTTGTTAGTTTGTTGGTTTGTTCGTTTGTTGGTTTGTTGGCTTGTTGGTTTGTTGGTTTGTTGGTTTGTTGGTTTGTTGGTTTGTTGGTTTGTTTGTTTGTTGGTTTGTTCGTTTGTTGGCTTGTTGGTTTGTTGGCTTGTTGGCTTGTTGGTTTGTTGGTTTTTTGGTTTGTTGGCTTGTTGGTTTGTTGGTTTGTTGGTTTGTCGGTTTGTTGGTTTGTTGGTTTGTTGGTTAGTTTGTTTGTTGGTTTATTCGTTTGTTGGCTTGTTGGTTTGTTGGTTTGTTGGTTTTTTGGTTTGTTGGTTTGTTTGTTTGTTGGTTTGTTCGTTTGTTGGCTTGTTGGTTTGTTGGCTTGTTGGCTTGTTGGTTTGTTCGTTTTTTGGTTTGTTGGCTTGTTGGTTTGTTGGTTTGTTGGTTTGTCGGTTTGTTGGTTTGTTGGTTTGTTGGTTAGTTTGTTTGTTGGTTTGTTCGTTTGTTGGCTTGTTGGTTTGTTGGCTTGTTGGCTTGTTGGTTTGTTGGTTTTTTGGTTTCTTGGCTTGTTGGTTTGTTGGTTTATTGGTTTATTTGTTTGTTCGTTTGTTGGCTTGTTGGTTTGTTATCTTGTTGGTTTGTTCGTTTGTTGGTTTAATAGTTTGTTAGTTTGTTGGATTGTTGGTTTGTTGGCTTCTTGGTTTTGTTGGTATGTTGGGTTGTTGACTTATTGGTTTGTTGGTTTGTTGGTTTGTTGGTTTGTTGGTTTGTTGGTTTGTTGTTTTGTTGGTTTGTTTGTTTGTTGGATTGTTGGTTTGTTGGTTTGTTGGCTTGCTAGCTTATTGGTTTGTTGGTTTGTTGGCTAGTTGGTTTGTTGGTTTGTTGTTTTGTTGGTTTGTTGGTTTGTTGGTTTGTTGGTTTGTTGGTTTGTTGGTTTGTTGGTTTGTTGGTTTGTTGGTTTGTTTGTTTGTTTGTTTGTTGGTTTGTTCATTTGTTGGTTTTTTTGGTTTCTTGGCTTGTTGGCTTGTTGGTTTGTTGGTTTGTTGGCTTGTTAGTTTGTTGGTTTGTTGGTTGTTGATTTGTTGGTTTGGTTGTTTGTTCGTTTGTTGGTTTGTTGGTTTGTTGGTTTGTTGGTTTGTTGGTTTGTTGGTTTGTTGGTTTGTTGGTTTGTTGGTTTGTTCGTTTGTTTGTTTGTTGGTTTGTTGGTTTGTTGTTTTGTTGGTTTTTTTGGTTTGTTTGTTTGTTGGTTTGTTGGTTTGTTGGTTTGTTGGTTTGTTGGTTTGTTGGTTTGTTGGTCTGTCTGTTTGTTGGTTTGTTGGTTTGTTGGTGTGTTGGTTTGTTGGTTTGTTGGTTTGTTGGTTTGTTGGCTTGTTGGTTTGTTGGTTTGTTGGTTTTTTCGTTTGCTGGCTTGTTGGTTTGTTGGTTTGTTGGCTTGTTGGTTTGTTGGTTTGTTGGTTTGTTGGTTTGTTGGTTTGGTGGTTTGTTAGTTTGTTGGTTTGTTCGTTTGTTGGTTTGTTGGCTTGTTGGTTTGTTGGTTTGTTGGTTTGTTGGTTTGTTGGTTTGTTGGTTTGTTTGTTTGTTGGTTTGTTCGTTTGTTGGCTTGTTGGTTTGTTGGCTTGTTGGCTTGTTGGTTTGTTGGTTTTTTGGTTTGTTGGCTTCTTGGTTTGTTGGTTTGTTGGTTTGTCGGTTTGTTGGTTTGTTGGTTTGTTGGTTAGTTTGTTTGTTGGTTTATTCGTTTGTTGGCTTGTTGGTTTGTTGGCTTGTTGGCTTGTTGGTTTGTTGGTTTTTTGGTTTCTTGGCTTGTTGGTTTGTTGGTTTATTGGTTTATTTGTTTGTTCGTTTGTTGGCTTGTTGGTTTGTTATCTTGTTGGTTTGTTCGTTTGTTGGTTTAATAGTTTGTCAGTTTGTTGGATTGTTGGTTTGTTGGCTTGTTGGTTTTGTTGGTTTGTTGGGTTGTTGATTTATTGGTTTGTTGGTTTGTTGGTTTGTTGGTTTGTTGGTTTGTTGGTTTGTTGGTTTGTTGGTTTGTTGTTTTTTTGGTTTGTTTGTTTGTTGGATTGTTGGTTTGTTGGTTTGTTGGCTTGCTAGCTTATTGGTTTGTTGGTTTGTTGGCTAGTTGGTTTGTTGGTTTGTTGTTTTGTTGGTTTGTTGGTTTGTTGGTTTGTTGGTTTGTTGGTTTGTTGGTTTGTTGGTTTGTTGGTTTGTTGGTTTGTTTGTTTGTTTGTTTGTTGGTTTGTTCATTTGTTGGTTTTTTTGGTTTCTTGGCTTGTTGGCTTGTTGGTTTGTTGGTTTGTTGGCTTGTTAGTTTGTGGGTTTGTTGGTTTGTTGGTTTGTTGGTTGTTGATTTGTTGGTTTGGTTGTTTGTTCGTTTGTTGGTTTGTTGGTTTGTTGGTTTGTTGGTTTGTTGGTTTGTTGGTTTGTTGGTTTGTTGGTTTGTTCGTTTGTTTGTTTGTTGGTTTGTTGGTTTGTTGTTTTGTTGGTTTTTTGGTTTGTTTGTTTATTGGTTTGTTGGTTTGTTGGTTTGTTGGTTTGTTGGTCTGTCTGTTTGTTGGTTTGTTGGTTTGTTCGTTTGTTGGTTTGTTGGTTTGTTGGTTTGTTGGTTTATTGGTTTGTTTGTTTGTTGGTTTGTTGGTTTGTTGGTTTGTTCGTTTGTTGGTTTTTTGGTTTGTTGGTTTATTGGTTTGTTGGTTTTTTAGTTTGTCGGTTTGTTGGCTTGTTGGTTTGAAATCTTGTTGGTTTGTTCGTTTGTTGGTTTATTAGTTTGTTAGTTTGTTGGTTTGTTGGTTTGTTGGCTTGTTGGTTTGTTGATTTGTTGGTTTGTTGGTTTGTTGGTTTGTTGGTTTGTTGGTTTGTTGGTTTGTTGGTTTGTTAGTTTGTTTGTTTGTTGGTTTGTTGGTTTGTTGGCTTGTTGGCTTGTTGGTTTGTTGGTTGGTTGGTTTGTTGGTTTGTTGGCTTGTTGGTTTGTTGGTGTGTTGGTGTGTTGGTGTGTTGGTTTGTTGGTTTGTTGGTTTGTTGGTTTGTTGTTTTGTCTGTCTGTTGGTTTGTTCATTTGTTGGCTTGTTGGTTTGTTGATTTGTTGGTTTGTTGGTTTGTTGGTTTATTTGTTTGTTGGTTTGTTTGTTTGTTGGTTTGTTGGTTTGTTTGTTTGTTGGTTTGTTCGTTTGTTGGCTTGTTGGTTTGTTGGCTTGTTGGCTTGTTGGTTTGTTGGTTTGTTGGTTTGTTGGTTTGTTGGTTTGTTGGTTTGTTGGTTTGTTGGTTTGTTCGTTTGTTCGTTTGTTGGTTTGTTGGTTTGTTAGCTTGTTGGTTTGTTTGTTTGTTGGTTTGTTCGTTTGTTGGTTTGTTGGTTTGTTGGTTTGTTGGTTTGTTGGTTTGTTGGTTTGTTCGTTTGTTGGTTTGTTGGTTTGTAGGTTTGTTGGTTTGTTGGTTTGTTGGTTTGTTGGTTTGTTGGTTTGTTTTTTGGTCGGCTAGTTGGTTTGTTGGTTTGTTGGTTTGTTCGTTTGTTGGTTTGTTGGTTTGTTCGTTTGTTGGTTTGCTGGTTTGTTGGTTTTTAGGTTTGTTTGTTTGTTGGTTTGTTCGTTTGTTGGCTAGTTGGTTTGTTGGCTTGTTGGCTTGTTTGTTTGTTGGTTTGTTGGTTTGTTGGCTTGTTGGTTTGCTGGTTTATTGGCTTGTTCGTTTGTTGGTTTGTTGGTTTGTTGGCTTGTTGGTTTGTTGTTTCTTGGTTTGTTCGTTTGTTAGTTTGTTGGTTTGTTTGTTTGTTGGTTTGTTGGTTTGTTGGTTTGTTGGTTTGTTAGTTTGTTGGTTTGTTGGTTTGTTGGTTTGTTGGTTTGTTCGTTTGTTGGTTTGTTGGTTTGTAGGTTTGTTGGTTTGTTGGTTTGTTGGTTTGTTGGTTTGTTGGTTTGTTTTTTTGTCGGCTAGTTGGTTTGTTGGCTTGTTGGTTTGTTGGCTTGTTGGCTTGTTAGTTTGTTGGTTTGTTGGTTTGTTGGTTTGTTGGTTTGTTGGTTTTTTGTTTTGTTGGCTTGTTGGTTTGTTGGTTTGTTTGTTACTGAGTTTGTTGGTTTGTCCGTTTGTTGGTTTGTTAGTTTATTTGTTTGTTGGTTTGTAGGTTTGTTGGTTTGCTGGTTTATTTGTTTGTTAGTTTGTTGGTTTGTTGGCTTGTTGGTTTGTTGGTTTGTTGGTTTGTTGGTTTGTTGGTTTGTTTGTTTGTTGCTTTGTTGGTTTGTTGATTTGTTGGTTTGTTGATTTGTTTGTTTGTTGTTTTGTTCGTTTGTTGGCTTGTTGGTTTGTTGGTTTGTTGGTTTGTTGGTTTGTTTGTTTGTTGGTTTGTTGGTTTGTTGATTTGTTGGTTTGTTGATTTGTTTGTTTGTTGTTTTGTTCGTTTGTTGGCTTGTTGGTTTGTTGGCTTGTTGGCTTGTTGGTTTGTTGGCTTGTTGGTTTGTTCGTTTGTTGTTTTGTTGGTTTGTTGGTTTGTTCGTTTGTTGTTTTGTTGGTTTGTTGGTTTGTTTGTTTATTGGTTTGTTCGTTTGTTGGCTTGTTGGTTTGTTGGCTTGTTGGTTTGTTGGTTTGCTGTTTTGTTCGTTTGTTGGTTTTTTGGTTTGTTGGTTTGCTGGTTTGTTGGTTTTTTTAGTTTTTTGGTTTGCCGGTTTGTTGGTCTGTTCGCTTGTTGGTTTGTTGGTTTGTTGCTTTGTTGGTTTGTTGGTTTGTTGGTTTGCTGGTTTGTTGGTTTGTTGGTTTGTTGGTTTGTTGGTTTGTTGGTTTGTTTGTTTGTTGGGTTTTTGGTTTGTTGGTTTGTTGGTTTGTTGGTTTGTTGGTTAGTTGGCTTGTTGGCTTGTTGGTTTGTTGGTTTGTTGGTTTGTTGGTTTGTTGGTTTGTTGGTTTGTTGGTTTGTTGGTTTGTTGGTTTGTTTGTTTGTTGGTTTGTTTGTTTGTTGGTTTGTTGGTTTGTTGGTTTGTTGGCTTGTTGGCTTGTTGGTTTATTGGTTTGTTGGTTTGTTGGTTTGTTGGCTTGTTGGTTTGTTGGTGTGTTGGTTTGTTGGTTTGTTGGTTTGTTGTTTTGTTTGTTTGTTGGTTTGTTCATTTGTTGGCTTGTTGGTTTGTTGGTTTGTTGGTTTGTTGGTTTGTTGGTTTATTGGTTTGTTGGTTTGTTGGTTTGTTGGCTTGTTGGTTTGTTGGTGTGTTGGTTTGTTGGTTTGTTGGTTTGTTGGTTTGTTGGTTTGTTGTTTTGTTTGTTTGTTGGTTTGTTCATTTGTTGGCTTGTTGGTTTGTTGGTTTGTTGGTTTGTTGGTTTGTTGGTTTATTTGTTTGTTGGTTTGTTTGTTTGTTGGTTTGTTGGTTTGTTGGTTTGTTTGTTTGTTGGTTTGTTCGTTTGTTGGCTTGTTGGTTTGTTGGCTTGTTGGCTTGTTGGTTTGTTGGTTTGTTGGTTTGTTGGTTTGTTGGTTTGTTGGTGTGTTCCTTTGTTGGTTTATTGGTTTGTTGGTTTGTTGGTTTGTTCGTTTGTTCGTTTGTTGGTTTGTTGGTTTGTTGGTTTGTTAGCTTGTTAGTTTGTTTGTTTGTTGGTTTGTTCGTTTGTTGGCTTGATGGTTTGTTGGTTTTTGGTTACTTGGTTTGTTGGTTTGTTGGTTTGTTCGTTTGTTGGTTTGTTGGTTTGTTGGTTTGTTCGTTTGTTGGTTTGCTGGTTTGTTGGTTTTTAGGTTTGTTTTTTTGTTGGTTTGTTCGTTTGTTGGCTTGTTGGTTTGTTGGCTTGTTGGCTTGTTGGTTTGTTGGTTTGTTGGTTTGTTGGCTTGTTGGTTTATTGGTTTATTGGTTTCTTAGTTTGTTGGTTTGTTGGTTTGTTGGCTTGTTGGTTTGTTGTTTGTTGGTTTGTTCGTTTGTTGGTTTGTTGGTTTGTTCGTTTGTTGGTTTGTTGGTTTGTTGGTTTGTTGGTTTGTTGGTTTGTTGGTTTGTTGGTTTGTTGGTTTGTTGGTTTGTTCGTTTGTTCGTTTGTTGGTTTGTTGGTTTGTTGGTTTGTTGGTTTGTTGGTTTGTTGGTTTGTTGGTTTGTTTTTTTGTCGGCTAGTTGGTTTGTTGTCTTGTTGGTTTGTTGGCTTGTTGGCTTGTTGGCTTGTTGGTTTGTTGGTTTGTTGGTTTGTTGGTTTGTTGGTTTTTTGTTTTGTTGGCTTGTTGGTTTGTTGGTTTGTTGGTTACTGGGTTTGTTAGTTTGTCCGTTTGTTGGTTTGTTGTTTTATTTGTTTGTTGGTTTGTAGGTTTGTTAGTTTGCTGGTTTATTTGTTTTTGGTTCGTTGGTTTGTTGGCTTGTTGGTTTGTTGGTTTGTTGGTTTGTTGGTTTGTTTGTTTGTTGGTTTGTTGGTTTGTTGATTTGTTGGTTTGTTGATTTGTTTGTTTGTTGTTTTGTTTGTTTGTTGGCTTGTTGGTTTGTTGGCTTGTTGGCTTGTTGATTTGTTGGCTTGTTGGTTTGTTCGTTAGTTGTTTTGTTGGTTTGTTGGTTTGTTCGTTTGTTGTTTTGTTGGTTTGTTGGTTTGTTTGTTTATTGGTTTGTTCGTTTGTTGGCTTGTTGGTTTGTTGGCTTGTTGGCTTGTTGGTTTGTTGATTTGTTGGTTTGCTGGTTTGTTGGTTTGTTGGTTTGTTGGTTTGTTGGTTTGTTCGTTTGTTCGTTTGTTGGTTTGTTGGTTTGGCTTTTTGTTGGTTTGTTGGCTTGTTGTTTTGTATGTTTGTTGGTTTGTTCGTTTGTTGGCTTGTTGGTTTGTTGGTTTGTTGGTTTTTTAGTTTGTTGGTTTGTTGGTTTGTTGGTTTGTTGGTTTGTTTGTTTGTTGGTTTGTTGGTTTGTTGGTTTGTTGTTTTATTTGTTTGTTGGTTTGTTGCTTTGTTGGTTTTTTGGTTTGTTTGTTTGTTGGTTTGTTGGTTTGTTAGTTTGTTGGTTTGTTGGTTTGTTTGTTTGTTGGTTTGTTGGTTTGTTCGTTTGTTGGTTTGTTGGTTTCTTGGTTTGTTTGTGTGTTGTTTTGTTCGTTTGTTGGCTTGTTGGTTTGTTGGCTTGTTGGCTTGTTGATTTGTTGGCTTGTTGGTTTGTTCGTTAGTTGTTTTGTTGGTTTGTTGGTTTGTTCGTTTGTTGATTTGTTTGTTTGTTGGTTTGTTTGTTTATTGGTTTGTTCGTTTGTTGGCTTGTTGGTTTGTTGGCTTGTTGGCTTGTTGGTTTGTTGATTTGTTGGTTTGCTGGTTTGTTGGTTTGTTGGTTTGTTGGTTTGTTGGTTTGTTGGTTTGTTCGTTTGTTGGTTTGTTGGTTTGTTGGTTTGGCTTTTTGTTGGTTTGTTGGCTTGTTGTTTTGTATGTTTGTTGGTTTGTTGGCTTGTTGGTTTGTTGGTTTGTTGGTTTTTTGGTTTGTTGGTTTGTTGGTTTGTTGGTTTGTTTGTTTGTTGGTTTGTTGGTTTGTTGGTTTGTTGGTTTGTTGGTATGTTGGTTTGTTGGTTTGTTCGTTTGTTGGTTTGTTCGTTTGTTCGTTTGTTCGTTTGTTGGTTTGTTGGTTTGTTGGTTTGTTTGTTTGTTGGTTTGTTGGTTTGTTGGTTAGTTGTTTTGTTGGTTTGTTGGATTGTTGGTTTGGTTGTTTGTTGGTTTGTTCGTTTGTTGGTTTGTTGGTTTGTTGGTTTGTTGGTTTGTTGGTTTGTTGGTTTGTTGAATTGTTCATTTGTTTGTTTGTTGGTTTGTTGGTTTGTTGCTTTGTTGGTTTTTTGGTTTGTTTGTTTGTTGGTTTGTTGGTTTGTTTGTTTGTTGGTTTGTTGGTTTGTTCGTTTGTTGGTTTGTTGGTTTCTTGGTTTGTTGGTTTATTGGATTGTTTGTTTGTTGGTTTGTTGGTTTGTTAGTTTGTTCGTTTGTTGGGTTTTTGGTTTGTTGGTTTGTTGGTTTGTTGGTTTTTTAGTTTGTTGGTTTGTCGGTTTGTTGGTTTGTTCGCTTGTTAGTTTGTTGGTTTGTTGGTTTGTTGGTTTGTTGGTTTGTTGGTTTGTTGGTTTGTTAGTTTGTTGGTTTGTTGGTTTGTTGGTTTGTTGGTTTGTTTGTTTGTTTAGTTTTTGGTTTGTTGGTTTGTTGGTTTGTTGGTTTGTTGGGTAGTTGGCTTGTTGGCTTGTTGATTTTTGGTTTGTTGGTTTGTTGGTTTGGTGGTTTGTTGGTTTGTTGGTTTGTTGGTTTGTTTGTTTGTTGGTTTGTTTGTTTGTTGGTTTGTTGGTTTGTTGGTTTGTTGGCTTGTTGGCTTGTTGGTTTATTGGTTTGTTGGTTTGTTAGCTTGTTGGTTTGTTGGTTTGTTGGTTTGTTGGTTTTTTGGCTTATTAAGTTGTTGGTTTGTTGGTTTGTTGGTTTGTTGGTTTGTTCGTTGGTTCGTTTGTTGGTTTGTTGGTTTGTTATTTTGTTTGTTTGTTGGTTTGTTGGTTTGTTTGTTTGTTGGTTTGTTGGTTTGTTGGTTTGTTGGCTTGTTGGTTTCTTGGCTTGTTGGTTTGTTGGTTTGTTGGTTTGTTGGTTTGTTGGTTTGTTGGTTTGTTGGTTTGTTGGTTTGTTGGTTTGTTGGTTTGTTATTTTGTTGGTTTGTTTATTTGTTGGTTTGTTGGTTTGTTTGTTTGTTTGTTTGTTTATTTGTTGGTTTGTTGGTTCGTTGGTTTGTTGGTTATTTTGTTTGGTGGTTTGTTCGTTTGTTGGTTTGTTGGTTTGTTGGTTTGTTGTTTTGTTGGTTTGTTGGTTTGTTTGTTTGTTGGTTTGTTGGTTTGTTGGTTTGTTTGTTTGTTGGTTTGTTGGTTTGTTGGTTTGTTGGTTTGTTGGTTTGTTGGCTTATTGGCTTGTTGGTTTGTTGGTTTGTTGGCTTCTTGGTTTGTTGGTTTGTTGGTTTGGTGGTTTGTTGGTTTGGTGGTTTGGTGGTTTGTTGGTTTGTTTGTTTGTTGGTTTGTTCGTTTGTTGGTTTGGTGGTTTGTTGGTTTGCTGGTTTGTTCGTTTGTTTGTTTGTTGGTTTGTTGGTTTGTTGCTTTGTTGGTTTGTTGGTTTGTTTGTTTGTTGGTTTGTTGGTTTGTTGGTTTGTTGGTTTGTTTGTTTGTTGGTTTGTTGGTTTCTTGGTTTGTTGGTCTATTGGTTTGTTTGTTTGTTGGTTTGTTGGTTTGTTGGTTTGTTCGTTGGTTAGTCTTGTGGTTTGTTGGTTTGTTGTGGGTTTTTTAGTTTGTTGGTTTGTCGGTTTGTTGGTTTGTTCGTTTGTTGGTTTGTTGGTTTGTTGGTTTGTTGGTTTGTTGGTTTGTTGGTTTGCTGGTTTATTGGTTTGTTGGTTTGTTCATTTGTTGGGTTTTTGGTTTGTTGGTTCGTTGGTTTGTTGGTTAGTTGGATTGTTGGCTTTTTGGTTTGTTGGTTTGTTGGTTCGTTGGTTTGTTGGTTTGTTTGTTTGTTGGTTGGTTGGTTTGTTTGTTTGTTGGTTTGTTGGTTTGTTGGTTTGTTGGCTTATTGGCTTGTTGGTTTGTTGGTTTGTTGGTTTGTTGGTTTGTTGGCTTGTTGGTTTGTTGGTTTGTTGGTTTGTTCGTTTGTTGGTTTGTCCGTTTGTTGGTTTGTTGGTTTGTTGGTTTGTTGGCTTGTTGGCTTATTGGTTTGTTGGTTTTTTGGCTTGTTGGTTAGTAGGTTTGTTGGTTTGTTGGTTTGTTGGTTTGTTGGTTTGTTGGTTTGTTCGTTTGTTCGTTTGTTGGTTTGTTTGTTTGCTGGTTTGTTCGTTTGTTGGTTTTTTGGTTTGTTGGCTTGTTGGCTTGTTGGATTGTTGGTTTGTTGGCTTGTTGGTTTGTTGGTTTGTTGGTTTGTTGGTTTGTTGGTTTGGTGGTTTGTTGGTTTGTTGGTTTATTTGTTTGTTAGTTTGTTTGTTTGTTAGTTTGTTGGTTTGTTGGTTTGTTGGTTTGTTGGTTTGTTCGTTTGTTTGTTTGTTGGTTTGTTGGTTTGTTGCTTTGTTGGTTTTTTGGTTTGTTTGTTTATTGGTTTGTTGGTTTGTTGGTTTGTTTGTTTGTTGGTTTCTTGGTTTGTTCGTTTGTTGGTTTGTTGGTTTCTTGGTTTGTTGGTTTATTGGTTTGTTTGTTTGTTGGTTTGTTGGTTTGTTGGCTTGTTCGTTTGTTGGTTTTTTGGTTTGTTGGGTTGTTGGTTTGTTGGTTTTTTAGTTTGTTGGTTTGTCGGTTTGTTGGTTTGTTGGTTTGTTGGTTTGTTGGTTTGTTGGTTTGTTGGTTCGTTGGTTTGTTGGTTTGTTGGTTTGTTGGTTTGTTGGTTTGTTGGTTTGTTGGTTTGTTGGTTTGTTGGTTTGTTGGTTTGTTGGTTTCTTGGTTTGTTGGTTTGTTGGTTTGTTCGTTTGTTGGGTTTTTGGTTTGTTGGTTTGTTGGTTTGTTGATTAGTTGGCTTGTTGGCTTGTTGGTTTGTTGGTTTGTTGGTTTGTTGGTTTGTTGGTTTGTTGGTTTGTTGGTTTGTTGGTTTGTTGGTTTGTTGGTTTGTTGGTTTGTTGGTTTGTTGGTTTGTTGGTTTGTTGGTTTGGTTGTTTGTTGGTTTGTTTGTTTGTTGGTTTGTTGGTTTGTTGGTTTGTTGGCTTGTTGGCTTGTTGGTATGTTGGTTTGTTGGTTTGTTGGTTTGATGGCTTGTTGGTTTGTTGGTTTGTTGGTTTGTTCGTTTGTTGGTTTGTCCGTTAGTTGGTCTGTTGGTTTGTTGGCTTGTTGGCTTGTTGGTTTGTTGGTTTTTTTGGCTTATTGATTTGTTGGTTTGTTGGTTTGTTCGTTTGTTCGTTTGTTGGTTTGTTGGTTTGTTTGTTTGTTGGTTTGTTGGTTTGTTGGTTTGTTGGCTTGTAGGTTTCTTGGCTTGTTGGTTTGTTGGTTTGTTGGTTTGTTGGTTTGTTGGTTTGTTGGTTTGTTGGTTTGTTGGTTTGTTGGTTTGTTGGTTTGTTGGTTTGTTGGTTTGTTGGTTTGTTGGTTTGTTGGTTTGTTGTTTGTTGGTTTGTTTGTTTGTTGGTTTGTTGGTTTGTTTGTTTGTTGGTTTGTTGGTTTGTTGGCTTGTTGGCTTCTAGGTTTGTTGGTTTGTTGGCTTGTTGGGTTGTTGGTTTGTTGGTTTGTAGGTTTGTAGGTTTGTTGGTTTGGTGGTTTGTTGGTTTGTTTGTTAGTTGGTTTGTTCGTTTTTTGGTTTGTTGGTTTGGTGGTTTGTTGGTTTGTTGGTTTGTTCGTTTGTTTGTTTGTTGGTTTGTTGGTTTGTTGCTTTGTTGGTTTGTTGGTTTGTTTGTTTGTTGGTTTGTTGGTTTGTTGGTTTGTTTGTTTGTTGGTTTGTTGGTTTCTTGGTTTGTTGGTTTATTGGTTTGTTTGTTTATTGGTTTGTTGGTTTGTTCGTTTATTGGTTTGTTTGTTTGTTGGTTTGTTGGTTTGTTGGTTTGTTGGTTTGTTGGTTTGTTGGTTTGTTCGTTTATTGGTTTGTTTGTTTGTTGGTTTGTTGGTTTTTTGGTTTGTTCGTTTGTTAGTCTTTTGGTTTGTTGGTTTGTTGTGGGTTTTTTAGTTTGTTGGTTTGTCGGTTAGTTTGTTTATTGGTTTGTTGGTTTGTTGGTTTGTTCGTTTATTGGTATGTTTGTTTGTTGTTTTGTTGGTTTGTTGGTTTGTTCGTTTGTTAGTCTTTTGGTTTGTTGGTTTGTTGTGGGTTTTTTAGTTTGTTGGTTTTTCGGTTTGTTGGTTTGTTCGTTTATTGGTTGGTTGGTTTTCTGGTTTGTTGGTTTGTTGATATGTTGGTTTGTTGGTTTGTTGGTTTGTTGGTTTGTTGGTTTGTTGGTTTGTTGGTTTGTTCGTTTGTTGGGTTTTTGGTTTGTTGGTTTGTTGGTTTATTGGTTAGTTGGCTGGTTGGCTTGTTGGTTTGTTGGTTTGCTGGTTTGTTGGTTTGTTGGTTTGTTGGTTTGTTGGTTTGTTTGTTTGTTGGTTTGTTGGTATGGTGGTTTGTTGGTTTGTTCGTTTGTTGGTTTGTTCGTTTGTTCGTTTGTTCGTTTGTTGGTTTGTTGGTTTGTCGGTTAGTTTGTTTATTGGTTTGTTGGTTTGTTGGTTTGTTCGTTTATTGGTATGTTTGTTTGTTGTTTTGTTGGTTTGTTGGTTTGTTCGTTTGTTAGTCTTTTGGTTTGTTGGTTTGTTGTGGGTTTTTTAGTTTGTTGGTTTTTCGGTTTGTTGGTTTGTTCGTTTATTGGTTGGTTGGTTTTCTGGTTTGTTGGTTTGTTGATATGTTGGTTTGTTGGTTTGTTGGTTTGTTGGTTTGTTGGTTTGTTGGTTTGTTGGTTTGTTCGTTTGTTGGGTTTTTGGTTTGTTGGTTTGTTGGTTTATTGGTTAGTTGGCTGGTTGGCTTGTTGGTTTGTTGGTTTGCTGGTTTGTTGGTTTGTTGGTTTGTTGGTTTGTTGGTTTGTTTGTTTGTTGGTTTGTTGGTATGGTGGTTTGTTGGTTTGTTCGTTTGTTGGTTTGTTCGTTTGTTCGTTTGTTCGTTTGTTGGTTTGTTGGTTTGTTGGTTTGTTGGTTTGTTGGTTTGTTTGTTTGTTGGTTTGTTCGTTTGTTGGTTTTTTGGTTTGTTGGCTTGTTGGCTTGTTGGTTTGTTGGTTTGTTGGCTTGTTAGTTTGTTGGTTTGTTGGTTAGTTGTTTTGTTGGTTTGTTGGATTGTTGGTTTGGTTGTTTGTTGGTTTGTTGGTTTGTAGGTTTGTTCATTTGTTTGTTTGTTGGTTTGTTGGTTTGTTGCTTTGTTGGTTTTTTGTTTTGTTTGTTTGTTGGTTTGTTGGTTTGTTAGTCTGTTGGTTTGTTGGTTTGTTTGTTTGTTGGTTTGTTGGTTTGTTCGTTTGTTGGTTTGTTGGTTTCTTGGTTTGTTGGTTTATTGGATTGTTTGTTTGTTGGTTTGTTGGTTTGTTAGTTTGTTCGTTTGTTGGGTTTTTGGTTTGTTGGTTTGTTGGTTTGTTGGTTTTTTAGTTTGTTGGTTTGTCGGTTTGTTGGTTTGTTTGCTTGTTAGTTTGTTGGTTTGTTGGTTTGTTGGTTTGTTGGTTTGTTAGTTTGTTGGTTTGTTGGTTTGTTGGTTTGTTGGTTTGTTTGTTTGTTAAGTTTTTGGTTTGTTGGTTTGTTGGGTAGTTGGCTTGTTGGCTTGTTGGTTTTTGGTTTGTTGGTTTGTTGGTTTGGTGGTTTGTTGGTTTGTTGGTTTGTTGGTTTGTTGGTTTGTTTGTTTGTTGGTTTGTTTGTTTGTTGGTTTGTTGGTTTGTTGGTTTGTTGGCTTGTTGGCTTGTTGGCTTGTTGGTTTATTGGTTTGTTGGTTTGTTGGTTTGTTAGCTTGTTGGTTTGTTGGTTTGTTGGTTTGTTGGTTTGTTGGTTTTTTGGCTTATTAATTTGTTGGTTTGTTGGTTTGTTGGTTTGTTCGTTGGTTCGTTTGTTGGTTTGTTGGTTTGTTATTTTGTTTGTTTGTTGGTTTGTTGGTTTGTTTGTTTGTTGGTTTATTGGTTTGTTGGTTTGTTGGCTTGTTGGTTTCTTGGCTTGTTGGTTTGTTGGTTTGTTGTTTTGTTGGTTTGTTGGTTTGTTGGTTTGTTGGTTTGTTGGTTTGTTGGTTTGTTGGTTTGTTATTTTGTTGGTTTGTTGGTTTGTTGGTTTGTTGGTTTGTTTGTTTGTTTGTTTGTTTATTTGTTGGTTTGTTGGTTCGTTGGTTTGTTGGTTATTTTGTTTGGTGGTTTGTTCGTTTGTTGGTTTGTTGGTTTGTTGGTTTGTTGTTTTGTTGGTTTGTTGGTTTGTTTGTTTGTTGATTTGTTGGTTTGTTTGTTTGTTGGTTTGTTGGTTTGTTGGTTTGTTGGTTTGTTGGTTTGTTGGCTTGTTGGCTTGTTGGTTTGTTGGTTTGTTGGCTTGCTGGTTTGTTGGGTTGTTGGTTTGGTGGTTTGTTGGTTTGGTGGTTTGCTGGTTTGTTGGTTTGTTTGTTTGTTGGTTTGTTCGTTTGTTGGTTTGGTGGTTTGTTGGTTTGCTGGTTTGTTCGTTTGTTTGTTTGTTGGTTTGTTGGTTTGTTGCTTTGTTGGTTTGTTGGTTTGTTTGTTTGTTGGTTTGTTGGTTTGTTGGTTTGTTGGTTTGTTTGTTTGTTGGTTTGTTTGTTTGTTGGTTTGTTGGTTTCTTGGTTTGTTGGTCTATAGGTTTGTTTGTTTGTTGGTTTGTTGGTTTGTTGGTTTGTTCGTTGGTTAGTCTTGTGGTTTGTTGGTTTGTTGTGGGTTTTTTAGTTTGTTGGTTTGTCGGTTTGTTGGTTTGTTCGTTTGTTGGTTTGTTGGTTTGTTGGTTTGTTGGTTTGTTGGTTTGTTGGTTTGCTGGTTTATTGGTTTGTTGGTTTGTTCATTTGTTGGGTTTTTGGTTTGTTGGTTCGTTGGTTTGTTGGTTAGTTGGATTGCTGGCTTTTTGGTTTGTTGGTTTGTTGGTTCGTTGGTTTGTTGGTTTGTTTGTTTGTTGGTTGGTTGGTTTGTTTGTTTGTTGGTTTGTTCGTTTGTTGGCTTGTTGGCTTGTTGGTTTGTTGGTTTGTTGGTTTGTTGGCTTGTTGGTTTGTTGGTTTGTTGGTTTGTTCGTTTGTTGGTTTGTCCGTTTGTTGGTTTGTTGGTTTGTTGGTTTGTTGGCTTGTTGGCTTATTGGTTTGTTGGTTTTTTGGCTTGTTGGTTAGTAGGTTTGTTGGTTTGTTGGTTTGTTGGTTTGTTGGTTTGTTCGTTTGTTCGTTTGTTGGTTTGTTTGTTTGCTGGTTTGTTCGTTGGTTAGTCTTGTGGTTTGTTGGTTTGTTGTGGGTTTTTTAGTTTGTTGGTTTGTCGGTTTGTTGGTTTGTTCGTTTGTTGTTTTTTTGGTTTGTTGGCTTGTTGGCTTGTTGGATTGTTGGTTTGTTGGCTTGATGGTTTGTTGGTTTGTTGGTTTGTTGGTTTGTTGGTTTGTTGGTTTGTTGGTTTGTTGGTTTATTTGTTTGTTAGTTTGTTTGTTTGTTGGTTTGTTGGTTTGTTGGTTTGTTGGTTTGTTGGTTTGTTGGTTTGTTCGTTTGTTTGTTTGTTGGTTTGTTGGTTTGTTGCTTTGTTGGTTTTTTGGTTTGTTTGTTTATTGGTTTGTTGGTTTGTTGGTTTGTTGGTTTGTTTGTTTGTTGGTTTCTTGGTTTGTTCGTTTGTTGGTTTGTTGGTTTCTTGGTTTGTTGGTTTATTGGTTTGTTTGTTTGTTGGTTTGTTGGTTTGTTGGCTTGTGCGTTTGTTGGTTTTTTGGTTTGTTGGGTTGTTGGGTTGTTGGTTTGTTGGTTTTTTAGTTTGTTGGTTTGTCGGTTTGTTGGTTTGTTGGTTTGTTGGTTTGTTGGTTTGTTGGTTTGTTGGTTTGTTGGTTTGTTGGTTTGTTGGTTTGTTGGTTTGTTGGTTTGTTGGTTTCTTGGTTTGTTGGTTTGTTGGTTTGTTCGTTTGTTGGGTTTTTGGTTTGTTGCTTTGTTGGTTTGTTGATTAGTTGGCTTGTTGGCTTGTTGGTTTGTTGGTTTGTTGGTTTGTTGGTTTGTTGGTTTGTTGGTTTGTCGGTTTGTTGGTTTGTTGGTTTGTTTGTTTGTTGGTTTGTTTGTTTGTTAGTTTGTTGGTTTGTTGGTTTGTTGGCTTGTTGGCTTGTTGGTATGTTGGTTTGTTGGTTTGTTGGTTTGTTGGCTTGTTGGTTTGTTGGTTTGTTGGTTTGTTCGTTTGTTGGTTTGTCCGTTAGTTGGTCTGTTGGTTTGTTGGCTTGTTGGCTTGTTGGTTTGTTGGTTTTTTGGCTTATTGATTTGTTGGTTTGTTGGTTTGTTCGTTTGTTCGTTTGTTGGTTTGTTGGTTTGTTGGTTTGTTGGTTTGTTTGTTTGTTGGTTTGTTGGTGTGTTTTTTTGTTGGTTTGTTGGTTTGTTGGTTTGTTGGCTTGTAGGTTTCTTGGCTTGTTGGTTTGTTGGTTTGTTGGTTTGTTGGTTTGTTGGTTTGTTGGTTTGTTGGTTTGTTGGTTTGTTGGTTTGTTGGTTTGTTGGTTTGTTGGTTTGTTGGTTTGTTGGTTTGTTGTTTGTTGGTTTGTTTGTTTGTTGGTTTTTTGGTTTGTTTGTTTGTTGGTTTGTTGGTTTGTTGGCTTGTTGGCTTCTAGGTTTGTTGGTTTGTTGGCTTGTTGGTATGTTGGTTTGTTGGTTTGTAGGTTTGTAGGTTTGTTGGTTTGGTGGTTTGTTGGTTTGTTTGTTAGTTGGTTTGTTCGTTTTTTGGTTTGTTGGTTTGGCGGTTTGTTGGTTTGTTGGTTTGTTCGTTTGTTTGTTTGTTGGTTTGTTGGTTTGTTGCTTTATTGGTTTGTTGGTTTGTTTGTTTGTTGGTTTGTTGGTTTGTTGGTTTGTTTGTTTGTTGGTTTGTTGGTTTCTTGGTTTGTTGGTTTATTGGTTTGTTTGTTTATTGGTTTGTTGGTTTGTTGGTTTGTTCGTTTATTGGTTTGTTTGTTTGTTGGTTTGTTGGTTTGTTGGTTTGTTGGTTTGTTGGTTTGTTGGTTTGTTGGTTTGTTGGTTTGTTATTTTGTTGGTTTGTTGGTTTGTTGGTTTGTTGGTTTGTTTGTTTGTTTGTTTGTTTATTTGTTGGTTTGTTGGTTCGTTGGTTTGTTGGTTATTTTGTTTGGTGGTTTGTTCGTTTGTTGGTTTGTTGGTTTGTTGGTTTGTTGTTTTGTTGGTTTGTTGGTTTGTTTGTTTGTTGGTTTGTTGGTTTGTTTGTTTGTTGGTTTGTTGGTTTGTTGGTTTGTTGGTTTGTTGGTTTGTTGGCTTGTTGGCTTGTTGGTTTGTTGGTTTGTTGGCTTGTTGGTTTGTTGGTTTGTTGGTTTGGTGGTTTGTTGGTTTGGTGGTTTGGTGGTTTGTTGGTTTGTTTGTTTGTTGGTTTGTTCGTGTGTTGGTTTGGTGGTTTGTTGGTTTGCTGGTTTGTTCGTTTGTTTGTTTGTTGGTTTGTTGGTTTGTTGCTTTGTTGGTTTGTTGGTTTGTTTGTTTGTTTGTTTGTTGGTTTGTTGGTTTGTTGGTTTGTTGGTTTGTTGGTTTGTTTGTTTGTTGGTTTGTTTGTTTGTTGGTTTGTTGGTTTCTTGGTTTGTTGGTCTATAGGTTTGTTTGTTTGTTGGTTTGTTGGTTTGTTGGTTTGTTCGTTGGTTAGTCTTGTGGTTTGTTGGTTTGTTGTGGGTTTTTTAGTTTGTTGGTTTGTCGGTTTGTTGGTTTGTTCGTTTGTTGGTTTGTTGGTTTGTTGGTTTGTTGGTTTGTTGGTTTGCTGGTTTATTGGTTTGTTGGTTTGTTCATTTGTTGGGTTTTTGGTTTGTTGGTTCGTTGGTTTGTTGGTTAGTTGGATTGTTGGCTTTTTGGTTTGTTGGTTTGTTGGTTCGTTGGTTTATTGGTTTGTTTGTTTGTTGGTTGGTTGGTTTGTTTGTTTGTTGGTTTGTTCGTTTGTTGGCTTGTTGGCTTGTTGGTTTGTTGGTTTGTTGCTTTATTGGTTTGTTGGTTTGTTTGTTTGTTGGTTTGTTGGTTTGTTGGTTTGTTTGTTTGTTGGTTTGTTGGTTTCTTGGTTTGTTGGTTTATTGGTTTGTTTGTTTATTGGTTTGTTGGTTTGTTGGTTTGTTCGTTTATTGGTTTGTTTGTTTGTTGGTTTGTTGGTTTGTTGGTTTGTTGGTTTGTTGGTTTGTTGGTTTGTTGGTTTGTTGGTTTGTTATTTTGTTGGTTTGTTGGTTTGTTGGTTTGTTGGTTTGTTTGTTTGTTTGTTTGTTTATTTGTTGGTTTGTTGGTTCGTTGGTTTGTTGGTTATTTTGTTTGGTGGTTTGTTCGTTTGTTGGTTTGTTGGTTTGTTGGTTTGTTGTTTTGTTGGTTTGTTGGTTTGTTTGTTTGTTGGTTTGTTGGTTTGTTTGTTTGTTGGTTTGTTGGTTTGTTGGTTTGTTGGTTTGTTGGTTTGTTGGCTTGTTGGCTTGTTGGTTTGTTGGTTTGTTGGCTTGTTGGTTTGTTGGTTTGTTGGTTTGGTGGTTTGTTGGTTTGGTGGTTTGGTGGTTTGTTGGTTTGTTTGTTGGTTGGTTTGTTCGTTTGTTGGTTTGGTGGTTTGTTGGTTTGCTGGTTTGTTCGTTTGTTTGTTTGTTGGTTTGTTGGTTTGTTGCTTTGTTGGTTTGTTGGTTTGTTTGTTTGTTTGTTTGTTGGTTTGTTGGTTTGTTGGTTTGTTGGTTTGTTTGTTTGTTGGTTTGTTTGTTTGTTGGTTTGTTGGTTTCTTGGTTTGTTGGTCTATAGGTTTGTTTGTTTGTTGGTTTGTTGGTTTGTTGGTTTGTTCGTTGGTTAGTCTTGTGGTTTGTTGGTTTGTTGTGGGTTTTTTAGTTTGTTGGTTTGTCGGTTTGTTGGTTTGTTCGTTTGTTGGTTTGTTGGTTTGTTGGTTTGTTGGTTTGTTGGTTTGCTGGTTTATTGGTTTGTTGGTTTGTTCATTTGTTGGGTTTTTGGTTTGTTGGTTCGTTGGTTTGTTGGTTAGTTGGATTGTTGGCTTTTTGGTTTGTTGGTTTGTTGGTTCGTTGGTTTATTGGTTTGTTTGTTTGTTGGTTGGTTGGTTTGTTTGTTTGTTGGTTTGTTCGTTTGTTGGCTTGTTGGCTTGTTGGTTTGTTGGTTTGTTCGTTTGTTGGCTTGTTGGTTTGTTGGTTTGTTGGTTTGTTCGTTTGTTGGTTTGTCCGTTTGTTGGTTTGTTGGTTTGTTGGTTTGTTGGCTTGTTGGCTTATTGGTTAGTTGGTTTTTTGGCTTGTTGGTTGGTAGGTTTGTTGGTTTGTTGGTTTGTTGGTTTGTTGGTTTGTTCGTTTGTTCGTTTGTTGGTTTGTTTGTTTGCTGGTTTGTTCGTTGGTTAGTCTTGTGGTTTTTTGTTTTGTTGTGGGTTTTTTAGTTTGTTGGTTTGTCGGTTTGTTGGTTTGTTCGTTTGTTGGTTTTTTGGTTTGTTGGCTTGTTGGCTTGTTGGATTGTTGGTTTGTTGGCTTGATGGTTTGTTGGTTTGTTGGTTTGTTGGTTTGTTGGTTTGTTGGTTTGTTGGTTTGTTGGTTTGTTGGTTTATTTGTTTGTTAGTTTGTTTGTTTGTTGGTTTGTTGGTTTGTTGGTTTGTTGGTTTGTTGGTTTGTTGGTTTGTTCGTTTGTTTGTTTGTTGGTTAGTTGGTTTGTTGCTTTGTTGGTTTTTTGGTTTGTTTGTTTATTGGTTTGTTGGTTTGTTGGTTTGTTTGTTTGTTGGTTTCTTGGTTTGTTCGTTTGTTGGTTTGTTGGTTTCTTGGTTTGTTGGTTTATTGGTTTGTTTGTTTGTTGGTTTGTTGGTTTGTTGGCTTGTGCGTTTGTTGGTTTTTTGGTTTGTTGGGTTGTTGGGTTGTTGGTTTGTTGGTTTTTTAGTTTGTTGGTTTGTCGGTTTGTTGGTTTGTTGGTTTGTTGGTTTGTTGGTTTGTTGGTTTGTTGGTTTGTTGGTTTGTTGGTTTGTTGGTTTGTTGGTTTGTTGGTTTGTTGGTTTGTTGGTTTGTTGGTTTGTTGGTTTGTTGGTTTGTTCGTTTGTTGGGTTTTTGGTTTGTTGCTTTGTTGGTTTGTTGATTAGTTGGCTTGTTGGCTTGTTGGTTTGTTGGTTTGTTGGTTTGTTGGTTTGTTGGTTTGTTGGTTTGTTGGTTTGTTGGTTTGTTGGTTTGTTGGTTTGTTTGTTTGTTGGTTTGTTTGTTTGTTTGTTTGTTGGTTTGTTGGTTTGTTGGCTTGTTGGCTTGTTGGTATGTTGGTTTGTTGGTTTGTTGGTTTGTTGGCTTGTTGGTTTGTTGGTTTGTTGGTTTGTTCGTTTGTTGGTTTGTCCGTTAGTTGGTCTGTTGGTTTGTTGGCTTGTTGGCTTGTTGTTTTGTTGGTTTTTTGGCTTATTGATTTGTCGGTTTGTTGGTTTGTTCGTTTGTTCGTTTGTTGGTTTGTTGGTTTGTTGGTTTGTTGGTTTGTTTGTTTGTTGGTTTGTTGGTTTGTTTGTTTGTTGGTTTGTTGGTTTGTTGGTTTGTTGGCTTGTAGGTTTCTTGGCTTGTTGGTTTGTTGGTTTGTTGGTTTGTTGGTTTGTTGGTTTGTTGGTTTGTTGGTTTGTTGGTTTGTTGGTTTGCTGGTTTGTTGGTTTGTTGTTTGTTGGTTTGTTTGTTTGTTGGTTTGTTGGTTTGTTTGTTTGTTGGTTTGTTGGTTTGTTGGCTTGTTGGCTTCTAGGTTTGTTGGTTTGTTGGCTTCTTGGTTTGTTGGTTTGTTGGTTTGTAGGTTTGTAGGTTTGTTGGTTTGGTGGTTTGTTGGTTTGTTTGTTAGTTGGTTTGTTCGTTTTTTGGTTTGTTGGTTTGGCGGTTTGTTGGTTTGTTGGTTTGTTCGTTTGTTTGTTTGTTGGTTTGTTGGTTTGTTGCTTTATTGGTTTGTTGGTTTGTTTGTTTGTTGGTTTGTTGGTTTGTTGGTTTGTTTGTTTGTTGGTTTGTTGGTTTCTTGGTTTGTTGGTTTATTGGTTTGTTTGTTTATTGGTTTGTTGGTTTGTTGGTTTGTTCGTTTATTGGTTTGTTTGTTTGTTGGTTTGTTGGTTTGTTGGTTTGTTGGTTTGTTGGTTTGTTGGTTTGATCGTTTATTGGTTTGTTTGTTTGTTGGTTTGTTGGTTTGTTGGTTTGTTCGTTTGTTAGTCTTTTGGTTTGTTGGTTTGTTGTGGGTTTTTTAGTTTGTTGGTTTGTCGGTTAGTTTGTTTATTGGTTTGTTGGTTTGTTGGTTTGTTCGTTTATTGCTATGTTTGTTTGTTGTTTTGTTGGTTTGTTGGTTTGTTCGTTTGTTAGTCTTTTGGTTTGTTGGTTTGTTGTGGGTTTTTTAGTTTGTTGGTTTGTCGGTTTGTTGGTTTGTTCGTTTGTTGGTTGGTTGGTTTGTTGGTTTGTTGGTTTGTTGGTATGTTGGTTTGTTGGTTTGTTGGTTTGTTGGTTTGTTGGTTTGTTGGTTTGTTGGTTTGTTGGTTTGTTCGTTTGTTGGGTTTTTGGTTTGCTGGTTTGTTGGTTTATTGGTTAGTTGGCTGGTTGGCTTGTTGGTTTGTTGGTTTGCTGGTTTGTTGGTTTGTTGGTTTGTTGGTTTGCTGGTTTGTTTGTTTGTTGGTTTGTTGGTTTGTTTGTTTGTTGGTTTGTTGGTTTGTTGGCTTGTCGGCTTGTTGGTTTGTTGGTTTGTTGGTTTGTTGGCTTGTTGGTTTGTTGGTTTGTTGGTTTGTTCGTTTGTTGGTGTGTCCGTTTGTTGGTTTGTTGGTTTGTTGGCTTGTTGGCTTGTTGGTTTGTTGGTTTTTTGGCTTGTTGGTTTGTTGGTTTGTTGGTTTGTTGGTTTGTTGGTTTGTTGGTTTGTTGGTTTGTTGGTTTGTTGGTATGTTGGTTTGTTTGTTTGTTGGTTTGTTCGTTTGTTGGTTTGTGGGTTTGTTGCTTTGTTGGTTTGTTGGTTTGTCCGTTTGTTGGTTTGTTGGTTTGTTGGTTTGTTGGTTTGTTGGTTTGTTGGTTTGTTGGTTTGTTGGTTTGTTGGTTTGTTAGTTTGTTGGTTTGTTTGTTTGTTCGTTTTTTGGTTTGTTGGTTTGTTGGTTTGTTCGCTTGTTCGTTTGTTGGTTTGTTGGTTTGTTGATTTGTTGGTTGGTTGGTTTGTTGGTTTGTTTGTTTGTTGGTTTGTTCGTTTGTTGGTTTGTTGGTTTGTTGCTTTGTTGGTTTGTTAGTTTGTCCGTTTGTTGGTTTGTTGGTTTGTTAGTTTGTTGGTTTTTGGCTTGTTGGTTTGTTAGTTTTTTGGTTTGTTGGTTTGTTTGTTTGTTGGTTTGTTGGCTTGTTGGTTTGTTGGTTTGTTGGTTTGTTGGCTTGTTAGTTTGTTCGTTTGTTGGTTTGTGGGTTTGTTGCTTTGTTGGTTTGTTGGTTTGTCCGTTTGTTGGTTTGTTGGTTTGTTGGTTTGTTTGTTTATTGGTTTGTTGATTTGTTGGTTTGTTGGTTTGTTGGTTTGTTTGTTTGTTGGTTTGTTCGTTTGTTGGTTTGTTTGTTTGTTGGTTTGTTGGTTTCTTGGTTTGTTGGTTTATTGTTTTGTTTGTTTATTGGTTTGTTGGTTTGTTGGTTTGTTCGTTTATTGGTTTGTTGGTTTGTTGGTTTGTTGGTTTGTTCATTTGTTAGTCTTTTGGTTTGTTGTGGGTTTTTTAGTTTGTTGGTTTGTCGGTTTGTTGGTCTGTTCGTTTGTTGGTTTGTTGGTTTGTTGGTTTGTTGGTTTGTTGGTTTGTTGGTTTGTTGGTTTGTTGGTTTGTTGGTTTGTTGGTTTGTTGGTTTGTTGGTTTGCTGGCTTGTTGGCTTGTTGGTTTGTTGGTTTTTTGGCTTATTGGTTTGTTGGTTTGTTGGCTTGTTGGTTTCTTGGCTTGTTGGTTTGTTGGTTTGTTGGTTTGTTGGTTTGTTGGTTTGTTGGTTTGTTGGTTTGTTTGTTTGTTGGTTTGTTCGTTTGTTGGTTTGTTGGTTTGTTGCTTTGTTGGTTTGTTGGTTTGTTGGTTTGTCCGTTTGTTGGTTTGTTGGTTTGTTGGTTTGTTGGTTTGTTGGCTTGTTGGTTTGTTAGTTTGTTGGTTTGTTTGTTTGTTCGTTTTTTGGTTTGTTGGTTTGTTGGTTTGTTCGCTTGTTCGTTTGTTGGTTTGTTGGTTTGTTGATTTGTTGGTTTGTTGATTTGTTGGTTTGTTTGTTTGTTGGTTTGTTCGTTTGTTGGTTTGTTGGTTTGTTGCTTTGTTGGTTTGTTAGTTTGTCCGTTTGTTGGTTTGTTGGTTTGTTAGTTTCTTGGTTTTTGGCTTGTTGGTTTGTTAGTTTGTTGGTTTGTTTGTTTGTTCGTTTTTTGGTTTGTTGGTTTGTTGGTTTGTTCGCTTGTTCGTTTGTTGGTTTGTTGGTTTGTTGGTTTGTTTGTTTGTTGGTTTGTTCGTTTGTTGGTTTGTTGGTTTGTTGCTTTGTTGGTTTCTTGGTTTGTTGGTTTGTCCGTTTGTTGGTTTGTTGGTTTGTTGGTTTGTTGGTTTGTTGGCTTGTTGGTTTGTTAGTTTGTAGGTTTGTTTGTTTGTTCGTTTTTTGGTTTGTTGGTTTGTTGGTTTGTTCGCTTGTTCGTTTGTTGGTTTGTTGGTTTGTTGATTTGTTGGTTTGTTGATTTGTTGGTTTGTTTGTTTGTTGGTTTGTTCGTTTGTTGGTTTGTTGGTTTGTTGCTTTGTTGGTTTGTTAGTTTGTCCGTTTGTTGGTTTGTTGGTTTGTTAGTTTGTTGGTTTTTGGTTTGTTGGTTTGTTAGTTTGTTGGTTTGTTTGTTTGTTCGTTTTTTGGTTTGTTGGTTTGTTGGTTTGTTCGCTTGTTCGTTTGTTGGTTTGTTGGTTTGTTGATTTGTTGGTTTGTTGGTTTGTTGGTTTGTTGGTTTGTTGGTTTGTTGGTTTGTTCGTTTGTTGGTTTATTCGTTTGTTGGCTTGTTGGTTTGTTGGCTTGTTGGCTTGTTGGTTTGTTAGTTTGTTGGTTTGTTGGTTTGTTTGTTTGTTGGTCTGTTGGTTTGTTTGTTTGTTGGTTTGTTCGTTTTTTGGCTTGTTGGTTTGTTGGCTTGTTGGCTTGTTGGTTTGTTATTTTTTTGGTTTGTTCGTTTTTTGTTTTGCTGGCTTGTTGATTTGTTGGTTTGTTGGTTTGTTGGTTTGTTCGTTTGTTGGTTTGTTAGTTTGTTCCTTTGTTGGCTTGTTGGTTTGATGGCTTGTTGGCTTGTTGGTTTGTTGGTTTGTTGGTTTATTGGTTTGTTGGTTTGTTGGTTTGCTTGTTTGTTCGTTTTTTGGTTTGTTGGTTTGATGGTTTGTTGGTTTGTTCGTTTGTTCGTTTGTTGGTTTGTTGGTTTGTTGGTTTGTTGGTTTGTTGGTTTGTTGGTTTGTTGGTTTGTTAGTTTGTTGGTTTGTTGGTTTGTTGGTTTGTTCGTTTGTTGGCCTTTTGGTTTGTTGGTTTGTTGGTTTTCTAGTTTGTTGGTTTGTCGGTTTGTTGGTTTGTTCGTTTGTTGGTTTGTTGGTTTGTTGGTTTGTTGGTTTGTTGGTTTGTTGGTTTGTTGGTATGTTGGTTTGTTTGTTTGTTGGTTTGTTCGTTTGTTGGTTTGTTGGTTTGTTGCTTTGTTGGTTTGTTGGTTTGTCCGTTTGTTGGTTTGTTGGTTTGTTGGTTTGTTGGTTTGTTGGCTTGTTGGTTTGTTAGTTTGTTGGTTTGTTTGTTTGTTTGTTTGTTCGTTTTTTGGTTTGTTGCTTTGTTGGTTTGTTCGCTTGTTCGTTTGTTGGTTTGTTGGTTTGTTGATTTGTTGGTTGGTTGGTTTGTTGGTTTGTTTGTTTGTTGGTTTGTTCGTTTGTTGGTTTGTTGGTTTGTTTGTTTGTTGGTTTGTTCGTTTGTTGGTTTGTTAGTTTGTCCGTTTGTTGGTTTGTTGGTTTGTTAGTTTGTTGGTTTTTGGCTTGTTGGTTTGTTAGTTTGTTGGTTTGTTTGTTTGTTGATTTATTGGTTTGTTGGTTTGTTGGTTTGTTTGTTTGTTGGTTTGTTAGTTTGTTGGTTTGTTTGTTTGTTGGTTTGTTGGTTTTTTGGCTTGTTGGTTTGTTAGTTTGTTGGTTTGTTTGTTTGTTCGTTTTTTGGTTTGTTGGTTTGTTGGTTTGTTCGCTTGTTCGTTTGTTGGTTTGTTGGTTTGTTGGTTTGTTTGTTTGTTGGTTTGTTCGTTTGTTGGTTTGTTGGTTTGTTGCTTTGTTGGTTTCTTGGTTTGTTGGTTTGTCCGTTTGTTGGTTTGTTGGTTTGTTGGTTTGTTGGTTTGTTGGCTTGTTGGTTTGTTAGTTTGTAGGTTTGTTTGTTTGTTCGTTTTTTGGTTTGTTGGTTTGTTGGTTTGTTCGCTTGTTCGTTTGTTGGTTTGTTGGTTTGTTGATTTGTTGGTTTGTTGATTTGTTGGTTTGTTTGTTTGTTGGTTTGTTCGTTTGTTGGTTTGTTGGTTTGTTGCTTTGTTGGTTTGTTAGTTTGTCCGTTTGTTGGTTTGTTGGTTTGTTAGTTTGTTGGTTTTTGGTTTGTTGGTTTGTTAGTTTGTTGGTTTGTTTGTTTGTTCGTTTTTTGGTTTGTTGGTTTGTTGGTTTGTTCGCTTGTTCGTTTGTTGGTTTGTTGGTTTGTTGATTTGTTGGTTTGTTGGTTTGTTGGTTTGTTGGTTTGTTGGTTTGTTGGTTTGTTCGTTTGTTGGTTTATTCGTTTGTTGGCTTGTTGGTTTGTTGGCTTGTTGGCTTGTTGGTTTGTTAGTTTGTTGGTTTGTTGGTTTGTTTGTTTGTTGGTCTGTTGGTTTGTTTGTTTGTTGGTTTGTTCGTTTTTTGGCTTGTTGGTTTGTTGGCTTGTTGGCTTGTTGGTTTGTTATTTTTTTGGTTTGTTCGTTTTTTGTTTTGCTGGCTTGTTGATTTGTTGGTTTGTTGGTTTGTTGGTTTGTTCGTTTGTTGGTTTGTTAGTTTGTTCCTTTGTTGGCTTGTTGGTTTGATGGCTTGTTGGCTTGTTGGTTTGTTGGTTTGTTGGTTTATTGGTTTGTTGGTTTGTTGGTTTGCTTGTTTGTTCGTTTTTTGGTTTGTTGGTTTGATGGTTTGTTGGTTTGTTCGTTTGTTCGTTTGTTGGTTTGTTGGTTTGTTGGTTTGTTGGTTTGTTGGTTTGTTGGTTTGTTAGTTTGTTGGTTTGTTGGTTTGTTGGTTTGTTCGTTTGTTGGCCTTTTGGTTTGTTGGTTTGTTGGTTTTCTAGTTTGTTGGTTTGTCGGTTTGTTGGTTTGTTCGTTTGTTGGTTTGTTGGTTTGTTGGTTTGTTGGTTTGTTGGTTTGTTGGTTTGTTGGTATGTTGGTTTGTTTGTTTGTTGGTTTGTTCGTTTGTTGGTTTGTTGGTTTGTTGCTTTGTTGGTTTGTTGGTTTGTCCGTTTGTTGGTTTGTTGGTTTGTTGGTTTGTTGGTTTGTTGGCTTGTTGGTTTGTTAGTTTGTTGGTTTGTTTGTTTGTTTGTTTGTTCGTTTTTTGGTTTGTTGCTTTGTTGGTTTGTTCGCTTGTTCGTTTGTTGGTTTGTTGGTTTGTTGATTTGTTGGTTGGTTGGTTTGTTGGTTTGTTTGTTTGTTGGTTTGTTCGTTTGTTGGTTTGTTGGTTTGTTTGTTTGTTGGTTTGTTCGTTTGTTGGTTTGTTAGTTTGTCCGTTTGTTGGTTTGTTGGTTTGTTAGTTTGTTGGTTTTTGGCTTGTTGGTTTGTTAGTTTGTTGGTTTGTTTGTTTGTTGATTTATTGGTTTGTTGGTTTGTTGGTTTGTTTGTTTGTTGGTTTGTTAGTTTGTTGGTTTGTTTGTTTGTTGGTTTGTTGGTTTCTTGGTTTGTTGGTTTATTGGTTTGTTTGTTTATTGGTTTGTTGGTTTGTTGGTTTGTTCGTTTATTGGTTTGTTGGTTTGTTGGTTTGTTGGTTTGTTCGTTTGTTAGTCTTTTGGTTTGTTGTTTTGTTGTGGGTTTTTCAGTTTGTTGGTTTGTCGGTTTGTTGGTTTGTTCGTTTGTTGGTTTGTTGGTTTGCTGGTTTGTTGGTTTGTTGGTTTCTTGGTTTGTTGGTTTGTTGGTTTGTTGGTTTGTTGGTTTGTTGGTTTGTTGGTTTGTTGGTTTGTTGGTTTGTTGGTTTGTTGGTTTGTTCGTTTGTTGGGTTTTTGGTTTGTTGGTTTGTTGGTTTATTGGTTAGTTGGCTTGTTGGCTTGTTGGTTTGTTGGTTTGCTGGTTTGTTGGTTTGTTGGTTTGTTGGTTTGTTGGTTTGTTTGTTTGTTGGTTTGTTGGTTTGTTTGTTTGTTGGTTTGTTGGTTTGTTGGTTTGTTGGCTTGTTGGCTTGTTGGTTTGTTGGTTTGTTGGCTTGTTGGTTTGTTGGTTTGTTGGTTTGTTCGTTTGTTGGTTTGTCCGTTTGTTGGTTTGTTGGTTTGTTGGCTTGTTGGCTTGTTGGTTTGTTGGTTTTTTGGCTTGTTGGTTTGTTGGTTTGTTGGTTTGTTGGTTTGTTGTTTTGTTAGTTTGTTGGTTTGCTGGTTTGTTGGTTTGTTCGTTTGTTCGTTTGTTGGTTTGTTGGGTTGTTGGTTTGTTGGTTTGTTGGTTTGTTGGTTTGTTTGTTTGTTGGTTTGTTGGTTTGTTAGTTTGTTGGCTTGTTGGTTTCTTGGCTTGTTGGTTTGTTGGTTTGTTGGTTTGTTGGTTTGCTGGTTTGTTGGTTTGTTTGTTTGTTGGTTTGTTCGTTTGTTGGTTTGTTGGTTTGCTGCTTTGTTGGTTTGTTGGTTTGTTGGTTTGTTTGTTTGTTGGTTTGTTGGTTTGTTGATTTGTTGGTTTGTTGGCTTGTTGGTTTGTTAGTTTGTTGGTTTGTTTGTTTGTTCGTTTTTTGGTTTGTTGGTTTGTTGGTTTGTTCGCTTGTTCGTTTGTTGGTTTGTTGGTTTGTTGATTTGTTGGTTTGTTGGTTTGTTGGTTTGTTTGTTTGTTGGTTTGTTCGTTTGTTGGTTTGTTGGTTTGTTGCTTTGTTGGTTTGTTAGTTTGTCCGTTTGTTGGTTTGTTGGTTTGTTAGTTTGTTGGTTTTTGGCTTGTTGGTTTGTTAGTTTGTTGGTTTGTTTGTTTGTTCGTTTGTTGGTTTGTTGGTTTGTTGGTTTGTTCGCTTGTTCATTTGTTGGTTTGTTGGTTTATTGATTTGTTGGTTTGTTGGTTTGTTGGTTTGTTGGTTTGTTGGTTTGTTGGTTAGTTCGTTTGTTGGTTTGTTCGTTTGTTAACTTGTTGGTTTGTTGACTTGTTGGCTTGTTGGTTTGTTAGTTTGTTGGTTTGTTGGTTTGTTGGTTTGTTTGTTTGTTGGTCTGTTGGTTTGTTTGTTTGTTGGTTTGTTCGTTTTTTGGCTTGTTGGTTTGTTGGCTTGTTGGCTTGTTGGTTTGTTGTTTTTTTGGTTTGTTCGTTTTTTGTTTTGCTGGCTTGTTGATTTGTTGGTTTGTTGGTTTGTTTGTTTGTTCGTTTGTTGGTTTGTTAGTTTGTTCGTTTGTTGGCTTGTTGGTTTGATGGCTTGTTGGTTTGGTGGTTTGTTGGTTTGTTGGTTTGTTGGTTTGTTGGTTTGTTGGTTTGCTTGTTTGTTCGTTTTTTGGTTTGTTGGTTTGATGGTTTGTTGGTTTGTTCGTTTGTTCGTTTGTTCGTTTGTTGGTTTGTTGGTTTGTTGGTTTGTTGGTTTGTTGGTTTGTTGGTTTGTTAGTTTGTTGGTTTGTTGGTTTGTTGGTTTGTTCGTTTGTTGGCCTTTTGGTTTGTTGGTTTGTTGGTTTTTTAGTTTGTTGGTTTTTCGGTTTGTTGGTTTGTTCGTTTGTTGGTTTGTTGGTTTGTTGGTTTGTTGGTTTGTTGGTTTGTTGGTTTGTTGGTTTGTTGGTTTGTTGGTTTGTTGGTTTGTTCGTTTGTTAGTCTTTTGGTTTGTTGTTTTGTTGTGGGTTTTTCAGTTTGTTGGTTTGTCGGTTTGTTGGTTTGTTCGTTTGTTGGTTTGTTGGTTTGCTGGTTTGTTGGTTTGTTGGTTTCTTGGTTTGTTGGTTTGTTGGTTTGTTGGTTTGTTGGTTTGTTGGTTTGTTGGTTTGTTGGTTTGTTGGTTTGTTGGTTTGTTGGTTTGTTCGTTTGTTGGGTTTTTGGTTTGTTGGTTTGTTGGTTTATTGGTTAGTTGGCTTGTTGGCTTGTTGGTTTGCTGGTTTGTTGGTTTGTTGGTTTGTTGGTTTGTTGGTTTGTTTGTTTGTTGGTTTGTTGGTTTGTTTGTTTGTTGGTTTGTTGGTTTGTTGGTTTGTTGGCTTGTTGGCTTGTTGGTTTGTTGGTTTGTTGGCTTGTTGGTTTGTTGGTTTGTTGGTTTGTTCGTTTGTTGGTTTGTCCGTTTGTTGGTTTGTTGGTTTGTTGGCTTGTTGGCTTGTTGGTTTGTTGGTTTTTTGGCTTGTTGGTTTGTTGGTTTGTTGGTTTGTTGGTTTGTTGTTTTGTTAGTTTGTTGGTTTGCTGGTTTGTTGGTTTGTTCGTTTGTTCGTTTGTTGGTTTGTTGGGTTGTTGGTTTGTTGGTTTGTTGGTTTGTTGGTTTGTTTGTTTGTTGGTTTGTTGGTTTGTTAGTTTGTTGGCTTGTTGGTTTCTTGGCTTGTTGGTTTGTTGGTTTGTTGGTTTGTTGGTTTGCTGGTTTGTTGGTTTGTTTGTTTGTTGGTTTGTTCGTTTGTTGGTTTGTTGGTTTGCTGCTTTGTTGGTTTGTTGGTTTGTTGGTTTGTTTGTTTGTTGGTTTGTTGGTTTGTTGATTTGTTGGTTTGTTGGCTTGTTGGTTTGTTAGTTTGTTGGTTTGTTTGTTTGTTCGTTTTTTGGTTTGTTGGTTTGTTGGTTTGTTCGCTTGTTCGTTTGTTGGTTTGTTGGTTTGTTGATTTGTTGGTTTGTTGGTTTGTTGGTTTGTTTGTTTGTTGGTTTGTTCGTTTGTTGGTTTGTTGGTTTGTTGCTTTGTTGGTTTGTTAGTTTGTCCGTTTGTTGGTTTGTTGGTTTGTTAGTTTGTTGGTTTTTGGCTTGTTGGTTTGTTAGTTTGTTGGTTTGTTTGTTTGTTCGTTTGTTGGTTTGTTGGTTTGTTGGTTTGTTCGCTTGTTCATTTGTTGGTTTGTTGGTTTATTGATTTGTTGGTTTGTTGGTTTGTTGGTTTGTTGGTTTGTTGGTTTGTTGGTTAGTTCGTTTGTTGGTTTGTTCGTTTGTTAACTTGTTGGTTTGTTGACTTGTTGGCTTGTTGGTTTGTTAGTTTGTTGGTTTGTTGGTTTGTTGGTTTGTTTGTTTGTTGGTCTGTTGGTTTGTTTGTTTGTTGGTTTGTTCGTTTTTTGGCTTGTTGGTTTGTTGGCTTGTTGGCTTGTTGGTTTGTTGTTTTTTTGGTTTGTTCGTTTTTTGTTTTGCTGGCTTGTTGATTTGTTGGTTTGTTGGTTTGTTTGTTTGTTCGTTTGTTGGTTTGTTAGTTTGTTCGTTTGTTGGCTTGTTGGTTTGATGGCTTGTTGGTTTGGTGGTTTGTTGGTTTGTTGGTTTGTTGGTTTGTTGGTTTGTTGGTTTGCTTGTTTGTTCGTTTTTTGGTTTGTTGGTTTGATGGTTTGTTGGTTTGTTCGTTTGTTCGTTTGTTCGTTTGTTGGTTTGTTGGTTTGTTGGTTTGTTGGTTTGTTGGTTTGTTGGTTTGTTAGTTTGTTGGTTTGTTGGTTTGTTGGTTTGTTCGTTTGTTGGCCTTTTGGTTTGTTGGTTTGTTGGTTTTTTAGTTTGTTGGTTTTTCGGTTTGTTGGTTTGTTCGTTTGTTGGTTTGTTGGTTTGTTGGTTTGTTGGTTTGTTGGTTTGTTGGTTTGTTGGTTTGTTGGTTTGTTGGTTTGTTGGTTTGTTGGTTTGTTGGTTTGTTGGTTTGTTGGTTTGTTGGTTTGTTGGTTTGTTGGTTTGTTGGTTTGTTGGTTTGTTGGTTTGTTGGTTTGTTGGTTTGTTGGTTTGTTGGTTTGTTGGTTTGTTGGTTTGTTCGTTTGTTGGATTTTTGGTTTATTAGTTTGTTGGTTTGTTGGTTTGTTGGTTAGTTGGCTTGTTGGCTTGTTGGTTTGTTGGTTTGTTGGTTTGTTGATTTGTTGGTTTGTTAGTCTTTTGGTTTGTTGGGTTGTTGTGGGTTTTTTAGTTTGTTGGTTAGTCGGTTTGTTGGTTTGTTCGTTTGTTGGTTTGTTGGTTTGCTGGTTTGTTGGTTTGTTGGTTTGTTGGTTTCTTGGTTTGTTGGTTTGTTGGTTTGTTCGTTTGTTGGTTTGTTGGTTTGCTGGTTTGTTGGTTTGTTGGTTTGTTGGTTTGTTGGTTTGTTGGTTTGTTGGTTTGTTGGTTTGTTGGTTTGTTCGTTTGTTGGGTTTTTGGTTTGTTGGTTTGTTGGTTTATTGGTTAGTTGGCTTGTTGGCTTGTTGGTTTGTTGGTTTGTTGGTTTGTTTGTTTTTTGGTTTGTTGGTTTGTTGGTTAGTTCGTTTGTTCGTTTGTATGTTTGTTGGTTTGCTGGTTTGTTGGTTTGTTGGTTTGTTGTTTGTTGGTTTGTTGGTTTGTTGGTTTGTTGGTTTGTTGGTTTGTTCGTTTGTTGGGTTTTTGGTTTGTTGGTTTGTTGGTTTATTGGTTAGTTGGTTTCTTGGTTTCTTGGTTTGTTGGTTTGTTTGTTTGTTGGTTTGTTGGTTTGTTGGTTTGTTGGTTTGCTGGTTTGTTGGTTTGTTCGTTTGTTGGGTTTTTGGTTTGTTGGTTTGTTGGTTTATTGGTTAGTTGGCTTGTTGGCTTGTTGGTTTGTTGGTTTGCTGGTTTGTTGGTTTGTTGGTTTGTTGGTTTGTTGGTTTGTTTGTTTGTTGGTTTGTTGGTTTGTTGGTTTGTTTGTTTGTTGGTTTGTTGGTTTGTTGGCTTGTTGGCTTGTTGGTTTGTTGGTTTGTTGGTTTGTTGGCTTGTTGGTTTGTTGGTTTGTTGGTTTGTTCGTTTGTTGGTTTGTCCGTTTGTTGGTTAGTTGGTTTGTTGGCTTGTTTGCTTGTTGGTTTGTTGGTTTTTTGGCTTGTTGGTTTGTTGGTTTGTTGGTTTGTTGGTTTGTTGGTTTGTTAGCTTGTTGGTTTGCTGGTTTGTTGGTTTGTTCGTTTGTTCGTTTGTTGGTTTGTTGGTTTGTTGGTTTGTTGGTTTGTTGGTTTGTTGGTTTGTTGGTTTGTTGGTTTGTTGGTTTGTTTGTTTGTTGGTTTGTTGGTTTGTTAGTTTGTTGGCTTGTTGGTTTCTTGGCTTGTTGGTTTGTTGGTTTGTTGGTTTGTTGGTTTGTTTGTTTGTTGGTTTGTTCGTTTGTTGGTTGGTTGGTTTGTTGCTTTGTTGGTTTGTTGGTTTGTTGGTTTGTCCGTTTGTTGGTTTGTTGGTTTGTTGGTTTGTTGGTTTGTTGGCTTGTTGGTTTGTTAGTTTGTTGGTTTGTTTGTTTGTTCGTTTTTTGGTTTGTTGGTTTGTTGGTTTGTTCGCTTGTTCGCTTTTTCGTTTGTTGGTTTGTTGGTTTGTTGATTTGTTGGTTTGTTGGTTTGTTGGTTTGTTGGTTTGTTCGTTTGTTGGTTTGTTGGTTTGTTGCTTTGTTGGTTTGTTAGTTTGTCCGTTTGTTGGTTTGTTGGTTTGTTAGTTTGTTGGTTTTTGGCTTGTTGATTTGTTAGTTTGTTGGTTTGTTTGTTTGTTCGTTTGTTGGTTTGTTGGTTTGTTGGTTTGTTCGCTTGTTCGTTTGTTGGTTTGTTGGTTTGTTGATTTGTTGGTTTGTTGGTTTGTTGGTTTGTTGGTTTGTTGGTTTGTTGGTTTGTTCGTTTGTTGGTTTGTTCGTTTGTTGGCTTGTTGGTTTGTTGGCTTGTTGGCTTGTTGGTTTGTTAGTTTTGTTGGTTTGTTGGTTTGTTGGTTTGTTTGTTTGTTGGTCTGTTGGTTTGTTTGTTTGTTGGTTTGTTCGTTTTTTGGCTTGTTGGTTTCTTGGCTTGTTGGTTTGTTGGTTTGTTGGTTTGTTGGTTTGTTAATTTGTTGGTTTGTTGGTTTGTTGCTTTGTTGGTTTGTTGGTTTGTTGGTTTGTCCGTTTGTTGGTTTGTTGGTTTGTTGGTTTGTTGGTTTGTTGGCTTGTTGGTTTGTTGGTTTGTTAGTTTGTTGGTTTGTTTGTTTGTTCGTTTTTTGGTTTGTTGGTTTGTTGGTTTGTTCGCTTGTTCGTTTGTTGGTTTGTTGGTTTGTTGATTTGTTGGTTTGTTGGTTTGTTTGTTTGTTGGTTTGTTCGTTTGTTGGTTTGTTGGTTTGTTGCTTTGTTGGTTTGTTAGTTTGTCCGTTTGTTGGTTTGTTGGTTTGTTAGTTTGTTGGTTTTTGGCTTGTTGGTTTGTTAGTTTGTTGGTTTGTTTGTTTGTTCGTTTGTTGGTTTGTTGGTTTGTTGGTTTGTTCGCTTGTTCGTTTGTTGGTTTGTTGGTTTGTTGGTTTGTTGGTTTGTTGGTTTGTTGGTTTGTTGGTTTGTTCGTTTGTTGGTTTGTTCGTTTGTTGGCTTGTTGGTTTGTTGGCTTGTTGGCTTGTTGGTTTGTTAGTTTGTTGGTTTGTTGGTTTGTTGGTTCGTTTGTTTGTTGGTCTGTTGGTTTGTTTGTTTGTTGGTTTGTTCGTTTTTTGGCTTGTTGGTTTGTTGGCTTGTTGGCTTGTTGGTTTGTTGTTTTTTTGGTTTGTTCGTTTTTTGTTTTGCTGGCTTGTTGATTTGTTGGTTTGTTGGTTTGTTGGTTTGTTGGTTTGTTGGTTTGTTGGTTTGTTCGTTTGTTGGTTTGTTGGTTTGTTAGTTTGTTCGTTTGTTGGCTTGTTGGTTTGATGGCTTGTTGGCTTGTTGGTTTGTTGGTTTGTTGGTTTGTTGGTTTGTTGGTTAGTTGGTTTGCTTGTTTGTTCGTTTTTTGGTTTGTTGGTTTGATGGTTTGTTGTTTTGTTCGTTTGTTCGTTTGTTGGTTTGTTGGTTTGTTGGTTTGTTGGTTTGTTGGTTTGTTGGTTTGTTAGTTTGATGGTTTGTTGGTTTGTTGGTTTGTTCGTTTGTTGGCCTTTTGGTTTGTTGGTTTGTTGGTTTTTTAGTTTGTTGGTTTGTCGGTTTGTTGGTTTGTTCGTTTGTTGGTTTGTTGGTTTGTTGGTTTGTTGGTTTGTTGGTTTGTTGGTTTGTTGGTTTGTTGGTTTGTTGGTTTGTTAGTTAGTTGGTTTGTTGGTTTGTTGGTTTGTTGGTTTGTTGGTTTGTTGGTTTGTTCGTTTGTTGGATTTTTGGTTTGTTAGTTTGTTGGTTTGTTGGTTTGTTGGTTAGTTGGCTTGTTGGCTTGTTGGTTTGTTGGTTTGTTGGTTTGTTGATTTGTTGGTTGGTTAGTCTTTTGGTTTGTTGGGTTGTTGTGGGTTTTTTAGTTTGTTCGTTTGTCGGTTTGTTAGTTTGTTCGTTTGTTGGTTTGTTGGTTTGCTGGTTTGTTGGTTTGTTGGTTTGTTGGTTTCTTGGTTTGTTGGTTTGTTGGTTTGTTCGTTTGTTGGTTTGCTGGTTTGCTGGTTTGTTGGTTTGTTGGTTTGTTGGTTTGTTGGTTTGTTGGTTTGTTGGTTTGTTCGTTTGTTGGGTTTTTGGTTTGTTGGTTTGTTGGTTTATTGGTTAGTTGGCTTGTTGGCTTGTTGGTTTGTTGGTTTGTTGGTTTGTTTGTTTGTTGGTTTGTTGGTTTGTTGGTTTGTTCGTTTGTTCGTTTGTTGGTTTGTTGGTTTGCTGGTTTGTTGGTTTGTAGGTTTGTTGGTTTGTTGGTTTGTTGGTTTGTTGGTTTGTTGGTTTGTTGGTTTGTTGGTTTGTTGGTTTGTTCGTTTGTTGGGTTTTTGGTTTGTTGGTTTGTTGGTTTATTGGTTAGTTGGCTTGTTGGCTTTGTTGGTTTGTTGGTTTGTTGGTTTGTTGGTTTGTTGGTTTGTTGGTTTGTTGGTTTGTTGGTTTGTTTGTTTGTTTGTTTGTTGGTTTGTTGGTTTGTTTGTTTGTTGGTTTGTTGGTTTGTTGGCTTGTTGGCTTGTTGGTTTGTTGGTTTGTTGGTTTGTTGGCTTGTTGGTTTGTTGGTTTGTTGGTTTGTTCGTTTGTTGGTTTGTTGGTTTGTTCGTTTGTTGGTTTGTCCGTTTGTTGGTTTGTTGGTTGGTATCTTGTTGGCTTGTTGGTTTGTTGGTTTTTTGGCTTGTTGGTTTGTTGGTTTGTTGGTTTGTTGGTTTGTTGGTTTGTTCGTTTGTTCGTTTGTTAGTTTGTTGGTTTGTTGGTTTGTCGGTTTGTTGGTTTGTTGGTTTGTTGGTTTGTTTGTTTGTTGGTTTGTTGGTTTGTTGGTTTGTTGGCTTGTTGGTTTCTTGGCTTTTTGGTTTGTTGCTTTGTTGGTTTGTTCGTTTGTTGGCTTGTTGGTTTGTTGGCTTGTTGGCTTGTTGGTTTGTTGTTTTTTTGCTTTGTTCGTTTTTTGTTTTGCTGGCATGTTGATTTGTTGGTTTGTTAGTTTGTTCGTTTGTTGGTTTGTTGGTTTTTTCGTTTGCTAGCTTGTTGGTTTGATGGCTTGTTAGCTTGTTGGTTTGTTGGTTTGTTTGTTTGTTGGTTTGTTCGTTTGTTGGTTTGTTGGTTTGTTGCTTTGTTGGTTTGTTAGTTTGTCCGTTTGTTGGTTTGTTGGTTTGTTAGTTTGTTGGTTTTTGGCTTGTTGGTTTATTAGTTTGTTGGTTTATTTGTTCGTTCGTTTTTTGGTTTGTTGGTTTGTTCGTTTGTTCGCTTGTTCGTTTGTTGGTTTGTTGGTTTGTTGATTTGTTGGTTTGTTGGTTTGTTGGTTTGTTGGTTTGTTGGTTTGTTGGTTTGTTGGTTTGTTCGTTTGTTGGTTTGTTCGTTTGTTGGCTTGTTGGTTTGTTGGCTTGTTGGTTTGTTCGTTTGTTGGTTTGTTGGTTTGTTGGTTTGTTGGTTTGTTGGTTTCTTGGTTTGTTGGTTTGTTGGTTTGTTGGTTTGCTGGTTTGTTGGTTTGTTGGTTTGTTGGTTTGTTGGTTTGTTGGTTTGTTGGTTTGTTGGTTTGTTGGTTTGTTGGTTTGTTCGTTTGTTGGGTTTTTGGTTTGTTGGTTTGTTGGTTTGTTGGTTTGTTGGTTAGTTGACTTGTTGGCTTGTTGGTTTGTTTGTTTGTTGGTTTGTTGGTTTGTTTGTTTGTATGTTTGTTCATTTGTTGGTTTGTTGGTTTGTTGGTTTGTTGGTTTGTTTGTTTGTTGGTTTATTCGCTTGTTGGTTTGTTCGTTTGTTAGTTTGCTGGTTTGTTGGTTTGTTGGTTTGTTGGTTTGTTGGTTTGTTGGTTTGTTGGTTTGTTGGTTTGTTGGTTTGTTGGCTTGTTGGTTTGTTAGTTTGTTAGTTTGTTTGTTTGTTCGTTTTTTGGTTTGTTGGTTTGTTGGTTTGTTGGTTTGTTCGTGTGTTCGTTTGTTGGTTTGTTGGTTTGTTGGTTTGTTTGTTTGTTGGTTTGTTGGTTTGTTGGCTTGTTGGCTTGTTGGTTTGTTGGTTTGTTGGTTTGTTGGCTTGTTGGTTTGTTAGTTTTTTGGTTTGTTGGTTTGTTGGTTTGTTGGTTTGTTGGTTTGTTGGTTTCTTCGTTTGTTGGTTTGTTGGTTTGTTCGTTTGTTGGTTTGTTGGTTTGTTGGTTTGTGGTTTGTTGGTTTGTTGGCTTATTGGTTTCTTGGCTTGTTGGTTTGTTGGTTTGTTGGTTTGTTGGTTTGTCGGTTTGTTGGTTTGTTGGTTTGTTTGTTTGTTTGTTTGTTTGTTTGTTTATTTGTTGGTTTGTTGGTTTGTTGGTTTGTTGGTTTGTTGGTTTGTTGGTTTGTTGGTTTGTTTGTTTGTTGGTTTGTTCGTTTGTTGGTTTGTTGGTTTGTTGGTTTGTTGGTTTGTCCGTTTGTTGGTTTGTTGGTTTGTTGGTTTGTTGGTTTGTTGGTTTGTTTGTTAGTTGGGTTTTTGGTTTGTTGGTTTGTTGGTTAGTTGGCTTGTTGGTTTGTTGGTTTGTTGGTTTGTTGGTTTGTTGGTTTGTTGGTTTGTTGGTTTGTTGGTTTGTTGGTTTGTTGGTTTGTTGGTTTGTTGGTTTGTTGGTTTGTTGGTTTGTTGGTTTGTTGGTTTGTTTGTTTGTTGGTTTGTTGGTTTGTTTGTTTGTTGGTTTGTTGGTTTGTTGGCTTGTTGGCTTATTGGTTTGTTGGTTTGTTGGTTTGTTGGCTTGTTGGTTTGTTGGTTTGTTGGTTTGTTCGTTTGTTGGTTTGTCCGTTTGTTGGTTTGTTGGTTTGTTCGTTTGTTGGTCTTTTGGTTTGTTGGTTTGTTGGTTTGTTGGTTTTTTAGTGTGTTGGTTTGTCAGTTTATTGGTTTGTTCGTTTGTTGGTTTGTTGGTTTGTTGGTTTGTTGGTTTGTTGGTTTGTTGGTTTGTTGGTTTGTTGGTTTGTTAGTTTGTTGGTTTGTTGGTTTGTTGGTTTGTCGGTTTGTTGGTTTGTTCGTTTGTTGGGTTTTTGGTTTGTTGGTTTGTTGGTTTATTGGTTTGTTGGTTAGTTGGCTTGTTGGCTAGTTGGTTTGTTGGTTTGTTGGTTTGTTGATTTGTTGGTTTGTTGGTTTGTTGGTTTGTTGGTTTGTTTGTTTGTTGGTTTGTTGGTTTGTTGGTTTGTTTGTTTGTTGGTTTGTTGGTTTGTTGGCTTGTTGACTTGTTGGCTTGTTGGTTTGTTGGTTTGTTGGTTTCTTGGCTTTTTGGTTTGTTGGTTTGTTGGTTTGTTCGTTTGTCTGTTTGTTGGTTTGTTGGCTTGTTGGCTTGTTGGTTTGTTGGTTTTTTGGCTTGTTGGTTTGTTGGTTTGTTGGTTTTTTGGTTTGTTGTTTTGTTGGTTTGTTGGTTTGTTCGTTTGTTCGTTTGTTGGTTTGTTGGTTTGTCGGTTTGTTTGTTTGTTGGTTTCTTGGCTTGTTGGTTTGTTGGTTTGTTGGTTTGTTGGTTTGTTGGTTTGTTGGTTTGTTTGTTTGCATGTTTGTTTATTTGTTGGTTTGTTGGTTTGTTGGGTTGTTGGTTTGTTGGTTTGTTTGTTTGTTGGTTTGTTCGCTTGTTGGTTTGTTCGTTTGTTAGTTTGCTGGTTTGTTGGTTTGTTGGTTTGTTGGTTTGTTGGTTTGTTGGTTTGTTGGTTTGTTGGTTTGTTGGCTTGTTGGTTTGTTAGTTTATTGGTTTGTTTGTTTGTTCGTTTTTTGGTTTGTTGGTTTGTTGGTTTGTTGGTTTGTTCGTTTGTTCGTTTGTTGGTTTGTTGGTTTGTTGGTTTGTTGGTTTGTTTGTTTGTTGGTTTGTTAGTTTGTTGGCTTGTTGGCTTGTTGGTTTGTTGGTTTGTTGGTTTGTTGGCTTGTTGGTTTGTTAGTTTGTTGGTTTGTTGGTTTGTTGGTTTGTTGGTTGTTGGTTTGTTGGTTTGTTGGTTTGTTGGTTTGTTGGTTTGTTCGTTTGTTGGTTTGTTGGTTTGTTCGTTTGTTCGTTTTTTGGTTTGTTGGTTTGTTGGTTTGTTGGCTTGTTGGTTTCTTGGCTTGTTGGTTTGTTGGTTTGTTGGTTTGTCGCTTTGTTGGTTTGTTGGTTTGTTGGTTTGTTTGTTTGTTTGTTTATTTGTTGGTTTGTTGGTTTGTTGGTTTGTTGGTTTGTTGGTTTGTTGGTTTGTTGGTTTGTTTGTTTGTTGGTTTGTTCGTTTGTTGGTTTGTTGGTTTGTTGGTTTGTTGGTTTGTTGGTTTGTCCGTTTGTTGGTTTGTTGGTTTGTTGGTTTGTTGGTTTGTTGGTTTGTTGGTTTGTTCGCTTGTTGGGTTTTTGGTTTGTTGGTTTGTTGGTTTGTTGGTTTGTTGGTTTGTTGGTTTGTCCGTTTGTTGGTTTGTTGGTTTGTTGGTTTGTTGGTTTGTTGGTTTGTTGGTTCGTTGGTTTGTTGGCTTGTTGGTTTGTTGGTTTGTTGGTTCGTTCGTTTGTTGGTTTGTCCGTTTGTTGGTTTGTTGGTTTGTTGGCTTGTTGGTTTGTTGGTTTGTTGGTTTGTTGGTTAGCTGGCTTGTTGGTTTGTTGGTTTGTTGGTTTGTTGGTTTGTTGGTTTGTTGGTTTGTTGGTTTGTTGGTTTGTTGGTTTGTTGGTTTGTTGGTTTGTTTGTTTGTTGGTTTGTTGGTTTGTTTGTTTGTTGGTTTGTTGGTTTGTTGGCTTGTTGGCTTGTTGGTTTGTTGGTTCGTTGGTTTGTTGGCTTGTTGGTTTGTTGGTTTGTTGGTTCGTTCGTTTGTTGGTTTGTCCGTTTGTTGGTTTGTTGGTTTGTTGGCTTGTTGGCTTGTTGGTTTGTTGGTTTTTTGGCTTGTTGGTTTGTTGGTTTGTTGGTTTGTTGGTTTGTTGGTTTGTTGGTTTGTTGGTTTGTTGGTTTGTTCGTTTGTTCGTTTGTTCGTTTGTTGGTTTGTTGGTTTGTTGGTTTGTTGGTTTGTTGGTTTGTTGGTTTGTTGGTTTGTTTGTTTGTTGGTTTGTTGGTTTGTTGGCTTGTTGGTTTCTTGGCTTGTTGGTTTGTTGGTTTGTTGGTTTGTTGGTTTGTGGGTTTGTTGGTTTGTTCGTTTGTTGGTTTGATGGTTTCTTGGTTTGTTTGTTTGTTTGTTTGTTTATTTGTTGGTTTGTTGGTTCGTTGGTTTGTTTATTTGTTCGTTTGTTGGTTTGTTGGTTTGTTGCTTTGTTGGTTTGTTGGTTTGTCAGTTTGTTGGTTTGTTGGTTTGTTGGTTTGTTGGTTTGTTGGCTTGTTGGTTTGTTAGTTTGTTGGTTTGTTTGTTTGTTCGTTTTTTGGTTTGTTGGTTTGTTCGTTTGTTTGTTTGTTGGTTTGTTGGTTTGTTGATTTGTTGGTTTGTTGGTTTGTATGTTTGTTCGTTTGTTGGTTTGTTGGTTTGTTGGTTTGTTGGTTTGTTGGTTTGTTGGTTTGTTGGTTTGTTGGCTTGTTGGTTTGTTAGTTTGTTGGTTTGTTTGTTTGTTCGTTTTTTGGTTTGTTGGTTTGCTGGTTTGTTCGTTTGTTCGTTTGTTGGTTTGTTGGTTTGTTGGTTTGTTGGTTTGTTGGTTTGTTGGTTTGTTGGTCTGTTGGTTTGTTTGTTTGTTAGTTTGTTCGTTTGTTGGCTTGTTGGTTTGTTGGCTTGTTGGCTTGTTGGTTTGTTGGTTTTTTGGTTTGTTCGTTTTTTGTTTTGCTGGCTTGTTGATTTGTTGGTTTGTTCGTTTGTTGGTTTGTTGGTTTGTTCGTTTGTTGGCTTGTTGGTTTGATGGCTTGTTGGCTTGTTGGTTTGTTGGTTTTTTGGCTTATTGGTTTGATGGTTTGTTGGTTTTTTGGTTTGTTGGTTTGTTGGTTTGTTGGTTTGTTGGTTTGTTCGTTTGTTCGTTTGTTGGTTTGTTGGTTTGTTGGTTTGTTTGTTTGTTGGTTTGTTGGTTTGTTGGTTTGTTGGTTTGTTGGTTTTTCGGTTGTTTCTCTTTTGGTTTGTTGGTTTGTTGGTTTGTTGGTTTTTTAGTTTGTTGGTTTGCCGTTTTATTGGTGTGTTCGTTTGTTGGTTTGTTGGTTTGTTGGTTTGTTGGTTTGTTGGTTTGTTGGTTTGTTGGTTTGCTGGTTTGTTAGTTTGTTGGTTTGTTGGCTTGTTGGTTTGATGGCTTGTTGGTTTGGTGGTTTGTTGGTTTGTTTGTTTGTTCGTTTTTTGTTTGTTGGTTTGATGGTTTGTTGGTTTGTTCGTTTGTTCGTTTGTTGGTTTGTTGGTTTGTTGGTTTGTTGGTTTGTTGGTTTGTTGGTTTGTTGGTTTGTTGGTTTTTCGGTTGTTGGTCTTTTGGTTTTTTGGTTTGTTGGTTTGTTCGTTTGTTAATTTGTTGGTTTGTTGGTTTGTTGGCTTGTTGGTTTCTTGGCTTGTTGGTTTGTTGGTTTGTTGGTTTGTTGGTTTGTTGGTTTGTTGGTTTGTTGGTTTGTTGGTTTGTTTGTTTGTTTGTTTGTTTATTTGTTGGTTTGTTGGTTTGTTGGTTTGTTTGTTTGTTGGTTTGTTCGTTTGTTGGTTTGTTGGTTTGTTGCTTTGTTGGTTTGTTGGTTTGTGCGTTTGTTGGTTTTTTGGTTTGTTGGTTTGTTGGTTTGTTGGCTTGTTGGTTTGTTAGTTTGTTGGTTTGTTTGTTTGTTGGTTTGTTGGTTTGTTGGTTTGTTGGTTTTTTGGTTTGTTGGCTTATTGGTTTATTGGTTTGTTGGTTTGTTGGTTTGTTGGTTTGTTGGTTTCTTGGTTTGTTGGTTTGTTTGTTTGTTGGTTTGCTCGTTTGTTAGCTTGTTGGTTTGTTGGCTTGTTGGCTTGTTGGTTTGTTGGTTTTTTTGGTTTGTTGGTTTGTTGGTTTGTTGGTTTGTTGGTTTGTTGGTTTGTTGGTTTGTTTGTTTATTGGTTTGTTCGTTTGTTGGCTTGTTGGTTTGTCGGCTTGTTGGCTTGTTGGCTTGTTGGTTTGTTGGTTTGTTGGTTTGTAGGTTTGTTTGTTTGTTGGTTTGTTCGTTTGTTGGCTTGTTGTTTTGTTGGTTTGTTGGTTTGTTGTTTTGTTGGTTTGTTCGTTTGTTGGTTTGTTGGTTTGTTGGTTTGTTGGTTTGTTGGTTTGTTTGGTAGTTTGTTTGTTTGTTTGTTTATTTGTTGGTTTGTTGGTTTGTTCGTTTGTTGGTTTGTTGGTTTGTTGGTTTGTTCGTTTGTTGGTTTGTTGATTTGTTGGTTTGTTGGTTTGTTCGTTTGTTGGTTTGTTGGTTTGTTGGTTTGTTTGGTAGTTTGTTTGTTTTTTTGTTGGTTTGTTGGTTTGTTGGTTTGTTGGTTTGTTTGTTTGTTGGTTTGTTGGTTTGTTGGTTTGTTTGTTTGTTGGTTTGTTCGTTTGTTGGTTTGTTGGTTTGTTGGTTTGCTGGTTTGTTGGTTTGTTGGTTTGTTGGTTTGTTGGTTTGTTGGTTTGTTGGTTTGTTGGTTTGTTGGTTTGTTGGTTTGTTGGTTTGGTGGTTTGTTGGTTTGTTGGTTTGTTAGTTTGTTGGTTTGTTTGTTTGTTCGTTTTTTGGTATGTTGGTTTGTTGGTTTGTTGGTTTGTTCGTTTGTTGGTTTGTTGGTTTGTTCGTTTGTTGGTTTGTCCGTTTGTTGGTTTGTTGATTTGTTGGCTTGTTGGCTTGTTGGTTTGTTGGTTTTTTGGCTTGTTGGTTTGTTGGTTTGTTGGTTTGTTGGTTTGTTGGTTTGTTGGTTTGTTGGTTTGTTGGTTTGTTCGTTTGTTCGTTTGTTCGTTTGTTGTTTTGTTGGTTTGTTCGTTTGTTCGTTTGTTAATTTGTTGGTTTGTTGGTTTGTTGGCTTGTTGGTTTCTTGGCTTGTTGGTTTGTTGGTTTGTTGGTTTGTTGGTTTGTTGGTTTGTTGGTTTGTTGGTTTGTTGGTTTGTTGGTTTGTTGGTTTGTTTGTTTGTTTGTTTGTTTATTTGTTGGTTTGTTGGTTTGTTGGTTTGTTTGTTTGTTGGTTTGTTCGTTTGTTGGTTTGTTGGTTTGTTGCTTTGTTGGTTTGTTGGTTTGTGCGTTTGTTGGTTTTTTGGTTTGTTGGTTTGTTGGTTTGTTGGCTTGTTGGTTTGTTAGTTTGTTGGTTTGTTTGTTTGTTGGTTTGTTGGTTTGTTGGTTTGTTGGTTTTTTGGTTTGTTGGCTTATTGGTTTATTGGTTTGTTGGTTTGTTGGTTTGTTGGTTTGTTGGTTTCTTGGTTTGTTGGTTTGTTTGTTTGTTGGTTTGCTCGTTTGTTAGCTTGTTGGTTTGTTGGCTTGTTGGCTTGTTGGTTTGTTGGTTTTTTTGGTTTGTTGGTTTGTTGGTTTGTTGGTTTGTTGGTTTGTTGGTTTGTTGGTTTGTTTGTTTATTGGTTTGTTCGTTTGTTGGCTTGTTGGTTTGTCGGCTTGTTGGCTTGTTGGCTTGTAGGTTTGTTGGTTTGTTGGTTTGTAGGTTTGTTTGTTTGTTGGTTTGTTCGTTTGTTGGCTTGTTGTTTTGTTGGTTTGTTGGTTTGTTGTTTTGTTGGTTTGTTCGTTTGTTGGTTTGTTGGTTTGTTGGTTTGTTCGTTTGTTGGTTTGTTGATTTGTTGGTTTGTTGGTTTGTTCGTTTGTTGGTTTGTTGGTTTGTTGGTTTGTTTGGTAGTTTGTTTGTTTGTTTGTTTATTTGTTGGTTTGTTGGTTTGTTGGTTTGTTGGTTTGTTTGTTTGTTGGTTTGTTCGTTTGTTGGTAGGTTGGTTTGTTGGTTTGTCCGTTTGTTGGTTTGTTGGTTTGTTGGTTTGTTGGTTTGTTGGCTTATTGGTTTATTGGTTTGTTAATTTGTTGGTTTGTTGGTTTGTTGGTTTGTTGGTTTGTTGGTTTCTTGGTTTGTTGGTTTGTTTGTTTGTTGGTTTGCTCATTTGTTGGCTTGTTGGTTTGTTGGCTTGTTGGCTTGTTGGTTTGTTGGTTTTTTTGGTTTGTTGGTTTGTTGGTTTGTTGGTTTGTTGGTTTGTTGGTTTGTTTGTTTATTGGTTTGTTCGTTTGTTGGCTTGTTGGTTTGTCGGCTTGTTGGCTTGTTGGCTTGTTGGTTTGTTGGTTTGTTCGTTTGTAGGTTTGTTTGTTTGTTGGTTTGTTCGTTTGTTGGCTTGTTGGTTTGTTGGTTTGTTCGTTTGTTGTTTTGTTGGTTTGTTCGTTTGTTGGTTTGTTGGTTTGTTGGTTTGTTCGTTTGTTGGTTTGTAGGTTTGTTGGTTTGTTCGTTTGTTGGTTTGTTGGTTTGTTGGTTTGTTCGTTTGTTGGTTTTTTGGTTTGTTGGTTTCTTGTCTTGTTGGCTTGTTGGTTTGTTGGTTTGTTGGTTTGTTGGTTTGTTGGTTTGTTGGTTTGTTGGTTTGTTGGTTTGTTGGTTTGTTGGTTTGTTTGTTAGTTTGTTTGTTTGTTTGTTTATTTGTTGGTTTGTTGGTTTGTTGGTTTGTTAGTTTGTTTGTTTGTTGGTTTGTTCGTTTGTTGGTAGGTTGGTTTGTTGGTTTGTTGGTTTGTCCGTTTGTTGGTTTGTTGGTTTGTTTGTTTGTTGGTTTGTTGGCTTGTTGGTTCGTTGGTTTGTTGGTTTGTTTGTTTGTTCGTTTTTTAGTTTGTTGGTTTGTTGGTTTGTTGGTTTGTTGGTTTGTTCGTTTGTTCGTTTGTTCGTTTGTTGGTTTGTTGGTTTGTTGGTTTGTTGGTTTGTTGGTTTGTTGGTTTGTTGGTTTGTTGGCTTGTTGGTTTCTTGGTTTGCTGGTTTGTTGGTTTGTTGGTTTTTTTGTTTGTTCGTTTGTTGATTTGTCGTTTGTTGGCTTGTTATTTTGTTGGCTTGTTGGCTTGTTGGTTTGTTGGTTGGTTGGTTTGTTTGTTTGTTGGTTTGTTGGTTTGTTTGTTTGTTGGTTTGTTCGTTTGTTGGCTTGTTGGTTTGTTGGCTTGTTGGCTTGTTGGTTTGTTGGTTTTTTGGTTTGTTCGTTCTTTGTTTTGCTGGCTTGTTGGTTTGTTGGTTTGTTGGTTTGTTGGTTTGTTCGTTTGTTGGTTTGTTGGTTTGTCCAGTTGTTGGCTTGTTGGTTGGATGGCTTGTTGGCTTGTTGTTTTGTTGGTTTGTTGGTTTGTTGGTTTGTTGGTTTATTTGTTTGTTGGTTTGTTCGTTTGTTGATTTGTTGGTTTGTTGGTTTGTTGGTTTGTTGGTATGTTCGTTTGTTGGTTTGTTGGTTTGTTCGTTTGTTGGTTTGTTGGCTTATTGGTTTTTTGGTTTGTTCGTTTGTTGGTTTGTTGGTTTGTTGGTTTGTTGGTTTATTGGTTCGTTGGTTTTTTGGTTTGTTGGCTTGTTGGTTTGTTGGTTTGTTGGTTTGTTGGTCTGTTTGTTTGTTGGTTTGTTCGTTTGTTGGCTTGTTGGTTTGTCGGCTTGTTGGTTTGTTGGTTTGTTGGTTTGTTGGTTGTTGGTTTGTTGGTTTGTTGGTTTGTTCGTTTATTGGTTTTTTCGTTTGTTGGTTTGTTGGTTTGTTGATTTGTTGGTTTGTTGGTTTGTTGGCTTGTTGGTTTGTTGGCTTCTTGGCGTGTTGGTTTGTTGGTTTGTTGGTTTGTTGGTATGTTGGTTTGTTGCTTTGTTGTTTTGTTGGTTTGTTTGTTTGTTGGTTTGTTGGTTTGTTGGTTTATTGAATTGTTCGATTTTTGGTTTGTTGGCTTGTTGGTTTGTTGGTTTGTTGGTTTGTTGGTTTGTTTGGTTGTTGGTTTGCTCGTTTGTTGGCTTGTTGGTTTGTGTGCTTGTTGGCTTGTTGGTTTGTTGGTTTTTTGGTTTGTTCGTTTGCTGGTTTGTTGGTTTGTTTGGTTGTTGGTTTGCTCGTTTGTTGGCTTGTTGGTTTGTGTGCTTGTTGGCTTGTTGGTTTGTTGGTTTTTTGGTTTGTTGGCTTGCTGGTTTGTTGGTTTGTTGGTTTATTGGTTTGTTTGTTTGTTGGTTTGTTCGTTTGATGGTTTGTTCGTTTGTCAGCTTTTTGGCTTGTTGGTTTGTTGGTTTGTTGGTTTGTTCGTTTGTTGGTTTGTTGGTTTGTTGGTTTGTTGGTTTGTTCGTTTGTTGGTTTGTTGGTTTGTTGGTTTGTTGGTTTGTTGGTTTGTTCGTTTGTTGGTTTGTTCCCTTGTTGACTTGTTGGTTTGTTGGTTTGTTGGTTTGTTGGTTTGTTGGTTTGTTGGTTTGTTGGTTTGTTGGTTTATTGGTTTGTTGGTTTGTTGTTTTGTTGGTTTGTTTGTTTCTTCGTTTGTTGGTTTGTTCGTTTTTTGGTTTGTTGGTTTGTTGGTTTGTTGGTTTGTTTGTTAGTTTGTTTGTTTGTTTGTTTATTTGTTGGTTTGTTGGTTTGTTGGTTTGTTGGTTTGTTTGTTTGTTGGTTTGTTCGTTTGTTGGTAGGTTGGTTTGTTGGTTTGTTGGTTTGTCCGTTTGTTGGTTTGTTGGTTTGTTGGTTAGTTGGTTTTTTGGTTTGTTCGTTCTTTGTTTTGCTGGCTTGTTGGTTTGTTGGTTTGTTGGTTTGTTGGTTTGTTTGTTTGTTGGTTTGTTCGTTTGTTGATTTGTTGGTTTGTTGGTTTGTTGGTTTGTTTGTGTTTCGTTTTTTAGTTTGTTGGTTTGTTCGTTTGTTCGTTTGTTCGTTTGTTCGTTTGTTGGTTTGTTGGTTTGTTGGTTTGTTGGTTTGCTGGTTTGTTGGTTTGTTGGCTTGTTGGTTTGTTGGTTTGTTGGTTTGTTGGTTTGTTGGTTTGTTGGTTTTTTGGTTTGTTCGTTTGTTGGTTTGTCGTTTGTTGGCTTGTTATTTTGTTGGCTTCTTGGTTTGTTGGTTGGTTGGTTTGTTGGTTTGTTGGTTTGTTTGTTTGTTGGTTTGTTGGTTTGTTTGTTTGTTGGTTTGTTCGTTTGTTGGCTTGTTGGTTTGTTGGCTTGTTGGCTTGTTGGTTAGTTGGTTTTTTGGTTTGTTCGTTCTTTGTTTTGCTGGCTTGTTGGTTTGTTGGTTTGTTGGTTTGTTGGTTTGTTTGTTTGTTGGTTTGTTCGTTTGTTGATTTGTTGGTTTGTTGGTTTGTTGGTTTGTTGGTTTGTTCGTTTGTTGGTTTGTTGGTTTGTTCGTTTGTTGGTTTGTTGGCTTATTGGTTTTTTGGTTTGTTCGTTTGTTGTTTTTTTGGTTTGTTGGTTTGTTGGTTTGTTGGTTTATTGGTTCGTTGGTTTTGTGGTTTGTTGGCTTGTTGGTTTGTTGGTTTGTTGGTTTGTTGGTCTGTTTGTTTGTTGGTTTGTTCGTTTGTTGGCTAGTTGGTTTGTCGGCTTGTTGGTTTGTTGGTTTGTTGGTTTGTTGGTTGTTGGTTTGTTGGTTTGTTGGTTTGTTGGTTTGTTGGTTTGTTCGTTTATTGGTTTCTTCGTTTGTTGGTTTGTTGGTTTGTTGATTTGTTGGTTTGTTGGTTTGTTGGCTTGTTGGTTTGTTGGCTTCTTGGCTTGTTGGTTTGTTGGTTTGTTGGTTTGTTGGTATGTTGGTTTGTTGCTTTGTTGTTTTGTTGGTTTGTTTGTTTGTTGGTTTGTTGGTTTGTTGGTTTGTTGGTTTGTTCGTTTTTTGGTTTGTTGGCTTGTTGGTTTGTTGGTTTGTTGGTTTGTTGGTTTGTTTGGTTGTCGGTTTGCTCGTTTGTTGGCTTGTTGGTTTGTGTGCTTGTTGGCTTGTTGGTTTGTTGGTTTTTTGGTTTGTTCGTTTGCTGGTTTGTTGGTTTGTTTGGTTGTTGGTTTGCTCGTTTGTTGGCTTGTTGGTTTGTGTGCTTGTTGGCTTGTTGGTTTGTTGGTTTTTTGGTTTGTTGGCTTGCTGGTTTGTTGGTTTGTTGATTTATTGGTTTGTTTGTTTGTTGGTTTGTTCGTTTGATGGTTTGTTCGTTTGTCAGCTTGTTGGCTTGTTTGTTTGTTGGTTTGTTGGTTCGTTCGTTTGTTGGTTTGTTGGTTTATTGGTTTGTTGGTTTGTTGTTTTGTTGGTTTGTTTGTTTCTTCGTTTGTTGGTTTGTTCGTTTTTTGGTTTGTTGGCTTGTTGGTTTGTTGGTTTGTTGGTTTGTTGGTTTATTCGTTTGTTGGTTTGTTGGTTTGTTCGTTTGTTGGTTTGTTGGTTTGTTGGTTTGTTGGTTTGTTGGTTTGTTGGTTTGTTTGTTTGTTGGTTTGTTTGTTTTTTGGTTTGTTGGTTTGTTGGTTTGTTGGTTTGTTGTTTTGTTCGTTTGTTGGTTTGTTGGTTTGTTGGTTTTTTGGTTTGTTGGCTTGTTGGTTAGTTGGTTTGTTGGTTTGTTGGTTTGTTGGCTTGTTGGTTTGTTGGTTTGTTCGTTTGTTGGTTTTTTGGTTTGTTGGTTTGTTGGTTTGTTGGTTTGTTGGTTTGTTGGTTTGTTGGCTTATTGGTTTGTTGGTTTGTTGGTTTGTTGGTTTGTTTGTCTGTTGGTTTGTTCGTTTGTTGGTTTGTTGGTTTGTTGGTTTGTCGGTTTTTTTGTTTGTTGGTTTGTTCGTTTGTTGGCTTGTTGGTTTGTTGGCTTGTTGGTTTGTTGGTTTGTTGGTTTGTTGGTTTGTTGGTTTGTTTTTTGTTGGTTTGTTGGTTTGTTGGTTTGTTGGTTTGTTGGCTTGTTGGTTTGTTGGTTTGTTGGTTTGTTGCTTTGTTGGTTTGTTGGTTTGTTGGTTTGTTGGTTTGTTGGTTTGTTGACTTGTTGGTTTGGTGGTTTGTTGGTTTGTTGGTTTGTTGGTTTGTTGGTTTGTTGTTTTGTTGGTTTGTTTGTTTGTTGGTTTGTTGGTTTGTTCATTTTTTGGTTTGTTGGCTTGTTGGTTTGTTGGTTTGTTGGTTTGTTGATTTGTTCGTTTGTTGGTTTGTTGGTTTGTTCGTTTGTTCGTTTGTTGGATTGTTGGTTTGTTGGCTTGTTGGCTTGTTGGATTGTTGGTTTGTGGGTTTGTTGGTTTGTTGGTTTGTTAGTTTGTTGGTTTGTTGGTTTGTTCATTTGTTGGTTTGTTGGTTTTTGTTGTTTTGTTCGTTTGTTGGTTTGTTGGCTTTTTGGTTTGTTGGTTTGTGCGTATGTTGGTTTTTTGGTTTGTTGGTTTGTTGGTTTGTTGGTTTGTAGGTTAGTTGGTTTGTTGGTTTTTTGGTTTGTTGGTTTGTTGATTTGTTGGTTTGTTGGTTTGTTAATTTGTTGGCTTGTTGGTCTGTTGGTTTTTTGGTTTGTTGATATGTTGGTTTGTTGGCTTGTTGGCTTGTTGGCCTGTTGGTTTGTTGGTTTGTTGGTGTGTTGGTTTGTTGGTTTATTGGTTTGTTGGTTTGTTGGTTTGTTCGTTTGTTGGCTTGTTGGTTTGTTGGCTTGTTGGCTCGTTGCCTTGTTGGCTTGTGGGTTTGTTGGCTTGTTGGCTTGTTGGTTTGTTGGTTTGTTGGTTTGTTGTTCTGTTGGGTTATTGGTTTATTCGTTTGTTGGTTTGTTGGTTTGTTGGTTTGTTCGTTTGTTAGTTTGTTGGTTTGTTGGTTTGTTGGTTTGTTGGTTTGTTGGTTTGTTGGTTTGTTCGTTTATTGTCTTTTTGGTTTGTTCGTTTGTTGGCTTGTTGGTTTGTTGGCTTGTTGGCTTGTTGGCATGTTGGTTTCTTGGTTTGTTGGTTTGTTGGCTTGTTGGTTTGTTGGTTTGTTTGTTTTTTGGTTTGATGGTTTGTTGGTTTATTTGTTTGTTCGCTTGTTGGTTTGTTGGTTTGTTTGTTTGTTGGTTTGTTGGTTTGTTGGTTTGTTGGTTTATTTGTTTGTTCGTTTGTTGGCTTGTTGTTTTGTTGGTTTGTTGGTTTGTTGGTTTGTTTGTTTGCTGGTTTGTTTGTTTGTTGGTTTTTTGGTTTGTTGGCTTGTTGGCTTGTTGGTTTGTTGGTTTGTTGGTTTGTTGGTTTGTTGGTTTGTCGGTTTGTTGGTTAGTTGGTTTGTTGGTTTGTTTGTTTGTTGGTGTGTTCGTTTATTGGTTTTTTGGTTTGTTGGTTTGTTGGTTTGTTGGTTTGTTGGTTTGTTCGTTTTTTGGCTTGTTGGTTTGTTGGTTTGTTGGCTTGTTGGTCTGTTAGTTTGTTTGTTTGTTGGTTTGTTCGTTTTTTGGTTTGTTGGTTTGTTGGTTTGTTGGTTTGTTGGCTTGTTGACTTGTTGGCTTGTTTTTTTGTTAGTTTGTTGGTTTGTTGGTTTGTTGGTTTGTTGGTTTGTTGGTTTGTTGGTTTGTTGTTTTGTTGGTTTGTTTGTTTGTTGGTTTGTTGGTTTGTTGGTTTGTTGGTTTGTTGGTTTGTAGGTTTGTTAGTTTGTTGGCTTGTTGGTTTGTTGGTTTATTGGTTTGTTGGTTTGTTGGTTTGTTGGTTTGTTGGTTTGTTGGTTTGTTGGCTTGTTGGTTTATTGGTTTATTGATTTGTTGGTTTGTTGGTTTGTTGGTTTGTTGGTTTGTTGTTTTGTTGGTTCGTTTGTTTGTTGGTTTGTTGGTTTGTTCGTTTTTTAGCTTGTTGGTGTGTTGGTTTGTTGGTTTGTTCGTTTGTTGGCTTGTTGGTTTGTTGGCTTGTTGGCATGTTGGTTTGTTGGTTTGTTGGTTAGTTGGTTTGTTGGTTTTTTGGTTTGTTGGTTTGTTGGTTTGTTGGTTTGTTGGCTTGTTGGCTCGTTGCCTTGTTGGCTTGTGGGTTTGTTGGCTTGTTGGCTTGTTGGTTTGTTGGTTTGTTGGTTTGTTGGTGTGTTGGTTTGTTGGTTTGTTCGTTTGTTGGTTTGTTGGTTTTTTGGTTTGTTCGTTTGTTCGTTTGTTGGTTTGTTGGTTTATTGGTTTGTTGGTTTGTTGGTTTGTTTGTTTTTTGGTTTGTTCGTTTGTTGGCTTTTTGGTTTGTTCGTTTGTTGGCTTGTTGGTTTGTTGGCTTGTTGGCTTGTTGGCATGTTGGTTTCTTGGTTTGTTGGTTTGTTGGCTTGTTGGTTTGTTGATTTGTTGGTTCGTTGGTTTGTTGGTTTGTTTGTTTGTTGGTTTGATGGTTTGTTGGTTTATTTGTTTGTTCGTTTGTTGGTTGGTTGGTTTGTTGGTTTGTTGGTTTGTTGGTTTGTTGGTTTATTTGTTTGTTCGTTTGTTGGCTTGTTGGTTTGTTGGCTTGTTGGTTTGTTCGTTTGTTGGTTTGTTAGTTTGTTGGTTTGTTCGTTTGTTGGGTTGTTCGTTTTTTAGCTTGTTGGTGTGTTGGTTTGTTGGTTTGTTCGTTTGTTGGCTTGTTGGTTTGTTGGCTTGTTGGCTTGTTGTTTTGTTGGTTTGTTGGTTTGTTGGTTTGTTTGTTTGCTGGTTTGTTCGTTTGTTGGTTTTTTGGTTAGTTGGCTTGTTGGCTTGTTGGTTTGTTGGTTTGTTGATTTGTTGGTTTGTTGGTTTGTCGGTTTGTTGGTTAGTTGGTTTGTTGGTTTGTTTGTTTGTTGGTTTGTTCGTTTGTTGGCTTGTTGGTTTATTGGTTTGTTGGTTTGTTGGTTTGTTGGTTTGTTGGTTTGTTGATTTGTTGGTTTGTTCGTTTGTTGGTTTTTTGGTTTGTTGGTCTGTTAGTTTGTTTGTTTGTTGGCTTGTTCGTTTTTTGGTTTGTTGGTTTGTTGGTTTGTTGGTTTGTTGGCTTGTTGGCTTGTTGGTTTGTTGGTTTGTTGGTTTGTTGATTTGTTGGTTTGTTGGTTTGATGGTTTGTTGGTTTGTTGGTTTGTTTGTTTGTTGATTTGTTGGTTTGTTGGTTTGTTGGTTTGTTGGTTTGTTGGTTTGTTGGTTGGTTGATTTATTTGTTTGTTGGTTTGTTAGTTTGTTGATTTGTTGGTTTGTTGGTTTGTTTGTTTGTTGGTTTGTTGGTTTGTTGGTTTGTTGGTTTGTTGGTTTGTTGGTTTGTTGGTTTGTTTGTTTGTTGGTTTGTTCGTTTGTTGGTTTGTTGGTTTGTTGGCTTGTTGCCTTGTTGGCTTTTGGCTTGTTGGTTTGTTGGTTTGTTGGTTTGTTGCTTTGTTGGTTTGTTGGTTTGTTGGCTTGATGGCTTGTTGGTTTTTTGGTTTGTTGGTTTGTTGGTTTGTTGGTTTGTAGGTTTATTTGTTTGTTGGCTTGTTGGTTTGTTGGCTTGTTGGCTTGTTGGTTTGTTGGTTTCTTTGTTTGTTAGTTTGTTCGTTTGTTGGCTTGTTGGTTTTTTGGTTTGTTGGCTTGTTGGTTTGTTGGTTTGTTGGTTTGTTGGTTTGTCGGTTTGTTGGTTTGTTGGTTTGTTGGTTTGTTGGTTTGTTGGTTTGTTGGTTTGTTGGTTTGTTGGTTTTTTGGTTTGTTGGCTTATTGGTTTGTTGGTTTGTTGGTTTGTTGGTTTGTTGGTTTCTTCGTTTGTTGGTTTTTTGGTTTGTTGGTTTGTTGGTTTGTTGGTTTTTTGGTTTGTTGGCTTGTTGGTTTGTTGGTTTGTTGGTTTGTTGATTTGTTGGTTTGTTAGTTTGTTGGTTTGTTGGTTTGTTGGTTTGTTGGTTTGTTGGTTTGTTGGTTTGTTGGTTTGTTGGTTTGTTGGTTTGTTCGTTTGTTGGTTTTTTAGTTTGTTGGTTTGTTGGTTTGTTGGGTTTTTGGTTTGTTTTGGTTTTTGGTTTTTTAGTTTGTTGGCTTGTTGGTTTGTTGGCTTGTTGGTTTGTTGGTTTGTTGGTTTGTTGGTTTGTTGGTTTGTTGGTTTGTTGGTTTGTTGGTTTGTTGGTTTGTTGGTTTGTTGGTTTGTTGGCTTGTTGGTTTGCTGGCTTGTTGGCTTGTTGGTTTGTGGATTTGTTGGATTGTTGGTTTATTTGTTTGTTCATTTGTTGGTTTGTTGGTTTGTTGGTTTGTTGGTTTGTTGGTTTGTTGGTTTGTTGGTTTGTTGGTTTGTTGATTTGTAGGTTTGTTCGTTTGTTTGTTTAATGGTTTGTTCGTTTGTTGGCTTGTTGGTTTGTTGGTTTGTTGGTTTGTGGGTTTGCTGGTTTGTTGGTTTGTTAATTTGTTGGCTTGTTGGTTTATTTGTTTGTTCGTTTGTTGGTTTGTTAGTATGTTGGTTTGTTGGTTTGTTGGTTTATTTGTTTGTTCGTTTGTTGGCTTGTTGATTTGTTGGCTTCTTGGTTTGTTCGTTTGTTGGTTTGTTGGTTTGTTGGTTTGTTGGTTTGTTGGTTTGTTCGTTTGTTGGTTTGTTCGTTTGTTGGCTTGTTGGTTTGTTGGCTTGTTGGTTTGTTGGTTTGTTGGTTTGTTGGTTTGTTTGTTTGTTGGTTTGTTCGTTTGTTAGTTTGTTGGTTTGTTGGTTTATTGGTTTGTTGGCTTGTTGTTTTGTTGGTTTGTTGGTTTGTTTGTTTGCTAGTTTGTTCGTTTGTTGGTTTTTTGGTTTGTTGGCTTGTTGGCTTGTTGGTTTGTTGGTTTGTTGGTTTGTTGGTTTGTTGGTTTGTTGGTTTGTTGGTTTGTTGGTTTGTTGGTTTGTTGGTTTGTTAGTTTGTTGGTTTGTTGGTTTGTTCGTTTGTTGGCTTGTTGGTTTATTGGTTTGTTGGTTTGTTGGTTTGTTAGTTTGTTGTTTTGTTGGTTTGTTTTTTTGTTGGTTTGTTGGTTTGTTCGTTTTTTGGCTTGTAGGTTTGTTGGCTTGTTGGCTTGTTGGTCTGTTAGTTTGTTTGTTTGTTGGTTTGTTGGTTTGTTGGTTTGTTGGTTTGTTGGTTTGTTTGTTTGTTGGTTTGTTCGTTTGTTGGCTTGTTGGTTTGTTGGCTTGTTGGTTTGTTGGTTTATTGGTTTGTTGGTTTGTTGGTTTGTTGGTTTGTTCGTTTGTTGGCTTGTTGGTTTATTGATTTCTTGGTTTGTTGGTTTGTTGGTTTGTTGTTTTGTTGGTTCGTTTGTTTGTTGGTTTGTTGGTTTGTTCGATTTTTAGCTTGTTGGTTTTTCGGCTCGTTGGTTTGTTCGTTTGTTGGCTTGTTGGTTTGTTGGCTTGTTAGCTTGTTGGCATGTTGGTTTGTTGGCATGTTGGTTTGTTGGTTTGTTAGTTTGTTAGATTGTTGGTTTATTTGTTTGTTCATTTGTTGGTTTGTTGGTTTGTTGGTTTGTTGGTTTGTTGGTTTGTTGATTTGTTGGTTTGATGGTTTGTTGGTTTGTTGGTTTGTTGGTTTGTTGGTTTGTTGGTTTGTTGGTTTGTTTGTTCGTTCGTTTGTTCGTTTGTTGGCTTGTTGGTTTGTTGGCTTGTTGCCTTGTTGGCTTTTTGGCTTGTTGATTTGTTGGTTTGTTGGTTTGTTGGTTTGTTGGTTTGTTGGTTTGTTGGCTTGTTGGCTTGTTGGTTTGTTGGTTTGTTGGTTTGTTGGTTTGTTGGTTTGTTGGTTTGTTGGTTTATTTGTTTGTTGGTTTGTTGGCTTGTTGGTTTGTTGGCTTGTTGGCTTGTTGGTTTGTTGGTTTCTTTGTTTGTTGGTTTGTTCGTTTGTTGGCTTGTTGGTTTTTTGGTTTGTTGGCTTGTTGGTTTGTTGGTTTGTTGGTTTGTTGGTTTGTTGGTTTGTTGGTTTGTTGGTTTGTTGGTTTGTTGGTTTGTTGGTTTGTTGATTTGTTGGTTTGTTGGTTTGTTGGTTTGTTGGTTAGTTGTTTTTTTGGTTTGTTGACTTATTGGTTTGTTGGTTTGTTGGTTTGTTGGTTTGTTGGTTTCTTCGTTTGTTGGTTTTTTGGTTTGTTGGTTTGTTGGTTTGTTGGCTTGTTGTTTTTTGCTTTGTTGGCTTGTTGGTTTGTTGGTTTGTTGGTTTGTTGGTTTGTTGGTTTGTTGGTTTGTTGGTTTGTTGGTTTGTTGGTTTGTTCGTTTGTTGGTTTTTTGGTTTGTTGGTTTGTTGGTTTGTTGGGTTTTTGGTTTGTTGGCGTGTTGGTTTGTTGGTTTTTTAGTTTGTTGGCTTGTTGGTTTGTTGGCTTGTTGGTTTGTTGGTTTGTTGGTTTGTTGGTTTGTTGGTTTGTTGGTTTGTTGGCTTTTTGGATTGTTGGTTTATTTGTTTGTTCGTTTGTTGGTTTGTTGGTATGTTGGTTTGTTGGTTTGTTGGTTTGTTGGTTTATTTGTTTGTTCGTGCGTTGGCTTGTTGGTTTGTTGGTTTGTTGGTTTGTTCGTTTGTTGGTTTGTTGGTTTGTTGGTTTGTTCGTTTGTTGGTTTGTTCGTTTGTTGGCTTGTTGGTTTGTTGGCTTGTTGGTTTGTTGATGTGTTGGTTTGTTGGTTTGTTTGTTTGTTGGTTTGTTCGTTTGTTAGTTTGTTGGTTTGTTGGTTTGTTGGTTTGTTGGTTTGTTGGCTTGTTGTTTTGTTCGTTTGTTGGTTTGTTGGTTTGTTTGTTTGCTAGTTTGTTCGTTTGTTGGTTTTTTGGTTTGTTGGCTTGTTGGCTTGTTGGTTTGTTGGTTTGTTGGTTTGTGTGTTTGTTGGTTTGTTGGTTTGTTGGTTTGTTGGTTTGTTAGTTTATTGGTTTGTTGGTTTGTTCGTTTGTTGGCTTGTTGGTTTATTAGTTTGTTGGTTTGTTGGTTTGTTAGTTTGTTGTTTTGTTGGTTTGTTTTTTTGTTGGTTTGTTGGTTTGTGCGTTTTTTGGCTTGTTGGTTTGTTGGCTTGTTGGCTTGTTGGTCTGTTAGTTTGTTTGTTTGTTGGTTTGTTGGTTTGTTCGTTTGTTGGCTTGTTGGCTTGTTGGTTTGTTGGTTTGTTGGTTTGTTGGTTTGTTGGGTTGTTGGTTTGTTGGTTTGTTGGTTTGTTGGTTTGTTGGCTTGTTGGTTTATTTGTTTGTTCGATTGTTGGTTTGTTGGTATGTTGGTTTGTTGGTTTGTTGGTTTGTTGGTTTATTTGTTTGTTCATTTGTTGGTTTGTTGGTTTGTTGGTTTGTTGGTTTGTTGGTTTGTTGATTTGTTGGTTTGATGGTTTGTTGGTTTGTTGTTTTGTTGGTTTGTTGGTTTGTTGGTTTGTTGGTTTGTTGGTTTGTTTGTTCGTTCGTTTGTTCGTTTGTTGGCTTGTTGGTTTGTTGGCTTGTTGCCTTGTTGGCTTTTTGGCTTGTTGATTTGTTGGTTTGTTGGTTTGTTGGTTTGTTGGTTTGTTGGTTTGTTGGCTTGTTGGCTTGTTGGTTTGTTGGTTTGTTGGTTTGTTGGTTTGTTGGTTTGTTGGTTTGTTGGTTTATTTGTTTGTTGGTTTGTTGGCTTGTTGGTTTGTTGGCTTGTTGGCTTGTTGGTTTGTTGGTTTCTTTGTTTGTTGGTTTGTTCGTTTGTTGGCTTGTTGGTTTTTTGGTTTGTTGGCTTGTTGGTTTGTTGGTTTGTTGGTTTGTTGGTTTGTTGGTTTGTTGGTTTGTTGGTTTGTTGGTTTGTTGGTTTGTTGGTTTGTTGTTTTGTTGGTTTGTTGGTTAGTTGTTTTTTTGGTTTGTTGACTTATTGGTTTGTTGGTTTGTTGGTTTGTTGGTTTGTTGGTTTCTTCGTTTGTTGGTTTTTTGGTTTGTTGGTTTGTTGGTTTGTTGGCTTGTTGTTTTTTGCTTTGTTGGCTTGTTGGTTTGTTGGTTTGTTGGTTTGTTGGTTTGTTGGTTTGTTGGTTTGTTGGTTTGTTGGTTTGTTGGTTTGTTCGTTTGTTGGTTTTTTGGTTTGTTGGTTTGTTGGTTTGTTGGGTTTTTGGTTTGTTGGCGTGTTGGTTTGTTGGTTTTTTATTTTGTTGGCTTGTCGGTTTGTTGGCTTGTTGGTTTGTTGGTTTGTTGGTTTGTTGGTTTGTTGGTTTGTTGGTTTGTTGGTTTGTTGGCTTTTTGGCTTGTTGGTTTATTTGTTTGTTCGTTTGTTGGTTTGTTGGTATGTTGGTTTGTTGGTTTGTTGGTTTGTTGGTTTATTTGTTTGTTCGTGCGTTGGCTTGTTGGTTTGTTCGTTTGTTGGTTTGTTCGTTTGTTGGTTTGTTGGTTTGTTGGTTTGTTCGTTTGTTGGTTTGTTCGTTTGTTGGCTTGTTGGTTTGTTGGCTTGTTGGTTTGTTGATGTGTTGGTTTGTTGGTTTGTTTGTTTGTTGGTTTGTTCGTTTGTTAGTTTGTTGGTTTGTTGGTTTGTTGGTTTGTTGGTTTGTTGGCTTGTTGTTTTGTTGGTTTGTTGGTTTGTTGGTTTGTTTGTTTGCTAGTTTGTTCGTTTGTTGGTTTTTTGGTTTGTTGGCTTGTTGGCTTGTTGGTTTGTTGGTTTGTTGGTTTGTGTGTTTGTTTGGTTTGTTGGTTTGTTGGTTTGTTGGTTTGTTAGTTTATTGGTTTGTTGGTTTGTTCGTTTGTTGGCTTGTTGGTTTATTAGTTTGTTGGTTTGTTGGTTTGTTAGTTTGTTGTTTTGTTGGTTTGTTTTTTTGTTGGTTTGTTGGTTTGTGCGTTTTTTGGCTTGTTGGTTTGTTGGCTTGTTGGCTTGTTGGTCTGTTAGTTTGTTTGTTTGTTGGTTTGTTGGTTTGTTCGTTTGTTGGCTTGTTGGTTTGTTGGTTTGTTGGTTTGTTGGTTTGTTGGGTTGTTGGTTTGTTGGTTTGTTGGTTTGTTGGTTTGTTGGCTTGTTGGCTTGTTGGTTTATTTGTTTGTTCGATTGTTGGTTTGTTGGTATGTTGGTTTGTTGGTTTGTTGGTTTGTTGTTTTATTTGTTTGTTCGTTTGTTGGCTTCTTGGTTTGTTGGCTTCTTGGTTTGTTCGTTTGTTGGTTTGTTGGTTTGTTGGTTTGTTGGTTTGTTCGTTTGTTGGTTTGTTCGTTTCTTGGCTTGTTGGTTTGTTGGCTTGTTGGTTTGTTGGTGTGTTGGTTTGTTGGTTTGTTTGTTTGTTGGTTTGTTCGTTTGTTAGTTTGTTGGTTTTTTAGTTTGTTGGTTTGTTGGTTTGTTGGCTTGTTGTTTTGTTGGTTTGTTGGTTTGTTTGTTTGCTAGTTTGTTCGTTTGTTGGTTTTTTGGTTTGTGTGCTTGTTGGCTTGTTGGTTTGTTGGTTTGTTGGTTTGTTGGTTTGTTGGTTTGTTGGTTTCTTTGTTTGTTGGTTTGTTCGTTTGTTGGCTTGTTGGTTTTTTGGTTTGTTGGCTTGTTGGTTTGTTGGTTTGTTGGTTTGTTGGTTTGTTGGTTTGTTGGTTTGTTGGTTTGTTGGTTTGTTGGTTTGTTGGTTTGTTGGTTTGTTGGTTTGTTGGTTTGTTGGTTTGTTGGTTTGTTTGTTCGTTCGTTTGTTCGTTTGTTGGCTTGTTGGTTTGTTGGCTTGTTGCCTTGTTGGCTTTTTGGCTTGTTGATTTGTTGGTTTGTTGGTTTGTTGGTTTGTTGGTTTGTTGGTTTGTTGGCTTGTTGGCTTGTTGGTTTGTTGGTTTGTTGGTTTGTTGGCTTGTTGGTTTGTTGGTTTGTTGGTTTGTTGGTTTGTTGGTTTGTTGGTTTGTTGGTTTGTTGGTTTGTTGGTTTGTTGGTTTGTTGGTTTGTTGGTTTGTTTGTTCGTTCGTTTGTTCGTTTGTTGGCTTGTTGGTTTGTTGGCTTGTTGCCTTGTTGGCTTTTTGGCTTGTTGATTTGTTGGTTTGTTGGTTTGTTGGTTTGTTGGTTTGTTGGTTTGTTGGTTTGTTGGCTTGTTGGCTTGTTGGTTTGTTGGTTTGTTGGTTTGTTGGTTTGTTGGCTTGTTGGTTTGTTGGTTTCTTTGTTTGTTGGTTTGTTCGTTTGTTGGCTTGTTGGTTTTTTGGTTTGTTGGCTTGTTGGTTTGTTGGTTTGTTGGTTTGTTGGTTTGTTTGTTCGTTCGTTTGTTCGTTTGTTGGCTTGTTGGTTTGTTGGCTTGTTGCCTTGTTGGCTTTTTGGCTTGTTGATTTGTTGGTTTGTTGGTTTGTTGGTTTGTTGGTTTGTTGGTTTGTTTGTTCGTTCGTTTGTTCGTTTGTTGGCTTGTTGGCTTGTTGGTTTGTTGGTTTCTTTGTTTGTTGGTTTGTTCGTTTGTTGGTTTGTTGGTTTGTTGGTTTGTTGGTTTGTTGGTTTGTTGGTTTTTTGGTTTGTTGGTTTGTTGGTTTGTTTGTTCGTTCGTTTGTTCGTTTGTTGGCTTGTTGGTTTGTTGGCTTGTTGCCTTGTTGGCTTTTTGGCTTGTTGATTTGTTGGTTTGTTGGTTTGTTGGTTTGTTGGTTTGTTGGTTTGTTTGTTCGTTCGTTTGTTCGTTTGTTGGCTTGTTGGTTTGTTGGCTTGTTGCCTTGTTGGCTTTTTGGCTTGTTGATTTGTTGGTTTGTTGGTTTGTTGGTTTGTTGGTTTGTTGGTTTGTTGGTTTGTTGGTTTGTTGGTTTGTTTGTTCGTTCGTTTGTTCGTTTGTTGGCTTGTTGGTTTGTTGGCTTGTTGCCTTGTTGGCTTTTTGGCTTGTTGATTTGTTGGTTTGTTGGTTTGTTGGTTTGTTGGTTTGTTGGTTTGTTGGCTTGTTGGCTTGTTGGTTTGTTGGTTTGTTGGTTTGTTGGTTTGTTGGTTTGTTGATTTGTTGGTTTATTTGTTTGTTGGTTTGTTGGCTTGTTGGTTTGTTGGCTTGTTGGCTTGTTGGTTTGTTGGTTTCTTTGTTTGTTGGTTTGTTCGTTTGTTGGCTTGTTGGTTTTTTGGTTTGTTGGTTTGTTGGTTTGTTGGCTTGTTGTTTTGTTGGTTTGTTGGTTTGTTTGTTTGCTAGTTTGTTCGTTTGTTGGTTTTTTGGTTTGTGTGCTTGTTGGCTTGTTGGTTTGTTGGTTTGTTGGTTTGTTGGTTTGTTGGTTTGTTGGTTTCTTTGTTTGTTGGTTTGTTCGTTTGTTGGCTTGTTGGTTTTTTGGTTTGTTGGCTTGTTGGTTTGTTGGTTTGTTGGTTTGTTGGTTTGTTGGTTTGTTGGTTTGTTGGTTTGTTGGTTTGTTGGTTTGTTGGTTTGTTGGTTTGTTGGTTTGTTGGTTTGTTTGTTCGTTCGTTTGTTCGTTTGTTGGCTTGTTGGTTTGTTGGCTTGTTGCCTTGTTGGCTTTTTGGCTTGTTGATTTGTTGGTTTGTTGGTTTGTTGGTTTGTTGGTTTGTTGGTTTGTTGGCTTGTTGGCTTGTTGGTTTGTTGGTTTGTTGGTTTGTTGGTTTGTTGGTTTGTTGGTTTGTTGGTTTATTTGTTTGTTGGTTTGTTGGCTTGTTGGTTTGTTGGCTTGTTGGCTTGTTGGTTTGTTGGTTTCTTTGTTTGTTGGTTTGTTCGTTTGTTGGCTTGTTGGTTTTTTGGTTTGTTGGCTTGTTGGTTTGTTGGTTTGTTGGTTTGTTGGTTTGTTGGTTTGTTGGTTTGTTGGTTTGTTGGTTTGTTGGTTTGTTGGTTTGTTGGTTTGTTGGTTTGTTGGTTTGTTGGTTAGTTGTTTTTTTGGTTTGTTGACTTATTGGTTTGTTGGTTTGTTGGTTTGTTGGTTTGTTGGTTTCTTCGTTTGTTGGTTTTTTGGTTTGTTGGTTTGTTGGTTTGTTGGCTTGTTGTTTTTTGCTTTGTTGGCTTGTTGGTTTGTTGGTTTGTTGGTTTGTTGGTTTGTTGGTTTGTTGGCTTGTTGGCTTGTTGGTTTGTTGGTTTGTTGGTTTGTTGGTTTGTTGGTTTGTTGGTTTGTTGGTTTATTTGTTTGTTGGTTTGTTGGCTTGTTGGTTTGTTGGCTTGTTGGCTTGTTGGTTTGTTGGTTTCTTTGTTTGTTGGTTTGTTCGTTTGTTGGCTTGTTGGTTTTTTGGTTTGTTGGCTTGTTGGTTTGTTGGCTTGTTGGTTTGTTGGTTTGTTGGTTTGTTGGTTTGTTGGGTTGTTGGTTTGTTGGTTTGTTGGTTTGTTGGTTTGTTGGCTTCTTGGTTTGTTCGTTTGTTGGTTTGTTCGTTTGTGTGCTTGTTGGCTTGTTGGTTTGTTGGTTTGTTGGTTTGTTGGTTTGTTGGTTTGTTGGTTTGTTGGTTTGTTGGGTTGTTGGTTTGTTGGTTTGTTGGTTTGTTGGTTTGTTGGCTTGTTGGTTTATTTGTTTGTTCGATTGTTGGTTTGTTGGTATGTTGGTTTGTTGGTTTGTTGGTTTGTTGTTTTATTTGTTTGTTCGTTTGTTGGCTTGTTGGTTTGTTGGCTTCTTGGTTTGTTCGTTTGTTGGTTTGTTGGTTTGTTGGTTTGTTGGTTTATTTGTTTGTTGGTTTGTTGGCTTGTTGGTTTGTTGGCTTGTTGGCTTGTTGGTTTGTTGGTTTCTTTGTTTGTTGGTTTGTTCGTTTGTTGGCTTGTTGGTTTTTTGGTTTGTTGGTTTGTTGGTTTGTTGGCTTGTTGTTTTGTTGGTTTGTTGGTTTGTTTGTTTGCTAGTTTGTTCGTTTGTTGGTTTTTTGGTTTGTGTGCTTGTTGGCTTGTTGGTTTGTTGGTTTGTTGGTTTGTTGGTTTGTTTGTTTGTTGGTTTCTTTGTTTGTTGGTTTGTTCGTTTGTTGGCTTGTTGGTTTTTTGGTTTGTTGGCTTGTTGGTTTGTTGGTTTGTTGGTTTGTTGGTTTGTTGGTTTGTTGGTTTGTTGGTTTGTTGGTTTGTTGGTTTGTTGGTTTGTTGGTTTGTTGGTTTGTTGGTTTGTTGGTTTGTTTGTTCGTTCGTTTGTTCGTTTGTTGGCTTGTTGGTTTGTTGGCTTGTTGCCTTGTTGGCTTTTTGGCTTGTTGATTTGTTGGTTTGTTGGTTTGTTGGTTTGTTGGTTTGTTGGTTTGTTGGCTTGTTGGCTTGTTGGTTTGTTGGTTTGTTGGTTTGTTGGTTTGTTGGTTTGTTGGTTTGTTGGTTTATTTGTTTGTTGGTTTGTTGGCTTGTTGGTTTGTTGGCTTGTTGGCTTGTTGGTTTGTTGGTTTCTTTGTTTGTTGGTTTGTTCGTTTGTTGGCTTGTTGGTTTTTTGGTTTGTTGGCTTGTTGGTTTGTTGGTTTGTTGGTTTGTTGGTTTGTTGGTTTGTTGGTTTGTTGGTTTGTTGGTTTGTTGGTTTGTTGGTTTGTTGGTTTGTTGGTTTGTTGGTTAGTTGTTTTTTTGGTTTGTTGACTTATTGGTTTGTTGGTTTGTTGGTTTGTTGGTTTGTTGGTTTGTTGGTTTCTTCGTTTGTTGGTTTTTTGGTTTGTTGGTTTGTTGGTTTGTTGGCTTGTTGTTTTTTGCTTTGTTGGCTTGTTGGTTTGTTGGTTTGTTGGTTTGTTGGTTTGGTGGTTTGTTGGTTTGTTGGTTTGTTGGTTTGTTGGTTTGTTCGTTTGTTGGTTTTTTGGTTTGTTGGTTTGTTGGTTTGTTGGGTTTTTGGTTTGTTGGCGTGTTGGTTTGTTGGTTTTTTAGTTTGTTGGCTTGTTGGTTTGTTGGCTTGTTGGTTTGTTGGTTTGTTGGTTTGTTGGTTTGTTGGTTTGTTGGTTTGTTGGTTTGTTGGCTTTTTGGATTGTTGGTTTATTTGTTTGTTCGTTTGTTGGTTTGTTGGTATGTTGGTTTGTTGGTTTGTTGGTTTGTTGGTTTATTTGTTTGTTCGTGCGTTGGCTTGTTGGTTTGTTGGTTTGTTGGTTTGTTCGTTTGTTGGTTTGTTGGTTTGTTGGTTTGTTCGTTTGTTGGTTTGTTCGTTTGTTGGCTTGTTGGTTTGTTGGCTTGTTGGTTTGTTGATGTGTTGGTTTGTTCGTTTGTTTGTTTGTTGGTTTGTTCGTTTGTTAGTTTGTTGGTTTGTTGGTTTGTTGGTTTGTTGGTTTGTTGGCTTGTTGTTTTGTTGGTTTGTTGGTTTGTTGGTTTGTTTGTTTGCTAGTTTGTTGGTTTGTTGGTTTATTTGTTTGTTGGTTTGTTGGCTTGTTGGTTTGTTGGCTTGTTGGCTTGTTGGTTTGTTGGTTTCTTTGTTTGTTGGTTTGTTCGTTTGTTGGCTTGTTGGTTTTTTGGTTTGTTGGCTTGTTGGTTTGTTGGTTTGTTGGTTTGTTGATTTGTTGGTTTGTTGGTTTGTTGGTTTGTTGGTTTGTTGGTTTGTTGGTTTGTTGGTTTGTTGGTTTGTTGGTTAGTTGTTTTTTTGGTTTGTTGACTTATTGGTTTGTTGGTTTGTTGGTTTGTTGGTTTGTTGGTTTCTTCGTTTGTTGGTTTTTTGGTTTGTTGGTTTGTTGGTTTGTTGGCTTGTTGTTTTTTGCTTTGTTGGCTTGTTGGTTTGTTGGTTTGTTGGTTTGTTGGTTTGTTGGTTTGTTGGTTTGTTGGTTTGTTGGTTTGTTGGTTTGTTCGTTTGTTGGTTTTTTGGTTTGTTGGTTTGTTGGTTTGTTGGGTTTTTGGTTTGTTGGCGTGTTGGTTTGTTGGTTTTTTAGTTTGTTGGCTTGTCGGTTTGTTGGCTTGTTGGTTTGTTGGTTTGTTGGTTTGTTGGTTTGTTGGTTTGTTGGTTTGTTGGTTTGTTGGCTTTTTGGCTTGTTGGTTTATTTGTTTGTTCGTTTGTTGGTTTGTTGGTATGTTGGTTTGTTGGTTTGTTGGTTTGTTGGTTTATTTGTTTGTTCGTGCGTTGGCTTGTTGGTTTGTTGGTTTGTTGGTTTGTTCGTTTGTTGGTTTGTTGGTTTGTTGGTTTGTTCGTTTGTTGGTTTGTTCGTTTGTTGGCTTGTTGGTTTGTTGGCTTGTTGGTTTGTTGATGTGTTGGTTTGTTGGTTTGTTTGTTTGTTGGTTTGTTCGTTTGTTAGTTTGTTGGTTTGTTGGTTTGTTGGTTTGTTGGTTTGTTGGCTTGTTGTTTTGTTGGTTTGTTGGTTTGTTGGTTTGTTTGTTTGCTAGTTTGTTCGTTTGTTGGTTTTTTGGTTTGTTGGCTTGTTGGCTTGTTGGTTTGTTGGTTTGTTGGTTTGTGTGTTTGTTTGGTTTGTTGGTTTGTTGGTTTGTTGGTTTGTTAGTTTATTGGTTTGTTGGTTTGTTCGTTTGTTGGCTTGTTGGTTTATTAGTTTGTTGGTTTGTTGGTTTGTTAGTTTGTTGTTTTGTTGGTTTGTTTTTTTGTTGGTTTGTTGGTTTGTTCGTTTGTTGGTTTGTTGGCTTGTTGGTTTGTTGGCTTGTTGGCTTGTTGGTTTGTTGGTTTCTTTGTTTGTTGGTTTGTTCGTTTGTTGGCTTGTTGGTTTTTTGGTTTGTTGGTTTGTTGGTTTGTTGGCTTGTTGTTTTGTTGGTTTGTTGGTTTGTTTGTTTGCTAGTTTGTTCGTTTGTTGGTTTTTTTGGTTTGTGTGCTTGTTGGCTTGTTGGTTTGTTGGTTTGTTGGTTTGTTGGTTTGTTGGTTTGTTGGTTTGTTGGTTTGTTGGGTTGTTGGTTTGTTGGTTTGTTGGTTTGTTGGTTTGTTGGCTTGTTGGTTTATTTGTTTGTTCGATTGTTGGTTTGTTGGTATGTTGGTTTGTTGGTTTGTTGGTTTGTTGTTTTATTTATTTGTTCGTTTGTTGGCTTGTTGGTTTGTTGGCTTCTTGGTTTGTTCGTTTGTTGGTTTGTTGGTTTGTTGGTTTGTTGGTTTATTTGTTTGTTGGTTTGTTGGCTTGTTGGTTTGTTGGCTTGTTGGCTTGTTGGTTTGTTGGTTTCTTTGTTTGTTGGTTTGTTCGTTTGTTGGCTTGTTGGTTTTTTGGTTTGTTGGTTTGTTGGTTTGTTGGCTTGTTGTTTTGTTGGTTTGTTGGTTTGTTTGTTTGCTAGTTTGTTCGTTTGTTGGTTTTTTGGTTTGTGTGCTTGTTGGCTTGTTGGTTTGTTGGTTTGTTGGTTTGTTGGTTTGTTGGTTTGTTGGTTTCTTTGTTTGTTGGTTTGTTCGTTTGTTGGCTTGTTGGTTTTTTGGTTTGTTGGCTTGTTGGTTTGTTGGTTTGTTGGTTTGTTGGTTTGTTGGTTTGTTGGTTTGTTGGTTTGTTGGTTTGTTGGTTTGTTGGTTTGTTTGTTTGTTGGTTTGTTCGTTTGTTAGTTTGTTGGTTTGTTGGTTTGTTGGTTTGTTGGTTTGTTGGCTTGTTGTTTTGTTGGTTTGTTGGTTTGTTGGTTTGTTTGTTTGCTAGTTTGTTGGTTTGTTGGTTTATTTGTTTGTTGGTTTGTTGGCTTGTTGGTTTGTTGGCTTGTTGGCTTGTTGGTTTGTTGGTTTCTTTGTTTGTTGGTTTGTTCGTTTGTTGGCTTGTTGGTTTTTTGGTTTGTTGGCTTGTTGGTTTGTTGGTTTGTTGGTTTGTTGGTTTGTTGGTTTGTTGGTTTGTTGGTTTGTTGGTTTGTTGGTTTGTTGGTTTGTTGGTTTGTTGGTTTGTTGGTTTGTTGGTTAGTTGTTTTTTTGGTTTGTTGACTTATTGGTTTGTTGGTTTGTTGGTTTGTTGGTTTGTTGGTTTCTTCGTTTGTTGGTTTTTTGGTTTGTTGGTTTGTTGGTTTGTTGGCTTGTTGTTTTTTGCTTTGTTGGCTTGTTGGTTTGTTGGTTTGTTGGTTTGTTGGTTTGTTGGTTTGTTGGTTTGTTGGTTTGTTGGTTTGTTGGTTTGTTCGTTTGTTGGTTTTTTGGTTTGTTGGTTTGTTGGTTTGTTGGGTTTTTGGTTTGTTGGCGTGTTGGTTTGTTGGTTTTTTAGTTTGTTGGCTTGTCGGTTTGTTGGCTTGTTGGTTTGTTGGTTTGTTGGTTTGTTGGTTTGTTGGTTTGTTGGTTTGTTGGTTTGTTGGCTTTTTGGCTTGTTGGTTTATTTGTTTGTTCGTTTGTTGGTTTGTTGGTATGTTGGTTTGTTGGTTTGTTGGTTTGTTGGTTTATTTGTTTGTTCGTGCGTTGGCTTGTTGGTTTGTTGGTTTGTTGGTTTGTTCGTTTGTTGGTTTGTTGGTTTGTTGGTTTGTTCGTTTGTTGGTTTGTTCGTTTGTTGGTTTGTTGGCTTGTTGGTTTGTTGGCTTGTTGGCTTGTTGGTTTGTTGGTTTCTTTGTTTGTTGGTTTGTTCGTTTGTTGGCTTGTTGGTTTTTTGGTTTGTTGGTTTGTTGGTTTGTTGGCTTGTTGTTTTGTTGGTTTGTTGGTTTGTTTGTTTGCTAGTTTGTTGGTTTGTTGGTTTGTTGGTTTGTTTGTTCGTTCGTTTGTTCGTTTGTTGGCTTGTTGGCTTGTTGGTTTGTTGGTTTCTTTGTTTGTTGGTTTGTTCGTTTGTTGGTTTGTTGGTTTGTTGGTTTGTTGGTTTGTTGGTTTGTTGGTTTGTTGGTTTGTTGGTTTGTTTGTTCGTTCGTTTGTTCGTTTGTTGGCTTGTTGGTTTGTTGGCTTGTTGCCTTGTTGGCTTTTTGGCTTGTTGATTTGTTGGTTTGTTGGTTTGTTGGTTTGTTGGTTTGTTGGTTTGTTTGTTCGTTCGTTTGTTCGTTTGTTGGCTTGTTGGTTTGTTGGCTTGTTGCCTTGTTGGCTTTTTGGCTTGTTGGTTTGTTGGTTTGTTGGTTTGTTGGTTTGTTGGTTTGTTGGTTTGTTGGTTTGTTGGTTTGTTGGTTTGTTGGTTTGTTGGTTTGTTTGTTCGTTCGTTTGTTCGTTTGTTGGCTTGTTGGTTTGTTGGCTTGTTGCCTTGTTGGCTTTTTGGCTTGTTGATTTGTTGGTTTGTTGGTTTGTTGGTTTGTTGGTTTGTTGGTTTGTTGGCTTGTTGGCTTGTTGGTTTGTTGGTTTGTTGGTTTGTTGGTTTGTTGGTTTGTTGGTTTGTTGGTTTATTTGTTTGTTGGTTTGTTGGCTTGTTGGTTTGTTGGCTTGTTGGCTTGTTGGTTTGTTGGTTTCTTTGTTTGTTGGTTTGTTCGTTTGTTGGCTTGTTGGTTTTTTGGTTTGTTGGTTTGTTGGTTTGTTGGCTTGTTGTTTTGTTGGTTTGTTGGTTTGTTTGTTTGCTAGTTTGTTCGTTTGTTGGTTTTTTGGTTTGTGTGCTTGTTGGCTTGTTGGTTTGTTGGTTTGTTGGTTTGTTGGTTCGTTGGTTTGTTGGTTTCTTTGTTTGTTGGTTTGTTCGTTTGTTGGCTTGTTGGTTTTTTGGTTTGTTGGCTTGTTGGTTTGTTGGTTTGTTGGTTTGTTGGTTTGTTGGTTTGTTGGTTTGTTGGTTTGTTGGTTTGTTGGTTTGTTGGTTTGTTGGTTTGTTGGTTTGTTGGTTTGTTGGTTTGTTGGTTTGTTTGTTCGTTCGTTTGTTCGTTTGTTGGCTTGTTGGTTTGTTGGCTTGTTGCCTTGTTGGCTTTTTGGCTTGTTGATTTGTTGGTTTGTTGGTTTGTTGGTTTGTTGGTTTGTTGGTTTGTTGGCTTGTTGGCTTGTTGGTTTGTTGGTTTGTTGGTTTGTTGGTTTGTTGGTTTGTTGGTTTGTTGGTTTATTTGTTTGTTGGTTTATTGGCTTGTTGGTTTGTTGGCTTGTTGGCTTGTTGGTTTGTTGGTTTCTTTGTTTGTTGGTTTGTTCTTTTGTTGGCTTGTTGGTTTTTTGGTTTGTTGGCTTGTTGGTTTGTTGGTTTGTTGGTTTGTTGGTTTGTTGGTTTGTTGGTTTGTTGGTTTGTTGGTTTGTTGGTTTGTTGGTTTGTTGGTTTGTTGGTTTGTTGGTTAGTTGTTTTTTTGGTTTGTTGACTTATTGGTTTGTTGGTTTGTTGGTTTGTTGGTTTGTTGGTTTCTTCGTTTGTTGGTTTTTTGGTTTGTTGGTTTGTTGGTTTGTTGGCTTGTTGTTTTTTGCTTTGTTGGCTTGTTGGTTTGTTGGTTTGTTGGTTTGTTGGTTTGTTGGTTTGTTGGCTTGTTGGCTTGTTGGTTTGTTGGTTTGTTGGTTTGTTGGTTTGTTGGTTTGTTGGTTTGTTAGTTTATTTGTTTGTTGGTTTGTTGGCTTGTTGGTTTGTTGGCTTGTTGGCTTGTTGGTTTGTTGGTTTCTTTGTTTGTTGGTTTGTTCGTTTGTTGGCTTGTTGGTTTTTTGGTTTGTTGGCTTGTTGGTTTGTTGGCTTGTTGGTTTGTTGGTTTGTTGGTTTGTTGGTTTGTTGGGTTGTTGGTTTGTTGGTTTGTTGGTTTGTTGGTTTGTTGGCTTGTTGGTTTATTTGTTTGTTCGATTGTTGGTTTGTTGGTATGTTGGTTTGTTGGTTTGTTGGTTTGTTGTTTTATTTGTTTGTTCGTTTGTTGGCTTGTTGGTTTGTTGGCTTCTTGGTTTGTTCGTTTGTTGGTTTGTTGGTTTGTTGGTTTGTTGGTTTGTTCGTTTGTTGGTTTGTTGGCTTGTTGGTTTGTTGGCTTGTTGGCTTGTTGGTTTGTTGGTTTCTTTGTTTGTTGGTTTGTTCGTTTGTTGGCTTGTTGGTTTTTTGGTTTGTTGGTTTGTTGGCTTGTTGTTTTGTTGGTTTGTTGGTTTGTTTGTTTGCTAGTTTGTTCGTTTGTTGGTTTTTTGGTTTGTGTGCTTGTTGGCTTGTTGGTTTGTTGGTTTGTTGGTTTGTTGGTTTGTTGGTTTGTTGGTTTGTTGGTTTGTTGGGTTGTTGGTTTGTTGGTTTGTTGGTTTGTTGGTTTGTTGGCTTGTTGGTTTATTTGTTTGTTCGATTGTTGGTTTGTTGGTATGTTGGTTTGTTGGTTTGTTGGTTTGTTGTTTTATTTGTTTGTTCGTTTGTTGGCTTGTTGGTTTGTTGGCTTCTTGGTTTGTTCGTTTGTTGGTTTGTTGGTTTGTTGGTTTGTTGGTTTGTTTGTTTGTTGGTTTGTTGGCTTGTTGGTTTGTTGGCTTGTTGGCTTGTTGGTTTGTTGGTTTCTTTGTTTGTTGGTTTGTTCGTTTGTTGGCTTGTTGGTTTTTTGGTTTGTTGGTTTGTGGGTTTGTTGGCTTGTTGTTTTGTTGGTTTGTTGGTTTGTTTGTTTGCTAGTTTGTTCGTTTGTTGGTTTTTTGGTTTGTGTGCTTGTTGGCTTGTTGGTTTGTTGGTTTGTTGGTTTGTTGGTTTGTTGGTTTGTTGGTTTCTTTGTTTGTTGGTTTGTTCGTTTGTTGGCTTGTTGGTTTTTTGGTTTGTTGGCTTGTTGGTTTGTTGGTTTGTTGGTTTGTTGGTTTGTTGGTTTGTTGGTTTGTTGGTTTGTTGATTTGTTGGTTTGTTGGTTTGTTGGTTTGTTGGTTTGTTGGTTTGTTTGTTCGTTCGTTTGTTCGTTTGTTGGCTTGTTGGTTTGTTGGCTTGTTGCCTTGTTGGCTTTTTGGCTTGTTGATTTGTTGGTTTGTTGGTTTGTTGGTTTGTTGGTTTGTTGGCTTGTTGGCTTGTTGGTTTGTTGGTTTGTTGGTTTGTTGGTTTGTTGGTTTGTTGGTTTGTTGGTTTATTTGTTTGTTGGTTTGTTGGCTTGTTGGTTTGTTGGCTTGTTGGCTTGTTGGTTTGTTGGTTTCTTTGTTTGTTGGTTTGTTCGTTTGTTGGCTTGTTGGTTTTTTGGTTTGTTGGCTTGTTGGTTTGTTGGTTTGTTGGTTTGTTGGTTTGTTGGTTTGTTGGTTTGTTGGTTTGTTGGTTTGTTGGTTTGTTGGTTTGTTGGTTTGTTGGTTTGTTGGTTAGTTGTTTTTTTGGTTTGTTGACTTATTGGTTTGTTGGTTTGTTGGTTTGTTGGTTTGTTGGTTTCTTCGTTTGTTGGTTTTTTGGTTTGTTGGTTTGTTGGTTTGTTGGCTTGTTGTTTTTTGCTTTGTTGGCTTGTTGGTTTGTTGGTTTGTTGGTTTGTTGGTTTGTTGGTTTGTTGGTTTGTTGGTTTGTTGGTTTGTTGGTTTGTTCGTTTGTTGGTTTTTTGGTTTGTTGGTTTGTTGGTTTGTTGGGTTTTTGGTTTGTTGGCGTGTTGGTTTGTTGGTTTTTTAGTTTGTTGGCTTGTTGGTTTGTTGGCTTGTTGGTTTGTTGGTTTGTTGGTTTGTTGGTTTGTTGGTTTGTTGGTTTGTTGGTTTGTTGGCTTTTTGGATTGTTGGTTTATTTGTTTGTTCGTTTGTTGGTTTGTTGGTATGTTGGTTTGTTGGTTTGTTGGTTTGTTGGTTTATTTGTTTGTTCGTGCGTTGGCTTGTTGGTTTGTTGGTTTGTTGGTTTGTTCGTTTGTTGGTTTGTTGGTTTGTTGGTTTGTTCGTTTGTTGGTTTGTTCGTTTGTTGGCTTGTTGGTTTGTTGGCTTGTTGGTTTGTTGATGTGTTGGTTTGTTGGTTTGTTTGTTTGTTGGTTTGTTCGTTTGTTAGTTTGTTGGTTTGTTGGTTTGTTGGTTTGTTGGTTTGTTGGCTTGTTGTTTTGTTGGTTTGTTGGTTTGTTGGTTTGTTTGTTTGCTAGTTTGTTGGTTTGTTGGTTTATTTGTTTGTTGGTTTGTTGGCTTGTTGGTTTGTTGGCTTGTTGGCTTGTTGGTTTGTTGGTTTCTTTGTTTGTTGGTTTGTTCGTTTGTTGGCTTGTTGGTTTTTTGGTCTGTTGGCTTGTTGGTTTGTTGGTTTGTTGGTTTGTTGGTTTGTTGGTTTGTGTGCTTGTTGGCTTGTTGGTTTGTTGGTTTGTTGGTTTGTTGGTTTGTTGGTTTGTTGGTTAGTTGTTTTTTTGGTTTGTTGACTTATTGGTTTGTTGGTTTGTTGGTTTGTTGGTTTGTTGGTTTCTTCGTTTGTTGGTTTTTTGGTTTGTTGGTTTGTTGGTTTGTTGGCTTGTTGTTTTTTGCTTTGTTGGCTTGTTGGTTTGTTGGTTTGTTGGTTTGTTGGTTTGTTGGTTTGTTGGTTTGTTGGTTTGTTGGTTTGTTGGTTTGTTCGTTTGTTGGTTTTTTGGTTTGTTGGTTTGTTGGTTTGTTGGGTTTTTGGTTTGTTGGCGTGTTGGTTTGTTGGTTTTTTAGTTTGTTGGCTTGTCGGTTTGTTGGCTTGTTGGTTTGTTGGTTTGTTGGTTTGTTGGTTTGTTGGTTTGTTGGTTTGTTGGCTTTTTGGCTTGTTGCCTTGTTGGCTTTTTGGCTTGTTGATTTGTTGGTTTGTTGGTTTGTTGGTTTGTTGGTTTGTTGGTTTGTTTGTTCGTTCGTTTGTTCGTTTGTTGGCTTGTTGGTTTGTTGGCTTGTTGCCTTGTTGGCTTTTTGGCTTGTTGATTTGTTGGTTTGTTGGTTTGTTGGTTTGTTGGTTTGTTGGTTTGTTGGTTTGTTGGTTTGTTGGTTTGTTGGTTTGTTGGTTTGTTGGTTTGTTTGTTCGTTCGTTTGTTCGTTTGTTGGCTTGTTGGTTTGTTGGCTTGTTGCCTTGTTGGCTTTTTGGCTTGTTGATTTGTTGGTTTGTTGGTTTGTTGGTTTGTTGGTTTGTTGGTTTGTTGGCTTGTTGGCTTGTTGGTTTGTTGGTTTGTTGGTTTGTTGGTTTGTTGGTTTGTTGGTTTGTTGGTTTATTTGTTTGTTGGTTTGTTGGCTTGTTGGTTTGTTGGCTTGTTGGCTTGTTGGTTTGTTGGTTTCTTTGTTTGTTGGTTTGTTCGTTTGTTGGCTTGTTGGTTTTTTGGTTTGTTGGTTTGTTGGTTTGTTGGCTTGTTGTTTTGTTGGTTTGTTGGTTTGTTTGTTTGCTAGTTTGTTCGTTTGTTGGTTTTTTGGTTTGTGTGCTTGTTGGCTTGTTGGTTTGTTGGTTTGTTGGTTTGTTGGTTTGTTGGTTTGTTGGTTTGTTGGTTTCTTTGTTTGTTGGTTTGTTCGTTTGTTGGCTTGTTGGTTTTTTGGTTTGTTGGCTTGTTGGTTTGTTGGTTTGTTGGTTTGTTGGTTTGTTGGTTTGTTGGTTTGTTGGTTTGTTGGTTTGTTGGTTTGTTGGTTTTTTGGTTTGTTGGTTTGTTGGTTTGTTGGTTTGTTTGTTCGTTCGTTTGTTCGTTTGTTGGCTTGTTGGTTTGTTGGCTTGTTGCCTTGTTGGCTTTTTGGCTTGTTGATTTGTTGGTTTGTTGGTTTGTTGGTTTGTTGGTTTGTTGGTTTGTTGGTTTGTTGGTTTGTTGGTTTGTTGGTTTGTTGGTTTGTTGGTTTGTTTGTTCGTTCGTTTGTTCGTTTGTTGGCTTGTTGGTTTGTTGGCTTGTTGCCTTGTTGGCTTTTTGGCTTGTTGATTTGTTGGTTTGTTGGTTTGTTGGTTTGTTGGTTTGTTGGTTTGTTGGCTTGTTGGCTTGTTGGTTTGTTGGTTTGTTGGTTTGTTGGTTTGTTGGTTTGTTGGTTTGTTGGTTTATTTGTTTGTTGGTTTGTTGGCTTGTTGGTTTGTTGGCTTGTTGGCTTGTTGGTTTGTTGGTTTCTTTGTTTGTTGGTTTGTTCGTTTGTTGGCTTGTTGGTTTTTTGGTTTGTTGGTTTGTTGGTTTGTTGGCTTGTTGTTTTGTTGGTTTGTTGGTTTGTTTGTTTGCTAGTTTGTTCGTTTGTTGGTTTTTTGGTTTGTGTGCTTGTTGGCTTGTTGGTTTGTTGGTTTGTTGGTTTGTTGGTTTGTTGGTTTGTTGGTTTCTTTGTTTGTTGGTTTGTTCGTTTGTTGGCTTGTTGGTTTTTTGGTTTGTTGGCTTGTTGGTTTGTTGGTTTGTTGGTTTGTTGATTTGTTGGTTTGTTGGTTTGTTGGTTTGTTGGTTTGTTGGTTTGTTGGCTTGTTGGCTTGTTGGTTTGTTGGTTTGTTGGTTTGTTGGTTTGTTGGTTTGTTGGTTTGTTGGTTTATTTGTTTGTTGGTTTGTTGGCTTGTTGGTTTGTTGGCTTGTTGGCTTGTTGGTTTGTTGGTTTCTTTGTTTGTTGGTTTGTTCGTTTGTTGGCTTGTTGGTTTTTTGGTTTGTTGGCTTGTTGGTTTGTTGGTTTGTTGGTTTGTTGGTTTGTTGGTTTGTTGGTTTGTTGGTTTGTTGGTTTGTTGGTTTGTTGGTTTGTTGGTTTGTTGGTTTGTTGGTTAGTTGTTTTTTTGGTTTGTTGACTTATTGGTTTGTTGGTTTGTTGGTTTGTTGGTTTGTTGGTTTCTTCGTTTGTTGGTTTTTTGGTTTGTTGGTTTGTTGGTTTGTTGGCTTGTTGTTTTTTGCTTTGTTGGCTTGTTGGTTTGTTGGTTTGTTGGTTTGTTGGTTTGTTGGTTTGTTGGTTTGTTGGTTTGTTGGTTTGTTGGTTTGTTCGTTTGTTGGTTTTTTGGTTTGTTGGTTTGTTGGTTTGTTGGGTTTTTGGTTTGTTGGCGTGTTGGTTTGTTGGTTTTTTAGTTTGTTGGCTTGTTGGTTTGTTGGCTTGTTGGTTTGTTGGTTTGTTGGTTTGTTGGTTTGTTGGTTTGTTGGTTTGTTGGTTTGTTGGCTTTTTGGATTGTTGGTTTATTTGTTTGTTCGTTTGTTGGTTTGTTGGTATGTTGGTTTGTTGGTTTGTTGGTTTCTTTGTTTGTTGGTTTGTTCGTTTGTTGGCTTGTTGGTTTTTTGGTTTGTTGGCTTGTTGGTTTGTTGGTTTGTTGGTTTGTTGGTTTGTTGGTTTGTTGGTTTGTTGGTTTGTTGGTTTGTTGGTTTGTTGGTTTGTTGGTTTGTTGGTTTGTTGGTTTGTTGGTTTGTTTGTTCGTTCGTTTGTTCGTTTGTTGGATTGTTGGTTTGTTGGCTTATTGCCTTGTTGGCTTTTTGGCTTGTTGATTTGTTGGTTTGTTGGTTTGTTGGTTTGTTGGTTTGTTGGTTTGTTGGCTTGTTGGCTTGTTGGTTTGTTGGTTTGTTGGTTTGTTGGTTTGTTGGTTTGTTGGTTTGTTGGTTTATTTGTTTGTTGGTTTGTTGGCTTGTTGGTTTGTTGGCTTGTTGGCTTGTTGGTTTGTTGGTTTCTTTGTTTGTTGGTTTGTTCGTTTGTTGGCTTGTTGGTTTTTTGGTTTGTTGGCTTGTTGGTTTGTTGGTTTGTTGGTTTGTTGGTTTGTTGGTTTGTTGGTTTGTTGGTTTGTTGGTTTGTTGGTTTGTTGGTTTGTTGGTTTGTTGGTTTGTTGGTTTGTTGGTTTGTTGGTTAGTTGTTTTTTTGGTTTGTTGACTTATTGGTTTGTTGGTTTGTTGGTTTGTTGGTTTGTTGGTTTCTTCGTTTGTTGGTTTTTTGGTTTGTTGGTTTGTTGGTTTGTTGGCTTGTTGTTTTTTGCTTTGTTGGCTTGTTGGTTTGTTGGTTTGTTGGTTTGTTGGTTTGTTGGTTTGTTGGCTTGTTGGCTTGTTGGTTTGTTGGTTTGTTGGTTTGTTGGTTTGTTGGTTTGTTGGTTTGTTGGTTTATTTGTTTGTTGGTTTGTTGGCTTGTTGGTTTGTTGGCTTGTTGGCTTGTTGGTTTGTTGGTTTCTTTGTTTGTTGGTTTGTTCGTTTGTTGGCTTGTTGGTTTTTTGGTTTGTTGGCTTGTTGGTTTGTTGGCTTGTTGGTTTGTTGGTTTGTTGGTTTGTTGGTTTGTTGGGTTGTTGGTTTGTTGGTTTGTTGGTTTGTTGGTTTGTTGGCTTGTTGGTTTATTTGTTTGTTCGATTGTTGGTTTGTTGGTATGTTGGTTTGTTGGTTTGTTGGTTTGTTGTTTTATTTGTTTGTTCGTTTGTTGGCTTGTTGGTTTGTTGGCTTCTTGGTTTGTTCGTTTGTTGGTTTGTTGGTTTGTTGGTTTGTTGGTTTGTTCGTTTGTTGGTTTGTTGGCTTGTTGGTTTGTTGGCTTGTTGGCTTGTTGGTTTGTTGGTTTCTTTGTTTGTTGGTTTGTTCGTTTGTTGGCTTGTTGGTTTTTTGGTTTGTTGGTTTGTTGGTTTGTTGGCTTGTTGTTTTGTTGGTTTGTTGGTTTGTTTGTTTGCTAGTTTGTTCGTTTGTTGGTTTTTTGGTTTGTGTGCTTGTTGGCTTGTTGGTTTGTTGGTTTGTTGGTTTGTTGGTTTGTTGGTTTGTTGGTTTGTTGGTTTGTTGGGTTGTTGGTTTGTTGGTTTGTTGGTTTGTTGGGTTGTTGGCTTGTTGGTTTATTTGTTTGTTCGATTGTTGGTTTGTTGGTATGTTGGTTTGTTGGTTTGTTGGTTTGTTGTTTTATTTGTTTGTTCGTTTGTTGGCTTGTTGGTTTGTTGGCTTCTTGGTTTGTTCGTTTGTTGGTTTGTTGGTTTGTTGGTTTGTTGGTTTATTTGTTTGTTGGTTTGTTGGCTTGTTGGTTTGTTGGCTTGTTGGCTTGTTGGTTTGTTGGTTTCTTTGTTTGTTGGTTTGTTCGTTTGTTGGCTTGTTGGTTTTTTGGTTTGTTGGTTTGTTGGTTTGTTGGCTTGTTGTTTTGTTGGTTTGTTGGTTTGTTTGTTTGCTAGTTTGTTCGTTTGTTGGTTTTTTGGTTTGTGTGCTTGTTGGCTTGTTGGTTTGTTGGTTTGTTGGTTTGTTGGTTTGTTGGTTTGTTGGTTTCTTTGTTTGTTGGTTTGTTCGTTTGTTGGCTTGTTGGTTTTTTGGTTTGTTGGCTTGTTGGTTTGTTGGTTTGTTGGTTTGTTGGTTTGTTGGTTTGTTGGTTTGTTGGTTTGTTGGTTTGTTGGTTTGTTGGTTTGTTGGTTTGTTGGTTTGTTGGTTTGTTGGTTTGTTTGTTCGTTCGTTTGTTCGTTTGTTGGCTTGTTGGTTTGTTGGCTTGTTGCCTTGTTGGCTTTTTGGCTTGTTGATTTGTTGGTTTGTTGGTTTGTTGGTTTGTTGGTTTGTTGGCTTGTTGGCTTGTTGGTTTGTTGGTTTGTTGGTTTGTTGGTTTGTTGGTTTGTTGGTTTGTTGGTTTATTTGTTTGTTGGTTTGTTGGCTTGTTGGTTTGTTGGCTTGTTGGCTTGTTGGTTTGTTGGTTTCTTTGTTTGTTGGTTTGTTCGTTTGTTGGCTTGTTGGTTTTTTGGTTTGTTGGCTTGTTGGTTTGTTGGTTAGTTGGTTTGTTGGTTTGTTGGTTTGTTGGTTTGTTGGTTTGTTGGTTTGTTGGTTTGTTGGTTTGTTGGTTTGTTGGTTTGTTGGTTTGTTGGTTAGTTGTTTTTTTGGTTTGTTGACTTATTGGTTTGTTGGTTTGTTGGTTTGTTGGTTTGTTGGTTTCTTCGTTTGTTGGTTTTTTGGTTTGTTGGTTTGTTGGTTTGTTGGCTTGTTGTTTTTTGCTTTGTTGGCTTGTTGGTTTGTTGGTTTGTTGGTTTGTTGGTTTGTTGGTTTGTTGGTTTGTTGGTTTGTTGGTTTGTTGGTTTGTTCGTTTGTTGGTTTTTTGGTTTGTTGGTTTGTTGGTTTGTTGGGTTTTTGGTTTGTTGGCGTGTTGGTTTGTTGGTTTTTTAGTTTGTTGGCTTGTTGGTTTGTTGGCTTGTTGGTTTGTTGGTTTGTTGGTTTGTTGGTTTGTTGGTTTGTTGGTTTGTTGGTTTGTTGGCTTTTTGGATTGTTGGTTTATTTGTTTGTTCGTTTGTTGGTTTGTTGGTATGTTGGTTTGTTGGTTTGTTGGTTTGTTGGTTTATTTGTTTGTTCGTGCGTTGGCTTGTTGGTTTGTTGGTTTGTTGGTTTGTTCGTTTGTTGGTTTGTTAGTTTGTTGGTTTGTTCGTTTGTTGGTTTGTTCGTTTGTTGGCTTGTTGGTTTGTTGGCTTGTTGGTTTGTTGATGTGTTGGTTTGTTGGTTTGTTTGTTTGTTGGTTTGTTCGTTTGTTAGTTTGTTGGTTTGTTGGTTTGTTGGTTTGTTGGTTTGTTGGCTTGTTGTTTTGTTGGTTTGTTGGTTTGTTGGTTTGTTTGTTTGCTAGTTTGTTGGTTTGTTGGTTTATTTGTTTGTTGGTTTGTTGGCTTGTTGGTTTGTTGGCTTGTTGGCTTGTTGGTTTGTTGGTTTCTTTGTTTGTTGGTTTGTTCGTTTGTTGGCTTGTTGGTTTTTTGGTTTGTTGGCTTGTTGGTTTGTTGGTTTGTTGGTTTGTTGGTTTGTTGGTTTGTTGGTTTGTTGGTTTGTTGGTTTGTTGGTTTGTTGGTTTGTTGGTTTGTTGGTTTGTTGGTTAGTTGTTTTTTTGGTTTGTTGACTTATTGGTTTGTTGGTTTGTTGGTTTGTTGGTTTGTTGGTTTCTTCGTTTGTTGGTTTTTTGGTTTGTTGGTTTGTTGGTTTGTTGGCTTGTTGTTTTTTGCTTTGTTGGCTTGTTGGTTTGTTGGTTTGTTGGTTTGTTGGTTTGTTGGTTTGTTGGTTTGTTGGTTTGTTGGTTTGTTGGTTTGTTCGTTTGTTGGTTTTTTGGTTTGTTGGTTTGTTGGTTTGTTGGGTTTTTGGTTTGTTGGCGTGTTGGTTTGTTGGTTTTTTAGTTTGTTGGCTTGTCGGTTTGTTGGCTTGTTGGTTTGTTGGTTTGTTGGTTTGTTGGTTTGTTGGTTTGTTGGTTTGTTGGTTTGTTGGCTTTTTGGCTTGTTGCCTTGTTGGCTTTTTGGCTTGTTGATTTGTTGGTTTGTTGGTTTGTTGGTTTGTTGGTTTGTTGGTTTGTTTGTTCGTTCGTTTGTTCGTTTGTTGGCTTGTTGGTTTGTTGGCTTGTTGCCTTGTTGGCTTTTTGGCTTGTTGATTTGTTGGTTTGTTGGTTTGTTGGTTTGTTGGTTTGTTGGTTTGTTGGTTTGTTGGTTTGTTGGTTTGTTGGTTTGTTGGTTTGTTTGTTCGTTCGTTTGTTCGTTTGTTGGCTTGTTGGTTTGTTGGCTTGTTGCCTTGTTGGCTTTTTGGCTTGTTGATTTGTTGGTTTGTTGGTTTGTTGGTTTGTTGGTTTGTTGGTTTGTTGGCTTGTTGGCTTGTTGGTTTGTTGGTTTGTTGGTTTGTTGGTTTGTTGGTTTGTTGGTTTGTTGGTTTATTTGTTTGTTGGTTTGTTGGCTTGTTGGTTTGTTGGCTTGTTGGCTTGTTGGTTTGTTGGTTTCTTTGTTTGTTGGTTTGTTCGTTTGTTGGCTTGTTGGTTTTTTGGTTTGTTGGTTTGTTGGTTTGTTGGCTTGTTGTTTTGTTGGTTTGTTGGTTTGTTTGTTTGCTAGTTTGTTCGTTTGTTGGTTTTTTGGTTTGTGTGCTTGTTGGCTTGTTGGTTTGTTGGTTTGTTGGTTTGTTGGTTTGTTGGTTTGTTGGTTTCTTTGTTTGTTGGTTTGTTCGTTTGTTGGCTTGTTGGTTTTTTGGTTTGTTGGCTTGTTGGTTTGTTGGTTTGTTGGTTTGTTGGTTTGTTGGTTTGTTGGTTTGTTGGTTTGTTGGTTTGTTGGTTTGTTGGTTTGTTGGTTTGTTGGTTTGTTGGTTTGTTGGTTTGTTGGTTTGTTTGTTCGTTCGTTTGTTCGTTTGTTGGCTTGTTGGTTTGTTGGCTTGTTGCCTTGTTGGCTTTTTGGCTTGTTGATTTGTTGGTTTGTTGGTTTGTTGGTTTGTTGGTTTGTTGGTTTGTTGGCTTGTTGGCTTGTTGGTTTGTTGGTTTGTTGGTTTGTTGGTTTGTTGGTTTGTTGGTTTGTTGGTTTATTTGTTTGTTGGTTTGTTGGCTTGTTGGTTTGTTGGCTTGTTGGCTTGTTGGTTTGTTGGTTTCTTTGTTTGTTGGTTTGTTCGTTTGTTGGCTTGTTGGTTTTTTGGTTTGTTGGCTTGTTGGTTTGTTGGTTTGTTGGTTTGTTGGTTTGTTGGTTTGTTGGTTTGTTGGTTTGTTGGTTTGTTGGTTTGTTGGTTTGTTGGTTTGTTGGTTTGTTGGTTAGTTGTTTTTTTGGTTTGTTGACTTATTGGTTTGTTGGTTTGTTGGTTTGTTGGTTTGTTGGTTTCTTCGTTTGTTGGTTTTTTGGTTTGTTGGTTTGTTGGTTTGTTGGCTTGTTGTTTTTTGCTTTGTTGGCTTGTTGGTTTGTTGGTTTGTTGGTTTGTTGGTTTGTTGGTTTGTTGGTTTGTTGGTTTGTTGGTTTGTTCGTTTGTTGGTTTTTTGGTTTGTTGGTTTGTTGGTTTGTTGGGTTTTTGGTTTGTTGGCGTGTTGGTTTGTTGGTTTTTTAGTTTGTTGGCTTGTTGGTTTGTTGGCTTGTTGGTTTGTTGGTTTGTTGGTTTGTTGGTTTGTTGGTTTGTTGGTTTGTTGGTTTGTTGGCTTTTTGGATTGTTGGTTTATTTGTTTGTTCGTTTGTTGGTTTGTTGGTATGTTGGTTTGTTGGTTTGTTGGTTTGTTGGTTTATTTGTTTGTTCGTGCGTTGGCTTGTTGGTTTGTTGGTTTGTTGGTTTGTTCGTTTGTTGGTTTGTTGGTTTGTTGGTTTGTTCGTTTGTTGGTTTGTTCGTTTGTTGGCTTGTTGGTTTGTTGGCTTGTTGGTTTGTTGATGTGTTGGTTTGTTGGTTTGTTTGTTTGTTGGTTTGTTCGTTTGTTAGTTTGTTGGTTTGTTGGTTTGTTGGTTTGTTGGTTTGTTGGCTTGTTGTTTTGTTGGTTTGTTGGTTTGTTGGTTTGTTTGTTTGCTAGTTTGTTCGTTTGTTGGTTTTTTGGTTTGTTGGCTTGTTGGCTTGTTGGTTTGTTGGTTTGTTGGTTTGTGTGTTTGTTGGTTTGTTGGTTTGTTGGTTTGTTGGTTTGTTAGTTTATTGGTTTGTTGGTTTGTTCGTTTGTTGGCTTGTTGGTTTATTAGTTTGTTGGTTTGTTGGTTTGTTAGTTTGTTGTTTTGTTGGTTTGTTTTTTTGTTGGTTTGTTGGTTTGTGCGTTTTTTGGCTTGTTGGTTTGTTGGCTTGTTGGCTTGTTGGTCTGTTAGTTTGTTTGTTTGTTGGTTTGTTGGTTTGTTCGTTTGTTGGCTTGTTGGCTTGTTGGTTTGTTGGTTTGTTGGTTTGTTGGTTTGTTGGGTTGTTGGTTTGTTGGTTTGTTGGTTTGTTGGTTTGTTGGCTTGTTGGTTTATTTGTTTGTTCGATTGTTGGTTTGTTGGTATGTTGGTTTGTTGGTTTGTTGGTTTGTTGGTTTATTTGTTTGTTCATTTGTTGGTTTGTTGGTTTGTTGGTTTGTTGGTTTGTTGGTTTGTTGATTTGTTGGTTTGATGGTTTGTTGGTTTGTTGGTTTGTTGGTTTGTTGGTTTGTTGGTTTGTTGGTTTGTTTGTTCGTTCGTTTGTTCGTTTGTTGGCTTGTTGGTTTGTTGGCTTGTTGCCTTGTTGGCTTTTTGGCTTGTTGATTTGTTGGTTTGTTGGTTTGTTGGTTTGTTGGTTTGTTGGTTTGTTGGCTTGTTGGCTTGTTGGTTTGTTGGTTTGTTGGTTTGTTGGTTTGTTGGTTTGTTGGTTTGTTGGTTTATTTGTTTGTTGGTTTGTTGGCTTGTTGGTTTGTTGGCTTGTTGGCTTGTTGGTTTGTTGGTTTCTTTGTTTGTTGGTTTGTTCGTTTGTTGGCTTGTTGGTTTTTTGGTTTGTTGGCTTGTTGGTTTGTTGGTTTGTTGGTTTGTTGGTTTGTTGGTTTGTTGGTTTGTTGGTTTGTTGGTTTGTTGGTTTGTTGGTTTGTTGGTTTGTTGGTTTGTTGGTTAGTTGTTTTTTTGGTTTGTTGACTTATTGGTTTGTTGGTTTGTTGGTTTGTTGGTTTGTTGGTTTCTTCGTTTGTTGGTTTTTTGGTTTGTTGGTTTGTTGGTTTGTTGGCTTGTTGTTTTTTGCTTTGTTGGCTTGTTGGTTTGTTGGTTTGTTGGTTTGTTGGTTTGTTGGTTTGTTGGTTTGTTGGTTTGTTGGTTTGTTGGTTTGTTCGTTTGTTGGTTTTTTGGTTTGTTGGTTTGTTGGTTTGTTGGGTTTTTGGTTTGTTGGCGTGTTGGTTTGTTGGTTTTTTAGTTTGTTGGCTTGTCGGTTTGTTGGCTTGTTGGTTTGTTGGTTTGTTGGTTTGTTGGTTTGTTGGTTTGTTGGTTTGTTGGTTTGTTGGCTTTTTGGCTTGTTGGTTTATTTGTTTGTTCGTTTGTTGGTTTGTTGGTATGTTGGTTTGTTGGTTTGTTGGTTTGTTGGTTTATTTGTTTGTTCGTGCGTTGGCTTGTTGGTTTGTTGGTTTGTTGGTTTGTTCGTTTGTTGGTTTGTTGGTTTGTTGGTTTGTTCGTTTGTTGGTTTGTTCGTTTGTTGGCTTGTTGGTTTGTTGGCTTGTTGGTTTGTTGATGTGTTGGTTTGTTGGTTTGTTTGTTTGTTGGTTTGTTCGTTTGTTAGTTTGTTGGTTTGTTGGTTTGTTGGTTTGTTGGTTTGTTGGCTTGTTGTTTTGTTGGTTTGTTGGTTTGTTGGTTTGTTTGTTTGCTAGTTTGTTCGTTTGTTGGTTTTTTGGTTTGTTGGCTTGTTGGCTTGTTGGTTTGTTGGTTTGTTGGTTTGTGTGTTTGTTTGGTTTGTTGGTTTGTTGGTTTGTTGGTTTGTTAGTTTATTGGTTTGTTGGTTTGTTCGTTTGTTGGCTTGTTGGTTTATTAGTTTGTTGGTTTGTTGGTTTGTTAGTTTGTTGTTTTGTTGGTTTGTTTTTTTGTTGGTTTGTTGGTTTGTGCGTTTTTTGGCTTGTTGGTTTGTTGGCTTGTTGGCTTGTTGGTCTGTTAGTTTGTTTGTTTGTTGGTTTGTTGGTTTGTTTTTTTGTTGGTTTGTTGGTTTGTGCGTTTTTTGGCTTGTTGGTTTGTTGGCTTGTTGGCTTGTTGGTCTGTTAGTTTTTTTGTTTGTTGGTTTGTTGGTTTGTTCGTTTGTTGGCTTGTTGGTTTGTTGGCGTGTTGGTTTGTTGGTTTTTTAGTTTGTTGGCTTGTCGGTTTGTTGGCTTGTTGGTTTGTTGGTTTGTTGGTTTGTTGGTTTGTTGGTTTGTTGGTTTGTTGGCTTTTTGGCTTGTTGGTTTATTTATTTGTTCGTTTGTTGGTTTGTTGGTATGTTGGTTTGTTGGTTTGTTAGTTTGTTGGTTTATTTGTTTGTTCGTGCGTTGGCTTGTTGGTTTGTTGGTTTGTTGGTTTGTTCGTTTGTTGGTTTGTTGGTTTGTTGGTTTGTTCGTTTGTTGGTTTGTTCGTTTCTTGGCTTGTTGGTTTGTTGGCTTGTTGGTTTGTTGGTGTGTTGGTTTGTTGGTTTGTTTGTTTGTTGGTTTGTTCGTTTGTTAGTTTGTTGGTTTTTTAGTTTGTTGGTTTGTTGGTTTGTTGGCTTGTTGTTTTGTTGGTTTGTTGGTTTGTTTGTTTGCTAGTTTGTTCGTTTGTTGGTTTTTTGGTTTGTGTGCTTGTTGGCTTGTTGGTTTGTTGGTTTGTTGGTTTGTTGGTTTGTTGGTTTGTTGGTTTGTTGGTTTGTTGGTTGGTTGGTTTGTTGGTTTTTTGGTTTGTTCGTTTGTTGGCTTGTTGGTTTATTGGTTTGTTGGTTTGTTGGTTTGTTAGTTTGTTGTTTGGTTGGTTTGTTTTTTTGTTGGTTTGTTGGTGTGTTCGTTTTTTGGCTTGTAGGTTTGTTGGCTTGTTGGCTTGTTGGTCTGTTAGTTTGTTTGTTTGTTGGTTTGTTGGTTTGTTGGTTTTTTGGTTTGTTTGTTTGTTGGTTTGTTCGTTTGTTGGCTAGTTGGTTTATTGGCTTGTTGGCTTGTTGGCATGTTGGTTTCTTGGTTTGTTGGTTTGTTGGTTTGTTGGTTTGTTGGTTTGTTGGCTTGTTAGTTTGTTGGCTTGTTGGTTTGTTGGTTTATTGGTTTGTTGGTTTGTTGGTTTGTTGGTTTGTTGGTTTGTTGGCTTGTTGGTTTATTGATTTGTTGGTTTGTTGGTTTGTTGGTTTGTTGTTTTGTTGGTTCGTTTGTTTGTTGGTTTGTTGGTTTGTTCGTTTTTTAGCTTATTGGTTTGTTGGCTTGTTGGTTTGTTCGTTTGTTGGCTTGTTGGTTTGTTGGCTTGTTAGCTTGTTGGCTTGTTGGTTTGTTGGTTTGTTGGTTTGTTGGTTTGTTGGTTTGTTGGTTTGTTGGTTTGTTGGTTTGCTGGTTTGTTGGTTTGTTGGTTTGTTGGTTTGTTGATTTGTTGGTTTGTTGGTTTGATGGTTTGTTGGTTTGTTGGTTTGTTGGTTTGTTGGTTTGTTGGTTTGTTGGTTTGTTGGTTTGTTGACTTGTTGGTTTATTTGTTTGTTCGTTTGTTGGTTTGTTGGTATGTTGGTTTGTTGTTTTGTTGGTTTGTTGGTTTATTTGTTTTTTCGTTTGTTGGCTTGTTGGTTTGTTGGCTTCTCGGTTTGTTCGTTTGTTGGTTTGTTGGTTTGTTGGTTTGTTCGTTTGTTGGTTTGTTCGTTTGTTTGTTTGTTGGTTTGTTCGTTTGTTAGTTTGTTGGTTTGTTGGTTTGTTGGTTTGTTGGTTTGTTGGCTTGTTGTTTTGTTGGTTTGTTGGTTTGTTTGTTTGCTAGTTTGTTCGTTTGTTGGTTTTTTTGGTTTGTTGGCTTGTTGGCTTGTTGGTTTGTTGGTTTGTTGGTTTGTTGGTTTGTTGGTTTGTTGGTTTGTTGGTTTGTTAGTTTGTTGGTTTGTTGGTTTGTTCGTTTGTTGACTTGTTGGTTTATTGGTTTGTTGGTTTGTTGGTTTGTTAGTTTGTTGTTTTATTGGTTTGTTTTTTTGTTGGTTTGTTGGTTTGTTCGTTTTTTGGCTTGTAGGTTTGTTGGCTTGTTGGCTTGTTGGTCTGTTAGTTTGTTTGTTTGTTGGTTTGTTGGTTTGTTCGTTTGTTGGCTTGTTGATTTGTTGGATTCTTGGTTTGTTCGTTTGTTGGTTTGTTGGTTTGTTGGTTTGTTCGTTTGTTGGTTTGTTCGTTTGTTGGCTTGTTGGTTTGTTGGTTTGTTGGTTTGTTGGTGTGTTGGTTTGTTGGTTTGTTGTTTTGTTGGTTTGTTGGTTTGTTTGTTTGCTAGTTTGTTCGTTTGTTGGTTTTTTGGTTTGTTGGCTTGTTGGCTTGTTGGTTTGTTGGTTTGTTGGTTTGTTGGTTTATTGGTTTGTTGGTTTGTTGGTTTGTTGGTTTGTTAGTTTGTTGGATTGTTGGTTTGTTCGTTTGTTGGCTTGTTGGCTTATATGTTTGTTGGTTTGTTGGTTTGTTAGTTTGTTGTTTTGTTGGTTTGTTTTTTTGTTGGTTTGTTGGTTTGTTCGTTTTTTGGCTTGTAGGTTTGTTGGCTTGTTGGCTTGTTGGTCTGTTAGTTTGTTTGTTTGTTGGTTTGTTGGTTTGTTGGTTTGTTGGTTTGTTGGTTTGTTGGTTTGTTTGTTTGTTGGTTTGTTCGTTGGTTGGCTTGTTGGTTTGTTGGCTTGTTGGCTTGTTGGCATGTTGGTTTCTTGGTTTGTTGGTTTGTTGGTTTGTTGGTTTGTTGGTTTGTTGGTTTGTTGGTTTGTTGGTTTGTTGGTTTGTTGGTTTGTTGGCTTGTTAGTTTGTTGGCTTGTTGGTTTGTTGGTTTATTGGTTTGTTGGTTTGTTGGTTTGTTGGTTTGTTGGCTTGTTGGTTTATTGATTTGTTGGTTTGTTGGTTTGCTGGTTTGTTGTTTTGTTGGTTCGTTTGTTTGTTGATTTGTTGGTTTGTTCGTTTTTTAGCTTGTTGGTTTGTTGGCTTGTTTGTTTGTTCGTTTGTTGGCTTGTTGGTTTGTTGGCTTGTTAGCTTGTTGGCATGTTGGTTTGTTGGTTTGTTGGTTTGTTGGTTTGTTGGTTTGTTGGTTTGTTGGTTTGTTGGTTTGTGGTTTGTTGGTTTGCTGGTTTGTTGGTTTGTTGGTTTGTTGGTTTGTTGGTTTGTTGATTTGTTGGTTTGTTGGTTTGATGGTTTGTTGGTTTGTTGGTTTGTTGGTTTGTTGGTTTCTTGGTTTGTTGGTTTGTTGGTTTGTTGGTTTGTTGGTTTGTTGGTTTGTTGGTTTGTTGGTTTGTTGGTTTGTTGGTTTGTTGGCTTATATGTTTGCTGGTTTGTTAGTTTGTTGATTTGTTGGTTTGTTTGTTTGTTGGTTTGTTGGTTTGTTGGTTTGTTGGTTTGTTGGTTTGTTGGTTTGTTGGTTTGTTGGTTTGTTGGTTTGTTCCTTTGTTGGCTTGCTGGTTTTTTGGCTTGTTGCCTTGTTGGCTTTTTGGCTTGTTGGTTTGTTGGTTTGTTGGTTTGTTGGCTTATTGGTTTGTTGGTTTGTTGGTTTGTTGGTTTCTTCGTTTGTTGGTTTTTTGGTTTGTTGGTTTGTTGGTTTGTTGGCTTGTTGGTTTTTTGGTTTGTTGGCTTGTTGGTTTGTTGGTTTGTTGGTTTGTTGGTTTGTTGGTTTGTTGGTTTGTTGGTTTGTTGGTTTGTTGGTTTGTTGGTTTGTTGGTTTGTTGGTTTGTTGGTTTGTTCGTTTGTTGGTTTGTTGGTTTTTTGGTTTGTTGGTTTGTTGGTTTGTTGGGTTTTTGGTTTGTTGGTTTGTTGGTTTGTTGGTTTGTTGGTTTGTTGGTTTGTTGGTTTGTTGGCTTGTTGGTTTGTTCGCTTGTTGGCTTGTTTGTTTGTTGATTTTTTGATTTGTTGGTTTGTTGGTTTATTTATTTGTTCATTTGTTTGGTTTGTTAGTTTGTTGGTTTGTTTATTTGTTGGTTTGTTCGTTTGTTTGTTTGTTGGTTTGTTCGTTTGTTGGCTTGTTGGTTTGTGGGTTTGTTGGTTTGTTGGTTTGTTGGTTTGTTGGTTTGTTGGTTTGTTGGCTTGTTGGTTTATTTGTTTGTTCGTTTGTTGGTTTGTTGGTTTGTTGGTTTGTTGGTTTGTTGGTTTGTTGGTTTGTTGGTTGGTTGGTTTATTTGTTTGTTCGTTTGTTGGCTTGTTGGTTTGTTGGCTTCTTGGTTTGTTCGTTTGTTGGCTTGTTGGTTTGTTGGCTTGTTGGTTTGTTGGTTTGTTGGTTTGTTGGTTTGTTTGTTAGTTGATTTGTTCGTTTGTTGGTTTTTTGGTTTGTTGGCTTGTTGGCTGGTTGGTTTGTTGGTTTGTTGGCTTGTTGGTTTGTCGGTTTGTTGGTTTGTTGGTTTGTTGGTTTGTTGGTTTGTTGGTTTGTTGGTTTGTTGGTTTGTTGGTTTGTTGGTTTGTTGGTTTGTTGGTTGGTTGTTTTGTTATTTTTTTGGTTTGTTTGATTGTTGGTTTGTTGGTTTGTTCGTTTGTTTGTTGGTTCGTTTGTTTGTTGGTTTGTCGGTTTGTTGGTTTATTTGTATGTTGGTTTGTTGGTTTTTGTTGGTTTATTGGTTTGTTGGTTTGTTTGTTAGTTGATTTGTTCGTTTGTCGGCTTGTTGGTTTGTTGTTTTGTTGGTTTGTTGGTTTATTTGTTTTTTCGTTTGTTGGCTTGTTGGTTTGTTGGCTTCTCGGTTTGTTCGTTTGTTGGTTTGTTGGTTTGTTGGTTTGTTCGTTTGTTGGTTTGTTCGTTTGTTTGTTTGTTGGTTTGTTCGTTTGTTAGTTTGTTGGTTTGTTGGTTTGTTGGTTTGTTGGTTTGTTGGCTTGTTGTTTTGTTGGTTTGTTGGTTTGTTTGTTTGCTAGTTTGTTCGTTTGTTGGTTTTTTGGTTTGTTGGCTTGTTGGCTTGTTGGTTTGTTGGTTTGTTGGTTTGTTGGTTTGTTGGTTTGTTGGTTTGTTGGTTTGTTAGTTTGTTGGTTTGTTGGTTTGTTCGTTTGTTGACTTGTTGGTTTATTGGTTTGTTGGTTTGTTGGTTTGTTAGTTTGTTGTTTTATTGGTTTTTTTTTTGTTGGTTTGTTGGTTTGTTCGTTTTTTGGCTTGTAGGTTTGTTGGCTTGTTGGCTTGTTGGTCTGTTAGTTTGTTTGTTTGTTGGTTTGTTGGTTTGTTCGTTTGTTGGCTTGTTGATTTGTTGGATTCTTGGTTTGTTCGTTTGTTGGTTTGTTGGTTTGTTGGTTTGTTCGTTTGTTGGTTTGTTCGTTTGTTGGCTTGTTGGTTTGTTGGTTTGTTGGTTTGTTGGTGTGTTGGTTTGTTGGTTTGTTGTTTTGTTGGTTTGTTGGTTTGTTTGTTTGCTAGTTTGTTCGTTTGTTGGTTTTTTGGTTTGTTGGCTTGTTGGCTTGTTGGTTTGTTGGTTTGTTGGTTTGTTGGTTTATTGGTTTGTTGGTTTGTTGGTTTGTTGGTTTGTTAGTTTGTTGGATTGTTGGTTTGTTCGTTTGTTGGCTTGTTGGCTTATATGTTTGTTGGTTTGTTGGTTTGTTAGTTTGTTGTTTTGTTGGTTTGTTTTTTTGTTGGTTTGTTGGTTTGTTCGTTTTTTGGCTTGTAGGTTTGTTGGCTTGTTGGCTTGTTGGTCTGTTAGTTTGTTTGTTTGTTGGTTTGTTGGTTTGTTGGTTTGTTGGTTTGTTGGTTTGTTGGTTTGTTTGTTTGTTGGTTTGTTCGTTGGTTGGCTTGTTGGTTTGTTGGCTTGTTGGCTTGTTGGCATGTTGGTTTCTTGGTTTGTTGGTTTGTTGGTTTGTTGGTTTGTTGGTTTGTTGGTTTGTTGGTTTGTTGGTTTGTTGGTTTGTTGGTTTGTTGGCTTGTTAGTTTGTTGGCTTGTTGGTTTGTTGGTTTATTGGTTTGTTGGTTTGTTGGTTTGTTGGTTTGTTGGTTTGTTGGCTTGTTGGTTTATTGATTTGTTGGTTTGTTAGTTTGCTGGTTTGTTGTTTTGTTGGTTCGTTTGTTTGTTGATTTGTTGGTTTGTTCGTTTTTTAGCTTGTTGGTTTGTTGGCTTGTTTGTTTGTTCGTTTGTTGGCTTGTTGGTTTGTTGGCTTGTTAGCTTGTTGGCATGTTGGTTTGTTGGTTTGTTGGTTTGTTGGTTTGTTGGTTTGTTGGTTTGTTGGTTTGTTGGTTTGTGGTTTGTTGGTTTGCTGGTTTGTTGGTTTGTTGGTTTGTTGGTTTGTTGGTTTGTTGATTTGTTGGTTTGTTGGTTTGATGGTTTGTTGGTTTGTTGGTTTGTTGGTTTGTTGGTTTCTTGGTTTGTTGGTTTGTTGGTTTGTTGGTTTGTTGGTTTGTTGGTTTGTTGGTTTGTTGGTTTGTTGGTTTGTTGGCTTATATGTTTGCTGGTTTGTTAGTTTGTTGATTTGTTGGTTTGTTTGTTTGTTGGTTTGTTGGTTTGTTGGTTTGTTGGTTTGTTGGTTTGTTGGTTTGTTGGTTTGTTGGTTTCTTGGTTTGTTCGTTTGTTGGCTTGCTGGTTTTTTGGCTTGTTGCCTTGTTGGCTTTTTGGCTTGTTGGTTTGTTGGTTTGTTGGTTTGTTGGCTTATTGGTTTGTTGGTTTGTTGGTTTGTTGGTTTCTTCGTTTGTTGGTTTTTTGGTTTGTTGGTTTGTTGGTTTGTTGGCTTGTTGGTTTTTTGGTTTGTTGGCTTGTTGGTTTGTTGGTTTGTTGGTTTGTTGGTTTGTTGGTTTGTTGGTTTGTTGGTTTGTTGGTTTGTTGGTTTGTTGGTTTGTTGGTTTGTTGGTTTGTTCGTTTGTTGGTTTGTTGGTTTTTTGGTTTGTTGGTTTGTTGGTTTGTTGGGTTTTTGGTTTGTTGGTTTGTTGGTTTGTTGGTTTGTTGGTTTGTTGGTTTGTTGGTTTGTTGGCTTGTTGGTTTGTTCGCTTGTTGGCTTGTTTGTTTGTTGATTTTTTGATTTGTTGGTTTGTTGGTTTATTTATTTGTTCATTTGTTTGGTTTGTTAGTTTGTTGGTTTGTTTATTTGTTGGTTTGTTCGTTTGTTTGTTTGTTGGTTTGTTCGTTTGTTGGCTTGTTGGTTTGTGGGTTTGTTGGTTTGTTGGTTTGTTGGTTTGTTGGTTTGTTGGTTTGTTGGCTTGTTGGTTTATTTGTTTGTTCGTTTGTTGGTTTGTTGGTTTGTTGGTTTGTTGGTTTGTTGGTTTGTTGGTTTGTTGGTTGGTTGGTTTATTTGTTTGTTCGTTTGTTGGCTTGTTGGTTTGTTGGCTTCTTGGTTTGTTCGTTTGTTGGCTTGTTGGTTTGTTGGCTTGTTGGTTTGTTGGTTTGTTGGTTTGTTGGTTTGTTTGTTAGTTGATTTGTTCGTTTGTTGGTTTTTTGGTTTGTTGGCTTGTTGGCTGGTTGGTTTGTTGGTTTGTTGGCTTGTTGGTTTGTCGGTTTGTTGGTTTGTTGGTTTGTTGGTTTGTTGGTTTGTTGGTTTGTTGGTTTGTTGGTTTGTTGGTTTGTTGGTTTGTTGGTTTGTTGGTTTGTTGGTTGGTTGTTTTGTTATTTTTTTGGTTTGTTTGATTGTTGGTTTGTTGGTTTGTTCGTTTGTTTGTTGGTTCGTTTGTTTGTTGGTTTGTCGGTTTGTTGGTTTATTTGTATGTTGGTTTGTTGGTTTTTGTTGGTTTATTGGTTTGTTGGTTTGTTTGTTAGTTGATTTGTTCGTTTGTCGGCTTGTTGGTTTGTTGGTTTGTTGGCTTGTTGGCATGTTGGTTTGTTGGTTTGTTGGTTTGTTGGTTTGCTGGTTTGTTGGTTTGTTGGTTTGTTGGTTTGTTGGTTTGTTGATTTGTTGGTTTGTTGGTTTGGTGGTTTGTTGGTTTGTTGGTTTGTTGGTTTGTTGGTTTGTTTGTTTGTTGGTTTGTTGGTTTGTTGGTTTGTTGGTTTATTGGTTTGTTGGTTTTTGGTTTGTTGGCTTGTTTGTTTGTTGGTTTGTTAGTTTGTTCGTTTGTTGGCTTGTTGGTTTGTTGGTTTGTTGGTTTGTTGGTTTGTTGGTTTGTTGGTTTATTGGTTTGTTGGTTTGTTGGTTTATTTGTTTGTTGGTTTGTTAGTTTGTTGATTTGTTGGTTTGTTGGTTTGTTTGTTTGTTGGTTTGTTGGTTTGTTGGTTTGTTGGTTTGTTCTTTTGTTGTTTTTTTGGTTTGTTTGATTGTTTGTTTGTTGGTTTGTTCGTTTGTTTGTTGGTTCGTTTTTTTGTTGGTTTGTTGGTATGTTCGTTTTTTGGCTTGTTGGTTTGTTGGCTTGTTGGCTTGTTGGTCTGTTGGTTTGTTTGTTTGTTGGTTTGTTGGTTTGTTGGTTTATTTGTTTGTTGGTTTGTTGGTTTTTGTTGGTTTGTTGATTTGTTTGTTTGTTGGTTTGTTAGTTTGTTGGTTTGTTGGTTTGTTGGCTTGTTGGCTTGTTGGTCTGTTGGTTTGTTTGTTTGTTGGCTTGTTGGTTTGTCGGCTTGTTGGCTTGTTGGCATGTTGGTTTGTTGGTTTGTTGGTTTGTGGGTTTGTTGGTTTGTTGGTTTGTTGGTTTGTTGGTTTGTTGGTTTGTTGATTTGTTGGTTTGTTGGTTTGTTGGTTTGTTGGTTTGTTGGTTTGTTGGTTTGTTGGTTTGTTGGTTTGTTGGTTTGTTGGTTTGTTGGTTTGTTGGTTTGTTGGTTTGTTGGTTTGTTGGTTTTATTGGTTTGTTGGTTTGTTGGTTTGTTGGTTTGTTGGTTCGTTGGTTTGTTGGTTTGTTGGTTTGTTCGTTTGTTTGTTTTTTGGTTTGTTGGTTTGTTGGTTTGTTGGGTTTTTGGTTTGTTGGCTTGTTGGGTTGTTGGTTTTTTAGTTTGTTGGCTTGTTGGTTTGTTGATTTGTTGGCTTGTTGGTTTATTTGTTTGTTCGTTTGTTGGCTTGTTGGTTTGTTCGTTTTTGGGTTTGTTGGCTTGTTGGTTTGTTGGTTTGTTGGTTTGTTGGTTTGTTGGTTTGTTGGTTTGTTGGTTTGTTGGTTTGTTGGTTTGTTGGTTTGTTGGTTTGTTGGTTTGTTGGTTTGTTGGTTTGTTGGTTTGTTGGTTTGTTGGTTTGTTGGTTCGTTGGTTTGTTGGTTTGTTGGTTTGTTCGTTTGTTTGTTTTTTGGTTTGTTGGTTTGTTGGTTTGTTGGGTTTTTGGTTTGTTGGCTTGTTGGTTTGTTGGTTTTTTAGTTTGTTGGCTTGTTGGTTTGTTGGTTTGTTGGTTTGTTGGTTTGTTGGTTTGTTGGTTTGTTGGTTTGTTGGTTTGTTGGTTTGTTGGTTTGTTGGTTTGTTGGCTTTTTGGTTTCTTGGCTTGTTGGTTTGTTGGTTTGTTGGTTTGTTGGTTTGTTGGTTTGTTGGTTTGTTGGTTTGTTGGTTTGATGGTTTGATGGTTTCTTGGTTTGTTTGTTTGTTTGTTTGTTTATTTGTTGGTTTGTTGGTTTGTTGGTTTGTTGGTTTGTTTGTTTGTTGGTTTGTTCGTTTGTTGGTTTGTTGGTTTGTTGCTTTGTTGGTTTGTTGGTTTGTCCGTTTGTTGGTTTGTTGGTTTGTTGGTTTGTTGGTTTGTTGGTTTGTTGGCTTGTTGGTTTGTTAGTTTGTTGGTTTGTTTGTTTGTTCGTTTTTTGGTTTGTTGGTTTGTTGGTTTGTTCGTTTGTTCGTTTGTTAGTTTGTTGGTTTGCTGATTTGTTGGTTTGTTGGTTTGTTGGTTTGTTGGTTTGTTGGTTTGTTGGTTTGTTCGTTTGTTGGTTTGTTCGTTTGTTGGCTTGTTGGTTTGTTGGCTTGTTGATTTGTTGGTTTGTTCGTTTGTTGGTTTGTCGGTTTGTTCGTTTGTTGGCTTGTTGGTTTGATGGCTTGTTGGCTTGTTGGTTTGTTGGATTGTTGGTTTGTTGGTTTGTTGGTTTGTTGGTTTGTTTGTTTGTTCGTTTTTTGGTTTGTTGGTTTGATGGTTTGTTGGTTTGTTCGTTTGTTCGTTTGTAGCTTTGTTGGATTGTTGGTTTGTTGGTTTGTTGGTTTGTTGGTTTGTTGGTTTGCTGGTTTGTTCGGTTGTTGGTCTTTTGGTTTGTTGGTTTGTTGGTTTGTTGGTTTTTTAGTTTGTTGGTTTGTCGGTTTATTGGTGTGTTCGTTTGTTGGTTTGTTGGTTTGTTGGTTTGTTGGTTTGTTGGTTTGTTGGTTTGTTGGTTTGTTGGTTTGTTGGTTTGTTGGTTTGTTGTTTTATTGGTTTGTTGGTTTGTTGGTTTGTTGGTTTGTTGGTTTGTTGGTTTGTTGGTTTGTTCGTTTGTTGGGTTTTAGGTTTGTTGGTTTGTTGGTTTGTTGGTTTGTTGGTTAGTTGGCTTGTTGGCTTGTTGGTTTGTTGGTTTGTTGGTTTGTTGATTTGTTGGTTTATTGGTTTGTTGGTTTGTTGGTTTGTTGGTTTGTTGGTTTGTTTGTTTGTTGGTTTGTTGGTTTGTTGGTTTGTTGGTTTGTTTGTTTGTTGGTTTGTTGGTTTGTTGGCTTGTTGGCTTGTTGGCTTGTTGGTTTGTTGGTTTGTTGGTTTGTTGGCTTGTTGGTTTGTTGGTTTGTTCTTTTGTTGGTTTGTCCGTTTGTTGGTTTGTTGGCTTGTTGGCTTGTTGGTTTGTTGGTTTTTTGGCTTATTGGTTTGATGGTTTGTTGGCTTGTTGGTTTGTTGGTTTGTTGGGTTGTTAGTTTGTTGGATTGTTGGTTTGTTGGTTTGTTGGTTTGTTTGTTTGTATGTTTGTTTATTTGTTGGTTTATTTGTTTGTTGGTTTGTTTGTTTGTTGGTTTGTTCGTTTGTTGGTTTGTTGGTTTGTTGGTTTGCTGGTTTGTTGGTTTGTTGGTTTGTTGGTTTGTTGGTTTGTTGGTTTGTTGGTTTGTTGGTTTGTTGGTTTGTTGGTTTGGTGGTTTGTTGGTTTATTGGTTTGTTCGTTTGTTGGTTTGTTTGTTTGTTCGTTTTTTGGTTTGTTGGTTTGTTGGTTTGTTGGTTGGTCGTTTGTTCGTTTGTTGGTTTGTTGGTTTGTTCGTTTGTTGGTTTGTCCGTTTGTTGGTTTGTTGATTTGTTGGCTTGTTGGCTTGTTGGTTTGTTGGTTTTTTGGCTTGTTGGTTTGTTGGTTTGTTGGTTTGTTGGTTTGTTGGTTTGTTCGTTTGTTGGTTTGTTGGTTTGTTGGTTTGTTCGTTTGTACGTTTGTTGGTTTGTTGGTTTGTTCGTTTGTTCGTTTGTTCGTTTGTTAATTTGTTAATTTGTTGGTTTGTTGGTTTGTTGGCTTGTTGGTTTGTTGGTTTGTTGATTTGTTGGTTTGTTGGTTTGTTGGTTTGTTGGTTTGTTGGTTTGTTGGTTTGTTGGTTTGTTGGTTTGTTGGTTTGTTGGTTTGTTGGTTTGTTGGTTTGTTGGTTTGTTTGTTTGTTTGTTTGTTTGTTTATTTGTTGGTTTGTTGGTTTGTGCGTTTGTTGGTTTTTTGGTTTGTTGGTTTGTTGGTTTGTTGGCTTGTCGGTTTGTTAGTTTTTTGGTTTGTTTGTTTGTTGGTTTGTTGGTTTGTTGGTTTGTTGGTTTGTTGGTTTGTTGGTTTGTTGGCTTATTGGTTTATTGGTTTGTTGGTTTGTTGGTTTGTTGGTTTGTTGGTTTGTTGGTTTCTTGGTTTGTTGGTTTGTTTGTTTGTTGGTTTGCTCGTTTGTGGGTTTGTTGGCTTGTTGGCTTGTTGGTTTGTTGGTTTTTTTGGTTTGTTGGTTTGTTGGTTTGTTGGTTTGTTGGTTTGTTGGTTTGTTTGTTTATTGGTTTGTTCGTTTGTTGGCTTGTTGGTTTGTCGGCTTGTTGGCTTGTTGGCTTGTTGGTTTGTTGGTTTGTTGGTTTGTTTGTTTATTTGTTGGTTTGTTGGTTTGTTGGTTTGTTGGTTTGTTGGTTTGATGGTTTGTTGATTTATTGGTTTGTTGGTTTGATGGTTTGTTGGTTTGTTGGTTTGTTGGTCTGTTGGTTTCTTCGTTTGTTGGTTTGTTGGTTTGTTGGTTTGTTGGTTTGTTGGTTTGTTGGTTTATATGTTTGTTGGTTTGTTAGTTTGTTGATTTGTTGGTTTGTTGGTTTGTTTGTTTGTTCGTTTGTTGGGTTGTTGGTTTGTTGGTTTGTTGGTTTGTTGGTTTGTTGGTTTGTTGGTTTGTTGGTTTGTTGGTTTGTTGGTTTGTTTGTTTGTTCGTTTGTTGGCTTGTTGGTTTGTTGGTTTGTTGGTTTGTTGGTTTGTTGGTTTGTTGGTTTGTTGGTTTGTTGGTTTGTTGGTTTGTTGGTTTGTTGGTTTATTTGTTTGTTGGTTTGTTTGCTTGTTGGTTTGTTGGTTTGTTGGTTTTTTGGTTTGTTGGCTTATTGGTTTGTTGGTTTGTTGGTTTGTTGGTTTGTTGGTTTGTTGGTTTTTTGGTTTGTTGGCTTGTTGGTTTGTTGGTTTGTTGGTTTGTTGGTTTCTTCGTTTGTTGGTTTTTTGGTTTGTTGGTTTGTTGGTTTGTTGGTTTTTTGATTTGTTGGCTTGTTGGTTTGTTGGTTTGTTGGTTTGTTGGTTTGTTGGTTTGTTGGTTTGTTGGTTTGTTGGTTTGTTGGTTTGTTCGTTTGTTGGTTTTTTGGTTTGTTGGTTTGTTGGTTTGTTGGATTTTTGGTTTGTTGGCTTGTTGGTTTGTTGGTTTTTTAGTTTGTTGGATTGTTGGTTTGTTGGCTTGTTGGTTTGTTGGTTTGTTGGTTTGTTGGTTTGTTGGTTTGTTGGTTTGTTGGTTTGTTGGTTTGTTGGTTTGTTGGTTTGTTGATTTGTTGGTTTGTTGGTTTGTTGGTTTATTTGTTTGTTCATTTGTTAATTTGTTAGTTTGTTGGTTTGTTGGTTTGTTGGTTTGTTCGTTTGTTGGCTTGTTGGTTTGTTGGTTTGTTGGTTTGTTGGTTTGTTGGTTTGTTGGTTTGTTGGTTTGTTGGCTTGTTGCTTTATTTGCTTGTTCGTTTGTTGGTTTGTTGGTTTGTTGGTTTGTTGGTTTGTTGGTTTGTTGGTTTGTTGGTTTATTTGTTTGTTCGTTTGTTGGCTTGTTGGTTTGTTGGCTTCTTGAATTTTGCTCGTTTGTTGGTTTGTTGGTTTGTTGGTTTGTTCGTTTGTTGGTTTGTTCGTTTGTTGGCTTGTTGGTTTGTTGGCTTGTTGGTTTGTTGGTTTGTTGGTTTGTTGGTTTGTTTGTTATTTGATTTGTTCGTTTGTTGGTTTTTTGGTTTGTTGGCTTGTTGGCTTGTTGGTTTGTTGGTTTGTTGGCTTGTTGGTTTGTTGGTTTGTTGGCTTGTTGGTTTGTTGGCTTGTTGGTTTGTTGGTTTGTTGTTTTGTTGTTTTTTTGGTTTGTTTGATTGTTGGTTTGTTGGTTTGTTCGTTTGTTTGTTGGTTCGTTTTTTTTTGGTTTGTTGGTATGTTGGTTTTTTGGCTTGTTGGTTTGTTGGCTTGTTGGCTTGTTGGTCTGTTGGTTTGTTTGTTTGTTGGTTTGTTGGTTTGTTGGTTTATTTGTTTGTTGGTTTGTTGGTTTTTGTTGGTTTGTTGGTTTGTTAGTTTGTTGGTTTGTTGGTTTGTTGGTTTGTTGGTTTGTTGGTTTGTTGGTTTGTTGGTTTGTTGGTTTGTTGGTTTGTTGGTTTGTTGGTTTGTTCTTTTGTTGTTTTTTTGGTTTGTTTGATTGTTGGTTTGTTGGTTTGTTCGTTTGTTTGTTGGTTCGTTTTTTTGTTGGTTTGTTCGTTTTTTGGCTTGTTGGTTTGTTGGCTTGTTGGCTTGTTGGTCTGTTGGTTTGTTTGTTTGTTGGTTTGTTGGTTTGTTGGTTTATTTGTTTGTTGGTTTGTTGGTTTTTGTTGGTTTGTGGGTTTGTTTGTTTGTTGGTTTGTTGGTTTGTTAGTTTGTTGGTTTGTTGCTTTGTTTGTGTGTTGGTTTGTTCGTTTGTTGGCTTGTTGGTTTGTCGGCTTGTTGGCTTGTTGGCATGTTGGTTTGTTGGTTTGTTGGTTTGTGGGTTTGTTGGTTTGTTGGTTTGTTGGTTTGTTGGTTTGTTGGTTTGTTGATTTGTTGGTTTGTTGGTTTGTTGGTTTATTGGTTTGTTGGTTTTTTGGTTTGTTGGCTTATTGGTTTGTTGGTTTGTTGGCTTGTTGGCTTGTTGGTTTGTTGATTTGTTGGCTTGTTGGTTTATTTGTTTGTTCGTTTGTTGGCTTGTTGGTTTGTTCGTTTTTTGGTTTGTTGGCTTGTTGGCTTGTTGGTTTGTTGGTTTGTTGGTTTGTTGGTTTGTTGGTTTGTTGGTTTGTTGGTTTGTTGGTTTGTTGGTTTGTTGGTTTGTTGGTTTGTTGGTTTGTTGGTTTGTTGGTTCGTTGGTTTGTTGGTTTGTTGGTTTGTTCGTTTGTTTGGTTTTTGGTTTGTTGGTTTGTTGGTTTGTTGGTTTGTTGGTTTTTTGGTTTGTTGGCTTGTTGGTTTGTTGGATTTTTAGTTTGTTGGCTTGTTGGTTTGTTGGTTTGTTGGTTTGTTGGTTTGTTGGTTTGTTGGTTTGTTCGTTTGTTCGTTTGTTCGTTTGTTCGTTTGTTGGTTTGTTGGTTTGTTGGTTTGTTGGTTTGTTGGTTTGTTGGTTTGTTGGTTTGTTGGTTTGTTGGTTTGTTGGTTTGTTGGTTTGTTGGTTTGTTGGTTTGTTGGTTTGTTGGTTTGTTGGTTTGTTGGTTTGTTGGTTCGTTGGTTTGTTGGTTTGTTGGTTTGTTCGTTTGTTTGTTTTTTGGTTTGTTGGTATGTTGGTTTGTTGGGTTTTTGGTTTGTTGGCTTGTTGGTTTGTTGGATTTTTAGTTTGTTGGCTTGTTGGTTTGTTGGTTTGTTGGTTTGTTGGTTTGTTGGTTTGTTGGTTTGTTGGTTTGTTCGTTTGTTCGTTCGTTCGTTTGTTCGTTTGTTGGTTTGTTGGTTTGTTGGTTTGTTGGTTTGTTGGTTTGTTGGTTTGTTCGTTTGTTCGTTTGTTCGTTTGTTCGTTTGTTCGTTTGTTGGTTTGTTGGTTTGTTGGTTTGTTGGTTTGTTGGTTTGTTGGTTTGTTTATTTGTTGGTTTGTTGGTTTGTTGGTTTATTGGCTTGTTGGTTTCTTGGCTTGTTGGTTTGTTGGTTTGTTGGTTTGTTGGTTTGTTGGTTTGTTGGTTTGTTGGTTTGTTGGTTTGATGGTTTGATGATTTCTTGGTTTGTTTGTTTGTTTGTTTGTTTATTTGTTGGTTTGTTGGTTTGTTGGTTTGTTGGTTTGTTGGTTTGTTTGTTTGTTGGTTTGTTCGTTTGTTGGTTTGTTGGTTTGTTGCTTTGTTGGTTTGTTGGTTTGCCCGTTTGTTGGTTTGTTGGTTTGTTGGTTTGTTGGTTTGTTGGCTTGTTGGTTTGTTAGTTTGTTGGTTTGTTTGTTTGTTCGTTTTTTGGTTTGTTGGTTTGTTGGTTTGTTCGTTTGTTCGTTTGTTAGTTTGTTGGTTTGCTGATTTGTTGGTTTGTTGGTTTGTTGGTTTGTTGGTTTGTTCGTTTGTTGGTTTGTTCGTTTGTTGGTTTGTTCGTTTGTTGGCTTGTTGGTTTGTTGGCTTGTTGATTTGTTGGTTTGTTCGTTTGTTGGTTTGTTGGTTTGTTCGTTTGTTGGCTTGTTGGTTTGATGGCTTGTTGGCTTGTTGGTTTGTTGGATTGTTGGTTTGTTGGTTTGTTGGTTTGTTGGTTTGTTTGTTTGTTCGTTTTTTGGTTCGTTGGTTTGATGGTTTGTTGGTTTGTTCGTTTGTTCGTTTGTTGCTTTGTTGGATTGTTGGTTTGTTGGTTTGTTGGTTTGTTGGTTTGTTGGTTTGTTGGTTTGTTCGGTTGTTGGTCTTTTGGTTTGTTGGTTTGTTGGTTTGTTGGTTTTTTAGTTTGCTGGTTTGTCGGTTTATTGGTTTGTTGGTTTGTTGGTTTATTGGTTTGTTGGTTTGTTGGTTTGTTGGTTTGTTGGTTTGTTGTTTTGTTGGTTTGTTGGTTTGTTGGTTTGTTGGTTTGTTGGTTTGTTGGTTTGTTGGTTTGTTCGTTTGTTGGGTTTTAGGTTTGTTGGTTTGTTGGTTTGTTGGTTTGTTGGTTAGTTGGCTTGTTGGCTTGTTGGTTTGTTGGTTTGTTGGTTTGTTGATTTGTTGGTTTGTTGGTTTGTTGGTTTGTTGGTTTGTTGGTTTGTTGGTTTGTTTGTTTGTTGGTTTGTTGGTTTGTTGGTTTGTTGGTTTGTTTGTTTGTTGGTTTGTTGGTTTGTTGGCTTGTTGGCTGATGGTTTGTTGGTGTGTTGGTTTATTGGCTTGTTGGTTTGTTGGTTTGTTCGTTTGTTGGTTTGTCCGTTTGTTGGTTTGTTGGCTTGTTGGCTTGTTGGTTTGTTGGTTTTTTGGCTTATTGGTTTGATGGTTTGTTGGTTTTTTGGTTTGTTGGTTTGTTGGTTTGTTGGTTTGTTGGTTTGTTGGTTTGTTCGTTTGTTCGTTTGTTGGTTTGTTGGTTTGTTGGTTTGTTGGTTTGTTGGTTTGTTTGTTTGTTGGTTTCTTGGCTTGTTGGTTTGTTGGTTTGTTGGTTAGTTGGATTGTTGGTTTGTTGGTTTGTTGGTTTGTTTGTTTGTATGTTTGTTTATTTGTTGGTTTGTTTGTTTGTTGGTTTGTTTGTTTGTTGGTTTGTTCGTTTGTTGGTTTGTTGGTTTGTTGGTTTGCTGGTTTGTTGGTTTGTTGGTTTGTTGGTTTGTTGGTTTGTTGGTTTGTTGGTTTGTTGGTTTGTTGGTTTGGTGGTTTGTTGGTTTATTGGTTTGTTAGTTTGTTGGTTTGTTTGTTTGTTCGTTTTTTGGTTTGTTGGTTTGTTGGTTTGTTGGTTTGTTCGTTTGTTCATTTGTTGGTTTGTTGGTTTGTTCGTTTGTTGGTTTGTCCGTTTGTTGGTTTGTTGATTTGTTGGCTTGTTGGTTTGTTGGTTTGTTGGTTTTTTGGCTTGTTGGTTTGTTGGTTTGTTGGTTTGTTGGTTTGTGGTTTGTTCGTTTGTTGGTTTGTTGGTTTGTTCGTTTGTTCGTTTGTTGGTTTGTTGGTTTGTTCGTTTGTTCGTTTGTTAATTTGTTGGTTTGTTGGTTTGTTGGCTTGTTGGTTTCTTGGCTTGTTGGTTTGTTGGTTTGTTATTTGTTGGTTTGTTGGTTTGTTGGTTTGTTGGTTTGTTGGTTAGTTGGTTTGTTGTTTTGTTGGTTTGTTTGTTTGTTTGTTTGTTTGTTTATTTGTTGGTTTGTTGGTTTGTTGGTTTGTTTGTTTGTTGGTTTGTTCGTTTGTTGGTTTGTTGGTTTGTTGCTTTGTTGGTTTGTTGGTTTGTGCGTTTGTTGGTTTTTTGGTTTGTTGGTTTGTTGGTTTGTTGGCTTGTTGGTTTGTTAGTTTTTTGGTTTGTTTGTTTGTTGGTTTGTTGGTTTGTTGGTTTGTTGGTTTGTTGGTTTGTTGGCTTATTGGTTTATTGGTTTGTTGGTTTGTTGGTTTGTTGGTTTGTTGGTTTGTTGGTTTCTTGGTTTGTTGGTTTGTTTATTTGTTGGTTTGCTCGTTTGTGGGCTTGTTGGTTTGTTGGCTTGTTGGCTTGTTGGTTTGTTGGTTTTTTTGGTTTGTTGGTTTGTTGGTTTGTTGGTTTGTTGGTTTGTTGGTTTGTTTGCTTATTGGTTTGTTCGTTTGTTGGCTTGTTGGTTTGTCGGCTTGTTGGCTTGTTGGCTTGTTGGTTTGTTGGTTTGTTGGTTTGTAGGTTTGTTTGTTTGTTGGTTTGTTCGTTTGTTGGCTTGTTGGTTTGTTGGATTGTTGGTTTGTTATTTTGTTGGTTTGTTCGTTTGTTGGTTTGTTGGTTTGTTGGTTTGTTGGTTTGTTCGTTTGTTGGTTTGTTGGTTTGTTGGTTAGTTCGTTTGTTGGTTTGTTGGTTGGTTGGTTTGTTAGTTTGTTGGTTTGTTGGTTTGTTGGTTTGTTCGTTTGTTGGTTTTTTGGTTTGTTGGTTTCTTGGCTTGTTGGTTTGTTGGTTTGTTGGTTTGTTGGTTTGTTGGTTTGTTGGTTTGTTGGTTTGTTGGTTTGTTGGTTTGTTGGTTTGTTGGTTTGTTGGTTTGTTGGTTTGTTGGTTTATTGGTTTGTTGGTTTGTTGGTTTGTTTGTTTGTTTGTTTGTTTGTTTGTTTATTTGTTGGTTTGTTGGTTTGTTGGTTTGTTGGTTTGTTTGTTTGTTGGTTTGTTCGTTTGTTGGTAGGTTGGTTTGTTGGTTTGCTGGTTTGTCCGTTTGTTGGTTTGTTGGTTTGTTGGTTTGTTGGTTTGTTGGTTTGTTGGTTTGTTGGTTTGTTGGCTTGTTGGTTCGTTGGTTTGTTGGTTTGTTTGTTTGTTCGTTTTTTAGTTTGTTGGTTTGTTGGTTTGTTGGTTTGTTCGTTTGTTCGTTTGTTGGTTTGTTGGTTTGTTGGTTTGTTGGTTTGTTGGTTTTTTGGTTTGTTCGTTTGTTGGTTTTTTGGTTTGCTGGTTTGTTGGTTTGTTGGTTTATTGGTTCGTTGGTTTTTTGGTTTGTTGGCTTGTTGGTTTGTTGGTTTTTTTGGTTTGTTGGTCTGTTTGTTTGTTGGTTTGTTCGTTTGTTGGCTTGTTGGTTTGTCGGCTTGTTGGTTTGTTGGTTTGTTGGTTTGTTGGTTGTTGGTTTGTTGGTTTGTTGGTTTGTTGGTTTGTTCGTTTATTGGTTTCTTCATTTGTTGGTTTGTTGGTTTGTTGATTTGTTGGGCTGTTGGTTTGTTGGCTTCTTGGCTTGTTGGTTTGTTGGTTTGTTGGTTTGTTGGTTTGTTGGTTTGTTGGTATGTTGGTTTGTTGCTTTGTTGTTTTGTTGGTTTGTTTGTTTGTTGGTTTGTTGGTTTGTTGGTTTGTTGGTTTGTTCGTTTTTTGGTTTGTTGGCTTGTTGATTTGTTGGTTTGTTGGTTTGTTGGTTTGTTTGGTTGCTGGTTTGCTCGTTTGTTGGCTTGTTGGTTTGTGTGCTTGTTGGCTTGTTGGTTTGTTGGTTTTTTGGTTTGTTCGTTTGCTGGTTTGTTGGTTTGTTTGGTTGTTGGTTTGCTCGTTTGTTGGCTTGTTGGTTTGTGTGCTTGTTGGCTTGTTGGTTTGTTGGTTTTTTGGTTTGTTGGCTTGCTGGTTTGTTGGTTTGTTGGTTTATTGGTTTGTTTGTTTGTTGGTTTGTTCGTTTGATGGTTTGTTCGTTTGTCAGCTTGTTGGTTTGTTGGTTTGTTCGTTTGTTTGTTTGTTGGTTTGTTGGTTTGTTGGTTTGTTCGTTTGTGGGTTTGTTGGTTTGTTGGTTTGTTGGTTTGTTCGTTTGTTGGTTTGTTGGCTTGTTGGTTTGTTCCCTTGTTGGCTTGTTGGTTTGTTGGTTTGTTGGTTTGTTGGTTTGTTGGTTTGTTGGTTTGTTGGTTTGTTAGTTTGTTGGTTTGTTGGTTTGTTGTTTTGTTGGTTTGTTTGTTTCTTCGTTTGTTGGTTTGTTCGTTTTTTGGTTTGTTGGCTTGTTGGTTTGTTGGTTTGTTGGTTTGTTGGTTTGTTCGTTTGTTGGTTTGTTGGTTTGTTCGTCTGTTGGTTTGTTGGTTTGTTGGTTTGTTGGTTTGTTGGTTTGTTGGTTTGTTGGTTTGTTGGTTTGTTTGTTTGTTGGTTTGTTCGTTTGTTGGTTTGTTGGTTTGTTGGCTTGTTGGTTAGTTGGTTTGTTGGTTTGTTGGTTCGTTGGCTTGTTGGTTTGTTGGTTTGTTCGTTTGTTGGTTTTTTGGTTTGTTGGTTTGTTGGTTTGTTGGTTTGTTGGTTTGTTGGTTTGTTGGTTTGTTGGCTTATTGGTTTGATGGTTTGTTGGTTTGTAGGTTTGTTTGTTTGTTGGTTTGTTCGTTTGTCGGCTTGTTGGTTTGTTGGCTTGTTGGCTTGTTGGTTTGTTGGTTGTTTGGTTTGTTGGCTTGTTGGTTTGTTGGTTTGTTGGTTTGTTGGTTTGTTTGTTTGTTGGTTTGTTCGTTTGTTGGTTTGTTGGTTTGTCGGTTTTTTTGTTTGTTGGTTTGTTCGTTTGTTGGCTTGTTGGTTTGTTGGCTTGTTGGTTTGTTGGTTTGTTGGTTTGTTGGTTTGTTGGTTTGTTTTTTGTTGGTTTGTTGGTTTGTTGGTTTGTTGGTTTGTTGGCTTGTTGGTTTGTTGGTTTGTTGCTTTGTTGGTTTGTTGGTTTTTTGGTTTGTTGGTTTGTTGGTTTGTTGACTTGTTGGTTTGTTGGTTTGTTGGTTTGTTGGTTTGTTGGTTTGTTGGTTTGTTGGTTTGTTGGTTTGTTGTTTTGTTGGTTTGTTTCTTTGTTGGTTTGTTGGTTTGTTAATTTTTTGGTTTGTTGGTTTGTTGGTTTGTTCGTTTGTTGGATTTTTGGTTTGTTGGTTTGTTGGTTTGTTGGTTTGTTGGTTTGTTGGTTTGTTGGTTTGTTGGCTTATTGGTTTGTTGGTTTGTTGGCTTGTTGGTTTGTTTGTTTGTTGGTTTGTTCGTTTGTTGGCTTGTTGGTTTGTTGGCTTGTTGGCTTGTTGGTTTGTTGGTTGTTTGGTTTGTTGGCTTGTTGGTTTGTTGGTTTGTTGGTTTGTTTGTTTGTTTGTTTGTTGGGTTGTTCGTTTGTTGGTTTGTTGGTTTGTCGGTTTTTTTGTTTGTTGGTTTGTTCGTTTGTTGGCTTGTTGGTTTGTTGGCTTGTTGGTTTGTTGGTTTGTTGGTTTGTTGGTTTGTTTTTTTGTTGGTTTGTTGGTTTGTTGCTTTGTTGGTTTGTTGGTTTGTTGGTTTGTTGGTTTGTTGGTTTGTTGACTTGTTGGTTTGTTGGTTTGTTGGTTTGTTGGTTTGTTGGTTTGTTGGTTTGTTGGTTTGTTGGTTTGTTGGTTTGTTGTTTTGTTGGTTTGCTTCTTTGTTGGTTTGTTGGTTTGTTCATTTTTTGGTTTGTTGGCTTGTTGGTTTGTTGGTTTGTTGGTTTGTTGATTTGTTCGTTTGTTGGTTTGTTGGTTTGTTCGTTTGTTCGTTTGTTGGATTGTTGGTTTGTTAGCTTGTTGGCTTGTTGGCTTGTTGGTTTGTTGGTTTGTTAGTTTGTTGGTTTGTTAGTTTGTTGGTTTGTTGGTTTGTTCATTTGTTGGTTTGTTGGTTTGTTGGTTTTTGTTGTTTTGTTCGTTTGTTGGTTTGTTGGCTTTTTGGTTTGTTGGTTTGTGCGTTTGTTGGTTTTTTGGTTTGTTGGTTTGTTGGTTTGTTGGTTTGTTGGTTTGTTGGTTTTTTGGTCTGTTGGTTTTTTGGTTTGTTGGCATGTTGGTTTGTTGGCTTGTTGGCCTGTTGGCTTGTTGGTTTGTTGGTTTGTTGGTTTGTTGCTTTGTTGGTTTGTTGGTTTTTTGGTTTGTTGGTTTGTTGATTTGTTGGTTTGTTGGTTTGTTAATTTGTTGGCTTGTTGGTCTGTTGGTTTTTTGGTTTGTTGGCATGTTGGTTTGTTGGCTTGTTGGCCTGTTGGTTTGTTGGTTTGTTGGTTTGTTGGTTTGTTGGTTTGTTGGTTTGTTGGTTTGTTGGTTTGTTGGTTTGTTCGTTTGTTGGCTTGTTGGTTTGTTGGCTTGTTGGCTCGTTGCCTTGTTGGCTTGTGGGTTTGTTGGCTTGTTGGCTTGTTGGTTTGTTGGTTTGTTGGTTTGTTGGTCTGTTGGTTTGTTGGTTTGTTCGTTTGTTGGTTTGTTGGTTTGTTGGTTTGTTCGTTTGTTCGTTTGTTGGTTTGTTGGTTTGTTGGTTTGTTGGTTTGTTGGTTTGTTTGTTTTTTGGTTTGTTCGTTTGTTGGCTTTTTGGTTTGTTCGTTTGTTGGCTTGTTGGTTTGTTGGCTTGTTGGCTTGTTAGCATGTTGGTTTCTTGGTTTGTTGGTTTGTTGGCTTGTTGGTTTGTTGGTTTGTTGGTTTGTTGGTTTGTTGGTTTGTTTGTTTGTTGGTTTGATGGTTTGTTGGTTTATTTGTTTGTTCGTTTGTTGGTTTGTTGGTTTTTTTGTTTGTTGGTTTGTTGGTTTGTTGGTTTGTTGGTTTATTCGTTTGTTGGTTTGTTGGTTTGTTCGTTTGTTGGTTTGTTGGTTTGTTGGTTTGTTGGTTTGTTGGTTTGTTGGTTTGTTAGTTTGTTTGTTTGTTGGTTTGTTCGTTTTTTGGTTTGTTGGTTTGTTGGTTTGTTGGTTTGTAGGTTTGTTGGTTTGTTGGTTTTTTGGTTTGTTGGTTTGTTGATTTGTTGGTTTGTTGGTTTGTTAATTTGTTGGCTTGTTGGTCTGTTGGTTTTTTGGTTTGTTGGCATGTTGGTTTGTTGGCTTGTTGGCTTGTTGGCCTGTTGGTTTGTTGGTTTGTTGGTTTGTTGGTTTGTTGGTTTGTTGGTTTGTTGGTTTGTTGGTTTGTTGGTTTGTTCGTTTGTTGGCTTGTTGGTTTGTTGGCTTGTTGGCTCGTTGCCTTGTTGGCTTGTGGGTTTGTTGGCTTGTTTGCTTGTTGGTTTGTTGGTTTGTTGGTTTGTTGGTCTGTTGGTTTGTTGGTTTGTTCGTTTGTTGGTTTGTTGGTTTGTTGGTTTGTTCGTTTGTTCGTTTGTTGGTTTGTTGGTTTGTTGGTTTGTTGGTTTGTTGGTTTGTTGGTTTGTTTGTTTTTTGGTTTGTTCGTTTGTTGACTTTTTGGTTTGTTCGTTTGTTGGCTTGTTGGTTTGTTGGCTTGTTGGCTTGTTGGCTTGTTGGCATGTTCGTTTCTTGGTTTGTTGGCTTGTTGGTTTGTTGGTTTGTTGGTTTGTTGGTTTGTTGGTTTGTTGGTTTGTTGGTTTGTTGGTTTGTTTGTTTGTTCGTTTGATGGTTTGTTGGTTTATTTGTTGGTTCGTTTGTTGGTTTGTTGGTTTGTTGGTTTGTTGGTTTGTTGGTTTGTTGGTTTATTTGTTTGTTCGTTTGTTGGCTTGTTGGTTTGTTGGCTTGTTGGTTTGTTGGCTTGTTGGCTTGTTGGCTTGTTGGCATGTTCGTTTCTTGGTTTGTTGGCTTGTTGGTTTGTTCGTTTGTTGGTTTGTTGGTTTGTTGGTTTGTTGGTTTGTTGGTTTGTTGGTTTGTTTGTTTGTTGGTTTGTTCGTTTTTTGGTTTGTTGGTTTGTTGGTTTGTTGGTTTGTTGGTTTGTTCGTTTGTTGATTTGTTGGTTTGTTGGTTTTTTGGTTTGTTGGCTTGTTGGTTAGTTGGTTTGTTGGTTTGTTGGTTTGTTGGCTTGTTGGTTTGTTGGTTTGTTCGTTTGTTGGTTTTTTGGTTTGTTGGTTTGTTGGTTTGTTGGTTTGTTGGTTTGTTGGTTTGTTGGCTTATTGGTTTGTTGGTTTGTTGGTTTGTTTGTTTGTTTGTTTGTTGGTTTTTCGTTTGTTGGCTTGTTGGTTTGTTGGCTTGTTGGCTTGTTGGTTTGATGGTTGTTTGGTTTGTTGGCTTGTTGGTTTGTTGGTTTGTTGGTTTGTTGGTTTGTTGGTTTGTTTGTTTGTTGGTTTGTTCGTTTGTTGGTTTGTTGGTTTGTCGGTTTTTTTGTTTGTTGGGTTGTTCGTTTGTTGGCTTGTTGGTTTGTTGGCTTTTTGGTTTGTTGGTTTGTTAGTTTGTTGGTTTGTTAATTTGTTTTTTGTTGGTTTTTTGGTTTGTTGGTTTGTTGGTTTGTTGGCTTGTTGGTTTGTTGGTTTGTTGGTTTGTTGCTTTGTTGGTTTGTTGGTTTGTTGGTTTGTTGGTTTGTTGACTTGTTGGTTTGTTGGTTTGTTGGTTTGTTGGTTTGTCGGTTTGTTGGTTTGTTGTTTTGTTGGTTTGTTTGTTTGATGGTTTGTTGGTTTGTTCATTTTTTGTTTGTTGGCTTGTTGGTTTGTTGGTTTGTTGGTTTGTTGATTTGTTCGTTTGTTGGTTTGTTGGTTTGTTCGTTTGTTCGTTTGTTGAATTGTTGGTTTGTTGGCTTGTTGGCTTGTTGGCTTGTTGGTTTGTTGGTTTGTTGGTTTGTTGGTTTGTTGGTTTGTTAGTTTGTTGGTTTGTTGGTTTGTTCATTTGTTGGTTTGTTGGTTTGTTGGTTTTTGTTGTTTTGTTCGTTTGTTGGTTTGTTGGCTTTTTGGTTTGTTGGTTTGTGCGTTTGTTGGTTTTTTGGTTTGTTGGTTTGTTGGTTTGTTGGTTTGTAGGTTTGTTGGTTTGTTGGTTTTTTGGTTTGTTGGTTTGTTGATTTGTTGGTTTGTTGGTTTGTTAATTTGTTGGCTTGTTGGTCTGTTGGTTTTTTGGTTTGTTGGCATGTTGGTTTGTTGGCTTGTTGGCCTGTTGGTTTGTTGGTTTGTTGGTTTGTTGGTTTGTTGGTTTGTTGGTTTGTTGGTTTGTTGGTTTGTTGGTTTGTTCGTTTGTTGGCTTGTTGGTTTGTTGGCTTGTTGGCTCGTTGCCTTGTTGGCTTGTGGGTTTGTTGGCTTGTTGGCTTATTGGTTTGTTGGTTTGTTGGTTTGTTGGTTTGTTGGTCTGTTGGTTTGTTGGTTTGTTCGTTTGTTGGTTTGTTGGTTTGTTGGTTTGTTGGTTTGTTCGTTTGTTCGTTTGTTCGTTTGTTGGTTTGTTGGTTTGTTGGTTTGTTGGTTTGTTTGTTTTTTGGTTTGTTCGTTTGTTGGCTTTTTAGTTTGTTCGTTTGTTGGCTTGTTGGTTTGTTGGCTTGTTGGCTTGTTGGCATGTTGGTCTGTTGATTTTTTGGTTTGTTGGCATGTTGGTTTGTTGGCTTGTTGGCCTGTTGGTTTGTTGGTTTGTTGGTTTGTTGGTTTGTTGGTTTGTTGGTTTGTTGGTTTGTTGGTTTGTTCGTTTGTTGGCTTGTTGGTTTGTTGGCTTGTTGGCTCGTTGCCTTGTTGGCTTGTGGGTTTGTTGGTTTGTTGGCTTGTTGGCTTGTTCGTTTGTTGGTTTGTTGGTTTGTTGGTCTGTTGGTTTGTTGGTTTGTTCGTTTGTTGGTTTGTTGGTTCGTTGGTTTGTTCGTTTGTTCGTTTGTTCGTTTGTTGGTTTGTTGGTTTGTTGGTTTGTTGGTTTGTTGGTTTGTTGGTTTGTTGGTTTATTTGTTTTTTGGTTTGTTCGTTTGTTGGCTTTTTGGTTTGTCGTTTGTTGGCTTGTTGGTTTGTTGGCTTGTTGGCTTTTTGGCATGTTCGTTTCTTGGTTTGTTGGTTTGTGGGCTTGTTGGTTTGTTGGTTTGTTGGTTTGTTGGTTTGTTGGTTTGTTTGTTTGTTGGTTTGATGGTTTGTTGGTTTATTTGTTTGTTCGTTTGTTGGTTTGTTGGTTTGTTGGTTTGTTGGTTTGTTGGTTTGTTGGTTTGTTGGTTTGTTGGTTTATTTGTTTGTTCGTTTGTTGGCTTGTTGGTTTGTTGGCTTGTTGGTTTGTTGGTTTGTTGGTTTATTCGTTTGTTGGTTTGTTAGTTTGTTCGTTTGTTGGTTTGTTGGTTTGTTGGTTTGTTGGTTTGTTGGTTTGTTGGTTTGTTGGTTTGTTGGTTTGTTGGTTTGTTTGTTTGTTGGTTTGTTCGTTTTTTGGTTTGTTGGTTTGTTGGTTTGTTGGTTTGTTGGTTTGTTCGTTTGTTGGTTTGTTGGTTTGTTGGTTTTTTGGTTTGTTGGCTTGTTGGTTAGTTGGTTTGTTGGTTTGTTGGTTTGTTGGTTTGTTGGCTTGTTGGTTTGTTGGTTTGTTCGTTTGTTGGATTTTTGGTTTGTTGGTTTGTTGGTTTGTTGGTTTGTTGGTTTGTTGGTTTGTTGGCTTATTGGTTTGTTGGTTTGTTGGCTTGTTGGTTTGTTTGTTTGTTGGTTTGTTCGTTTGTTGGCTTGTTGGTTTGTTGGCTTGTTGGCTTGTTGGTTTGTTGGTTGTTTGGTTTGTTGGCTTGTTGGTTTGTTGGTTTGTTGGTTTGTTGGTTTGTTTGTTTGTTGGGTTGTTCGTTTGTTGGTTTGTTGGTTTGTCGGTTTTTTTGTTTGTTGGTTTGTTCGTTTGTTGGCTTGTTGGTTTGTTGGCTTGTTGGTTTGTTGGTTTGTTGGTTTGTTGGTTTGTTGGTTTGTTGGTTTGTTTTTTGTTGGTTTGTTGGTTTGTTGGTTTGTTGGTTTGTTGGCTTGTTGGTTTGTTGGTTTGTTGGTTTGTTGCTTTGTTGGTTTGTTGGTTTGTTGGTTTGTTGGTTTGTTGGTTTGTTGACTTGTTGGTTTGTTGGTTTGTTGGTTTGTTGGTTTGTTGGTTTGTTGGTTTGTTGGTTTGTTGTTTTGTTGGTTTGCTTGTTTGTTGGTTTGTTGGTTTGTTCATTTTTTGGTTTGTTGGCTTGTTGGTTTGTTGGTTTGTTGGTTTGTTGATTTGTTCGTTTGTTGGTTTGTTGGTTTGTTCGTTTGTGCGTTTGTTGCATTGTTGGTTTGTTGGCTTGTTGGCTTGTTGGCTTGTTGGTTTGTTGGTTTGTTAGTTTGTTGGTTTGTTAGTTTGTTGGTTTGTTGGTTTGTTCATTTGTTGGTTTGTTGGTTTGTTGGTTTTTGTTGTTTTGTTCGTTTGTTGGTTTGTTGGCTTTTTGGTTTGTTGGTTTGTGCGTTTGTTGGTTTTTTGGTTTGTTGGTTTGTTGGTTTGTTGGTTTGTTGGTTTGTTGGTTTGTTGGTTTTTTGGTCTGTTGGTTTTTTGGTTTGTTGGCATGTTGGTTTGTTGGCTTGTTGGCCTGTTGGCTTGTTGGTTTGTTGGTTTGTTGGTTTGTTGCTTTGTTGGTTTGTTGGTTTTTTGGTTTGTTGGTTTGTTGATTTGTTGGTTTGTTGGTTTGTTAATTTGTTGGCTTGTTGGTCTGTTGGTTTTTTGGTTTGTTGGCATGTTGGTTTGTTGGCTTGTTGGCCTGTTGGTTTGTTGGTTTGTTGGTTTGTTGGTTTGTTGGTTTGTTGGTTTGTTGGTTTGTTGGTTTGTTGGTTTGTTCGTTTGTTGGCTTGTTGGTTTGTTGGCTTGTTGGCTCGTTGCCTTGTTGGCTTGTGGGTTTGTTGGCTTGTTGGCTTGTTGGTTTGTTGGTTTGTTGGTTTGTTGGTCTGTTGGTTTGTTGGTTTGTTCGTTTGTTGGTTTGTTGGTTTGTTGGTTTGTTCGTTTGTTCGTTTGTTCGTTTGTTGGTTTGTTGGTTTGTTGGTTTGTTGGTTTGTTGGTTTGTTGGTTTGTTTGTTTTTTGGTTTGTTCGTTTGTTGGCTTTCTGGTTTGTTCGTTTGTTGGCTTGTTGGTTTGTTGGCTTGTTGGCTTGTTAGCATGTTGGTTTCTTGGTTTGTTGGTTTGTTGGCTTGTTGGTTTGTTGGTTTGTTGGTTTGTTGGTTTGTTGGTTTGTTTGTTTGTTGGTTTGATGGTTTGTTGGTTTATTTGTTTGTTCGTTTGTTGGTTTGTTGGTTTTTTTGTTTGTTGGTTTGTTGGTTTGTTGGTTTGTTGGTTTATTCGTTTGTTGGTTTGTTGGTTTGTTCGTTTGTTGGTTTGTTGGTTTGTTGGTTTGTTGGTTTGTTGGTTTGTTGGTTTGTTGGTTTGTTTGTTTGTTGGTTTGTTCGTTTTTTGGTTTGTTGGTTTGTTGGTTTGTTGGTTTGTAGGTTTGTTGGTTTGTTGGTTTTTTGGTTTGTTGGTTTGTTGATTTGTTGGTTTGTTGGTTTGTTAATTTGTTGGCTTGTTGGTCTGTTGGTTTTTTGGTTTGTTGGCATGTTGGTTTGTTGGCTTGTTGGCTTGTTGGCCTGTTGGTTTGTTGGTTTGTTGGTTTGTTGGTTTGTTGGTTTGTTGGTTTGTTGGTTTGTTGGTTTGTTCGTTTGTTGGCTTGTTGGTTTGTTGGCTTGTTGGCTCGTTGCCTTGTTGGCTTGTGGGTTTGTTGGCTTGTTTGCTTGTTGGTTTGTTGGTTTATTGGTTTGTTGGTCTGTTGGTTTGTTGGTTTGTTCGTTTGTTGGTTTGTTGGTTTGTTGGTTTGTTCGTTTGTTCGTTTGTTGGTTTGTTGGTTTGTTGGTTTGTTGGTTTGTTGGTTTGTTTGTTTTTTGGTTTGTTCGTTTGTTGACTTTTTGGTTTGTTCGTTTGTTGGCTTGTTGGTTTGTTGGCTTGTTGGCTTGTTGGCTTGTTGGCATGTTCGTTTCTTGGTTTGTTGGTTTGTTGACTTGTTGGTTTGTTGGTTTGTTGGTTTGTTGGTTTGTTGGTTTGTTGGTTTGTTTGTTTGTTGGTTTGATGGTTTGTTGGTTTATTTGTTTGTTCGTTTGTTGGTTTGTTGGTTTGTTGGTTTGTTGGTTTATTTGTTTGTTCGTTTGTTGGCTTGTTGGTTTGTTGGTTTGTTGGTTTGTTGGTTTGTTGGTTTGTTTGTTTGTTGGTTTGATGGTTTGTTGGTTTATTTGTTTGTTCGTTTGTTGGTTTGTTGGTTTTTTTGTTTTTTGGTTTGTTGGTTTGTTGGTTTGTTGGTTTATTCGTTTGTTGGTTTGTTGGTTTGTTCGTTTGTTGGTTTGTTGGTTTGTTGGTTTGTTGGTTTGTTGGTTTGTTGGTTTGTTGGTTTGTTTGTTTGTTGGTTTGTTCGTTTTTTGGTTTGTTGGTTTGTTGGTTTGTTGGTTTGTAGGTTTGTTGGTTTGTTGGTTTTTTGGTTTGTTGGTTTGTTGATTTGTTGGTTTGTTGGTTTGTTAATTTGTTGGCTATTGGTCTGTTGGTTTTTTGGTTTGTTGGCATGTTGGTTTGTTGGCTTGTTGGCTTGTTGGCCTGTTGGTTTGTTGGTTTGTTGGTTTGTTGGTTTGTTGGTTTGTTGGTTTGTTGGTTTGTTGGTTTGTTGGTTTGTTCGTTTGTTGGCTTGTTGGTTTGTTGGCTTGTTGGCTCGTTGCCTTGTTGGCTTGTGGGTTTGTTGGCTTGTTTGCTTGTTGGTTTGTTGGTTTATTGGTTTGTTGGTCTGTTGGTTTGTTGGTTTGTTCGTTTGTTGGTTTGTTGGTTTGTTGGTTTGTTCGTTTGTTCGTTTGTTGGTTTGTTGGTTTGTTGGTTTGTTGGTTTGTTGGTTTGTTTGTTTTTTGGTTTGTTCGTTTGTTGACTTTTTGGTTTGTTCGTTTGTTGGCTTGTTGGTTTGTTGGCTTGTTGGCTTGTTGGCTTGTTGGCATGTTCGTTTCTTGGTTTGTTGGTTTGTTGACTTGTTGGTTTGTTGGTTTGTTGGTTTGTTGGTTTGTTGGTTTGTTGGTTTGTTGGTTTGTTTGTTTGTTGGTTTGATGGTTTGTTGATTTATTTGTTTGTTCGTTTGTTGGTTTGTTGGTTTGTTGGTTTGTTGGTTTGTTGGTTTATTCGTTTGTTGGTTTGTTGGTTTGTTCGTTTGTTGGTTTGTTGGTTTGTTGGTTTGTTGGTTTGTTGGTTTGTTGGTTTGTTTGTTTGTTGGTTTGTTCGTTTTTTGGTTTGTTGGTTTGTTGGTTTGTTGGTTTGTTGGTTTGTTGGTTTGTTCGTTTGTTGGTTTGTTGGTTTGTTGGTTTTTTGGTTTGTTGGCTTGTTGGTTAGTTGGTTTGTTGGTTTGTTGGTTTGTTGGTTTGTTGGTTTGTTGGTTTGTTCGTTTGTTGGTTTTTTGGTTTGTTGGTTTGTTGGTTTGTTGGTTTGTTGGTTTGTTGGCTTATTGGTTTGTTGGTTTGTTGGTTTGTTTGTTTGTTTGTTTGTTAGTTTTTCGTTTGTTGGCTTGTTGGTTTGTTGGCTTGTTGGCTTGTTGGTTTGTTGGTTGTTTGGTTTGTTGGCTTGTTGGTTTGTTGGTTTGTTGGTTTGTTGGTTTGTTGGTTTGTTTGTTTGTTGGTTTGTTCGTTTGTTGGTTTGTTGGTTTGTCGGTTTTTTTGTTTGTTGGTTTGTTCGTTTGTTGGCTTGTTGGTTTGTTGGCTTGTTGGTTTGTTGGTTTGTTAGTTTGTTGGTTTGTTGGTTTGTTTTTTGTCGGTTTTTTGGTTTGTTGGTTTGTTGGGTTGTTGGCTTGTTGGTTTGTTGGTTTGTTGGTTTGTTGGTTTGTTGCTTTGTTGGTTTGTTGGTTTGTTGGTTTGTTGGTTTGTTGACTTGTTGGTTTGTTGGTTTGTTGGTTTGTTGGTTTGTTGGTTTGTTGGTTTGTTGTTTTGTTGGTTTGTTTGTTTGATGGTTTGTTGGTTTGTTCATTTTTTGTTTGTTGGCTTGTTGGTTTGTTGGTTTGTTGGTTTGTTGATTTGTTTGTTTGTTGGTTTGTTGGTTTGTTCGTTTGTTCGTTTGTTGGATTGTTGGTTTGTTGGCTTGTTAGCTTGTTGGCTTATTGGTTTGTTGGTTTGTTGGTTTGTTGGTTTGTTGGTTTGTTAGTTTGTTGGTTTGTTGGTTTGTTCATTTGTTGGTTTGTTGGTTTGTTGGTTTTTGTTGTTTTGTTCGTTTGTTGGTTTGTTGGCTTTTTGGTTTGTTGGTTTGTGCGTTTGTTGGTTTTTTGGTTTGTTGGTTTGTTGGCTTGTTGGTTTGTAGGTTTGTTGGTTTGTTGGTTTTTTGGTTTGTTGGTTTGTTGATTTGTTGGTTTGGTGGTTTGTTGATTTGTTGGTTTGTTGGTTTGTTAATTTGTTGGCTTGTTGGTCTGTTGGTTTTTTGGTTTGTTGGCATGTTGGTTTGTTGGCTTGTTGGCCTGTTGGTTTGTTGGTTTGTTGGTTTGTTGGTTTGTTGGTTTGTTGGTTTGTTGGTTTGTTGGTTTGTTGGTTTGTTGGTTTGTTCGTTTGTTGGCTTGTTGGTTTGTTGGCTTGTTGGCTCGTTGCCTTGTTGGCTTATTGGTTTGTTGGTTTGTTGGTTTGTTGGTCTGTTGGTTTGTTGGTTTGTTCGTTTGTTGGTTTGTTGGTTTGTTGGTTTGTTGGTTTGTTCGTTTGTTCGTTTGTTCGTTTGTTGGTTTGTTGGTTTGTTGGTTTGTTGGTTTGTTTGTTTTTTGGTTTGTTCGTTTGTTGGCTTTTTGGTTTGTTCGTTTGTTGGCTTGTTGGTTTGTTGGCTTGTTGGCATGTTGGTTTCTAGGTTTGTTGGTTTGTTGGCTTGTTGGTTTGTTGGTTTGTTGGTTTGTTGGTTTGTTGGTTTGTTTGTTTGTTGGTTTGATGATTTGTTGGTTTATTTGTTTGTTCGTTTGTTGGTTTGTTGGTTTGTTGGTTTGTTGGCTTGTTGGTTTGTTGGTTTATTTGTTTGTTCGTTTGTTGGCTTGTTGGTTTGTTGGCTTGTTGGTTTGTTCGTTTGTTGGTTTGTTGGTTTGTTGCTTTGTTCGTTTGTTGGTTTGTTCGTTTGTTGGCTTGTTGGTTTTTTTGGCTTGTTGTTTTGTTGGTTTGTTGGTTTGTTGGTTTGTTGGTTTGTTTGTTTGCTGGTTTGTTCGTTTGTTGGTTTTTTGGTTTGTTGGCTTGTTGGCTTGTTGGTTTGTTGGTTTGCTGGTTTGTTGGTTTGTTGGTTTGTCGGTTTGTTGGTTAGTTGGTTTGTTGGTTTGTTTGTTTGTTGGTTTGTTCGTTTGTTGGCTTGATGGTTTATTGGTTTGTTGGTTTGTTGGTTTGTTGGTTTGTTGGTTTGTTGGTTTGTTTGTTTGTTGGTTTTTTGGTTTGTTGGTTTGTTGGTTTGTTGGTTTGTTCGTTTTTTGGCTTGCTGGTTTGTTGGCTTATTGGCTTGTTGGTCTGTTAGTTTGTTTGTTTGTTGGTTTGTTTATTTTTTGGTTTGTTGGTTTGTTAGTTTGTTGGTTTGTTGGTTTGTTGGCTTGTTAGCTTGTTGGCTTGTTGTTTTGTTGGTTTGTTGGTTTGTTGGTTTGTTGGTTTGTTGGTTTGTTGGTTTGTTGTTTTGTTGGTTTGTTCGTTTTTTGGTTTATTGGTTTGTTGGTTTGTTGGTTTGTTCGCTTGTTGGCTTGTTGGCATGTTCGTTTCTTGGTTTGCTGGTTTGTTGGTTTGTTGGTTTGTTGGTTTGTTGGTTTGTTGGTTTGTTGGTTTGTTGGTTTGTTGGTTTGTTAGTTTGTTGGCTTGTTGGTTTGTTGGTTTATTGGTTTGTTGGTTTGTTGGTTTGTTGGTTTGTTGGTTTGTTGGTTTGTTGGTTTGTTGGTTTGTTGGTTTATTGGTTTATTGATTTGTTGGTTTGTTGGTTTGTTGGTTTGTTGTTTTGTTGGTTCGTTTGTTTGTTGGTTTGTTGGTTTGTTCGTTTTTTAGCTTGTTGGTGTGTTGGTTTGTTGGTTTGTTCATTTGTTGGCTTGTTGGTTTGTTGGCTTGTTGGCATGTTGGTTTGTTGGTTTGTTGGTTTGTTGGTTTGTTGGTTTGTTGGTTTGTTGGTTTGTTTGTTTGTTGGTTTGTTGGCTCGTTGCCTTGTTGGCTTGTGGGTTTGTTGGCTTGTTGGCTTGTTGGTTTGTTGGTTTGTTGGTTTGTTGGTCTGCTGGTTTGTTGGTTTGTTCGTTTGTTGGTTTGTTGGTTTGTTGGTTTGTTCGTTTGTTCGTTTGTTGGTTTGTTGGTTTGTTGGTTTGTTGGTTTGTTTGTTTTATGGTTTGTTCGTTTGTTGGCTTTTTGGTTTGTTCGTTTGTTGGCTTGTTGGTTTGTTGGCTGGTTGGCTTGTTGGCATGTTGGTTTCTTGGTTTGTTGGTTTGTTGGCTTGTTGGTTTGTTGGTTTGTTGGTTTGTTGGTTTGTTGGTTTGTTTGTTTGTTGGTTTGATGGTTTGTTGGTTTATTTGTTTGTTCGTTTGTTGGTTTGTTGGTATGTTGGTTTGTTGGTTTGTTGGTTTGTTGGTTTATTTGTTTGTTCGTTTGTTGGCTTGTTGGTTTGTTGGCTTGTTGGTTTGTTCGTTTGTTGGTTTGTTGGTTTGTTGGTTTGTTCGTTTGTTGGTTTGTTCGTTTGATGGCTTGTTGGTTTGTTGGCTTGTTGTTTTGTTGGTTTGTTGGTTTGTTTGTTTGCTGGTTTGTTCGTTTGTTGGTTTTTTGGTTTGTTGGCTTGTTGGCTTGTTGGTTTGTTGGTTTGTTGGTTTGTTGGTTTGTTGGTTTGTCGGTTTGTTGGTTAGTTGGTTTGTTGGTTTGTTGGCTTGTTGGTTTATTGGTTTGTTGGTTTGTTGGTTTGTTGGTTTGTTGGTTTGTTGGTTTGTTGGTTTGTTCGTTTGTTGGTTTTTTGGTTTGTTGGTTTGTTGGTTTGTTGGTTTGTTAATTTGTTCGTTTTTTGGTTTGTTAGTTTTTTGGTTTGTTGGCTTGTTGGTTTATTGGTTTATTGATTTGTTGGTTTGTTGGTTTGTTGGTTTGTTGTTTTGTTGGTTCGTTTGTTTGTTGGTTAGTTGGTTTATTGGCTTGTTGGTTTGTTGGTTTGTTGGTTTGTTGGTTTGTTGGTTTGTTTGTTTGTTGGTTTGATGGTTTGTTGGTTTATTTGTTTGTTCGTTTGTTGGTTTATTTGTTTGTTCGTTTGTTGGCTTGTTGATTTGTTGGCTTCTTGGTTTGTTCGTTTGTTGGTTTGTCGGTTTGTTGGTTTGTTCGTTTGTTGGTATGTTCGTTTGTTGGCTTGTTGGTTTGTTGGCTTGTTGGTTTGTTGGTTTGTTGGTTTGTTTGTTTGTTTGTTTGTTGGTTTGTTCGTTTGTTAGTTTGTTGGTTTGTTGGTTTGTTGGTTTGTTGGTTTGTTGGCTTGTTGTTTTGTTGGTTTGTTGGTTTGTTTGTTTGTTAGTTTGTTCGTTTGTTGGTTTTTTGGTTTGTTGGCTTGTTGGCTTGTTGGTTTGTTGGTTTGTTGGTTTGTTGGTTTGTTGGTTTGTTGGTTTATTGGTTTGTTGGTTTGTTAGTTTGTTGGTTCGTTGGTTTGTTCGTTTGTTGGCTTGTTGGTTTATTGGTTTGTTGGTTTGTTGGTTTGTTAGTTTGTTGTTTTGTTGGTTTGTTTTTTTGTTGGTTTGTTGGTTCGTTCGTTTTTGGCTTGTAGGTTTGTTGGCTTGTTGGCTTGTTGGTCTGTTAGTTTGTTTGTTTGTTGGTTTGTTGGTTTGTTGGTTTGTTGGTTTGTTGGTTTGTTTGTTTGTTGGTTTGTTCGTTTGTTGGCTTGTTGGTTTTTTGGCTTGTTGGCTTGTTGGCATGTTGGTTTCTTGGTTTGTTGGTTTATTGGTTTGTTGGTTTGTTGGTTTGTTGGTTTGTTGGTTTGTTGGCTTGTTAGTTTGTTGGCTTGTTGGTTTGTTGGTTTATTGGTTTGTTGGTTTTTGGTTTGTTGGTTTGTTGGTTTGTTGGCTTGTTGGTTTATTGATTTCTTGGTTTGTTGGTTTGTTGGTTTGTTGTTTTGTTGGTTCGTTTGTTTGTTGGTTTGTTGGTTTATTCGTTTTTTAGCTTGTTGGTTTGTTGGCTTGTTGGTTTGTTCGTTTGTTGGCTTGTTGGTTTGTTGGCTTGTTAGCTTGTTGGCATGTTGGTTTGTTGGTTTGTTGGTTTGTTGGTTTGTTGGTTTGTTGGTTTGTTGGTTTGCTGGTTTGTTGGTTTGTTGGTTTGTTGGTTTGTTGATTTGTTGGTTTGTTGGTTTGAGGGTTTGTTGGTTTGTTGGTTTGTTGGTTTGTTGGTTTCTTGGTTTGTTGGTTTGTTGGTTTCTTGGTTTGTTGGCTTGTTGGCTTATATGTTTGTTGGTTTGTTAGTTTGTTGATTTGTTGGTTTGTTTGTTTGTTGGTTTGTTGGTTTGTTGGTTTGTTGGTTTGTTGGTTTGTTGGTTTGTTGGTTTGTTTGTTTGTTCGTTTGTTCGTTTGTTGGCTTGTTGGTTTGTTGGCTTGTTGCCTTGTTGGCTTTTTGGCTTGTTGGTTTGTTGGTTTGTTGGTTTGTTGGTTTGTTGGTTTGTTGGTTTGTTGGTTTGTTGGCTTGTTGGCTTGTTGGTTTGTTGGTTTGTTGGTTTCTTTGTTTGTTGGTTTGTTCGTTTGTTGGTTTGTTGGTTTTTTTGGTTTGTTGGCTTGTTGGTTTGTTGGTTTGTTGGTTTGTTGGTTTGTTGGTTTGTTGCTTTGTTGGTTTGTTGGTTTGTTGGTTTGTTGGTTTGTTGGTTTGTTGGTTTGTTGGTTTGTTGGTTTGTTGGTTTGTTGGTTTTTTGGTTTGTTGGCTTATTGGTTTGTTGGTTTGTTGGTTTGTTGGTTTGTTGGTTTCTTCGTTTGTTGGTTTTTTGGTTTGTTGGTTTGTTGGTTTGTTGGCCTGTTGGTTTTTTGCTTTGTTGGTTTGTTGGTTTGTTGGTTTGTTGGTTTGTTGGTTTGTTGGTTTGTTGGTTTGTTGGTTTGTTGGTTTGTTGGTTTGTTGGTTTGTTGGTTTGTTGGTTTGTTCGTTTGTTGGTTTTTTGGTTTATTGGTTTGTTGGTTTGTTGAGTTTTTGGTTTGTTGGCTTGTTGGTTTGTTGGTTTTTTAGTTTGTTGGCTTGTTGGTTTGTTGGCTTGTTGTTTTGTTGGTTTGTTGGTTTGTTGGTTTGTTGGTTTGTTGGTTTGTTGGTTTGTTGGTTTGTTGGTTTGTTGGCTTGTTGGTTTATTTGTTTGTTCGTTTGTTGGTTTGTTGGTATGTTGGTTTGTTGGTTTGTTGGTTTGTTGGTTTATTTGTTTGTTCGTTTGTTGGCTTGTTGGTTTGTTGGCTTCTTGGTTTGTTCGTTTGTTGGTTTGTTGGTTTGTTGGTTTGTTCGTTTGTTGGTTTGTTCGTTTGTTGGCTTGTTGGTTTGTTGGCTTGTTGGTTTGTTGGTGTGTTGGTTTGTTGGTTTGTTTGTTTGTTGGTTTGTTCGTTTGTTAGTTTGTTGGTTTGTTGGTTTGTTGGTTTGTTGGTTTGTTGGTTTGTTTGTTTGTTGTTTTGTTGGTTTGTTGGTTTGTTTGTTTGCTATTTTGTTCGTTTGTTGGTTTTTTTGGTTTGTTGGCTTGTTGGCTTGTTGATTTGTTGGTTTGTTAGTTTGTTGGTTTGTTGGTTTGTTGGTTTCTTGGTTTGTTAGTTTGTTGGTTTGTTGGTTTGTTCGTTTGTTGGCTTGTTGGTTTATTGGTTTGTTGGTTTGTTGGTTTGTTAGTTTGTTGTTTTGTTGGTTTGTTTTTTTGTTGGTTTGTTGGTTTGTTCGTTTTTTGGCTTGTAGGTTTGTTGGCTTGTTGGCTTGTTGGTCTGTTAGTTTGTTTGTTTGTTGGTTTGTTGGTTTGTTCGTTTGTTGGCTTGTTGGCTTGTTGGTTTGTTGGTTTGTTGGTTTGTTGGTTTGTTGGTTTGTTGGTTTTTTGGTTTGTTGGTTTGTTGGTTTGTTGGCTTGTTGGTTTATTTGTTTGTTCGTTTGTTGATTTGTTGGTATGTTGGTTTGTTGGTTTGTTGGTTTGTTGGTTTATTTGTTTGTTCGTTTGTTGGCTTGTTGGTTTGTTGGCTTCTTGGTTTGTTCGTTTGTTGGTTTGTTGGTTTGTTGGTTTGTTGGTTTGTTGGTTTGTCGTTTGTTGGCTTGTTGGTTTGTTGGTTTGTTGGTGTGTTGGTTTGTTGGTTTGCTTGTTTGTTGGTTTGTTCGTTTGTTAGTTTGTTAGTTTTTTTGGTTTTTTGGTTTGTTGGCTTGTTGTTTTGTTGGTTTGTTGGTTTGTTTGTTTGCTAGTTTGTTCGTTTGTTGGTTTTTTGGTTTGTTGGCTTGTTGGCTTGTTGGTTTGTTGGTTTGTTGGTTTGTTGGTTTGTAGGTTTTTTGGTTTGTTGGTTTGTTGGTTTGTTGGTTTGTTGGTTTGTTGGTTTGTTGGTTTGTTGGTTTGTTAGTTTGTTGGTTTGCTGGTTTGTTCGTTTGTTGGCTTGTTGGTTTATTGGTTTGTTGGTTTGTTGGTTTGTTAGTTTGTTGTTTTGTTGTTTTGTTGGTTTGTTTGTTAGTTGGTTTGTTCGTTTGTTGGCTTGTTGGTTTGTTGGCTTGTTGGCTTGTTGGCATGTTGGTTTCTTGGTTTGTTGGTTTGTTGGTTTGTTGGTTTGTTGGTTTGTTGGTTTGTTGGTTTGTTGGTTTGTTGGTTTGTTGGTTTGTTGGCTTGTTAGTTTGTTGGCTTGTTGGTTTGTTGGTTTATTGGTTTGTTGGTTTGTTGGTTTGTTGGTTTGTTGGTTTGTTGGCTTGTTGGTTTATTGATTTGCTGGTTTGTTGGTTTGTTGGTTTGTTGTTTTGTTGGTTCGTTTGTTTGTTGGTTTGTTAGTTTGTTCGTTTTTTAGCTTGTTGTTTTGTTGGCTTGTTGGTTTGTTCGTTTGTTGGCTTGTTGGTTTATTGGCTTGTTAGCTTGTTGGCTTGTTGGTTTGTTGGTTTGTTGGTTTGTTGGTTTGTTGGTTTGTTGGTTTGTTGGTTTGCTGGTTTGTTGGTTTGTTGGTTTGTTGGTTTGTTGATTTGTTGGTTTGTTGGTTTGATGGTTTGTTGGTTTGTTGGTTTGTTGGTTTGTTGGTTTATTTGTTTGTTCGTTTGTTAGCTTGTTGGTTTGTTGGCTTCTTGGTTTGTTCGTTTGTTGGTTTGTTGGTTTGTTGGTTTGTTGGTTTGTTGGTTTGTTGGTTTGTCGTTTGTTGGCTTGTTGGTTTGTTGGTTTGTTGGTGTGTTGGTTTGTTGGTTTGTTTGTTTGTTGGTTTGTTCGTTTGTTAGTTTGTTAGTTTTTTTGGTTTTTTGGTTTGTTGGTTTGTTGGCTTGTTGTTTTGTTGGTTTGTTGGTTTGTTTGTTTGCTAGTTTGTTCGTTTGTTGGTTTTTTGGTTTGTTGGCTTGTTGGCTTGTGTGTTTGTTGGTTTGTTGGTTTGTTGGTTTGTAGGTTTTTTGGTTTGTTGGTTTGTTGGTTTGTTGGTTTGTTGGTTTGTTGGTTTGTTGGTTTGTTAGTTTGTTGGTTTGCTGGTTTGTTCTTTTGTTGGCTTGTTGGTTTATTGGTTTGTTGGTTTGTTGGTTTGTTAGTTTGTTGTTTTGTTGGTTTGTTGGTTTGTTTGTTAGTTGGTTTGTTCGTTTGTTGGCTTGTTGGTTTGTTGGCTTGTTGGCTTGTTGGCATGTTGGTTTCTTGGTTTGTTGGTTTGTTGGTTTGTTGGTTTGTTGGTTTGTTGGTTTGTTGGTTTGTTGGTTTGTTGGTTTGTTGGTTTGTTGGTTTGTTGGCTTGTTAATTTGTTGGCTTGTTGGTTTGTTGGTTTATTGGTTTGTTGGTTTGTTGGTTTGTTGGTTTGTTGGTTTGTTGGCTTGTTGGTTTATTGATTTGCTGGTTTGTTGGTTTGTTGGTTTGTTGTTTTGTTGGTTCGTTTGTTTGTTGGTTTGTTAGTTTGTTCGTTTTTTAGCTTGTTGTTTTGTTGGCTTGTTGGTTTGTTCGTTTGTTGGCTTGTTGGTTTGTTGGCTTGTTAGCTTGTTGGCTTGTTGGTTTGTTGGTTTGTTGGTTTGTTGGTTTGTTGGTTTGTTGGTTTGTTGGTTTGCTGGTTTGTTGGTTTGTTGGTTTGTTGGTTTGTTGATTTGTTGGTTTGTTAGTTTGTTGTTTTGTTGTTTTGTTGGTTTGTTTGTTAGTTGGTTTGTTCGTTTGTTGGCTTGTTGGTTTGTTGGCTTGTTGGCTTGTTGGCATGTTGGTTTCTTGGTTTGTTGGTTTGTTGGTTTGTTGGTTTGTTGGTTTGTTGGTTTGTTGGTTTGTTGGTTTGTTGGTTTGTTGGTTTGTTGGCTTGTTAGTTTGTTGGCTTGTTGGTTTGTTGGTTTATTGGTTTGTTGGTTTGTTGGTTTGTTGGTTTGTTGGTTTGTTGGTTTGTAGGTTTTTTGGTTTGTTGGTTTGTTGGTTTGTTGGTTTGTTGGTTTGTTGGTTTGTTGGTTTGTTGGTTTGTTAGTTTGTTGGTTTGCTGGTTTGTTCGTTTGTTGGCTTGTTGGTTTATTGGTTTGTTGGTTTGTTGGTTTGTTAGTTTGTTGTTTTGTTGTTTTGTTGGTTTGTTTGTTAGTTGGTTTGTTCGTTTGTTGGCTTGTTGGTTTGTTGGCTTGTTGGCTTGTTGGCATGTTGGTTTCTTGGTTTGTTGGTTTGTTGGTTTGTTGGTTTGTTGGTTTGTTGGTTTGTTGGTTTGTTGGTTTGTTGGTTTGTTGGTTTGTTGGCTTGTTAGTTTGTTGGCTTGTTGGTTTGTTGGTTTATTGGTTTGTTGGTTTGTTGGTTTGTTGGTTTGTTGGTTTGTTGGCTTGTTGGTTTATTGATTTGCTGGTTTGTTGGTTTGTTGGTTTGTTGTTTTGTTGGTTCGTTTGTTTGTTGGTTTGTTAGTTTGTTCGTTTTTTAGCTTGTTGTTTTGTTGGCTTGTTGGTTTGTTCGTTTGTTGGCTTGTTGGTTTATTGGCTTGTTAGCTTGTTGGCTTGTTGGTTTGTTGGTTTGTTGGTTTGTTGGTTTGTTGGTTTGTTGGTTTGTTGGTTTGCTGGTTTGTTGGTTTGTTGGTTTGTTGGTTTGTTGATTTGTTGGTTTGTTGGTTTGATGGTTTGTTGGTTTGTTGGTTTGTTGGTTTGTTGGTTTATTTGTTTGTTCGTTTGTTGGCTTGTTGGTTTGTTGGCTTCTTGGTTTGTTCGTTTGTTGGTTTGTTGGTTTGTTGGTTTGTTGGTTTGTTGGTTTGTTGGTTTGTCGTTTGTTGGCTTGTTGGTTTGTTGGTTTGTTGGTGTGTTGGTTTGTTGGTTTGTTTGTTTGTTGGTTTGTTCGTTTGTTAGTTTGTTAGTTTTTTTGGTTTTTTGGTTTGTTGGTTTGTTGGCTTGTTGTTTTGTTGGTTTGTTGGTTTGTTTGTTTGCTAGTTTGTTCGTTTGTTGGTTTTTTGGTTTGTTGGCTTGTTGGCTTGTGTGTTTGTTGGTTTGTTGGTTTGTTGGTTTGTAGGTTTTTTGGTTTGTTGGTTTGTTGGTTTGTTGGTTTGTTGGTTTGTTGGTTTGTTGGTTTGTTAGTTTGTTGGTTTGCTGGTTTGTTCGTTTGTTGGCTTGTTGGTTTATTGGTTTGTTGGTTTGTTGGTTTGTTAGTTTGTTGTTTTGTTGGTTTGTTGGTTTGTTTGTTAGTTGGTTTGTTCGTTTGTTGGCTTGTTGGTTTGTTGGCTTGTTGGCTTGTTGGCATGTTGGTTTCTTGGTTTGTTGGTTTGTTGGTTTGTTGGTTTGTTGGTTTGTTGGTTTGTTGGTTTGTTGGTTTGTTGGTTTGTTGGTTTGTTGGCTTGTTAATTTGTTGGCTTGTTGGTTTGTTGGTTTATTGGTTTGTTGGTTTGTTGGTTTGTTGGTTTGTTGGTTTGTTGGCTTGTTGGTTTATTGATTTGCTGGTTTGTTGGTTTGTTGGTTTGTTGTTTTGTTGGTTCGTTTGTTTGTTGGTTTGTTAGTTTGTTCGTTTTTTAGCTTGTTGTTTTGTTGGCTTGTTGGTTTGTTCGTTTGTTGGCTTGTTGGTTTGTTGGCTTGTTAGCTTGTTGGCTTGTTGGTTTGTTGGTTTGTTGGTTTGTTGGTTTGTTGGTTTGTTGGTTTGTTGGTTTGTTGGTTTGCTGGTTTGTTGGTTTGTTGGTTTGTTGGTTTGTTGATTTGTTGGTTTGTTGGTTTGATGGTTTGTTGGTTTGTTGGTTTGTTGGTTTGTTGGTTTCTTGGTTTGTTGGTTTGTTGGTTTGTTGGTTTGTTGGTTTGTTGGCTTGTTGGTTTATTTGTTTGTTCGTTTGTTGGTTTGTTGGTATGTTGGTTTGTTGGTTTGTTGGTTTGTTGGTTTGTTGGTTTATTTGTTTGTTCGTTTGTTGGCTTGTTGGTTTGTTGGCTTCTTGGTTTGTTTGTTTGTTGGTTTATTGTTTTGTTGGTTTGTTCGTTTGTTGGTTTGTTCGTTTGTTGGCTTGTTGGTTTGTTGGCTTGTTGGTTTGTTGGTGTGTTGGTTTGTTGGTTTGTTTGTTTCTTGGTTTGTTCGTTTGTTAGTTTGTTGGTTTGTTGGTTTGTTGGTTTGTTGGTTTGTTGGCTTGTTGTTTTGTTGGTTTGTTGGTTTGTTTGTTTGCTAGTTTGTTCATTTGTTGGTTTTTTGGTTTGTTGGCTTGTTGGCTTGTTGGTTTGTTGGTTTGTTGGTTTGGTGGTTTGTTGGTTTGTTGGTTTGTTGGTTTGTTGGTTTGTTAGTTTGTTGGTTTGTTGGTTTGTTGGTTTGTTCGTTTGTTGGCTTGTTGGTTTATTGGTTTATTGGATTGTTGGTTTGTTAGTTTGTTGTTTTGTTGGTTTGTTTTTTTGTTGGTTTGTTGATTTGTTCGTTTTTTGGCTTGTAGGTTTGTTGGCTTGTTGGCTTGTTGGTCTTATAGTTTGTTTGTTTGTTGGTTTGTTCGTTTGTTGGCTTGTTGGTTTGTTGGTTTGTTGGTTTGTTGGTTTGTTGGTTTGTTGGTTTGTTGGGTTGTTGGTTTGTTGGCTTGTTGGCTTGTTGGTTTATTTGTTTGTTCGTTTGTTGGTTTGTTGGTATGTTGGTTTGTTGGTTTGTTGGTTTGTTGGTTTATTTGTTTGTTCGTTTGTTGGCTTGTTGGCTTGTTGGTTTCTTGGCTTGTTGGTTTGTTGGTGTGTTGGTTTGTTGGTTTGTTTGTTTGTTGGTTTGTTCGTTTGTTAGTTTGTTGGTTTGTTGGTTTGTTGGTTTGTTGGTTTGTTGGCTTGTTGTTTTGTTGGTTTGTTTGTTTGTTTGTTTGCTAGTTTGTTCGTTTGTTGGTTTTTTGGTTTGTTGGCTTGTTGGCTTGTTGGTTTGTTGGTTTGTTGGTTTGTTGGTTTGTTCGTTTGTTGGCTTGTTGGTTTATTAGTTTGTTGGTTTGTTGGTTTGTTAGTTTGTTGTTTTGTTGGTTTGTTTTTGTTGGTTTGTTGGTTTGTTGGCTTGTTGGCTTGTTGGTTTGTTGGTTTGTTGTTTTGTTGGTTTGTTGGTTTGTTGGTTTATTTGTTTGTTGGTTTGTTGGTTTGTTGGTTTGTTGGTTTGTTGGGTTGTTGGTTTGTTGGCTTGTTGGCTTGTTGGTTTATTTGTTTGTTCGTTTGTTGGCTTCTTGGTTTGTTCGTTTGTTGGTTTGTTGGTTTGTTGGTTTGTTCGTTTGTTGGTTTGTTCGTTTGTTGGCTTGTTGGTTTGTTGGCTTGTTGGTTTGTTGGTGTGTTGGTTTGTTGGTTTGTTTGTTTGTTGGTTTGTTCGTTTGTTAGTTTATTGGTTTGTTGGTTTGTTGGTTTGTTGGTTTGTTGGCTTGTTGTTTTGTTGGTTTGTTGGTTTGTTTGTTTGCTAGTTTGTTCGTTTGTTGGTTTTTTGGTTTGTTGGCTTGTTGGCTTGTTGGTTTGTTGGTTTGTTGGTTTGTTGGTTTGTTAGTTTGTTGGTTTGTTGGTTTGTTGGTTTGTTAGTTTGTTGGTTTGTTGGTTTGTTCGTTTGTTGGCTTGTTGGTTTATTAGTTTGTTGGTTTGTTGGTTTGTTAGTTTGTTGTTTTGTTGGTTTGTTTTTGTTGGTTTGTTGGTTTGTTGGCTTGTTGGCTTGTTGGTTTGTTGGTTTGTTGGTTTGTTGGTTTGTTGGTTTGTTGGTTTATTTGTTTGTTGGTTTGTTTGCTTGTTGGTTTGTTGGCTTGTTGGTTTTTTGGTTTGTTGGCTTGTTGGTTTGTTGGTTTGTTGGTTTGTTGGTTTGTTGGTTTGTTGGTTTGTTCGTTTGTTGGTTTGTTGGTTTTTTGATTTGTTGGCTTATTGGTTTGTTGGTTTCTTGGTTTGTTGGTTTGTTGGTTTTTTGGTTTGTTGGCTTGTTGGTTTGTTGGTTTGTTGGTTTGTTGGTTTGTAGGTTTGTTGGTTTGTTGGTTTGTTGGTTTGTTGGTTTGTTGGTTTGTTGGTTTTTTGGTTTGTTGGCTTATTGGTTTGTTGGTTTGTTGGTTTGTTGGTTTGTTGGTTTGTTGGTTTGTTGGTTTCTTCGTTTGTTGGTTTTTTGGTTTGTTGGTTTGTTGGTTTGTTGGTTTTTTGGTTTGTTTGCTTGTTGGTTTGTTGGTTTGTTGGTTTGTTGGTTTGTTGGTTTGTTGGTTTGTTGGTTTGTTGGTTTGTTGGTTTGTTGGTTTGTTGGTTTGTTGGTTTGTTCGTTTGTTGGTGTTTTGGTTTGTTTGTTTGCTGGTTTGTTGGATTTTTGGTTTGTTGGCTTGTTGGTTTGTTGGTTTTTTAGTTTGTTGGCTTGTTGGTTTGGTGGGCTGTTGGTTTGTTGGTTTGTTGGTTTGTTGGTTTGTTGGTTTGTTGGTTTGTTGGTTTGTTGGTTTGTTGGTTTGTTGGTTTGTTGGTTTGTTGATTTGTTGGTTTGTTGGTTTGTTGGTTTATTTGTTTGTTCATTTGTTAATTTGTTAGTTTGTTGGTTTGTTGGTTTGTTGGTTTGTTCGTTTGTTTGTTTGTTGGTTTGTTCGTTTGTTTGCTTGTTGGTTTGTTGGTTTGTGGGTTTGTTGGTTTGTTGGTTTGTTGGTTTGTTGGCTTGTTGGTTTATTTGCTTGTTCGTTTGTTGGTTTGTTGGTTTGTTGGTTTGTTGGTTTGTTGGTTTGTTGGTTTGTTGGTTTGTTGGTTTATTTGTTTGTTCGTTTGTTGGCTTGTTGGTTTGTTGGCTTCTTGGTTTGTTCGTTTGTTGGTTTGTTGGTTTGTTGGTTTGTTCGTTTGTTGGTTTGTTGGTTTGTTGGTTTGTTGGTTTGTTGGTTTGTTGGTTTGTTGGTTTGTTGGCTTGTTAGTTTGTTGGCTTGTTGGTTTGTTGGTTTATTGGTTTGTTGGTTTGTTGGTTTGTTGGTTTGTTGGTTTGTTGGCTTGTTGGTTTATTGATTTGCTGGTTTGTTGGTTTGTTGGTTTGTTGTTTTGTTGGTTCGTTTGTTTGTTGGTTTGTTAGTTTGTTCGTTTTTTAGCTTGTTGTTTTGTTGGCTTGTTGGTTTGTTCGTTTGTTGGCTTGTTGGTTTGTTGGCTTGTTAGCTTGTTGGCTTGTTGGTTTGTTGGTTTGTTGGTTTGTTGGTTTGTTGGTTTGTTGGTTTGTTGGTTTGCTGGTTTGTTGGTTTGTTGGTTTGTTGGTTTGTTGATTTGTTGGTTTGTTGGTTTGATGGTTTGTTGGTTTGTTGGTTTGTTGGTTTGTTGGTTTCTTGGTTTGTTGGTTTGTTGGTTTGTTGGTTTGTTGGTTTGTTGGCTTGTTGGTTTATTTGTTTGTTCGTTTGTTGGTTTGTTGGTATGTTGGTTTGTTGGTTTGTTGGTTTGTTGGTTTGTTGGTTTATTTGTTTGTTCGTTTGTTGGCTTGTTGGTTTGTTGGCTTCTTGGTTTGTTTGTTTGTTGGTTTATTGTTTTGTTGGTTTGTTCGTTTGTTGGTTTGTTCGTTTGTTGGCTTGTTGGTTTGTTGGCTTGTTGGTTTGTTGGTGTGTTGGTTTGTTGGTTTGTTTGTTTCTTGGTTTGTTCGTTTGTTAGTTTGTTGGTTTGTTGGTTTGTTGGTTTGTTGGTTTGTTGGCTTGTTGTTTTGTTGGTTTGTTGGTTTGTTTGTTTGCTAGTTTGTTCATTTGTTGGTTTTTTGGTTTGTTGGCTTGTTGGCTTGTTGGTTTGTTGGTTTGTTGGTTTGGTGGTTTGTTGGTTTGTTGGTTTGTTGGTTTGTTGGTTTGTTAGTTTGTTGGTTTGTTGGTTTGTTGGTTTGTTCGTTTGTTGGCTTGTTGGTTTATTGGTTTATTGGATTGTTGGTTTGTTAGTTTGTTGTTTTGTTGGTTTGTTTTTTTGTTGGTTTGTTGATTTGTTCGTTTTTTGGCTTGTAGGTTTGTTGGCTTGTTGGCTTGTTGGTCTGTTAGTTTGTTTGTTTGTTGGTTTGTTCGTTTGTTGGCTTGTTGGTTTGTTGGTTTGTTGGTTTGTTGGTTTGTTGGTTTGTTGGTTTGTTGGGTTGTTGGTTTGTTGGCTTGTTGGCTTGTTGGTTTATTTGTTTGTTCGTTTGTTGGTTTGTTGGTATGTTGGTTTGTTGGTTTGTTGGTTTGTTGGTTTATTTGTTTGTTCGTTTGTTGGCTTGTTGGCTTGTTGGTTTCTTGGCTTGTTGGTTTGTTGGTGTGTTGGTTTGTTGGTTTGTTTGTTTGTTGGTTTGTTCGTTTGTTAGTTTGTTGGTTTGTTGGTTTGTTGGTTTGTTGGTTTGTTGGCTTGTTGTTTTGTTGGTTTGTTGGTTTGTTTGTTTGCTAGTTTGTTCGTTTGTTGGTTTTTTGGTTTGTTGGCTTGTTGGCTTGTTGGTTTGTTGGTTTGTTGGTTTGTTGGTTTGTTCGTTTGTTGGCTTGTTGGTTTATTAGTTTGTTGGTTTGTTGGTTTGTTAGTTTGTTGTTTTGTTGGTTTGTTTTTGTTGGTTTGTTGGTTTGTTGGCTTGTTGGCTTGTTGGTTTGTTGGTTTGTTGTTTTGTTGGTTTGTTGGTTTGTTGGTTTATTTGTTTGTTGGTTTGTTGGTTTGTTGGTTTGTTGGTTTGTTGGGTTGTTGGTTTGTTGGCTTGTTGGTTTATTTGTTTGTTCGTTTGTTGGCTTCTTGGTTTGTTCGTTTGTTGGTTTGTTGGTTTGTTGGTTTGTTCGTTTGTTGGTTTGTTCGTTTGTTGGCTTGTTGGTTTGTTGGCTTGTTGGTTTGTTGGTGTGTTGGTTTGTTGGTTTGTTTGTTTGTTGGTTTGTTCGTTTGTTAGTTTATTGGTTTGTTGGTTTGTTGGTTTGTTGGTTTGTTGGCTTGTTGTTTTGTTGGTTTGTTGGTTTGTTTGTTTGCTAGTTTGTTCGTTTGTTGGTTTTTTGGTTTGTTGGCTTGTTGGCTTGTTGGTTTGTTGGTTTGTTGGTTTGTTGGTTTGTTAGTTTGTTGGTTTGTTGGTTTGTTGGTTTGTTAGTTTGTTGGTTTGTTGGTTTGTTCGTTTGTTGGCTTGTTGGTTTATTAGTTTGTTGGTTTGTTGGTTTGTTAGTTTGTTGTTTTGTTGGTTTGTTTTTGTTGGTTTGTTGGTTTGTTGGCTTGTTGGCTTGTTGGTTTGTTGGTTTGTTGGTTTGTTGGTTTGTTGGTTTGTTGGTTTATTTGTTTGTTGGTTTGTTTGCTTGTTGGTTTGTTGGCTTGTTGGTTTTTTGGTTTGTTGGCTTGTTGGTTTGTTGGTTTGTTGGTTTGTTGGTTTGTTGGTTTGTTGGTTTGTTCGTTTGTTGGTTTGTTGGTTTTTTGATTTGTTGGCTTATTGGTTTGTTGGTTTCTTGGTTTGTTGGTTTGTTGGTTTTTTGGTTTGTTGGCTTGTTGGTTTGTTGGTTTGTTGGTTTGTTGGTTTGTAGGTTTGTTGGTTTGTTTAATTGTTGGTTTGTTGGTTTGTTGGTTTGTTGGTTTTTTGGTTTGTTGGCTTATTGGTTTGTTGGTTTGTTGGTTTGTTGGTTTGTTGGTTTGTTGGTTTCTTCGTTTGTTGGTTTTTTGGTTTGTTGGTTTGTTGGTTTGTTGGTTTTTTGGTTTGTTTGCTTGTTGGTTTGTTGGTTTGTTGGTTTGTTGGTTTGTTGGTTTGTTGGTTTGTTGGTTTGTTGGTTTGTTGGTTTGTTGGTTTGTTGGTTTGTTGGTTTGTTCGTTTGTTGGTGTTTTGGTTTGTTTGTTTGCTGGTTTGTTGGATTTTTGGTTTGTTGGCTTGTTGGTTTGTTGGTTTTTTAGTTTGTTGGCTTGTTGGTTTGGTGGCTTGTTGGTTTGTTGGTTTGTTGGTTTGTTGGTTTGTTGGTTTGTTGGTTTGTTGGTTTGTTGGTTTGTTGGTTTGTTGGTTTGTTGGTTTGTTGATTTGTTGGTTTGTTGGTTTGTTGGTTTATTTGTTTGTTCATTTGTTAATTTGTTAGTTTGTTGGTTTGTTGGTTTGTTGGTTTGTTCGTTTGTTTGTTTGTTGGTTTGTTCGTTTGTTTGCTTGTTGGTTTGTTGGTTTGTGGGTTTGTTGGTTTGTTGGTTTGTTGGTTTGTTGGTTTGTTGGCTTGTTGGTTTATTTGCTTGTTCGTTTGTTGGTTTGTTGGTTTGTTGGTTTGTTGGTTTGTTGGTTTGTTGGTTTGTTGGTTTGTTGGTTTGTTGGTTTATTTGTTTGTTCGTTTGTTGGCTTGTTGGTTTGTTGGCTTCTTGGTTTGTTCGTTTGTTGGTTTGTTGGTTTGTTGGTTTGTTCGTTTGTTGGTTTGTTCGTTTGTTGGCTTGTTGGTTTGTTGGTTTGTTGGTTTGTTGGTTTGTTGGTTTGTTTGTTAGTTGATTTGGTCGTTTGTTGGTTTTTTTGGTTTGTTGGCTTGTTGGCTTGTTGGTTTGTTGGTTTGTTGGCTTGTTGGTTTGTTGGTTTGTTGGCTTGTTGGTTTGTTGGCTTGTTGGCATGTCGGTTTGTTGGTTTGTTGGTTTGTTGGTTTGTTGGTTTGTTGGTTTGTTGGTTTGTTGGTTTGTTGGTTTGTTGGTTTGTTGGTTTGTTGTTTTCTTGTTTTTTTGGTTTGTTTGATTGTTGGTTTGTTGGTTTGTTCGTTTGTTTGTTGGTTCGTTTGTTTGTTGGTTTGTTGGTATGTTCGTTTTTTGGCTTGTTGGTTTGTTGGCTTGTTGGCTTATTGGTCTGTTGGTTTGTTGGTTTTTGTTGGTTTGTTGGTTTGTTTGTTTGTTGGTTTGTTGGTTTGTTAGTTTGTTGGTTTGTTGGTTTGTTTGTTTGTTGGTTTGTTCGTTTGTTGGCTTGTTGGTTTGTCGGCTTGTTGGCTTGTTGGCATGTTGGTTTGTTGGTTTGTTGGTTTGTTGGTTTGTGGGTTTGTTGGTTTGTTGGTTTGTTGGTTTGTTGGTTTGTTGGTTTGTTGATTTGTTGGTTTGTTGGTTTGTTGGTTTGTTGGTTTGTTGGTTTGTTGGTTTGTTGGTTTGTTGGTTTGTTGGTTTGTTGGTTTATTGGTTTGTTGGTTTTTGGTTTGTTGGCTTGTTTGTTTGTTGGTTTGTTAGTTTGTTTGTTTGTTGGCTTGTTGGTTTGTTGGTTTGTTGGTTTGTTGGTTTGTTGGTTTGTTGGTTTGTTGGTTTGTTGGTTTGTTGGTTTGTTGGTTTGTTGGTTTATTTGTTTGTTGGTTTGTTAGTTTGTTGATTTGTTGGTTTGTTGGTTTGTTTGTTTGTTGGTTTGTTGGTTTGTTGGTTTGTTGGTTTGTTTGTTTGTTGGTTTGTTCGTTTGTTGGCTTGTTGGTTTGTTGGCTTGTTGCCTTTTTGGCTTTTTGGTTTGTTGGTTTGTTGGTTTGTTGGTTTGTTGGTTTGTTGGCTTGTTGGCTTGTTGGTTTGTTGGTTTGTTGGTTTGTTGGTTTGTTGGTTTATTTGTTTGTTGGTTTGTTGGCTTGTTGGTTTGTTGGCTTGTTGGCTTGTTGGTTTGTTGGTTTCTTTGTTTGTTGGTTTGTTCGTTTGTTGGCTTGTTGATTTGTTGGTTTGTTGGCTTGTTGGTTTGTTGGTTTGTTGGTTTGTTAATTTGTTGGCTTGTTGGTTTGTTGGTTTGTTGGTTTGTTGGTTTGTTGGTTTGTTGGTTTGTTGGTTTTTTGGTTTGTTGTTTTATTGGTTTGTTGGTTTGTTGGTTTGTTGGCATGTTGGCTTGTTGGTTTGTTGATTTGTTGGTTTGTTGGTTTATTTGTTTGTTCGTTTTTTGGCTTGTTGGTTTGTTCATTTTTTGGTTTGTTGGCTTGTTGGTTTGTTGGTTTGTTGGTTTGTTGGTTTGTTGGTTTGTTGGTTCGTTGGTTTGTTGGTGTATTGGTTTGTTCGTTTGTTCGTTTGTTTGTTTTTTGGTTTGTTGGTTTGTTGGTTTGTTGGGTTTTTGGTTTGTTGGCTTGTTGGTTTGTTGTTTTTTTAGTTTGTTGGCTTGTTGGTTTGTTGGTTTGTTGGTTTGTTGGTTTGTTGGTTTGTTGGTTTGTTAATTTGTTGGTTTGTTGGTTTGTTGGCTTGTTGGTTTGTTGATTTGTTGGTTTGTTGGTTTATTTGTTTGTTCATTTGTTGGTTTGTTGGTTTGTTGGTTTGTTCATTTGTTTGTTTGTTGGTTTGTTCGTTTGTTGGCTTGTTGGTTTGTTGGTTTGTTGGTTTGTTGGTTTGTTGGTTTGTTGGTTTGTTGGTTTGTTGGTTTGTTGGCTTGTTGGTTTATTTGTTTGTTCGTTTGTTGGTTTGTTGGTTTGTTGGTTTGTTGGTTTGTTGGTTTGTTGGTTTATTAGTTTGTTCGTTTGTTGGCTTGTTGGTTTGTTGGCTCCTTGGTTTGTTCGTTTGTTGGTTTGTTGGTTTGTTGGTTTGTTGGTTTGTTCGTTTGTTGGTTTGTTCGTTTGTTGGGTTGTTGGTTTGTTGGCTTGTTGGCTTGTTGGTCTGTTAGTTTGTTTGTTTGTTGGTTTGTTCGTTTGTTGGCTTGTTGGTTTGTTGGTTTGTTGGTTTGTTGGTTTGTTGGTTTGTTGGTTTGTTGGGTTGTTGGTTTGTTGGCTTGTTGGTTTATTTGTTTCTTCGTTTGTTGGTTTGTTGGTATGTTGGTTTGTTGGTTTGTTGGTTTGTTGGTTTATTTGTTTGTTCGTTTGTTGGCTTGTTGGTTTGTTGGCTTCTTGGTTTGTTCGTTTGTTGGTTTGTTGGTTTGTTGGTTTGTTGGTTTGTTCGTTTGTTGGTTTGTTCGTTTGTTGGCTTGTTGGTTTGTTGGCTTGTTGGTTTGTTGGTGTGTTGGTTTGTTGGTTTGTTTGTTTGTTGGTTTGTTCGTTTGTTAGTTTGTTGGTTTGTTGGTTTGTTGCTTTGTTGGTTTGTTGGCTTGTTGGTTTGTTTGTTTGTTGGTTTGTTGGTTTGTTAGTTTGTTGGTTTGTTGGTTTGTTTGTTTGTTTGTTGGTTTGTTCGTTTGTTGGCTTGTTGGTTTGTCGGCTTGTTGGCTTGTTGGCATGTTGGTTTGTTGGTTTGTTGGTTTGTGGGTTTGTTGGTTTGTTGGTTTGTTGGTTTGTTGGTTTGTTGGTTTGTTGATTTGTTGGTTTGTTGGTTTGTTGGTTTGTTGGTTTGTTGGTTTGTTGGTTTGTTGGTTTGTTGGTTTGTTGGTTTGTTGGTTTATTGGTTTATTGGTTTGTTGGTTTTTGGTTTGTTGGCTTGTTTGTTTGTTGGTTTGTTAGTTTGTTTGTTTGTTGGCTTGTTGGTTTGTTGGTTTGTTGGTTTGTTGGTTTGTTGGTTTGTTGGTTTGTTGGTTTGTTGGTTTGTTGGTTTGTTGGTTTATTTGTTTGTTGATTTGTTAGTTTGTTGATTAGTTGGTTTGTTGGTTTGTTTGTTTGTTGGTTTGTTGGTTTGTTGGTTTGTTGGTTTGTTGGTTTGTTTGTTTGTTGGTTTGTTCGTTTGTTGGCTTGTTGGTTTGTTGGCTTGTTGCCTTTTTGGCTTTTTGGTTTGTTGGTTTGTTGGTTTGTTGGTTTGTTGGTTTGTTGGCTTGTTGGCTTGTTGGTTTGTTGGTTTGTTGGTTTGTTGGTTTGTTGGTTTATTTGTTTGTTGGTTTGTTGGCTTGTTGGTTTGTTGGCTTGTTGGCTTGTTGGTTTGTTGGTTTCTTTGTTTGTTGGTTTGTTCGTTTGTTGGCTTGTTGATTTGTTGGTTTGTTGGCTTGTTGGTTTGTTGGTTTGTTGGTTTGTTAATTTGTTGGCTTGTTGGTTTGTTGGTTTGTTGGTTTGTTGGTTTGTTGGTTTGTTGGTTTTTTGGTTTGTTGGCTTATTGGTTTGTTGGTTTGTTGGCTTGTTGGCTTGTTGGTTTGTTGATTTGTTGGTTTGTTGGTTTATTTGTTTGTTCGTTTTTTGGCTTGTTGGTTTGTTCATTTTTTGGTTTGTTGGCTTGTTGGCTTGTTGGTTTGTTGGTTTGTTGGTTTGTTGATTTTTTGGTTTGTTGGTTTGTTGGTTTGTTGGTTTGTTGGTTTGTTGGTTTGTTGGTTTGTTGGTTCGTTGGTTTGTTGGTGTGTTGGTTTGTTCGTTTGTTCGTTTGTTTGTTTTTTGGTTTGTTGGTTTGTTGGTTTGTTGGGTTTTTGGTTTGTTGTTTTTTTAGTTTGTTAGCTTGTTGGTTTGTTGGTTTGTTGGTTTGTTGGTTTGTTGGTTTGTTGGTTTGTTAATTTGTTGGTTTGTTGGTTTGTTGGCTTGTTGGTTTGTTGATTTGTTGGTTTGTTGGTTTATTTGTTTGTTCATTTGTTGGTTTGTTGGTTTGTTGGTTTGTTGGTTTGTTGGTTTGTTCGTTTGTTTGTTTGTTGGTTTGTTCGTTTGTTGGCTTGTTGGTTTGTTGGTTTGTTGGTTTGTTGGTTTGTTGGTTTGTTGGTTTGTTGGTTTGTTGGTTTGTTGGTTTGTTGGCTTGTTGGTTTATTTGTTTGTTCGTTTGTTGGTTTGTTGGTTTGTTGGTTTGTTGGTTTGTTGGTTTATTAGTTTGTTCGTTTGTTGGCTTGTTGGTTTGTTGGCTCCTTGGTTTGTTCGTTTGTTGGTTTGTTGGTTTGTTGGTTTGTTGGTTTGTTCGTTTGTTGGTTTGTTCGTTTGTTGGGTTGTTGGTTTGTTGGCTTGTTGGCTTGTTGGTCTGTTAGTTTGTTTGTTTGTTGGTTTGTTCGTTTGTTGGCTTGTTGGTTTGTTGGTTTGTTGGTTTGTTGGTTTGTTGGTTTGTTGGTTTGTTGGGTTGTTGGTTTGTTGGCTTGTTGGTTTATTTGTTTCTTCGTTTGTTGGTTTGTTGGTATGTTGGTTTGTTGGTTTGTTGGTTTGTTGGTTTATTTGTTTGTTCGTTTGTTGGCTTGTTGGTTTGTTGGCTTCTTGGTTTGTTCGTTTGTTGGTTTGTTGGTTTGTTGGTTTGTTGGTTTGTTCGTTTGTTGGTTTGTTCGTTTGTTGGCTTGTTGGTTTGTTGGCTTGTTGGTTTGTTGGTGTGTTGGTTTGTTGGTTTGTTTGTTTGTTGGTTTGTTCGTTTGTTAGTTTGTTGGTTTGTTGGTTTGTTGGTTTGTTGGTTTGTTGGTTTGTTGTTTTGTTGGTTTGTTGGTTTGTTTGTTTGCTAGTTTGTTCGTTTGTTGGTTTTTTGGTTTGTTGGCTTGTTGGCTTGTTGGTTTGTTGGTTTGTTGGTTTGTTGGTTTGTTAGTTTGTTGGTTTGTTAGTTTGTTGGTTTGTTGGTTTGTTCGTTTGTTGGCTTGTTGGTTTATTGGTTTGTTGGTTTGTTGGTTTGTTAGTTTGTTGTTTTGTTGGTTTGTTTTTGTTGGTTTGTTGGTTTGTTGGCTTGTTGGCTTGTTGGTTTGTTGGTTTGTTGGTTTGTTGGTTTGTTGGTTTGTTGGTTTATTTGTTTGTTGGTTTGTTTGCTTGTTGGTTTGTTGGCTTGTTGGTTTTTTGGTTTGTTGGCTTGTTGGTTTGTTGGTTTGTTGGTTTGTTGGTTTGTTGGTTTGTTGGTTTGTTGGTTTGTTGGTTTGTTGGTTTTTTGATTTGTTGGCTTATTGGTTTGTTGGTTTCTTGGTTTGTTGGTTTGTTGGTTTTTTGGTTTGTTGGCTTGTTGGTTTGTTGGTTTGTTGGTTTGTTGGTTTGTTGGTTTGTAGGTTTGTTGGTTTGTTTGTTTGTTGGTTTGTTGGTTCCTTCGTTTGTTGGTTTTTTGGTTTGTTGGTTTGTTGGTTTGTTGGTTTTTTGGTTTGTTTGCTTGTTGGTTTGTTGGTTTGTTGGTTTGTTGGTTTGTTGGTTTGTTGGTTTGTTGGTTTGTTGGTTTGTTGGTTTGTTGGTTTGTTGGTTTGTTGGTTTGTTCGTTTGTTGGTTTTTTGTTTGTTTGTTTGCTGGTTTGTTGGATTTTTGGTTTGTTGGTTTGTTGGCTTGTTGGTTTGTTGGTTTTTTAGTTTGTTGGCTTGTTGGTTTGGTGGCTTGTTGGTTTCTTGGTTTGTTGGTTTGTTGGTTTGTTGGTTTGTTGGTTTGTTGGTTTGTTGGTTTGTTGGTTTGTTGATTTGTTGGTTTGTTGGTTTGTTGGTTTATTTGTTTGTTCATTTGTTAATTTGTTAGTTTGTTGGTTTGTTGGTTTGTTGGTTTGTTCGTTTGTTTGTTTGTTGGTTTGTTCGTTTGTTTGCTTGTTGGTTTGTTGGTTTGTGGGTTTGTTGGTTTGTTGGTTTGTTGGTTTGTTGGTTTGTTGGCTTGTTGGTTTATTTGCTTGTTCGTTTGTTGGTTTGTTGGTTTGTTGGTTTGTTGGTTTGTTGGTTTGTTGGTTTGTTGGTTTATTTGTTTGTTCGTTTGTTGGCTTGTTGGTTTGTTGGCTTCTTGGTTTGTTCGTTTGTTGGTTTGTTGGTTTATTGGTTTGTTCGTTTGTTGGTTTGTTCGTTTGTTGGCTTGTTGGTTTGTTGGCTTGTTGGTTTGTTGGTTTGTTGGTTTGTTGGTTTGTTGGTTTGTTTGTTAGTTGATTTGGTCGTTTGTTGGTTTTTTGGTTTGTTGGCTTGTTGGCTTGTTGGTTTGTTGGTTTGTTGGCTTGTTGGTTTGTTGGTTTGTTGGCTTGTTGGTTTGTTGGCTTGTTGGCATGTCGGTTTGTTGGTTTGTTGGTTTGTTGGTTTGTTGGTTTGTTGGTTTGTTGGTTTGTTGGTTTGTTGGTTTGTTGTTTTCTTGTTTTTTTGGTTTGTTTGATTGGTGGTTTGTTGGTTTGTTCGTTTGTTTGTTGGTTCGTTTGTTTGTTGGTTTGTTGGTATGTTCGTTTTTTGCCTTGTTGGTTTGTTGGCTTGTTGGCTTATTGGTCTGTTGGTTTGTTGGTTTTTGTTGGTTTGTTGGTTTGTTTGTTTGTTGGTTTGTTGGTTTGTTAGTTTGTTGGTTTGTTGGTTTGTTTGTTTGTTGGTTTGTTCATTTGTTGGCTTGTTGGTTTGTCGGCTTGTTGGCTTGTTGGCATGTTGGTTTGTTGGTTTGTTGGTTTGTGGGTTTGTTGGTTTGTTGGTTTGTTGGTTTGTTGGTTTGTTGGTTTGTTGGTTTGTTGATTTGTTGGTTTGTTGGTTTGTTGGTTTGTTGGTTTGTTGGTTTGTTGGTTTGTTGGTTTGTTGGTTTGTTGGTTTGTTGGTTTGTTGGTTTATTGGTTTGTTGGTTTTTGGTTTGTTGGCTTGTTTGTTTGTTGGTTTGTTAGTTTGTTTGTTTGTTGGCTTGTTGGTTTGTTGGTTTGTTCGTTTGTTGGTTTGTTGGTTTGTTGGTTTGTTGGTTTGTTGGTTTGTTGTTTTGTTGGTTTATTTGTTTGTTGGTTTGTTAGTTTGTTGATTTGTTGGTTTGTTGGTTTGTTTGTTTGTTGGTTTGTTGGTTTGTTGGTTTGTTGGTTTGTTGGTTTGTTGGTTTGTTTGTTTGTTGGTTTGTTCGTTTGTTGGAATGTTGGTTTGTTGGCTTGTTGCCTTTTTGGGTTTTTGGTTTGTTGGTTTGTTGGTTTGTTGGTTTGTTGGTTTGTTGGCTTGTTGGTTTGTTGGTTTGTTGGTTTGTTGGTTTGTTGGTTTATTTGTTTGTTGGTTTGTTGGCTTGTTGGTTTGTTGGTTTGTTGGCTTGTTGGTTTGTTGGCTTGTTGGCATGTCGGTTTGTTGGTTTGTTGGTTTGTTGGTTTGTTGGTTTGTTGGTTTGTTGGTTTCTTTGTTTGTTGGTTTGTTCGTTTGTTGGCTTGTTGATTTGTTGGTTTGTTGGCTTGTTGGTTTGTTGGTTGATTGGTTTGTTAATTTGTTGGCTTGTTGGTTTGTTGGTTTGTTGGTTTGTTGGTTTGTTGGTTTGTTGGTTTGTTGGTTTTTTGTTTTGTTGGCTTATTGGTTTATTGGTTTGTTGGCTTGTTGGCTTGTTGGTTTGTTGATTTGTTGGTTTGTTGGTTTATTTGTTTGTTCGTTTGTTGGCTTGTTGGTTTGTTCGTTTTTTGGTTTGTTGGCTTGTTGGCTTGTTGGTTTGTTGGTTTGTTGGTTTGTTGGTTTGTTGGTTTGTTGGTTTGTTGGTTTCTTTGTTTGTTGGTTTGTTCGTTTGTTGGCTTGTTGATTTGTTGGTTTGTTGGCTTGTTGGTTTGTTGGTTGATTGGTTTGTTAATTTGTTGGCTTGTTGGTTTGTTGGTTTGTTGGTTTGTTGGTTTGTTGGTTTGTTGGTTTGTTGGTTTTTTGTTTTGTTGGCTTATTGGTTTATTGGTTTGTTGGCTTGTTGGCTTGTTGGTTTGTTGATTTGTTGGTTTGTTGGTTTATTTGTTTGTTCGTTTGTTGGCTTGTTGGTTTGTTCGTTTTTTGGTTTGTTGGCTTGTTGGCTTGTTGGTTTGTTGGTTTGTTGGTTTGTTGGTTTGTTGGTTTGTTGGTTTGTTGGTTTGTTGGTTTGTTGGTTTGTTTGTTTTTTGGTTTGTTGGTTTGTTGGTTTGTTGGTTTGTTGGTTTGTTGGCTTGTTGGTTTGTTGTTTTTTTAGTTTGTTGGCTTGTTGGTTTGTTGGTTTGTTGGTTTGTTGGTTTGTTGGTTTGTTGGTTTGTTAATTTGTTGGTTTGTTAGTTTGTTGGCTTGTTGGTTTGTTGATTTGTTGGTTTGTTGGTTTATTTGTTTGTTCATTTGTTGGTTTGTTGGTTTGTTGGTTTGTTGGTTTGTTCGTTTGTTTGTTTGTTGGTTTGTTCGTTTGTTGGCTTGTTGGTTTGTTGGTTTGTTGGTTTGTTGGTTTGTTGGTTTGTTGGTTTGTTGGTTTGTTGGTTTGTTGGCTTGTTGGTTTATTTGTTTGTTCGTTTGTTGGTTTGTTGGTATGTTGGTTTGTTGGTTTGTTGGTTTGTTGGTTTGTTGGTTTGTTGGTTTATTTGTTTGTTCGTTTGTTGGCCTGTTGGTTTGTTGGCTTTTTGGTTTGTTTGCTTGTTGGTTTGTTGGTTTGTTGGTTTGTTGGTTTGTTGGTTTGTTGGTTTGTTGGTTTGTTGGTTTGTTGGTTTGTTGGTTTGTTGGTTTGTTGGTTTGTTGGTTTGTTGGTTTGTTCGTTTGTTGGTTTTTTGTTTGTTTGTTTGCTGGTTTGTTGGATTTTTGGTTTGTTGGCTTGTTGGTTTGTTGGTTTTTTAGTTTGTTGGCTTGTTGGTTTGGTGGCTTGTTGGTTTCTTGGTTTGTTGGTTTGTTGGTTTGTTGGTTTGTTGGTTTGTTGGTTTGTTGGTTTGTTGGTTTGTTGATTTGTTGGTTTGTTGGTTTGTTGGTTTATTTGTTTGTTCATTTGTTAATTTGTTAGTTTGTTGGTTTGTTGGTTTGTTGGTTTGTTCGTTTGTTTGTTTGTTGGTTTGCTCGTTTGTTTGCTTGTTGGTTTGTTGGTTTGTGGGTTTGTTGGTTTGTTGGTTTGTTGGTTTGTTGGTTTGTTGGTTTGTTGGCTTGTTGGTTTATTTGCTTGTTCGTTTGTTGGTTTGTTGGTTTGTTGGTTTGTTGGTTTGTTGGTTTGTTGGTTTGTTGGTTTATTTGTTTGTTCGTTTGTTGGCTTGTTGGTTTGTTGGCTTCTTGGTTTGTTCGTTTGTTGGTTTGTTGGTTTGTTGGTTTGTTCGTTTGTTGGTTTGTTCGTTTGTTGGCTTGTTGGTTTGTTGGCTTGTTGGTTTGTGGGTTTGTTGGTTTGTTGGTTTGTTGGTTTGTTTGTTAGTTGATTTGGTCGTTTGTTGGTTTTTTGGTTTGTTGGCTTGTTGGCTTGTTGGTTTGTTGGTTTGTTGGCTTGTTGGTTTGTTGGTTTGTTGGCTTGTTGGTTTGTTGGCTTGTTGGCATGTCGGTTTGTTGGTTTGTTGGTTTGTTGGTTTGTTGGTTTGTTGGTTTGTTGGTTTGTTGGTTTGTTGGTTTGTTGTTTTCTTGTTTTTTTGGTTTGTTTGATTGTTGGTTTGTTGGTTTGTTCGTTTGTTTGTTGGTTCGCTTGTTTGTTGGTTTGTTGGTATGTTCGTTTTTTGCCTTGTTGGTTTGTTGGCTTGTTGGCTTATTGGTCTGTTGGTTTGTTGGTTTTTGTTGGTTTGTTGGTTTGTTTGTTTGTTGGTTTGTTGGTTTGTTAGTTTGTTGGTTTGTTGGTTTGTTTGTTTGTTGGTTTGTTCATTTGTTGGCTTGTTGGTTTGTCGGCTTGTTGGCTTGTTGGCATGTTGGTTTGTTGGTTTGTTGGTTTGTGGGTTTGTTGGTTTGTTGGTTTGTTGGTTTGTTGGTTTGTTGGTTTGTTGGTTTGTTGATTTGTTGGTTTGTTGGTTTGTTGGTTTGTTGGTTTGTTGGTTTGTTGGTTTGTTGGTTTGTTGGTTTGTTGGTTTGTTGGTTTATTGGTTTGTTGGTTTTTGGTTTGTTGGCTTGTTTGTTTGTTAGTTTGTTTGTTTGTTGGCTTGTTGGTTTGTTGGTTTGTTGGTTTGTTGGTTTGTTGGTTTGTTGGTTTGTTGGTTTGTTGGTTTGTTGTTTTGTTGGTTTATTTGTTTGTTGGTTTGTTAGTTTGTTGATTTGTTGGTTTGTTGGTTTGTTTGTTTGTTGGTTTGTTGGTTTGTTGGTTTGTTGGTTTGTTGGTTTGTTTGTTTGTTGGTTTGTTCGTTTGTTGGAATGTTGGTTTGTTGGCTTGTTGCCTTTTTGGGTTTTTGGTTTGTTGGTTTGTTGGTTTGTTGGTTTGTTGGTTTGTTGGCTTGTTGGTTTGTTGGTTTGTTGGTTTGTTGGTTTGTTGGTTTATTTGTTTGTTGGTTTGTTGGCTTGTTGGTTTGTTGGCTTGTTGGCTTGTTGGTTTGTTGGTTTCTTTGTTTGTTGGTTTGTTCGTTTGTTGGCTTGTTGATTTGTTGGTTTGTTGGCTTGTTGGTTTGTTGGTTGATTGGTTTGTTAATTTGTTGGCTTGTTGGTTTGTTGGTTTGTTGGTTTGTTGGTTTGTTGGTTTGTTGGTTTGTTGGTTTTTTGGTTTGTTGGCTTATTGGTTTATTGGTTTGTTGGCTTGTTGGCTTGTTGGTTTGTTGATTTGTTGGTTTGTTGGTTTATTTGTTTGTTCGTTTGTTGGCTTGTTGGTTTGCTCGTTTTTTGGTTTGTTGGCTTGTTGGCTTGTTGGTTTGTTGGTTTGTTGGTTTGTTGGTTTGTTGGTTTGTTGGTTTGTTGGTTTGTTGGTTTGTTGGTTTGTTGGTTTGTTGGTTTGTTGGTTCGTTGGTTTGTTGGTGTGTTGGTTTGTTCGTTTGTTCGTTTGTTTGTTTTTTGGTTTGTTGGTTTGTTGGTTTGTTGGTTTGTTGGTTTGTTGGCTTGTTGGTTTGTTGTTTTTTTAGTTTGTTGGCTTGTTGGTTTGTTGGTTTGTTGGTTTGTTGGTTTGTTGGTTTGTTGGTTTGTTAATTTGTTGGTTTGTTAGTTTGTTGGCTTGTTGGTTTGTTGATTTGTTGGTTTGTTGGTTTATTTGTTTGTTCATTTGTTGGTTTGTTGGTTTGTTGGTTTGTTGGTTTGTTCGTTTGTTTGTTTGTTGGTTTGTTCGTTTGTTGGCTTGTTGGTTTGTTGGTTTGTTGGTTTGTTGGTTTGTTGGTTTGTTGGTTTGTTGGTTTGTTGGCTTGTTGGTTAATTTGTTTGTTCGTTTGTTGGTTTGTTGGTATGTTGGTTTGTTGGTTTGTTGGTTTGTTGGTTTGTTGGTTTATTTGTTTGTTCGTTTGTTGGCCTGTTGGTTTGTTGGCTTTTTGGTTTGTTTGTTTGTTGGTTTGTTGTTTTGTTTGTTTGTTCGTTTGTTGGTTTGTTCGTTTGTTGGCTTGTTGGTTTGTTGGCTTGTTGGTTTGTTGGTGTGTTGGTTTGTTGGTTTGTTTGTTTCTTGGTTTGTTCGTTTGTTAGTTTGTTGGTTTGTTGGTTTGTTGGTTTGTTGGTTTGTTGGCTTGTTGTTTTGTTGGTTTGTTGGTTTGTTTTTTTGCTAGTTTGTTCATTTGTTGGTTTTTTGGTTTGTTGGCTTGTTGGCTTGTTGGTTTGTTGGTTTGTTGGTTTGGTGGTTTGTTGGTTTGTTGGTTTGTTGGTTTGTTGGTTTGTTGGTTTGTTAGTTTGTTGGTTTGTTGGTTTGTTGGTTTGTTCGTTTGTTGGCTTGTTGGTTTATTGGTTTGTTGGATTGTTGGTTTGTTAGTTTGTTGTTTTGTTGGTTTGTTTTTTTGTTGGTTTGTTGATTTGTTCGTTTTTTTGGCTTGTAGGTTTGTTGGCTTGTTGGCTTGTTGGTCTGTTAGTTTGTTTGTTTGTTGGTTTGTTCGTTTGTTGGCTTGTTGGTTTGTTGGTTTGTTGGGTTGTTGGTTTGTTGGCTTGTTGGTTTATTTGTTTGTTCGTTTGTTTGTTTGTTGGTATGTTGGTTTGTTGGTTTGTTGGTTTGTTGGTTTATTTGTTTGTTCGTTTGTTGGCTTGTTGGTTTGTTGGTTTGTTGGTTTATTTGTTTGTTCGTTTGTTGGCTTGTTGGTTTGTTGGCTTCTTGGTTTGTTCGTTTGTTGGTTTGTTGGTTTGTTGGTTTGTTCGTTTGTTGGTTTGTTCGTTTGTTGGCTTGTTGGTTTGTTGGCTTGTTGGTTTGTTGGTGTGTTGGTTTGTTGGTTTGTTTGTTTGTTGGTTTGTTCGTTTGTTAGTTTGTTGGTTTGCTGGTTTGTTGGCTTGTTGGTTTGTTGGCTTGTTGTTTTGTTGGTTTGTTGGTTTGTTTGTTTGCTAGTTTATTCGTTTATTGGTTTTTTGGTTTGTTGGCTTGTTGGCTTGTTGGTTTGTTGGTTTGTTGGTTTGTTGGTTTGTTAGTTTGTTGGTTTGTTGGTTTGTTGGTTTGTTAGTTTGTTGATTTGTTGGTTTGTTCGTTTGTTGGCTTGTTGGTTTATTGGTTTGTTGGTTTGTTGGTTTGTTAGTTTGTTGTTTTGTTGGTTGGTTGGTTTCTTGGTTTGTTGGCTTGTTGGCTTGTTGGTTTGTTGGTTTGTTGGTTTGTTGGTTTGTTGGTTTGTTGGTTTGTTGGTTTGTTGGTTTGTTGGTTTGTTGGTTTGTTGGTTTGTTGGTTTGTTGGTTTTTTGATTTGTTGGCTTATTGGTTTGTTGGTTTCTTGGTTTGTTGGTTTGTTGGTTTTTTGGTTTGTTGGCTTGTTGGTTTGTTGGTTTGTTGGTTTGTTGGTTTGTAGGTTTGTTGGTTTGTTGGTTTGTTGGTTTGTTGGTTTGTTGGTTTTTTGGTTTGTTGGCCTATTGGTTTGTTGGTTTGTTGGTTTGTTGGTTTGTTGGTTTGTTGGTTTCTTCGTTTGTTGGTTTTTTGGTTTGTTGGTTTGTTGGTTTGTTGGTTTTTTGGTTTGTTTGCTTGTTGGTTTGTTGGTTTGTTGGTTTGTTGGTTTGTTGGTTTGTTTGTTTGCTAGTTTATTCGTTTGTTGGTTTTTTGGTTTGTTGGCTTGTTGGCTTGTTGGTTTGTTGGTTTGTTGGTTTGTTGGTTTGTTGGTTTGTTCGTTTGTTGGCTTGTTGGTTTATTGGTTTGTTGGTTTGTTGGTTTGTTAGTTTATTGTTTTGTTGGTTTGTTGGTTTCTTGGTTTGTTGGCTTGTTGGCTTGTTGGATTGTTGGTTTGTTGGTTTGTTGGTTTGTTGGTTTGTTGGTTTATTTGTTTGTTGGTTTGTTTGCTTGTTGGTTTGTTGGCTTGTTGGTTTTTTGGTTTGTTGGCTTGTTAGTTTGTTGGTTTGTTGGTTTGTTGGTTTGTTGGTTTGTTGGTTTGTTGGTTTGTTGGTTTTTTGATTTGTTGGCTTATTGGTTTGTTGGTTTCTTGGTTTGTTGGTTTGTTGGTTTTTTGGTTTGTTGGCTTGTTGGTTCGTTGGTTTGTTGGTTTGTTGGTTTGTAGGTTTGTTGGTTTGTTGGTTTGTTGGTTTGTTGGTTTGTTGGTTTGTTGGTTTTTTGGTTTGTTGGCCTATTGGTTTGTTGGTTTGTTGGTTTGTTGGTTTGTTGGTTTGTTGGTTTCTTCGTTTGTTGGTTTTTTGGTTTGTTGGTTTGTTGGTTTGTTGGTTTTTTGGTTTGTTTGCTTGTTGGTTTGTTGGTTTGTTGGTTTGTTGGTTTGTTGGTTTGTTGGTTTGTTGGTTTGTTGGTTTGTTGGTTTGTTGGTTTGTTGGTTTGTTGGTTTGTTGGTTTGCTGGTTTGATGGTTTGTTCGTTTGTTGGTTTTTTGGTTTGTTTGTTTGCTGGTTTGTTGGATTTTTGGTTTGTTGGCTTGTTGGTTTGTTGGTTTGTTGGTTTGTTGGCTTGTTGGTTTGTTGGCTTGTTGGCATGTCGGTTTGTTGGTTTGTTGGTTTGTTGGTTTGTTGGTTTGTTGGTTTGTTGGTTTGTTGGTTTGTTGGTTTGTTGGTTTGTTGGTTTGTTGGTTTGTTGGTTTGTTGGTTTGTTGTTTTCTTGTTTTTTTGGTTTGTTTGATTGTTGGTTTGTTCGTTTGTTTGTTGGTTCGTTTGTTTGTTGGTTTGTTGGTATGTTCGTTTTTTGGCTTGTTGGTTTGTTGGCTTGTTGGCTTATTGGTCTGTTGGTTTGTTGGTTTTTGTCGGTTTGTTGGTTTGTTTGTTTGTTGGTTTGTTGGTTTGTTAGTTTGTTGGTTTGTTGGTTTGTTTGTTTGTTGGTTTGTTCGTTTGTTGGCTTGTTGGTTTGTCGGCTTGTTGGCTTGTTGGCATGTTGGTTTGTTGGTTTGTTGGTTTGTGGGTTTGTTGGTTTGTTGGTTTGTTGGTTTGTTGGTTTGTTGGTTTGTTAGCATGTCGGTTTGTTGGTTTGTTGGTTTGTTGGTTTGTTGGTTTGTTGGTTTGTTGGTTTGTTGGTTTGTTGGTTTGTTGGTTTGTTGGTTTGTTGGTTTATTGGTTTGTTGGTTTTTGGTTTGTTGGCTTGTTTGTTTGTTGGTTTGTTGGTATATTCGTTTTTTGGCTTGTTGGTTTGTTGGCTTGTTGGCTTATTGGTCTGTTGGTTTGTTGGTTTTTGTTGGTTTGTTGGTTTGTTTGTTTGTTGGTTTGTTGGTTTGTTAGTTTGTTGGTTTGTTGGTTTGTTTGTTTGTTGGTTTGTTCGTTTGTTGGCTTGTTGGTTTGTCGGCTTGTTGGCTTGTTGGCATGTTGGTTTGTTGGTTTGTTGGTTTGTGGGTTTGTTGGTTTGTTGGTTTGTTGGTTTGTTGGTTTGTTCGTTTGTTGGCTTGTTGGTTTGTTGGCTTGTTGGTTTGTTGGTGTGTTGGTTTGTTGGTTTGTTTGTTTGTTGGTTTATTCGTTTGTTAGTTTGTTGGTTTGTTGGTTTGTAGGTTTGTTGGTTTGTTGGCTTGTTGTTTTGTTGGTTTGTTGGTTTGTTTGTTTGCTAGTTTATTCGTTTGTTGGTTTTTTGGTTTGTTGGCTTGTTGGCTTGTTGGTTTGTTGGTTTGTTGGTTTGTTGGTTTGTTGGTTTGTTAGTTTGTTGGTTTGTTGGTTTGTTGGTTTGTTAGTTTGTTGGTTTGTTGGTTTGTTCGTTTGTTGGCTTGTTGGTTTATTGGTTTGTTGGTTTGTTGGTTTGTTAGTTTGTTGTTTTGTTGGTTTGTTGGTTTGTTGGTTTGTTGGCTTGTTGGCTTGTTGGTTTGTTGGTTTGTTGGTTTGTTGGTTTGTTGGTTTGTTGGTTTGTTTGCTTGTTGGTTTGTTGGCTTGTTGGTTTTTTGGTTTGTTGGCTTGTTGGTTTGTTGGTTTGTTGGTTTGTTGGTTTGTTGGTTTGTTGGTTTGTTGGTTTGTTGGTTTGTTGGTTTGTTGGTTTTTTGATTTGTTGGCTTATTGGTTTGTTGGTTTCTTGGTTTGTTGGTTTGTTGGTTTTTTGGTTTGTTGGCTGATTGGTTTGTTGGTTTGTTGGTTTGTTGGTTTGTAGGTTTGTTGGATTGTTGGTTTGTTGGTTTGTTGGTTTGTTGGTTTGTTGGTTTTTTGGTTTGTTGGCTTATTGGTTTGTTGGTTTGTTGGTTTGTTGGTTTGTTGGTTTGTTGGTTTCTTCGTTTGTTGGTTTTTTGGTTTGTTGGTTTGTTGGTTTGTTGGTTTTTTGGTTTGTTTGCTTGTTGGTTTGTTGGTTTGTTGGTTTGTTGGTTTGTTGGTTTGTTGGTTTGTTGGTTTGTTGGTTTGTTGGTTTGTTGGTTTGTTGGTTTGTTGGTTTGTTGGTTTGCTGGTTTGTTCGTTTGTTGGTTTTTTGGTTTGTTTGTTTGCTGGTTTGTTGGATTTTTGGTTTGTTGGCTTGTTGGTTTGTTGGTTTTTTAATTTGTTGGCTTGTTGGTTTGGTGGCTTGTTGGTTTGTTGGTTTGTTGGTTTGTTGGTTTGTTGGTTTGTTGGTTTGTTGGTTTGTTGGTTTGTTGGTTTGTTGGTTTGTTGGTTTGTTGGTTTGTTGGTTTGTTGGTTTGTTGATTTGTTGGTTTGTTGGTTTGTTGGTTTATTTGTTTGTTCATTTGTTAATTTGTTAGTTTGTTGGTTTGTTGGTTTGTTGGTTTGTTGGTTTGTTGGCTTGTTGGTTTGTTGGCTTGTTGGTTTGTTGGTTTGTTGGCTTGTTGGTTTGTTGGTTTGTTGGCTTGTTGGTTTGTTGGCTTGTTGGCATGTCGGTTTGTTGGTTTGTTGGTTTGTTGGTTTGTTGGTTTGTTGGTTTGTTGGTTTGTTGGTTTGTTGGTTTGTTGGTTTGTTGGTTTGTTGGTTTGTTGTTTTCTTGTTTTTTTGGTTTGTTTGATTGTTGGTTTGTGGGTTTGTTCGTTTGTTTGTTGGTTCGTTTGTTTGTTGGTTTGTTGGTATGTTCGTTTTTTGGCTTGTTGGTTTGTTGGCTTGTTGGCTTATTGGTCTGTTGGTTTGTTGGTTTTTGTTGGTTTGTTGGTTTGTTTGTTTGTTGGTTTGTTGGTTTGTTAGTTTATTGGTTTGTTGGTTTGTTTGTTTGTTGGTTTGTTCGTTTGTTGGCTTGTTGGTTTGTTGGCTTGTTGGCATGTTGGTTTGTTGGTTTGTTGGTTTGTGGGTTTGTTGGTTTGTTGGTTTGTTGGTTTGTTGGTTTGTTGGTTTGTTGATTTGTTGGTTTGTTGGTTTGTTGGTTTGTTGGTTTGTTGGTTTGTTGGTTTGTTGGTTTGTTGGTTTGTTGGTTTGTTGGTTTGTTGGTTTGTTGGTTTATTGGTTTGTTGGTTTTTGGTTTGTTGGCTTGTTTGTTTGTTGGTTTGTTGGTATATTCGTTTTTTGGCTTGTTGGTTTGTTGGCTTGTTGGCTTATTGGTCTGTTGGTTTGTTGATTTGTTGGTTTGTTTGTTTGTTGGTTTGTTGGTTTGTTAGTTTGTTGGTTTGTTGGTTTGTTTGTTTGTTGGTTTGTTCGTTTGTTGGCTTGTTGGTTTGTCGGCTTGTTGGCTTGTTGGCATGTTGGTTTGTTGGTTTGTTGGTTTGTGGGTTTGTTGGTTTGTTGGTTTGTTGGTTTGTTGGTTTGTTGGTTTGTTGGTTTGTTGATTTGTTGGTTTGTTGGTTTGTTGGTTTGTTGGTTTGTTGGTTTGTTGGTTTGTTGGTTTGTTGGTTTGTTGGTTTGTTGGTTTGTTGGTTTATTTGTTTGTTGGTTTGTTAGTTTGTTGATTTGTTGGTTTGTTGGTTTGTTTGTTTGTTGGTTTGTTGGTTTGTTGGTTTGTTGGTTTGTTGGTTTGTTTGTTTGTTGGTTTGTTATTTTGTTGGCTTGTTGGTTTGTTGGCTTGTTGCCTTTTTGGCTTTTTGGTTTGTTGGTTTGTTGGTTTGTTGGTTTGTTGGTTTGTTGGTTTGTTGGCTTGTTGGCTTGTTGGTTTGTTGGTTTGTTGGTTTGTTGGTTTGTTGGTTTATTTGTTTGTTGGTTTGTTGGCTTGTTGGTTTGTTGGCTTGTTGGCTTGTTGGTTTGTTGGTTTCTTTGTTTGTTGGTTTGTTCGTTTGTTGGCTTGTTGATTTGTTGGTTTGTTGGCTTGTTGGTTTGTTGGTTTGTTGGTTTCTTCGTTTGTTGGTTTTTTGGTTTGTTGGTTTGTTGGTTTGTTGGTTTTTTGGTTTGTTTGCTTGTTGGTTTGTTGGTTTGTTGGTTTGTTGGTTTGTTGGTTTGTTGGTTTGTTGGTTTGTTGGTTTGTTGGTTTGTTGGTTTGTTGGTTTGTTGGTTTGCTGGTTTGTTCGTTTGTTGGTTTTTTGGTTTGTTTGTTTGCTGGTTTGTTGGATTTTTGGTTTGTTGGCTTGTTGGTTTGTTGGTTTTTTAGTTTGTTGGCTTGTTGGTTTGGTGGCTTGTTGGTTTGTTGGTTTGTTGGTTTGTTGGTTTGTTGGTTTGTTGGTTTGTTGGTTTGTTGGTTTGTTGGTTTGTTGGTTTGTTGGTTTGTTGGTTTGTTGGTTTGTTGATTTGTTGGTTTGTTGGTTTGTTGGTTTATTTGTTTGTTCATTTGTTAATTTGTTAGTTTGTTGGTTTGTTGGTTTGTTGGTTTGTTGGTTTGTTGGCTTGTTGGTTTGTTGGCTTGTTGGTTTGTTGGTTGGTTGGCTTGTTGGTTTGTTGGTTTGTTGGCTTGTTGGTTTGTTGGCTTGTTGGCATGTCGGTTTGTTGGTTTGTTGGTTTGTTGGTTTGTTGGTTTGTTGGTTTGTTGGTTTGTTGGTTTGTTGGTTTGTTGGTTTGTTGGTTTGTTGGTTTGTTGTTTTCTTGTTTTTTTGGTTTGTTTGATTGTTGGTTTGTTGGTTTGTTCGTTTGTTTGTTGGTTCGTTTGTTTGTTGGTTTGTTGGTATGTTCGTTTTTTGGCTTGTTGGTTTGTTGGCTTGTTGGCTTATTGGTCTGTTGGTTTGTTGGTTTTTGTTGGTTTGTTGGTTTGTTTGTTTGTTGGTTTGTTGGTTTGTTAGTTTATTGGTTTGTTGGTTTGTTTGTTTGTTGGTTTGTTCGTTTGTTGGCTTGTTGGTTTGTCGGCTTGTTGGCTTGTTGGCATGTTGGTTTGTTGGTTTGTTGGTTTGTGGGTTTGTTGGTTTGTTGGTTTGTTGGTTTGTTGGTTTGTTGGTTTGTTGATTTGTTGGTTTGTTGGTTTGTTGGTTTGTTGGTTTGTTGGTTTGTTGGTTTGTTGGTTTGTTGGTTTGTTGGTTTGTTGGTTTGTTGGTTTGTTGGTGTGTTGGTTTATTGGTTTGTTGGTTTTTGGTTTGTTGGCTTGTTTGTTTGTTGGTTTGTTGGTATATTCGTTTTTTGGCTTGTTGGTTTGTTGGCTTGTTGGCTTATTGGTCTGTTGGTTTGTTGGTTTTTGTTGGTTTGTTGGTTTGTTTGTTTGTTGGTTTGTTGGTTTGTTAGTTTGTTGGTTTGTTGGTTTGTTTGTTTGTTGGTTTGTTCGTTTGTTGGCTTGTTGGTTTGTCGGCTTGTTGGCTTGTTGGCATGTTGGTTTGTTGGTTTGTTTGTTTGTGGGTTTGTTGGTTTGTTGGTTTGTTGGTTTGTTGGTTTGTTGGTTTGTTGATTTGTTGGTTTGTTGGTTTGTTGGTTTGTTGGTTTGTTGGTTTGTTGGTTTGCTGGTTTGTTGGTTTGTTGGTTTGTTGGTTTGTTGGTTTATTTGTTTGTTGGTTTGTTAGTTTGTTGATTTGTTGGTTTGTTGGTTTGTTTGTTTGTTGGTTTGTTGGTTTGTTGGTTTGTTGGTTTGTTGGTTTGTTTGTTTGTTGGTTTGTTCGTTTGTTGGCTTGTTGGTTTGTTGGCTTGTTGCCTTTTTGGCTTTTTGGTTTGTTGGTTTGTTGGTTTGTTGGTTTGTTGGTTTGTTGGCTTGTTGGCTTGTTGGTTTGTTGGTTTGTTGGTTTGTTGGTTTGTTGGTTTATTTGTTTGTTGGTTTGTTGGCTTGTTGGTTTGTTGGCTTGTTGGCTTGTTGGTTTGTTGGTTTCTTTGTTTGTTGGTTTGTTCGTTTGTTGGCTTATTGATTTGTTGGTTTGTTGGCTTGTTGGTTTGTTGGTTTGTTGGTTTGTTAATTTGTTGGCTTGTTGGTTTGTTGGTTTGTTGGTTTGTTGGTTTGTTGGTTTGTTGGTTTGTTGGTTTTTTGGTTTGTTGGCTTATTGGTTTGTTGGTTTGTTGGCTTGTTGGCTTGTTGGTTTGTTGATTTGTTGGTTTGTTGGTTTATTTGTTTGTTCGTTTGTTGGCTTGTTGGTTTGTTGGTTTTTCGGTTTGTTGGCTTGTTGGCTTGTTGGTTTGTTGGTTTGTTGGTTTGTTGGTTTGTTGGTTTGTTGGTTTGTTGGTTTGTTGGTTTGTTGGTTTGTTGGTTTGTTGGTTTGTTGGTTCGTTGGTTTGTTGGTGTGTTGGTTTGTTCGTTTGTGCGTTTGTTTGTTTTTTGGTTTGTTGGTTTGTTGGTTTGTTGGGTTTTTGGTTTGTTGGCTTGTTGGTTTGTTGTTTTTTTAGTTTGTTGGCTTGTTGGTTTGTTGGTTTGTTGGTTTGTTGGTTTGTTGGTTTGTTGGTTTGTTAATTTGTTGGTTTGTTGGTTTGTTGGCTTGTTGGTTTGTTGATTTGTTGGTTTGTTGGTTTATTTGTTTGTTCATTTGTTGGTTTGTTGGTTTGTTGGTTTGTTCGTTTGTTTGTTTGTTGGTTTGTTCGTTTGTTGGCTTGTTGGTTTGTCGGCTTGTTGGCTTGTTGGCATGTTGGTTTGTTGGTTTGTTGGTTTGTGGGTTTGTTGGTTTGTTGGTTTGTTGGTTTGTTGGTTTGTTGGTTTGTTGGTTTGTTAGTTTGTTGGTTTGTTGGTTTGTTCGTTTGTTGGTTTGTTCGTTTGTTGGCTTGTTGGTTTGTCGGCTTGTTGGCTTGTTGGCATGTTGGTTTGTTGGTTTGTTGGTTTGTGGGTTTGTTGGTTTGTTGGTTTGTTGGTTTGTTGGTTTGTTGTTTTGTTGATTTGTTGGTTTGTTGGTTTGTTGGTTTGTTGGTTTGTTGGTTTGTTGGTTTGTTGGTTTGTTGGTTTGTTGGTTTGTTGGTTTGTTGGTTTATTTGTTTGTTGGTTTGTTAGTTTGTTGATTTGTTGGTTTGTTGGTTTGTTTGTTTGTTGGTTTGTTGGTTTGTTGGTTTGTTGGTTTGTTGGTTTGTTTGTTTGTTGGTTTGTTCGTTTGTTGGCTTGTTGGTTTGTTGGCTTGTTGCCTTTTTGGCTTTTTGGTTTGTTGGTTTGTTGGTTTGTTGGTTTGTTGGTTAGTTGGCTTGTTGGCTTGTTGGTTTGTTGGTTTGTTGGTTTGTTGGTTTGTTGGTTTATTTGTTTGTTGGTTTGTTGGCTTGTTGGTTTGTTGGCTTGTTGGCTTGTTGGTTTGTTGGTTTCTTTGTTTGTTGGTTTGTTCGTTTGTTGGCTTGTTGATTTGTTGGTTTGTTGGCTTGTTGGTTTGTTGGTTTGTTGGTTTGTTAATTTGTTGGCTTGTTGGTTTGTTGGTTTGTTGGTTTGTTGGTTTGTTGGTTTGTTGGTTTGTTGGTTTGTTGGTTTTTTGGTTTGTTGGCTTATTGGTTTGTTGGTTTGTTGGCTTGTTGGCTTGTTGGTTTGTTGATTTGTTGGTTTGTTGGTTTATTTGTTTGTTCGTTTGTTGGCTTGTTGGTTTGTTCGTTTTTTGGTTTGTTGGCTTGTTGGCTTGTTGGTTTGTTGGTTTGTTGGTTTGTTGGTTTGTTGGTTTGTTGGTTTGTTGGTTTGTTGGTTTGTTGGTTTGTTGGTTTGTTGGTTTGATGGTTTGTTGGGTTTTTGGTTTGTTGGCTTGTTGGTTTGTTGTTTTTTTAGTTTGTTGGCTTGTTGGTTTGTTGGTTTGTTGGTTTGTTGGTTTGTTGGTTTGTTGGTTTGTTAATTTGTTGGTTTGTTGGTTTGTTGGCTTGTTGGTTTGTTGGTTTGTTGGTTTGTTGGTTTGTTGGTTTGTTGGTTTGTTGGTTTGTTGGTTTGTTGGCTTGTTGGTTTATTTGTTTGTTCGTTTGTTGGTTTGTTGGTTTGTTGGTTTGTTGGTTTGTTGGTTTATTAGTTTGTTCGTTTGTTGGCTTGTTGGTTTGTTGGCTCCTTGGTTTGTTGGTTTGTTGGTTTGTTGGTTTGTTGGTTTGTTGGTTTGTTCGTTTGTTGGTTTGTTCGTTTGTTGGCTTGTTGGTTTGTTGGCTTGTACGTTTGTTGGTTTGTTGGTTTGTTAGTTTGTTTATTTGTTGGTTTGTTCGTTTGTTGGTTTTTTGGTTTGTTGGCTTGTTGGCTTGTTGGTTTGTTGGTTTGTTGGCTTGTTGGTTTGTTGGTTTGTTGGCTTGTTGGTTTGTTGGCTTGGTGGCTTGTCGGTTTGTTGGTTTGTTGGTTTGTTGGTTTGTTGGTTTGTTGGTTTGTTGGTTTGTTGGTTTGTTGGTTTGTTGTTTTGTTGTTTTTTTGGTTTGTTTGTTTGTTGGTTTGTTGGTTTGTTCGTTTGTTTGTTGGTTTGTAAGTTTGTTGGCTTGTTCGTTTGTTGGTTTGTTGGTTTGTTGGTTTGTTTGTTTGTTGTTTTGTTGGTTCGTTTGTTTGTTGGTTTGTTGGTTTGTTCGTTTTTTGGCTTGTTGGTTTGTTGGCTTGTTGGCTTGTTGGTCTGTGAGTTTGTTTGTTTGTTGGTTTGTTGGGTTGTTGGTTTATTTGGTTGTTGGTTTGTTGGTTTTTGTTGGTTTGTTGGTTTGTTGGTTTGTTGGTTTGTTAGTTTGTTGGTTTGTTGGTTTGTTTGTTTGTTGGTTTGTTCGTTTTTTTGCTTGTTGGTTTGTTGACTTGTTGGCTTGTTGGCATGTTGGTTTGTTGGTTTGTTGGTTTGTTGGTTTGTTGGTTTGTTGGTTTGTTGGTTTATTGGTTTGTTGGTTTGTTGATTTGTTGGTTTGTTGGTTTGTTGGTTTGTTGGTTTGTTGGTTTGTTGGTTTGTTGGTTTGCTGGTTTGTTGGTTTGTTGGTTTATTGGTTTGTTGGTTTTTGGTTCGTTGGCTAGTTTGTTTGTTGGTTTGTTAGTTTGTTCGTTTGTTGGCTTGTTGGTTTGTTGGTTTGTTGGTTTGTTGGTTTGTTGGTTTGTTGGTTTGTTGGTTTGTTGGTTTGTTGGTTTGTTGGTTTGTTGGTTTGTTGGTTTATTTGTTTGTTGGTTTGTTAGTTTGTTGATTTGTTGGTTTGTTGGTTTGTTTGTTTGTTGGGTTGTTGGTTTGTTGGTTTGTTGTTTTGTTGGTTTGTTGGTTTGTTGATTTGTTTGTATGTTGGTTTGTTCGTTTGTTGGCTTGTTGGTTCGTTGGCTTGTTGCCTTGTTGGCTTTTTGGCTTCTTGGTTTGTTGGTTTGTTGGTGTGTTGGTTTGTTGGTTTGTTGGCTTGTTGGCTTGTTGGTTTGATGGTTGTTGTTTTTTTGGTTTGTTTGTTTGTTGGTTTGTTGGTTTGTTCGTTTGTTTGTTGGTTTGTTAGTTTGTTGGCTTGTTTGTTTGTTGGTTTGTTGGTTTGTTAGTTTGTTGGTTTGTTGTTTTGTTGGTTCGTTTGTTTGTTGGTTTGTTGGTTTGTTCGTTTTTCGGCTTGTTGGTTTGTTGGCTTGTTGGCTTGGTGGTCTGTGGGTTTGTTTGTTTGTTGGTTTGTTGGGTTGTTGGTTTATTTGTTTGTTGGTTTGTTGGTTTTTGTTGGTTTGTTGGTTTGTTGGTTTGTTGGTTTGTTAGTTTGTTGGTTTGTTGGTTTGTTTGTTTGTTGGTTTGTTCGTTTGTTTGCTTGTTGGTTTGTTTACCTTTTTGGCTTGTTGGTTTGTTGGTTTGTTGGTTTGTTGGTTTGTTGGTTTGTTGGTTTGTTGGTTTATTGGTTTGTTGGTTTGTTGATTTGTTGGTTTGTTTGTTTGTTGGTTTGTTGGTTTGTTGGTTTGTTGGTTTGTTGCTTTGTTGGTTTGCTGGTTTGTTGGTTTGTTGGTTTATTGGTTTGTTGGTTTTTGGTTCGTTGTCTAGTTTGTTTGTTGGTTTGTTAGTTTGTTCGTTTGTTGGCTTGTTGGTTTGTTGGTTTGTTGGTTTGTTGGTATGTTGGTTTGTTGGTTTGTTGGTTTGTTGGTTTGTTGGTTTGTTGGTTTATTTGTTTGTTGGTTTGTTAGTTTGTTGATTTGTTGGGTTGTTGGTTTGTTGGTTTGTTGTTTTGTTGGTTTGTTGGTTTGTTGGTTTGTTTGTATGTTGGTTTGTTCGTTTGTTGGCTTGTTGGTTTGTTGGCTTGTTGCCTTGTTGGCTTTTTGGCTTCTTGGTTTGTTGGTTTGTTGGTTTGTTGGTTTGTTGGTTTGTTGGTTTGTTGGCTTGTTGGCTTGTTGGTTTGTTGGTTTGTTGGTTTGTTGGTTTGTTGGTTTGTTGGTTTATTTGCTTGTTGGTTTGTTGGCTTCTTGGTTAGTTGGCTTGTTGGCTTGTTGGTTTGTTGGGTTCTTTGTTTGTTGGTTTGTTCGTTTGTTGGCTTGTTGGTTTGTTGGTTTGTTGGCTTGTTGGTTTTTTGGTTTGTTGGTTTGTTGGTTTGTTGCTTGTTGGTTTATTGGTTTGTTGGTTTGTTGGTTTGTTGGTTTCTGGTTTGTTGGCTTATTGGTTTGTTGGTTTATTGGTTTGTTGGTTAGTTGGTTTCTTCGTTTGTTGGTTTTTTGGTTTGTTGATTTGTTGGTTTGTTTGTTTGTTGGTTGTTTGGTTTGTTGGCTTGTTGGTTTGTTGGTTTGTTGGTTTGTTGGTTTGTTGGTTTGTTGGTTTGTTGGTTTGTTGGTTTGTGCGTTTGTTGGTTTTTTGGTTTGTTGTTTTGTTGGTTTTTTCGTTTGTTTGCTTGTTGGTTTGTTGGTTATTTAGTTTGTTGGCTTGTTGGTTTGTTGGCTTGTTGGCTTGTTGGTTTGTTGGTTTGTTGGTTTGTTGGTTTGTTGGTTTTTTGGTTTGTTGGTTTGTTGGTTTGTTGGTTTGTTGGTTTGTTGGCTTGTTGGTTTGTTGGCTTGTTGGCTTGTTGGTTTGTTGGTTTGTTGGTTTGTTGGTTTATTTGTTTGTTCATTTGTTGGTTTGTTGGTTGGTTGGTTTGTTGGTTTGTTGGTTTATTTGTTTGTTTGTTTGTTGGTTTGTTGGTTTGTTCGTTTGTTTGTTTGTTGGTTTGTTCGTTTGTTGGCTTGTTTGTTTGTTGGTTTGTTGGTTTGTTGGTTTGTCGGTTTGTTGGTTTGTTGGTTTGTTGGTTTGTTGGTTTGTTGGTTTGTTGGTTTGTTGGTTTGTTGGTTTGTTTGTTTGTTCGTTTCTTGGTTTGTTGGTTTATAGGTTTGTTGGTTTGTTGGTTTGTTGGTTTGTTGGTTTATTTGTTTGTTCGTTTGTTGGCTTGTTGGTTTGTTGGCTTCTTGGTTTGTTCGTTTGTTCTTTTGTTGGTTTGTGGGTTTGTTCGTTTGTTGGCTAGTTGGTTTGTTGGCTTGTTGGTTTGTTGGTTTGTTGGTTTGTTGGTTTGTTTGTTTGTTAGTTTGTTCGTTTGTTGGTTTTTTGGTTTGTTGGCTTGTTGGTTTGTTGGTTTGTTGGTTTGTTGGCTTGTTGGTTTGTTGGTTTGTTGGCTTGTTGGTTTGTTGGCTTGTTGGCTTGTCGGTTTGTTGGTTTGTTGGTTTGTTGGTTTGTTGGTTTGTTGGTTTGTTGGTTTGTTGGTTTGTTGTTTTGTTGTTTTTTTGGTTTGTTTGTTTGTTGGTTTGTTGGGTTGTTCGTTTTTTTGTTGGTTTGTTCGTTTGTTGGCTTGTTGGTTTGTTGGTTTGTTGGTTTGTTGGTTTGTTGGTTTGTTGGTTTGTTGGTTTGTTGGTTTGTTGGTTTATTTGTTTGTTCGTTTGTTGGTTTGTTGGTTTGTTGGTTTGTTGGTTTGTTGGTTTATTTGTTTGTTCGTTTGTTGGCTTGTTGGTTTGTTGGCTTCTTGGTTTGTTCGTTTAATGGTTTGTTGGTTTGTTGGTTTGCTCGTTTGTTGGCTAGTTGGTTTGTTGGCTTGTTGGTTTGTTGGTTTGTTGGTTTGTTGGTTTGTTTGTTTGTTAATTTGTTCGTTTGTTGGTTTTTTGGTTTGTTGGCTTGTTGGCTTGTTGGCTTGTTGGTTTGTTGGCTTCTTTGTTTGTTCGTTTGTTGGCTTGTTGGTTTGTTGGTTTGTTGGTTTGTTGGCTTGTTGGTTTGTTGGTTTGTTGGGTTGTTGGTTTGTTGGCTTGTTGGCTTGTCGGTTTGTTTGTTTGTTTGTTGGTTTGTTGGTTTGTTGGTTTGTTGGTTTGTTGGTTTGTTCGTTTGTTTGTTTGTTTGTTTGTTGGTTTGTTCGTTTGTTGGCTTGTTGGTTTGTTGGTTTGTTGGTTTGTTGGTTTGTTGGTTTGTTGGTTTGTTGGTTTGTTGGTTTGTTGGTTTGTTGGTTTATTTGTTTGTTCATTTGTTGGTTTGTTGGTTTGTTGGTTTGTTGGTTTGTTGGTTTGTTGGTTTGTTGGTTTGTTCGTTTGTTGGCTAGTTGGTTTGTTGGCTAGTTGGTTTGTTGGTTTGTTGGTTTGTTGGTTTGTTTGTTTGTTAGTTTGTTCGTTTGTTGGTTTTTTGGTTTGTTGGCTTGTTGACTTGTTGGCTTGTTGGTTTGTTGGCTTCTTTGTTTGTTCGTTTGTTGGCTTGTTGGTTTGTTGGTTTGTTGGCTTGTTGGTTTGTTGGTTTGTTCGTTTTTTGGCTTGTTGGTTTGTTGGTTTGTTGGTTTGTCGGTTTGTTGGTTTGTTGGTTTGTTGGTTTCGGGTTTGTTGGCTTATTGGTTTGTTGGTTTGTTGGTTTGTTGGTTAGTTGGTTTCTTCGTTTGTTGGTTTTTTGGTTTGTTGGTTTGTTTGTTTGTTGGTTTGTTGGTTTGTTTGTTTATTAATTTGTTCGTTTGTTGATTTTTTGGTTTGTTGGCTTGTTGGCTTGTTGGCTTGTTGGTTTGTTGGCTTGTTGGTTTGTTGGTTTGTTGGTTTGTTGGTTTGTTTGTTTGTTAATTTGTTCGTTTGTTGGTTTTTTGGTTTGTTGGCTTGTTGGCTTGTTGGCTTGTTGGTTTGTTGGCTTCTTTGTTTGTTCGTTTGTTGGCTTGTTGGTTTGTTGGCTTGTTGGTTTGTTGGTTTGTTGGCTTGTCGGTTTGTTTGTTTGTTGGTTTGTTGGTTTGTTCGTTTGTTTGTTTGTTGGTTTGTTCGTTTGTTGGCTTGTTGGTTTGTTGGTTTGTTGGTTTGTTGGTTTGTTGGTTTGTTGGTTTGTTGGTTTGTTGGTTTGTTGGTTTGTTGGTTTATTTGTTTGTTCGTTTGTAGGTTTGTTGGTTTGTTGGTTTGTTGGTTTGTTGGTTTGTTGGTTTGTTGGTTTATTTGTTTGTTCGTTTGTTGGTTTGTTGGTTTGTTGGTTTGTTGGTTTGTTGGTTTGTTCGTTTGTTGGCTAGTTGGTTTGTTGGCTTGTTGGCTTGTTGGCTTGTTGGTTTGTTGGCTTCTTTGTTTGTTCGTTTGTTGGCTTGTTGGTTTGTTGGTTTGTTGGCTTGTTGGTTTGTTGGTTTGTTGGTTTTTTGGCTTGTTGGTTTGTTGGTTTGTTGGTTTGTCGGTTTGTTGGTTTGTTGGTTTGTTGGTTTCTGGTTTGTTGGCTTATTGGTTTGTTGGTTTGTTGGTTTGTTGGTTAGTTGGTTTCTTCATTTGTTGGTTTTTTGGTTTGTTGGTTTGTTTGTTTGTTGGTTTTTTGGTTTGTTGGCTTGTTGGTTTGTTGGTTTGTTGGTTTGTTGGTTTGTTGGTTTGTTGGTTTGTTGGTTTGTTGGTTTGTTGGTTTGTTCGTTTGTTGGTTTTTTGGTTTGTTGGTTTGTTGGTTTGTTGGTTTGTTGGTTTGTTGGTTTGTTGGTTTATTTGTTTGTTGGTTTGTTAGTTTGTTGATTTGTTGGTTTGTTGGTTTGTTTGTTTGTTGGGTTGTTGGTTTGTTGGTTTGTTGTTTTGTTGGTTTGTTGGTTTGTTGGTTTGTTTGTTTGTTGGTTTGTTCGTTTGTTGGCTTGTTGGTTCGTTGGCTTATTGCCTTGTTGGCTTTTTGGCTTCTTGGTTTGTTGGTTTGTTGGTTTGTTGGCTTGTTGGTTTGTTGGTTTGTTTGTTTGCTAGTTTATTCGTTTGTTGGTTTTTTGGTTTGTTGGCTTGTTGGCTTGTTGGTTTGTTGGTTTGTTGGTTTGTTGGTTTGTTGGTTTGTTAGTTTGTTGGTTTGTTGGTTTGTTGGTTTGTTAGTTTGTTGGTTTGTTGGTTTGTTCGTTTGTTGGCTTGTTGGTTTATTGGTTTGTTGGTTTGTTGGTTTGTTAGTTTGTTGTTTTGTTGGTTTGTTGGTTTGTTGGTTTGTTGGCTTGTTGGCTTGTTGGTTTGTTGGTTTGTTGGTTTGTTGGTTTGTTGGTTTGTTGGTTTGTTTGCTTGTTGGTTTGTTGGGTTGTTGGTTTTTTGGTTTGTTGGCTTGTTGGTTTGTTGGTTTGTTGGTTTGTTGGTTTGTTGGTTTGTTGGTTTGTTGGTTTGTTGGTTTGTTGGTTTGTTGGTTTGTTGGTTTTTTGATTTGTTGGCTTATTGGTTTGTTGGTTTCTTGGTTTGTTGGTTTGTTGGTTTTTTGGTTTGTTGGCTGATTGGTTTGTTGGTTTGTTGGTTTGTTGGTTTGTAGGTTTGTTGGATTGTTGGTTTGTTGGTTTGTTAATTTGTTGGTTTGTTGGTTTTTTGGTTTGTTGGCTTATTGGTTTGTTGGTTTGTTGGTTTGTTGGTTTGTTGGTTTGTTGGTTTCTTCGTTTGTTGGTTTTTTGGTTTGTTGGTTTGTTGGTTTGTTGGTTTTTTGGTTTGTTTGCTTGTTGGTTTGTTGGTTTGTTGGTTTGTTGGTTTGTTGGTTTGTTGGTTTGTTGGTTTGTTGGTTTGTTGGTTTGTTGGTTTGTTGGTTTGCTGGTTTGTTCGTTTGTTGGTTTTTTGGTTTGTTTGTTTGCTGGTTTGTTGGATTTTTGGTTTGTTGGCTTGTTGGTTTGTTGGTTTTTTAATTTGTTGGCTTGTTGGTTTGGTGGCTTGTTGGTTTGTTGGTTTGTTGGTTTGTTGGTTTGTTGGTTTGTTGGTTTGTTGGTTTGTTGGTTTGTTGGTTTGTTGGTTTGTTGGTTTGTTGGTTTGTTGGTTTGTTGATTTGTTGGTTTGTTGGTTTGTTGGTTTATTTGTTTGTTCATTTGTTAATTTGTTAGTTTGTTGGTTTGTTGGTTTGTTGGTTTGTTGGTTTGTTGGCTTGTTGGTTTGTTCGTTTGTTGGCTTGTTGGTTTGTCGGCTTGTTGGCTTGTTGGCATGTTGGTTTGTTGGTTTGTTGGTTTGTGGGTTTGTTGGTTTGTTGGTTTGTTGGTTTGTTGGTTTGTTGGTTTGTTGATTTGTTGGTTTGTTGGTTTGTTGGTTTGTTGGTTTGTTGGTTTGTTGGTTTGTTGGTTTGTTGGTTTGTTGGTTTGTTGGTTTGTTGGTTTGTTGGTTTATTTGTTTGTTGGTTTGTTAGTTTGTTGATTTGTTGGTTTGTTGGTTTGTTGGTTTGTTTGTTTGTTGGTTTGCTGGTTTGTTGGTTTGTTGGTTTGTTGGTTTGTTTGTTTGTTGGTTTGTTATTTTGTTGGCTTGTTGGTTTGTTGGCTTGTTGCCTTTTTGGCTTTTTGGTTTGTTGGTTTGTTGGTTTGTTGGTTTGTTGGTTTGTTGGCTTGTTGGCTTGTTGGTTTGTTGGTTTGTTGGTTTGTTGGTTTGTTGGTTTATTTGTTTGTTGGTTTGTTGGCTTGTTGGTTTGTTGGCTTGTTGCCTTGTTGGTTTGTTGGTTTCTTTGTTTGTTGGTTTGTTCGTTTGTTGGCTTGTTGATTTGTTGGTTTGTTGGCTTGTTGGTTTGTTGGTTTGTTGGTTTCTTCGTTTGTTGGTTTTTTGGTTTGTTGGTTTGTTGGTTTTTTGGTTTGTTTGCTTGTTGGTTTGTTGGTTTGTTGGTTTATTGGTTTGTTGGTTTGTTGGTTTGTTGGTTTGTTGGTTTGTTGGTTTGTTGGTTTGTTGGTTTGTTGGTTTGCTGGTTTGTTCGTTTGTTGGTTTTTTGGTTTGTTTGTTTGCTGGTTTGTTGGATTTTTGGTTTGTTGGCTTGTTGGTTTGTTGGTTTTTTAGTTTGTTGGCTTGTTGGTTTGGTGGCTTGTTGGTTTGTTGGTTTGTTGGTTTGTTGGTTTGTTGGTTTGTTGGTTTGTTGGTTTGTTGGTTTGTTGGTTTGTTGGTTTGTTGGTTTGTTGGTTTGTTGATTTGTTGGTTTGTTGGTTTGTTGGTTTATTTGTTTGTTCATTTGTTAATTTGTTAGTTTGTTGGTTTGTTGGTTTGTTGGTTTGTTGGTTTGTTGGCTTGTTGGTTTGTTGGCTTGTTGGTTTGTTGGTTTGTTGGCTTGTTGGTTTGTTGGTTTGTTGGCTTGTTGGTTTGTTGGCTTGTTGGCATGTCGGTTTGTTGGTTTGTTGGTTTGTTGGTTTGTTGGTTTGTTGGTTTGTTGGTTTGTTGGTTTGTTGGTTTGTTGGTTTGTTGGTTTGTTGTTTTCTTATTTTTTTGGTTTGTTTGATTGTTGGTTTGTTGGTTTGTTCGTTTGTTTGTTGGTTCGTTTGTTTGTTGGTTTGTTGGTATGTTCGTTTTTTGGCTTGTTGGTTTGTTGGCTTGTTGGCTTATTGGTCTGTTGGTTTGTTGGTTTTTGTTGGTTTGTTGGTTTGTTTGTTTGTTGGTTTGTTGGTTTGTTAGTTTATTGGTTTGTTGGTTTGTTTGTTTGTTGGTTTGTTCGTTTGTTGGCTTGTTGGTTTGTCGGCTTGTTGGCTTGTTGGCATGTTGGTTTGTTGGTTTGTTGGTTTGTGGGTTTGTTGGTTTGTTGGTTTGTTGGTTTGTTGGTTTGTTGGTTTGTTGATTTGTTGGTTTGTTGGTTTGTTGGTTTGTTGGTTTGTTGGTTTGTTGGTTTGTTGGTTTGTTGGTTTGTTGGTTTGTTGGTTTGTTGGTTTGTTGGTGTGTTGGTTTATTGGTTTGTTGGTTTTTGGTTTGTTGGCTTGTTTGTTTGTTGGTTTGTTGGTATATTCGTTTTTTGGCTTGTTGGTTTGTTGGCTTGTTGGCTTATTGGTCTGTTGGTTTGTTGGTTTTTGTTGGTTTGTTGGTTTGTTTGTTTGTTGGTTTGTTGGTTTGTTAGTTTGTTGGTTTGTTGGTTTGTTTGTTTGTTGGTTTGTTCGTTTATTGGCTTGTTGGTTTGTCGGCTTGTTGGCTTGTTGGCATGTTGGTTTGTTGGTTTGTTTGTTTGTGGGTTTGTTGGTTTGTTGGTTTGTTGGTTTGTTGGTTTGTTGGTTTGTTGATTTGTTGGTTTGTTGGTTTGTTGGTTTGTTGGTTTGTTGGTTTGTTGGTTTGTTGGTTTGTTGGTTTGTTGGTTTGTTGGTTTATTTGTTTGTTGGTTTGTTAGTTTGTTGATTTGTTGGTTTGTTGGTTTGTTTGTTTGTTGGTTTGTTGGTTTGTTGGTTTGTTGGTTTGTTGGTTTGTTTGTTTGTTGATTTGTTCGTTTGTTGGCTTGTTGGTTTGTTGGCTTGTTGCCTTTTTGGCTTTTTGGTTTGTTGGTTTGTTGGTTTGTTGGTTTGTTGGTTTGTTGGCTTGTTGGCTTGTTGGTTTGTTGGTTTGTTGGTTTGTTGGTTTGTTGGTTTATTTGTTTGTTGGTTTGTTGGCTTGTTGGTTTGTTGGCTTGTTGGCTTGTTGGTTTGTTGGTTTCTTTGTTTGTTGGTTTGTTCGTTTGTTGGCTTGTTGATTTGTTGGTTTGTTGGCTTGTTGGTTTGTTGGTTTGTTGGTTTGTTAATTTGTTGGCTTGTTGGTTTGTTGGTTTGTTGGTTTGTTGGTTTGTTGGTTTGTTGGTTTGTTGGTTTTTTGGTTTGTTGGCTTATTGGTTTGTTGGTTTGTTGGCTTGTTGGCTTGTTGGTTTGTTGATTTGTTGGTTTGTTGGTTTATTTGTTTGTTCGTTTGTTGGCTTGTTGGTTTGTTGGTTTTTCGGTTTGTTGGCTTGTTGGCTTGTTGGTTTGTTGGTTTGTTGGTTTGTTGGTTTGTTGGTTTGTTGGTTTGTTGGTTTGTTGGTTTGTTGGTTTGTTGGTTTGTTGGTTTGTTGGTTTGTTGGTTCGTTGGTTTGTTGGTGTGTTGGTTTGTTCGTTTGTTCGTTTGTTTGTTTTTTGGTTTGTTGGTTTGTTGGTTTGTTGGGTTTTTGGTTTGTTGGCTTGTTGGTTTGTTGTTTTTTTAGTTTGTTGGCTTGTTGGTTTGTTGGTTTGTTGGTTTGTTGGTTTGTTGGTTTGTTGGTTTGTTAATTTGTTGGTTTGTTGGTTTGTTGGCTTGTTGGTTTGTTGATTTGTTGGTTTGTTGGTTTATTTGTTTGTTCATTTGTTGGTTTGTTGGTTTGTTGGTTTGTTCGTTTGTTTGTTTGTTGGTTTGTTCGTTTGTTGGCTTGTTGGTTTGTCGGCTTGTTGGCTTGTTGGCATGTTGGTTTGTTGGTTTGTTGGTTTGTGGGTTTGTTGGTTTGTTGGTTTGTTGGTTTGTTGGTTTGTTGGTTTGTTGGTTTGTTAGTTTGTTGGTTTGTTGGTTTGTTTGTTTGTTGGTTTGTTCGTTTGTTGGCTTGTTGGTTTGTCGGCTTGTTGGCTTGTTGGCATGTTGGTTTGTTGGTTTGTTGGTTTGTGGGTTTGTTGGTTTGTTGGTTTGTTGGTTTGTTGGTTTGTTGTTTTGTTGATTTGTTGGTTTGTTGGTTTGTTGGTTTGTTGGTTTGTTGGTTTGTTGGTTTGTTGGTTTGTTGGTTTGTTGGTTTGTTGGTTTGTTGGTTTATTTGTTTGTTGGTTTGTTAGTTTGTTGATTTGTTGGTTTGTTGGTTTGTTTGTTTGTTGGTTTGTTGGGTTGTTGGTTTGTTGGTTTGTTGGTTTGTTTGTTTGTTGGTTTGTTCGTTTGTTGGCTTGTTGGTTTGTTGGCTTGTTGCCTTTTTGGCTTTTTGGTTTGTTGGTTTGTTGGTTTGTTGGTTTGTTGGTTTGTTGGCTTGTTGGCTTGTTGGTTTGTTGGTTTGTTGGTTTGTTGGTTTGTTGGTTTATTTGTTTGTTGGTTTGTTGGCTTGTTGGTTTGTTGGCTTGTTGGTTTGTTGGTTTCTTTGTTTGTTGGTTTGTTCGTTTGTTGGCTTGTTGATTTGTTGGTTTGTTGGCTTGTTGGTCTGTTGGTTTGTTGGTTTGTTAATTTGTTGGCTTGTTGGTTTGTTGGTTTGTTGGTTTGTTGGTTTGTTGGTTTGTTGGTTTGTTGGTTTGTTGGTTTTTTGGTTTGTTGGCTTATTGGTTTGTTGGTTTGTTGGCTTGTTGGCTTGTTGGTTTGTTGATTTGTTGGTTTGTTGGTTTATTTGTTTGTTCGTTTGTTGGCTTGTTGGTTTGTTCGTTTTTTGGTTTGTTGGCTTGTTGGCTTGTTGGTTTGTTGGTTTGTTGGTTTGTTGGTTTGTTGGTTTGTTGGTTTGTTGGTTTGTTGGTTTGTTGGTTTGTTGGTTTGTTGGTTTGTTGGTTTGTTGGTTTGTTGGTTTGTTGGGTTTTTGGTTTGTTGGCTTGTTGGTTTGTTGTTTTTTTAGTTTGTTGGCTTGTTGGTTTGTTGGTTTGTTGGTTTGTTGGTTTGTTGGTTTGTTGGTTTGTTGGTTTGTTGGTTTGTTAATTTGTTGGTTTGTTGGTTTGTTGGCTTGTTGGTTTGTTGGTTTGTTGGTTTGTTGGTTTGTTGGTTTGTTGGTTTGTTGGTTTGTTGGTTTGTTGGCTTGTTGGTTTATTTGTTTGTTCGTTTGTTGGTTTGTTGGTTTGTTGGTTTGTTGGTTTATTAGTTTGTTCGTTTGTTGGCTTGTTGGTTTGTTGGCTCCTTGGTTTGTTGGTTTGTTGGTTTGTTGGTTTGTTGGTTTGTTGGTTTGTTCGTTTGTTGGTTTGTTCGTTTGTTGGCTTGTTGGTTTGTTGGCTTGTACGTTTGTTGGTTTGTTGGTTTGTTAGTTTGTTTATTTGTTGGTTTGTTCGTTTGTTGGTTTTTTGGTTTGTTGGCTTGTTGGCTTGTTGGTTTGTTGGTTTGTTGGCTTGTTGGTTTGTTGGTTTGTTGGCTTGTTGGTTTGTTGGCTTGGTGGCTTGTCGGTTTGTTGGTTTGTTGGTTTGTTGGTTTGTTGGTTTGTTGGTTTGTTGGTTTGTTGTTTTGTTGTTTTTTTGGTTTGTTTGTTTGTTGGTTTGTTGGTTTGTTCGTTTGTTTGTTCGTTTGTAAGTTTGTTGGCTTGTTCGTTTGTTGGTTTGTTGGTTTGTTTGTTTGTTGTTTTGTTGGTTCGTTTGTTTGTTGGTTTGTTGGTTTGTTCGTTTTTTGGCTTGTTGGTTTGTTGGCTTGTTGGCTTGTTGGTCTGTGAGTTTGTTTGTTTGTTGGTTTGTTGGTTTGTTAGTTTGTTGGTTTGTTGGTTTGTTTGTTTGTTGGTTTGTTCGTTTTTTTGCTTGTTGGTTTGTTGACTTGTTGGCTTGTTGGCATGTTGGTTTGTTGGTTTGTTGGTTTGTTGGTTTGTTGGTTTGTTGGTTTGTTGGTTTATTGGTTTGTTGGTTTGTTGATTTGTTGGTTTGTTGGTTTGTTGGTTTGTTGGTTTGTTGGTTTGTTGGTTTGTTGGTTTGCTGGTTTGTTGGTTTGTTGGTTTATTGGTTTGTTGGTTTTTGGTTCGTTGGCTAGTTTGTTTGTTGGTTTGTTAGTTTGTTCGTTTGTTGGCTTGTTGGTTTGTTGGTTTGTTGGTTTGTTAGTTTGTTGGTTTGTTGGTTTGTTTGTTTGTTGGTTTGTTCGTTTTTTTGCTTGTTGGTTTGTTGACTTGTTGGCTTGTTGGCATGTTGGTTTGTTGGTTTGTTGGTTTGTTGGTTTGTTGGTTTGTTGGTTTGTTGGTTTATTGGTTTGTTGGTTTGTTGATTTGTTGGTTTGTTGGTTTGTTGGTTTGTTGGTTTGTTGGTTTGTTGGTTTGTTGGTTTGCTGGTTTGTTGGTTTGTTGGTTTATTGGTTTGTTGGTTTTTGGTTCGTTGGCTAGTTTGTTTGTTGGTTTGTTAGTTTGTTCGTTTGTTGGCTTGTTGGTTTGTTGGTTTGTTGGTTTGTTGGTTTGTTGGTTTGTTGGTTTGTTGGTTTGTTGGTTTGTTGGTTTGTTGGTTTGTTGGTTTGTTGGTTTATTTGTTTGTTGGTTTGTTAGTTTGTTGATTTGTTGGTTTGTTGGTTTGTTTGTTTGTTGGGTTGTTGGTTTGTTGGTTTGTTGTTTTGTTGGTTTGTTGGTTTGTTGATTTGTTTGTATGTTGGTTTGTTCGTTTGTTGGCTTGTTGGTTCGTTGGCTTGTTGCCTTGTTGGCTTTTTGGCTTCTTGGTTTGTTGGTTTGTTGGTGTGTTGGTTTGTTGGTTTGTTGGCTTGTTGGCTTGTTGGTTTGATGGTTGTTGTTTTTTTGGTTTGTTTGTTTGTTGGTTTGTTGGTTTGTTCGTTTGTTTGTTGGTTTGTTAGTTTGTTGGCTTGTTTGTTTGTTGGTTTGTTGGTTTGTTAGTTTGTTGGTTTGTTGTTTTGTTGGTTCGTTTGTTTGTTGGTTTGTTGGTTTGTTCGTTTTTCGGCTTGTTGGTTTGTTGGCTTGTTGGCTTGTTGGTCTGTGGGTTTGTTTGTTTGTTGGTTTGTTGGGTTGTTGGTTTATTTGTTTGTTGGTTTGTTGGTTTTTGTTGGTTTGTTGGTTTGTTGGTTTGTTGGTTTGTTAGTTTGTTGGTTTGTTGGTTTGTTTGTTTGTTGGTTTGTTCGTTTGTTTGCTTGTTGGTTTGTTTACCTTTTTGGCTTGTTGGTTTGTTGGTTTGTTGGTTTGTTGGTTTGTTGGTTTGTTGGTTTGTTGGTTTATTGGTTTGTTGGTTTGTTGATTTGTTGGTTTGTTAGTTTGTTGGTTTGTTGGTTTGTTGGTTTGTTGCTTTGTTGGTTTGCTGGTTTGTTGGTTTGTTGGTTTATTGGTTTGTTGGTTTTTGGTTCGTTGGCTAGTTTGTTTGTTGGTTTGTTAGTTTGTTCGTTTGTTGGCTTGTTGGTTTGTTGGTTTGTTGGTTTGTTGGTATGTTGGTTTGTTGGTTTGTTGGTTTGTTGGTTTGTTGGTTTGTTGGTTTATTTGTTTGTTGGTTTGTTAGTTTGTTGATTTGTTGGGTTGTTGGTTTGTTGGTTTGTTGTTTTGTTGGTTTGTTGGTTTGTTGGTTTGTTTGTATGTTGGTTTGTTCGTTTGTTGGCTTGTTGGTTTGTTGGCTTGTTGCCTTGTTGGCTTTTTGGCTTCTTGGTTTGTTGGTTTGTTGGTTTGTTGGTTTGTTGGTTTGTTGGCTTGTTGGCTTGTTGGTTTGTTGGTTTGTTGGTTTGTTGGTTTGTTGGTTTGTTGGTTTATTTGCTTGTTGGTTTGTTGGCTTCTTGGTTAGTTGGCTTGTTGGCTTGTTGGTTTGTTGGGTTCTTTGTTTGTTGGTTTGTTCGTTTGTTGGCTTGTTGGTTTGTTGGTTTGTTGGCTTGTTGGTTTTTTGGTTTGTTGGTTTGTTGGTTTGTTGCTTGTTGGTTTATTGGTTTGTTGGTTTGTTGGTTTGTTGGTTTCTGGTTTGTTGGCTTATTGGTTTGTTGGTTTATTGGTTTGTTGGTTAGTTGGTTTCTTCGTTTGTTGGTTTTTTCGTTTGTTGATTTGTTGGTTTGTTTGTTTGTTGGTTGTTTGGTTTGTTGGCTTGTTGGTTTGTTGGTTTGTTGGTTTGTTGGTTTGTTGGTTTGTTGGTTTGTTGGTTTGTTGGTTTGTGCGTTTGTTGGTTTTTTGGTTTGTTGTTTTGTTGGTTTTTTCGTTTGTTTGCTTGTTGGTTTGTTGGTTATTTAGTTTGTTAGCTTGTTGGTTTGTTGGCTTGTTGGCTTGTTGGTTTGTTGGTTTGTTGGTTTGTTGGTTTGTTGGTTTGTTGGTTTTTTGGTTTGTTGGTTTGTTGGTTTGTTGGTTTGTTGGTTTGTTGGTTTGTTGGCTTGTTGGTTTGTTGGCTTGTTGGCTTGTTGGTTTGTTGGTTTGTTGGTTTGTTGGTTTATTTGTTTGTTCATTTGTTGGTTTGTTGGTTGGTTGGTTTGTTGGTTTGTTGGTTTATTTGTTTGTTTGTTTGTTGGTTTGTTGGTTTGTTCGTTTGTTTGTTTGTTGGTTTGTTCGTTTGTTGGCTTGTTTGTTTGTTGGTTTGTTGGTTTGTTGGTTTGTCGGTTTGTTGGTTTGTTGGTTTGTTGGTTTGTTGGTTTGTTGGTTTGTTGGTTTGTTGGTTTGTTGGTTTGTTTGTTTGTTCGTTTCTTGGTTTGTTGGTTTATTGGTTTTTTGGTTTGTTGGTTTGTTGGTTTGTTGGTTTATTTGTTTGTTCGTTTGTTGGCTTGTTGGTTTGTTGGCTTCTTGGTTTGTTCGTTTGTTCTTTTGTTGGTTTGTGGGCTTGTTCGTTTGTTGGCTAGTTGGTTTGTTGGCTTGTTGGTTTGTTGGTTTGTTGGTTTGTTGGTTTGTTTGTTTGTTAGTTTGTTCGTTTGTTGGTTTTTTGGTTTGTTGGCTTGTTGGTTTGTTGGTTTGTTGGTTTGTTGGCTTGTTGGTTTGTTGGTTTGTTGGCTTGTTGGTTTGTTGGCTTGTTGGCTTGTCGGTTTGTTGGTTTGTTGGTTTGTTGGTTTGTTGGTTTGTTGGTTTGTTGGTTTGTTGTTTTGTTGTTTTTTTGGTTTGTTTGTTTGTTGGTTTGTTGGGTTGTTCGTTTTTTTGTTGGTTTGTTCGTTTGTTGGCTTGTTGGTTTGTTGGTTTGTTGGTTTGTTGGTTTGTTGGTTTGTTGGTTTGTTGGTTTGTTGGTTTATTTGTTTGTTCGTTTGTTGGTTTGTTGGTTTGTTGGTTTGTTGGTTTGTTGGTTTATTTGTTTGTTCGTTTGTTGGCTTGTTGGTTTGTTGGCTTCTTGGTTTGTTCGTTTAATGGTTTGTTGGTTTGTTGGTTTGTTCGTTTGTTGGCTAGTTGGTTTGTTGGCTTGTTGGTTTGTTGGTTTGTTGGTTTGTTGGTTTGTTTGTTTGTTAATTTGTTCGTTTGTTGGTTTTTTGGTTTGTTGGCTTGTTGGCTTGTTGGCTTGTTGGTTTGTTGGCTTCTTTGTTTGTTCGTTTGTTGGCTTGTTGGTTTGTTGGTTTGTTGGTTTGTTGGCTTGTTGGTTTGTTGGTTTGTTGGGTTGTTGGTTTGTTGGCTTGTTGGCTTGTCGGTTTGTTTGTTTGTTGGTTTGTTGGTTTGTTGGTTTGTTGGTTTGTTGGTTTGTTCGTTTGTTTGTTTGTTTGTTTGTTGGTTTGTTCGTTTGTTGGCTTGTTGGTTTGTTGGTTTGTTGGTTTGTTGGTTTGTTGGTTTGTTGGTTTGTTGGTTTGTTGGTTTGTTGGTTTGTTGGTTTGTTGGTTTATTTGTTTGTTCATTTGTTGGTTTGTTGGTTTGTTGGTTTGTTGGTTTGTTGGTTTGTTGGTTTGTTGGTTTGTTCGTTTGTTGGCTAGTTGGTTTGTTGGCTTGTTGGTTTGTTGGTTTGTTGGTTTGTTGGTTTGTTTGTTTGTTAGTTTGTTCGTTTGTTGGTTTTTTGGTTTGTTGGCTTGTTGGCTTGTTGGCTTGTTGGTTTTTTGGCTTCTTTGTTTGTTCGTTTGTTGGCTTGTTGGTTTGTTGGTTTGTTGGCTTGTTGGTTTGTTGGTTTGTTCGTTTTTTGGCTTGTTGGTTTGTTGGTTTGTTGGTTTGTCGGTTTGTTGGTTTGTTGGTTTGTTGGTTTCGGGTTTGTTGGCTTATTGGTTTGTTGGTTTGTTGGTTTGTTGGTTAGTTGGTTTCTTCGTTTGTTGGTTTTTTGGTTTGTTGGTTTGTTTGTTTGTTGGTTTGTTGGTTTGTTTGTTTGTTAATTTGTTCGTTTGTTGATTTTTTGGTTTGTTGGCTTGTTGGCTTGTTGGCTTGTTGGTTTGTTGGCTTGTTGGTTTGTTGGTTTGTTGGTTTGTTGGTTTGTTTGTTTGTTAATTTGTTCGTTTGTTGGTTTTTTGGTTTGTTGGCTTGTTGGCTTGTTGGCTTGTTGGTTTGTTGGCTTCTTTGTTTGTTCGTTTGTTGGCTTGTTGGTTTGTTGGCTTGTTGGTTTGTTGGTTTGTTGGCTTGTCGGTTTGTTTGTTTGTTGGTTTGTTGGTTTGTTGGTTTGTTCGTTTGTTTGTTTGTTGGTTTGTTCGTTTGTTGGCTTGTTGGTTTGTTGGTTTGTTGGTTTGTTGGTTTGTTGGTTTGTTGGTTTGTTGGTTTGTTGGTTTGTTGGTTTGTTGGTTTATTTGTTTGTTCGTTTGTTGGTTTGTTGGTTTGTTGGTTTGTTGGTTTGTTGGTTTGTTGGTTTGTTGGTTTGTTGGTTTATTTGTTTGTTCGTTTGTTGGTTTGTTGGTTTGTTGGTTTGTTGGTTTGTTGGTTTGTTCGTTTGTTGGCTAGTTGGTTTGTTGGCTTGTTGGCTTGTTGGCTTGTTGGTTTGTTGGCTTCTTTGTTTGTTCGTTTGTTGGCTTGTTGGTTTGTTGGTTTGTTGGCTTGTTGGTTTGTTGGTTTGTTGGTTTTTTGGCTTGTTGGTTTGTTGGTTCGTTGGTTTGTCGGTTTGTTGGTTTGTTGGTTTGTTGGTTTCTGGTTTGTTGGCTTATTGGTTTGTTGGTTTGTTGGTTTGTTGGTTAGTTGGTTTCTTCGTTTGTTGGTTTTTTGGTTTGTTGGTTTGTTGGCTTATTGGTTTGTTGGTTTGTTGGTTTGTTGGTTAGTTGGTTTCTTCGTTTGTTGGTTTTTTGGTTTGTTGGTTTGTTTGTTTGTTGGTTTTTTGGTTTGTTGGCTTGTTGGTTTGTTGGTTTGTTGGTTTGTTGGTTTGTTGGTTTGTTGGTTTGTTGGTTTGTTGGTTTGTTGGTTTGTTCGTTTGTTGGTTTTTTGGTTTGTTGGTTTGTTGGTTTGTTGGTTTGTTGGTTTGTTGGTTTGTTGGTTTGTTGGTTTGTTGGTTTATTTGTTTGTTGGTTTGTTAGTTTGTTGGTTTGTTTGTTTGTTGGTTTGTTCGTTTGTTGGCTTGTTGGTTCGATGGCTTGTTGCCTTGTTGGCTTTTTGGCTTCTTGGTTTGTTGGTTTGTTGGTTTGTTGGCTTGTTGGCTTGTTGGTTTGTTGGTTTGTTGGTTTGTTGGTTTGTTGGTTTGTTGGTTTATTTGTTTGTTGGCTTGTTGGTTTGTTGGTTTGTTGGCTTGTTGGTTTGTTGGTTTGTTGGTTTTTTGGCTTGTTGGTTTGTTGGTTTGTTGGTTTGTCGGTTTGTTGGTTTGTTGGTTTGTTGGTTTCTGGTTTGTTGGCTTATTGGTTTGTTGGTTTGTTGGTTTGTTGGTTAGTTGGTTTCTTCGTTTGTTGGTTTTTTGGTTTGTTGGTTTGTTTGTTTGTTGGTTTTTTGGTTTGTTGGCTTGTTGGTTTGTTGGTTTGTTGGTTTGTTGGTTTGTGCGTTTGTTGGTTTTTTGGTTTGTTGTTTTGTTGGTTTTTTCGTTTGTTTGCTTGTTGGTTTGTTGGTTATTTAGTTTGTTGGCTTGTTGGTTTGTTGGCTTGTTGGCTTGTTGGTTTGTTGGTTTGTTGGTTTGTTGGTTTGTTGGTTTTTTGGTTTGTTGGTTTGTTGGTTTGTTGGTTTGTTGGTTTGTTGGTTTGTTGGCTTGTTGGTTTGTTGGCTTGTTGGCTTGTTGGTTTGTTGGTTTGTTGGTTTGTTGGTTTATTTGTTTGTTCATTTGTTGGTTTGTTGGTTGGTTGGTTTGTTGGTTTGTTGGTTTATTTGTTTGTTTGTTTGTTGGTTTGTTGGTTTGTTCGTTTGTTTGTTTGTTGGTTTGTTCGTTTGTTGGCTTGTTTGTTTGTTGGTTTGTTGGTTTGTCGGTTTGTTGGTTTGTTGGTTTGTTGGTTTGTTGGTTTGTTGGTTTGTTGGTTTGTTGGTTTGTTGGTTTGTTTGTTTGTTCGTTTCTTGGTTTGTTGGTTTATTGGTTTGTTGGTTTGTTGGTTTGTTGGTTTGTTGGTTTATTTGTTTGTTCGTTTGTTGGCTTGTTGGTTTGTTGGCTTCTTGGTTTGTTCGTTTGTTCTTTTGTTGGTTTGTGGGTTTGTTCGTTTGTTGGCTAGTTGGTTTGTTGGCTTGTTGGTTTGTTGGTTTGTTGGTTTGTTGGTTTGTTTGTTTGTTAGTTTGTTCGTTTGTTGGTTTTTTGGTTTGTTGGCTTGTTGGTTTGTTGGTTTGTTGGTTTGTTGGCTTGTTGGTTTGTTGGTTTGTTGGCTTGTTGGTTTGTTGGCTTGTTGGCTTGTCGGTTTGTTGGTTTGTTGGTTTGTTGGTTTGTTGGTTTGTTGGTTTGTTGGTTTGTTGGTTTGTTGGTTTGTTGGTTTGTTGTTTTGTTGTTTTTTTGGTTTGTTTGTTTGTTGGTTTGTTGGGTTGTTCGTTTTTTTGTTGGTTTGTTCGTTTGTTGGCTTGTTGGTTTGTTGGTTTGTTGGTTTGTTGGTTTGTTGGTTTGTTGGTTTGTTGGTTTATTTGTTTGTTCGTTTGTTGGTTTGTTGGTTTGTTGGTTTGTTGGTTTGTTGGTTTATTTGTTTGTTCGTTTGTTGGCTTGTTGGTTTGTTGGCTTCTTGGTTTGTTCGTTTAATGGTTTGTTGGTTTGTTGGTTTGTTCGTTTGTTGGCTAGTTGGTTTGTTGGCTTGTTGGTTTGTTGGTTTGTTGGTTTGTTGGTTTGTTTGTTTGTTAATTTGTTCGTTTGTTGGTTTTTTGGTTTGTTGGCTTGTTGGCTTGTTGGCTTGTTGGTTTGTTGGCTTCTTTGTTTGTTCGTTTGTTGGCTTGTTGGTTTGTTGGTTTGTTGGTTTGTTGGCTTGTTGGTTTGTTGGTTTGTTGGCTTGTTGGTTTGTTGGCTTGTTGGCTTGTCGGTTTGTTTGTTTGTTTGTTTTTTGTTGGTTTGTTGGTTTGTTGGTTTGTTCGTTTGTTTGTTTGTTGGTTTGTTCGTTTGTTGGCTTGTTGGTTTGTTGGTTTGTTGGTTTGTTGGTTTGTTGGTTTGTTGGTCTGTTGGTTTGTTGGTTTGTTGGTTTGTTGGTTTGTTGGTTTGTTGGTTTATTTGTTTGTTCATTTGTTGGTTTGTTGGTTTGTTGGTTTGTTGGGTTGTTGGTTTGTTGGTTTGTTGGTTTGTTCGTTTGTTGGCTAGTTGGTTTGTTGGCTTGTTGGTTTGTTGGTTTGTTGGTTTGTTGGTTTGTTTGTTTGTTAGTTTGTTCGTTTGTTGGTTTTTTGGTTTGTTGGCTTGTTGGCTTGTTGGCTTGTTGATTTGTTGGCTTCTTTGTTTGTTCGTTTGTTGGCTTGTTGGTTTGTTGGTTTGTTGGCTTGTTGGTTTGTTGGTTTGTTCGTTTTTTGGCTTGTTGGTTTGTTGGTTTGTTGGTTTGTCGGCTTGTTGGTTTGTTGGTTTGTTGGTTTCGGGTTTGTTGGCTTATTGGTTTGTTGGTTTGTTGGTTTGTTGGTTAGTTGGTTTCTTCGTTTGTTGGTTTTTTGGTTTGTTGGTTTGTTTGTTGTTGGTTTGTTGGTTTGTTTGTTTGTTAATTTGTTCGTTTGTTGGTTTTTTGGTTTGTTGGCTTGTTGGCTTGTTGGCTTGTTGGTTTGTTGGCTTGTTGGTTTGTTGGTTTGTTGGTTTGTTGGTTTGTTTGTTTGTTAATTTGTTCGTTTGTTGGTTTTTTGGTTTGTTGGCTTGTTGGCTTGTTGGCTTGTTGGTTTGCTGGCTTCTTTGTTTGTTCGTTTGTTGGCTTGTTGGTTTGTTGGTTTGTTGGTTTGTTGGTTTGTTGGCTTGTTGGTTTGTTGGTTTGTTGGCTTGTTGGTTTGTTGGCTTGTTGGTTTGTTGGTTTGTTGGCTTGTCGGTTTGTTTGTTTGTTGGTTTGTTGGTTTGTTGGTTTGTTCGTTTGTTTGTTTGTTGGTTTGTTCGTTTGTTGGCTTGTTGGTTTGCTGGTTTGTTGGTTTGTTGGTTTGTTGGTTTGTTGGTTTGTTGGTTTGTTGGTTTGTTGGTTTGTTGGTTTATTTGTTTGTTCGTTTGTTGGTTTGTTGGTTTGTTGGTTTGTTGGTTTGTTGGTTTGTTGGTTTGTTGGTTTATTTGTTTGTTCGTTTGTTGGTTTGTTGGTTTGTTGGTTTGTTGGTTTGTTGGTTTGTTCGTTTGTTGGCTAGTTGGTTTGTTGGCTTGTTGGCTTGTTGGCTTGTTTGCTTGTTGGTTTGTTGGCTTCTTTGTTTGTTCGTTTGTTGGCTTGTTGGTTTGTTGGATTGTTGGCTTGTTGGTTTGTTGGTTTGTTGGTTTTTTGGCTTGTTGGTTTGTTGGTTTGTTGGTTTGTCGGTTTGTTGGTTTGTTGGTTTGTTGGTTTCTGGTTTGTTGGTTTGTTGGTTTGTTGGTTTGTTGGTTTGTTGGTTTGTTGGTTTGTTGGTTTATTTGTTTGTTGGTTTGTTAGTTTGTTGATTTGTTGGTTTGTTGGTTTGTTTGTTTGTTGGGTTGTTGGTTTGTTGGTTTGTTGTTTTGTTGGTTTGTTGGTTTGTTGGTTTGTTTGTTTGTTGGTTTGTTCGTTTGTTGGCTTGTTGGTTCGTTGGCTTGTTGCCTTGTTGGCTTTTTGGCTTCTTGGTTTGTTGGTTTGTTGGTTTGTTGGCTTGTTGGCTTGTTGGTTTGTTGGTTTGTTGGTTTGTTGGTTTGTTGGTTTGTTGGTTTATTTGTTTGTTGGTTTGTTGGCTTGTTGGTTAGTTGGCTTGTTGGTTTGTTGGGTTCTTTGTTTGTTGGTTTGTTCGTTTTTTGGCTTGTTGGTTTGTTGGTTTGTTGGCTTGTTGTTTTTTTGGTTTGTTGATTTGTTGGTTTGTTGGCTTGTTGGTTTGTTGGTTTGTTGGTTTGTTGGTTTGTTGGTTTGTTGGTTTCTGGTTTGTTGGCTAATTGGTTTGTTGGTTTATTGGTTTGTTGGTTAGTTGGTTTCTTCGTTTGTTGGTTTTGTGGTTTGTTGGTTTGTTGGTTTGTTTGTTTGTTGGTTTTTTGGTTTGTTGGCTTGTCGGTTTGTTGGTTTGTTGGTTTGTTGGTTTGTTGGTTTGTTGGTTTGTTGGTTTGTTGGTTTGTTGGTTTGTTGGTTTGTTGTTTTGTTGTTTTTTTGGTTTGTTTGTTTGTTGGTTTGTTGGGTTGTTCGTTTTTTTGTTGGTTTGTTCGTTTGTTGGCTTGTTGGTTTGTTGGTTTGTTGGTTTGTTGGTTTGTTGGTTTGTTGGTTTGTTGGTTTATTTGTTTGTTCGTTTGTTGGTTTGTTGGTTTGTTGGTTTGTTGGTTTGTTGGTTTATTTGTTTGTTCGTTTGTTGGCTTGTTGGTTTGTTGGCTTCTTGGTTTGTTCGTTTAATGGTTTGTTGGTTTGTTGGTTTGTTCGTTTGTTGGCTAGTTGGTTTGTTGGCTTGTTGGTTTGTTGGTTTGTTGGTTTGTTGGTTTGTTTGTTTGTTAATTTGTTCGTTTGTTGGTTTTTTGGTTTGTTGGCTTGTTGGCTTGTTGGCTTGTTGGTTTGTTGGCTTCTTTGTTTGTTCGTTTGTTGGCTTGTTGGTTTGTTGGTTTGTTGGTTTGTTGGCTTGTTGGTTTGTTGGTTTGTTGGCTTGTTGGTTTGTTGGCTTGTTGGCTTGTCGGTTTGTTTGTTTGTTTGTTTTTTGTTGGTTTGTTGGTTTGTTGGTTTGTTCGTTTGTTTGTTTGTTGGTTTGTTCGTTTGTTGGCTTGTTGGTTTGTTGGTTTGTTGGTTTGTTGGTTTGTTGGTTTGTTGGTCTGTTGGTTTGTTGGTTTGTTGGTTTGTTGGTTTGTTGGTTTGTTGGTTTATTTGTTTGTTCATTTGTTGGTTTGTTGGTTTGTTGGTTTGTTGGGTTGTTGGTTTGTTGGTTTGTTGGTTTGTTCGTTTGTTGGCTAGTTGGTTTGTTGGCTTGTTGGTTTGTTGGTTTGTTGGTTTGTTGGTTTGTTTGTTTGTTAGTTTGTTCGTTTGTTGGTTTTTTGGTTTGTTGGCTTGTTGGCTTGTTGGCTTGTTGATTTGTTGGCTTCTTTGTTTGTTCGTTTGTTGGCTTGTTGGTTTGTTGGTTTGTTGGCTTGTTGGTTTGTTGGTTTGTTCGTTTTTTGGCTTGTTGGTTTGTTGGTTTGTTGGTTTGTCGGCTTGTTGGTTTGTTGGTTTGTTGGTTTCGGGTTTGTTGGCTTATTGGTTTGTTGGTTTGTTGGTTTGTTGGTTAGTTGGTTTCTTCGTTTGTTGGTTTTTTGGTTTGTTGGTTTGTTTGTTGTTGGTTTGTTGGTTTGTTTGTTTGTTAATTTGTTCGTTTGTTGGTTTTTTGGTTTGTTGGCTTGTTGGCTTGTTGGCTTGTTGGTTTGTTGGCTTGTTGGTTTGTTGGTTTGTTGGTTTGTTGGTTTGTTTGTTTGTTAATTTGTTCGTTTGTTGGTTTTTTGGTTTGTTGGCTTGTTGGCTTGTTGGCTTGTTGGTTTGCTGGCTTCTTTGTTTGTTCGTTTGTTGGCTTGTTGGTTTGTTGGTTTGTTGGTTTGTTGGTTTGTTGGCTTGTTGGTTTGTTGGTTTGTTGGCTTGTTGGTTTGTTGGCTTGTTGGTTTGTTGGTTTGTTGGCTTGTCGGTTTGTTTGTTTGTTGGTTTGTTGGTTTGTTGGTTTGTTCGTTTGTTTGTTTGTTGGTTTGTTCGTTTGTTGGCTTGTTGGTTTGCTGGTTTGTTGGTTTGTTGGTTTGTTGGTTTGTTGGTTTGTTGGTTTGTTGGTTTGTTGGTTTGTTGGTTTATTTGTTTGTTCGTTTGTTGGTTTGTTGGTTTGTTGGTTTGTTGGTTTGTTGGTTTGTTGGTTTGTTGGTTTATTTGTTTGTTCGTTTGTTGGTTTGTTGGTTTGTTGGTTTGTTGGTTTGTTGGTTTGTTCGTTTGTTGGCTAGTTGGTTTGTTGGCTTGTTGGCTTGTTGGCTTGTTTGCTTGTTGGTTTGTTGGCTTCTTTGTTTGTTCGTTTGTTGGCTTGTTGGTTTGTTGGATTGTTGGCTTGTTGGTTTGTTGGTTTGTTGGTTTTTTGGCTTGTTGGTTTGTTGGTTTGTTGGTTTGTCGGTTTGTTGGTTTGTTGGTTTGTTGGTTTCTGGTTTGTTGGTTTGTTGGTTTGTTGGTTTGTTGGTTTGTTGGTTTGTTGGTTTGTTGGTTTATTTGTTTGTTGGTTTGTTAGTTTGTTGATTTGTTGGTTTGTTGGTTTGTTTGTTTGTTGGGTTGTTGGTTTGTTGGTTTGTTGTTTTGTTGGTTTGTTGGTTTGTTGGTTTGTTTGTTTGTTGGTTTGTTCGTTTGTTGGCTTGTTGGTTCGTTGGCTTGTTGCCTTGTTGGCTTTTTGGCTTCTTGGTTTGTTGGTTTGTTGGTTTGTTGGCTTGTTGGCTTGTTGGTTTGTTGGTTTGTTGGTTTGTTGGTTTGTTGGTTTGTTGGTTTATTTGTTTGTTGGTTTGTTGGCTTGTTGGTTAGTTGGCTTGTTGGTTTGTTGGGTTCTTTGTTTGTTGGTTTGTTCGTTTTTTGGCTTGTTGGTTTGTTGGTTTGTTGGCTTGTTGTTTTTTTGGTTTGTTGATTTGTTGGTTTGTTGGCTTGTTGGTTTGTTGGTTTGTTGGTTTGTTGGTTTGTTGGTTTGTTGGTTTCTGGTTTGTTGGCTAATTGGTTTGTTGGTTTATTGGTTTGTTGGTTAGTTGGTTTCTTCGTTTGTTGGTTTTGTGGTTTGTTGGTTTGTTGGTTTGTTTGTTTGTTGGTTTTTTGGTTTGTTGGCTTGTTGGTTTGTTGGTTTGTTGGTTTGTTGGCTTGTTGGTTTTTTGGTTTGTTGGTTTGTTGGTTTGTTGGTTTGTTGGTTTGTTCGTTTGTTGGTTTTTTGGTTTGTTGGTTTGTTGGTTTTTTCGTTTGTTGGCTTGTTGGTTTGTTGGTTATGTCGTTTTTTGGCTTGTTGGTTTGTTGGCTTGTTGGCTTGTTGGTTTGTTGGTTTGTTGGTTTGTTGGTTTTTTGGTTTGTTGGTTTGTTGGTTTGTTGGTTTGTTGGCTTGTTGGCTTGTTGGTTTGTTGGTTTGTTGATTTGTTGGTTTATTTGTTTGTTCATTTGTTGGTTTGTAGGTTTGTTGGTTTGTTGGTTTGTTGGTTTATTTGTTTGTTTGTTTGTTGGTTTGTTGGTTTGTTCGTTTGTTTGTTTGTTGGTTTGTTCGTTTGTTGGCTTGTTTTTTTGTTGGTTTGTTGGTTTGTTGGTTTGTTGGTTTGTTGGTTTGTTGGTTTGTTGGTTTGTTGGTTTGTTGGTTTGTTGGTTTGTTGGTTTGTTGGTTTGTTGATTTGTTGGTTTGTTGGTTTGTTTGTTTGTTCGTTTCTTGGTTTGTTGGTTTGTGGGTTTGTTGGTTTGTTGGTTTGTTGGTTTATTTGTTTGTTCGTTTGTTGGTTTGTTCGTTTGTTGGTTTGTTCGTTTGTTGGCTTGTTGGCTTGTTGGTTTGTTGGTTTGTTGGTTTGTTGGTTTATTTGTTTGTTCATTTGTTGTTTTGTTGGTTTGTTGGTTTGTTGGTTTGTTGGTTTATTTGTTTGTTTTTTTGTTGGTTTGTTGATTTGTTCGTTTGTTTGTTTGTTGGTTTGTTCGTTTGTTGGCTTGTTGGTTTGTTGGTTCGTTGGTTTGTTGGTTTGTTGGTTTGTTGGTTTGTTGGTTTGTTGGTTTGTTGGTTTGTTGGTTTGTTGGTTTATTTGTTTGTTCGTTTGTTGGTTTGTTGGTTTTTTGGTTTGTTGGTTTGTTGGTTTGTTGTTTTATTTGTTTGTTCGTTTGTTGGCTTGTTGGTTTGTTGGCTTCTTGGTTTGTTCGTTTAATGGTTTGTTAGTTTGTTGGTTTGTTCGTTTGTTGGCTAGTTGGTTTGTTGGCTTGTTGGTTTGTTGGCTTGTTGGTTTGTTGGTTTGTTTGTTTGTTAGATCGTTCGTTTGTTGGTTTTTTGGTTTGTTGGCTTGTTGGCTTGTTGGCTTGTTGGTTTGTTGGCTTCTTTGTTTGTTCGTTTGTTGGCTTGTTGGTTTGTTGGTTTGTTGGCTTGTTGGTTTTTTGGTTTGTTGGTTTGTTGGCTTGTTGGTTTGTTGGTTTGTTGGTTTGTTGGTTTGTTGGTTTGTTGGTTTGTTGGTTTCTGGTTTGTTGGCTTATTGGTTTGTTGGTTTGTTGGTTTGTTGGTTAGTTGGTTTCTTCGTTTGTTGGTTTTTTGGTTTGTTGGTTTGTTGGTTTGTTTGTTTGTTGGTTTTTTGGTTTGTTGGCTTGTTGGTTTGTTGGTTTGTTGGTTTGTTGGTTTGTTGGTTTGTTGGTTTGTTGGTTTGTTCGTTTGTTGGTTTTTTGGTTTGTTGGTTTGTTGGTTTTTTGGTTTGTTGGCTTATTGGTTTGTTGGTTTTTTAGTTTGTTGGCTTGTTGGTTTGTTGGCTTGTTGGCTTGTTGGTTTGTTGGTTTGTTGGTTTGTTGGTTTGTTGGTTTGTTAGTTTGTTGGTTTGTTGGTTAGTTGGTTTGTTGGTTTGTTGGTTTGTTGGTCTGTTGGCTTGTTGGTTTGTTGGCTTGTTGGTTTGTTGGTTTGTTGGTTTGTTGGTTTGTTAGTTTATTTGTTTGTTCATTTGTTGGTTTGTTGGTTTGTTGGTTTGTTGGTTTATTTGTTTGTTTGTTTGTTGGTTTGTTGGTTTGTTCGTTTGTTTGTTTGTTGATTTGTTCGTTTGTTGGCTTGTTGGTTTGTTGGTTTGTTGGTTTGTTGGTTTGTTGGTTTGTTGGTTTATTTGTTTGTTCATTTGTTGTTTTGTTGGTTTGTTGGTTTGTTGGTTTGTTGGTTTATTTGTTTGTTTGTTTGTTGGTTTGTTGGTTTGTTCGTTTGTTTGTTTGTTGGTTTGTTCGTTTGTTGGTTTGTTGGTTTGTTGGTTTGTTGGTTTGTTGGTTTGTTGGTTTGTTGGTTTGTTCATTTGTTGGTTTGTTGGTTTGTTGGTTTGTTGGTTTGTTGGTTTGTTGGTTTGTTGGTTTGTTGGTTTATTTGTATGTTCGTTTGTTGGTTTGTTGGTTTGTTGGTTTGTTGGTTTGTTGGTTTGTTGGTTTGTTGGTTTATTTGTTTGTTCGTTTGTTGGCTTGTTGGTTTGTTGGCTTCTTGGTTTGTTCGTTTGTTGGTTTGTTGGTTTGTTGGTTTGTTCGTTTGTTGGTTTGTTGGTTTGTTGGTTTGTTGGTTTTTTGTTTGTTAGTTAGTTCGTTTGTTGGTTTTTTTGTTTGTTGGCTTGTTGGCTTGTTGGCTTGTTGGCTTGTTGGTTTGTTGGCTTCTTTGTTTGTTCGTTTGTTGGCTTGTTGGTTTGTTGGTTTGTTGGCTTGTTGGTTTGTTGGTTTGTTGGTTTGTTGGCTTGTTGGTTTGTTGGTTTGTTGGTTTGTTGGTTTGTTAGTTTGTTGGTTTCTGGTTTGTTGGCTAATTGGTTTGTTGGTTTGTTGGTTTGTTGGTTAGTTTGTTTCTTTGTTTGTTGGTTTTTTGGTTTGTTGGTTTGTTTGTTTGTTGGTTTTTTGGTTTGTTGGCTTGTTGGTTTGTTGGTTTGTTGGTTTGTTGGTTTGTTGGTTTGTTGGTTTGCTGGTTTGTTGGTTTGTTCGTTTGTTGGTTTTTTGGTTTGTTGGTTTGTTGGTTTTTTGGTTTGTTGGCTTGTTGGTTTGTTGGTTTTTTAATCTGTTGGCTTGTTAGTTTGTTGGCTTGTTGGCTTGTTGGTTTGTTGGTTTGTTAGTTTGTTGGTTTGTGGGTTTGTTGGTTTGTTGGTTTGTTGGTTTGTTGGTTTGTTGGCTTGTTGGTTTGTTGGCTTGTTGGTTTGTTGGTTTGTTGGTTTGTTGGTTTGTTGGTTTATTTGTTTGTTCATTTGTTGGTTTGTTGATTTGTTGGTTTGTTGGTTTGTTGGTTTATTTGTTTGTTGGTTTGTTGGTTTATTTGTTTGTTGGTTTATTGGTTTGTTGGTTAGTTGGTTTCTTTGTTTGTTGGTTTTGTGGTTTGTTGGTTTGTTGGTTTGTTTGTTTGTTGGTTTTTTGGTTTGTTGGCTTGTTGGTTTGTTGGTTTGTTGGTTTGTTGGCTTGTTGGTTTTTTGGTTTGTTGGTTTGTTGGTTTGTTGGTTTGTTGGTTTGTTCGTTTGTTGGTTTTTTGGTTTGTTGGTTTGTTGGTTTTTTCGTTTGTTGGCTTGTTGGTTTGTTGGTTATGTCGTTTTTTGGCTTGTTAGTTTGTTGGCTTGTTGGCTTGTTGGTTTGTTGGTTTGTTGGTTTGTTGGTTTTTTGGTTTGTTGGTTTGTTGGTTTGTTGGCTTGTTGGCTTGTTGGTTTGTTGGTTTGTTGATTTGTTGGTTTATTTGTTTGTTCATTTGTTGGTTTGTTGGTTTGTTGGTTTGTTGGTTTGTTGGTTTATTTGTTTGTTTGTTTGTTGGTTTGTTGGTTTGTTCGTTTGTCTGTTTGTTGGTTTGTTCGTTTGTTGGCTTGTTTGTTTGTTGGTTTGTTGGTTTGTTGGTTTGTTGGTTTGTTGGTTTGTTGGTTTGTTGGTTTGTTGGTTTGTTGGTTTGTTGGTTTGTTGGTTTGTTGGTTTGTTGGTTTGTTGGTTTGTTGGTTTGTTGGTTTGTTGGTTTGTTGATTTGTTGGTTTGTTGGTTTGTTTGTTTGTTCGTTTCTTGGTTTGTTGGTTTGTTGGTTTGTTGGTTTGTTGGTTTATTTGTTTGTTCGTTTGTTGGTTTGTTCGTTTGTTGGTTTGTTCGTTTGTTGGCTTGTTGGCTTGTTGGTTTGTTGGTTTGTTGGTTTGTTGGTTTATTTGTTTGTTCATTTGTTGTTTTGTTGGTTTGTTGGTTTGTTGGTTTGTTGGTTTATTTGTTTGTTTGTTTGTTTGTTGGTTTTTTGATTTGTTCGTTTGTTTGTTTGTTGGTTTGTTCGTTTGTTGGCTTGTTGGTTTGTTGGTTCGTTGGTTCGTTGGTTTGTTGGTTTGTTGGTTTGTTGGTTTGTTGGTTTGTTGGTTTGTTGGTTTGTTGGTTTATTTGTTTGTTCGTTTGTTGGTTTGTTGGTTTGTTGGTTTGTTGGTTTGTTGGTTTGTTGGTTTATTTGTTTGTTCGTTTGTTGGCTTGTTGGTTTGTTGGCTTCTTGGTTTGTTCGTTTAATGGTTTGTTGGTTTGTTGGTTTGTTCGTTTGTTGGCTAGTTGGTTTGTTGGCTTGTTGGTTTGTTGGCTTGTTGGTTTGTTGGTTTGTTTGTTTGTTAGATTGTTCGTTTGTTGGTTTTTTGGTTTGTTGGCTTGTTGGCTTGTTGGCTTGTTGGTTTGTTGGCTTCTTTGTTTGTTCGTTTGTTGGCTTGTTGGTTTGTTGGTTTGTTGGCTTGTTGGTTTTTTGGTTTGTTGGTTTGTTGGCTTGTTGGTTTGTTGGTTTGTTGGTTTGTTGGTTTGTTGGTTTGTTGGTTTCTGGTTTGTTGGCTTATTGGTTTGTTGGTTTGTTGGTTTGTTGGTTAGTTGGTTTCTTCGTTTGTTGGTTTTTTGGTTTGTTGGTTTGTTGGTTTGTTCGTTTGTTGGTTTGTTGGTTTGTTGGTTTGTTGGATTTTTGTTTGTTAGTTAGTTCGTTTGTTGGTTTTTTTGTTTGTTGGCTTGTTGGCTTGTTGGCTTGTTGGCTTGTTGGTTTGTTGGCTTCTTTGTTTGTTCGTTTGTTGGCTTGTTGGTTTGTTGGTTTGTTGGCTTGTTGGTTTGTTGGTTTGTTGGTTTGTTGGCTTGTTGGTTTGTTGGTTTGTTGGTTTGTTGGTTTGTTAGTTTGTTGGTTTCTGGTTTGTTGGCTAATTGGTTTGTTGGTTTGTTGGTTTGTTGGTTAGTTTGTTTCTTCGTTTGTTGGTTTTTTGGTTTGTTGGTTTGTTTGTTTGTTGGTTTTTTGGTTTGTTGGCTTGTTGGTTTGTTGGTTTGTTGGTTTGTTGGTTTGTTGGTTTGTTGGTTTGCTGGTTTGTTGGTTTGTTCGTTTGTTGGTTTTTTGGTTTGTTGGTTTGTTGGTTTTTTGGTTTGTTGGCTTGTTGGTTTGTTGGTTTTTTAATCTGTTGGCTTGTTAGTTTGTTGGCTTGTTGGCTTGTTGGTTTGTTGGTTTGTTAGTTTGTTGGTTTGTGGGTTTGTTGGTTTGTTGGTTTGTTGGTTTGTTGGTTTGTTGGCTTGTTGGTTTGTTGGCTTGTTGGTTTGTTGGTTTGTTGGTTTGTTGGTTTGTTGGTTTATTTGTTTGTTATTTTGTTGGTTTGTTGATTTGTTGGTTTGTTGGTTTGTTGGTTTATTTGTTTGTTGGTTTGTTGGTTTATTTGTTTGTTGGTTTATTGGTTTGTTGGTTTGTTGGTTTGCTGCTTTATTTGTTTGTTTGTTTGTTGGTTTGTTGGTTTGTTCGTTTGTTTGTTTGTTGGTTTGTTCGTTTGTTGGCTTGTTTGTTTGTTGGTTTGTTGGTTTGTTGGTTTGTTGGTTTGTTGGTTTGTTGGTTTGTTGGTTTGTTGGTTTGTTGGTTTGTTGGTTTGTTGGTTTGTTGGTTTGTTGGTTTGTTGGTTTGTTGGTTTGTTGGTTTGTTGGTTTGTTGGTTTGTTGATTTATTGGTTTGTTGGTTTGTTTGTTTGTTCGTTTCTTCTTGGTTTGTTGGTTTGTTGGTTTGTTGGTTTATTTGTTTGTTCGTTTGTTGGTTTGTTCGTTTGTTGGTTTGTTCGTTTGTTGGCTTGTTGGCTTGTTGGTTTGTTGGTTTGTTGGTTTGTTGGTTTATTTGTTTGTTCATTTGTTGTTTTGTTGGTTTGTTGGTTTGTTGGTTTGTTGGTTTATTTGTTTGTTTGTTTGTTGGTTTGTTGATTTGTTCGTTTGTTTGTTTGTTGGTTTGTTCGTTTGTTGGCTTGTTGGTTTGTTGGTTCGTTGGTTTGTTGGTTTGTTGGTTTGTTGGTTTGTTGGTTTGTTGGTTTGTTGGTTTGTTGGTTTGTTGGTTTATTTGTTTGTTCGTTTGTTGGTTTGTTGGTTTGTTGGTTTGTTGGTTTGTTGGTTTGTTGGTTTATTTGTTTGTTCGTTTGTTGGCTTGTTGGTTTGTTGGCTTCTTGGTTTGTTCGTTTAATGGTTTGTTGGTTTGTTGGTTTGTTCGTTTGTTGGCTAGTTGGTTTGTTGGCTTGTTGGTTTGTTGGCTTGTTGGTTTGTTGGTTTGTTTGTTTGTTAGATTGTTCGTTTGTTGGTTTTTTGGTTTGTTGGCTTGTTGGCTTGTTGGCTTGTTGGTTTGTTGGCTTCTTTGTTTGTTCGTTTGTTGGCTTGTTGGTTTGTTGGTTTGTTGGCTTGTTGGTTTTTTGGTTTGTTGGTTTGTTGGCTTGTTGGTTTGTTGGTTTGTTGGTTTGTTGGTTTGTTGCTTTGTTGGTTTCTGGTTTGTTGGCTTATTGGTTTGTTGGTTTGTTGGTTTGTTGGTTAGTTGGTTTCTTCGTTTGTTGGTTTTTTGGTTTGTTGGTTTGTTGGTTTGTTTGTTTGTTGGTTTTTTGGTTTGTTGGCTTGTTGGTTTGTTGGTTTGTTGGTTTGTTGGTTTGTTGGTTTGTTGGTTTGTTGGTTTGTTGGTTTGTTGGTTTGTTTGTTTGTTGGTTTTTTGGTTTGTTGGTTTGTTGGTTTTTTGGTTTGTTGGCTTATTGGTTTGTTGGTTTTTTAGTTTGTTGGCTTGTTGGTTTGTTGGCTTGTTGGCTTGTTGGTTTGTTGGCTTGTTGGTTTGTTGGTTTGTTGGTTTGTTAGTTTGTTGGTTTGTTGGTTAGTTGGTTTGTTGGTTTGTTGGTTTGTTGGTTTGTTGGCTTGTTGGTTTGTTGGCTTGTTGGTTTGTTGGTTTGTTGGTTTGTGCGTTTGTTAGTTTATTTGTTTGTTCATTTGTTGGTTTGTTGGTTTGTTGGTTTGTTGGTTTATTTGTTTGTTTGTTTGTTGGTTTGTTGGTTTGTTCGTTTGTTTGTTTGTTGATTTGTTCGTTTGTTGGCTTGTTGGTTTGTTGGTTTGTTGGTTTGTTGGTTTGTTGGTTTGTTGGTTTATTTGTTTGTTCATTTGTTGTTTTGTTGGTTTGTTGGTTTGTTGGTTTGTTGGTTTATTTGTTTGTTTGTTTGTTGGTTTGTTGGTTTGTTCGTTTGTTTGTTTGTTGGTTTGTTCGTTTGTTGGTTTGTTGGTTTGTTGGTTTGTTGGTTTGTTGGTTTGTTGGTTTGTTGGTTTGTTGGTTTGTTGGTTTGTTGGTTTGTTGGTTTGTTGGTTTGTTGGTTTGTTGGTTTGTTGGTTTGTTGGTTTGTTGGTTTGTTGGTTTGTTGGTTTGTTGGTTTATTTGTATGTTCGTTTGTTGGTTTGTTGGTTTGTTGGTTTGTTGGTTTGTTGGTTTGTTGGTTTGTTAGTTTATTTGTTTGTTCGTTTGTTGGCTTGTTGGTTTGTTGGCTTCTTGGTTTGTTCGTTTGTTGGTTTGTTGGTTTGTTGGTTTGTTCGTTTGTTGGTTTGTTGGTTTGTTGGTTTGTTGGTTTTTTGTTTGTTAGTTTGTTCGTTTGTTGGTTTTTTTGTTTGTTGGCTTGTTGGCTTGTTGGCTTGTTGGCTTGTTGGTTTGTTGGCTTCTTTGTTTGTTCGTTTGTTGGCTTGTTGGTTTGTTGGTTTGTTGGCTTGTTGGTTTGTTGGTTTGTAGGTTTGTTGGCTTGTTGGTTTGTTGGTTTGTTGGTTTGTTGGTTTGTTAGTTTGTTGGTTTCTGGTTTGTTGGCTAATTGGTTTGTTGGTTTGTTGGTTTGTTGGTTAGTTTGTTTCTTCGTTTGTTGGTTTTTTGGTTTGTTGGTTTGTTTGTTTGTTGGTTTTTTGGTTTGTTGGCTTGTTGGTTTGTTGGTTTGTTGGTTTGTTGGTTTGTTGGTTTGTTGGTTTGCTGGTTTGTTGGTTTGTTCGTTTGTTGGTTTTTTGGTTTGTTGGTTTGTTGGTTTTTTGGTTTGTTGGCTTGTTGGTTTGTTGGTTTTTTAATCTGTTGGCTTGTTGGTTTGTTGGCTTGTTGGCTTGTTGGTTTGTTGGTTTGTTAGTTTGTTGGTTTGTGGGTTTGTTGGTTTGTTGGTTTGTTGGTTTGTTGGTTTGTTGGCTTGTTGGTTTGTTGGCTTGTTGGTTTGTTGGTTTGTTGGTTTGTTGGTTTGTTGGTTTATTTGTTTGTTCATTTGTTGGTTTGTTGATTTGTTGGTTTGTTGGTTTATTTGTTTGTTTGTTTGTTGGTTTGTTGGTTTGTTGGTTTGTTCGTTTGTTTGTTTGTTGGTTTGTTCGTTTGTTGGCTTGTTGGTTTGTTGGTTTGTTGGTTTGTTGGTTTGTTGGTTTGTTGGTTTGTTGGTTTGTTGGTTTGTTGGTTTGTTGGTTTGTTGGTTTGTTGGTTTGTTGGTTTATTTGTTTGTTCGTTTGTTGGTTTGTTGGTTTGTTGGTTTGTTGTTTTGTTGTTTTTTTGGTTTGTTTGTTTGTTGGTTTGTTGGATTGTTCGTTTTTTTGTTGGTTTGTTCGTTTGTTGGCCTGTTGGTTTGTTGGTTTGTTGGTTTTGTTGGTTTGTTGGTTTGTTGGTTTGTTGGTTTATTTGTTTGTTCGTTTGTTGGTTTGTTCGTTTGTTGGTTTGTTGGTTTGTTGGCTTGTTGGCTTGTTGGTTTGTTGGTTTTTTTTTTGTTGGTTTATTTGTTTGTTCATTTGTTGTTCTGTTGGTTTGTTGGTTTGTTGGTTTGTTGGTTTATTTGTTTGTTTGTTTGTTGGTTTGTTGGTTTGTTCATTTGTTTGTTTGTTGGTTTGTTCGTTTGTTGGCTTGTTGGTTTGTTGGTTTGTTGGTTTGTTGGTTTGTTGGTTTGTTGGTTTGTTGGTTTGTTGGTTTGTTGGTTTGTTGGTTTGTTGGTTTATTTGTTTGTTCGTTTGTTGGTTTGTTGGTTTGTTGGTTTGTTGGTTTGTTGGTTTGTTGGTTTATTTGTTTGTTCGTTTGTTGGCTTGTTGGTTTGTTGGCTTCTTGGTTTGTTCGTTTGTTGGTTTGTTGGTTTGTTGGTTTGTTCGTTTGTTGGCTAGTTGGTTTGTTGGCTTGTTGGTTTGTTGGTTTGTTGGTTTGTTGGTTTGTTTGTTTGTTAGTTTGTTCGTTTGTTGGTTTTTTGGTTTGTTGGCTTGTTGGCTTGTTGGCTTGTTGGTTTGTTGGCTTCTTTGTTTGTTCGTTTGTTGGCTTGCTGGTTTGTTGGTTTGTTGGCTTGTTGGTTTGTTGGTTTGTTGGTTTGTTGGTTTGTTGGTTTGTTGGTTTGTTGGTTTGTTGGTTTGTTGGTTTGTTGGTTTGTTGGTTTCTGGTTTGTTGGCTTATTGGTTTGTTGGTTTGTTGGTTTGTTGGTTAGTTGGTTTCTTCGTTTGTTGGTTTTTTGGTTTGTTGGTTTGTTGGTTTGTTTGTTTGTTGGTTTTTTGGTTTGTTGGCTTGTTGGTTTGTTGGTTTGTTGGTTTGTTGGTTTGTTGGTTTGTTGGTTTGTTGGTTTGTTGGTTTGTTGGTTTGTTGGTTTGTTCGTTTGTTGGTTTTTTGGTTTGTTGGTTTGTTGGTTTTTTGGTTTGTTGGCTTGTTGGGTTGTTGGTTTGTTGGTTTTTTAGTTTGTTGGCTTGTTGATTTGTTGGGTTGTTGGCTTGTTGGTTTGCTGGTTTGTTGGTTCGTTGGTTTGTTGGTTTGTTGGTTTGTTGGTTTGTTGGTTTGTTGGTTTGTTGGTTTGTTGGTTTGTTGGTTTGTTGGTTTGTTGGCTTGTTGGTTTGTTGGCTTGTCGGCTTGTTGATTTGTTGGTTTGTTGGTTTGTTGGTTTGTTCGTTTGTTGGTTTGTTGGTTTATTTGTTTGTTCGTTTGTTGGTTTGTTGGTTTGTTGGTTTGTTGGTTTGTTGGTTTGTTGGTTTATTTGTTTGTTCGTTTGTTGGCTTGTTGGTTTTTGGCTTCTTGGTTTGTTCGTTTGTTGGTTGGTTGGTTTGTTGGTTTGTTGGTTTGTTTGTTTGTTAGTTTGTTCGTTGGTTGGTTTTTTGGTTTGTTGGCTTGTTGGCTTGTTGGTTTGTTGGTTTGTTGGCTTGTTGGTTTGTTGGTTTGTTGGCTTGTTGGTTTGTTGGCTTGTTGGCTTGTCGGTTTGTTGGTTTGTTGGTTTGTTGGTTTGTTGGTTTGTTGGTTTGTTGGTTTGTTGGTTTGTTGGTTTGTTGGTTTGTTGGTTTGTTGGTTTGTTGGTTTGTTGGTTTGTTGGTTTGTTGGTTTGTTGTTTTGTTGTTTTTTTGGTTTGTTTGTTTGTTGGTTTGTGGGGTGTTCGTTTTTTTTTGTTGGTTTGTTCGTTTGTTGGCTTGTTGGTTTGTTGGTTTGTTGGTTTGTTGGTTTGTTGGTTTGTTCGTTTGTTGGTTTGTTGGTTTGTTGGTTTGTTGGTTTATTTGTTGTTCGTTTGTTGGTTTGTTCGTTTGTTGGTTTGTTGGTTTGTTGGTTTGTTGGTTTATTTGTTTGTTCGTTTGTTGGCTTGTTGGTTTGTTGGCTTGTTGGTTTGTTCGTTTGTTGGTTTGTTGGTTTATTGGTTTGTTCTTTTGTTGGTTTTTTCGTTTGTTGGCTTGTTGGTTTGTTGGCTTGTTGGTTTGTTCGTTTGTTGGTTTGTTGGTTTGTTGGTTTGTTCGTTTGTTGGCTTGTTGGTTTGTTGGCTTGTTGGTTTGTTGGTTTGTTGGTTTGTTGGTTTGTTTGTTTGTTGGTTTGTTCGTTTGTTGGTTTTTTGGTTAGTTGGCTTGTTGGCTTGTTGGTTTGTTGGTTTGTTGGCTTGTTGGTTTGTTGGTTTATTGGTTTGTTGGTTTGTTGGTTTGTTGGTTTGTTGGTTTGTTTGTTTGTTGGTTTGTTCGTTTGTTGGCTTGTTGGTTTATTGGTTTGTTGGTTTGTTGGTTTGTTGGTTTATTGTTTTGTTGGTTCGTTTGCTTGTTGGTTTGTTGGTTTGTTCGTTTTTTGGCTTGTTGGTTTGTTGGCTTGTTGGCTTGTTGGCATGTTGGTTTGTTGGTTTGTTTGTTTGTTGGTTTGTTGGTTTGTTTGTTTGTTTGTTTGTTGGTTTGTTCGTTTGTTGGCTTGTTGGTTTGTTGGCTTGTTGGCTTGTTGGCATGTTGGTTTGTTGGTTTGTTGGTTTGTTTGTTTGTTGGTTTGTTGGTTTGTTGGTTTGATGGTTTGTTGATTTGTTGGTTTGTTCGTTTGTTGGTTCGTTGGTTTGTTAGTTTGTTGGTTTGTTGGTTTGTTGGTTTGCTGGTTTGTTGGTTTGTTGGTTTATTGGTTTGTTGGTTTCTGGTTTGTTGGCTTGTTTGTTTGTTGTTTCTTAGTTTGTTCGTTTGTTGGCTTGTTAGTTTGTTGGTTTGTTGGTTTGTTGGTTTGTTGGTTTGTTGGTTTATTTGTTTGTTGGTTTGTTAGTTTGTTGATTTGTTGGTTTGTTGGTTTGTTTGTTTGTTGGTTTGTTGGTTTGTTGGTTTGTTGGTTTGTTGTTTTGTTGTTTGTTTGTTTGTTGGTTTGTTCGTTTGTTGGCTTGTTGGTTCGTTGGCTTGTTGCCTTGTTGGCTTATTGGCTTGTTGGTTTGTTGGTTTGTTGGTTTGTTGGTTTGTTGGCTTGTTGGCTTGTTGGTTTGTTGGCTTGTTGGTTTGTTGGTTTGTTGGTTTGTTGGTTTGTTGGTTTGTTGGTTTGTTGGTTTGTTGGTTTGTTGGTTTGTTGGTTTTTTGGTTTGTTGGTTTATTTGTTTGTTCGTTTGTTGGTTTGTTGGTTTGTTGGTTTGTTGGTTTGTTGGTTTGTTGGTTTGTTGGTTTATTTGTTTGTTCGTTTGTTGGCTTGTTGGTTTGTTGGCTTCCTAGTTTGTTCGTTTGTTGGTTTGTTGGTTTGTTGGTTTGTTCGTTTGTTGGTTTGTTCGTTTGTTGGCTTGTTGGTTTGTTGGCTTGTTGGTTTGTTGGTTTGATGGTTTGTTGGTTTGTTGGTTTGTTTGTTTGTTGGGTTGTTCGTTTGTTGGTTTTTTGGTTTGTTGGTTTGTTGGCTTGTTGGTTTGTTGGTTTGTTGGCTTGTTAGTTTGTTGGTTTGTTGGCTTGTTGGTTTGTTGGTTTGTTGGTTTGTTGGTTTGTTGTTTTGTTGTTTTTTTGGTTTGTTTGTTTGTTGGTTTGTTGGGTTGTTCGTTTGTTTGTTGGTTTGTTCGTTTGTTGGCTTGTTGGTTTGTTGGTTTGTTGGTTTGTTGGTTTGTTGGTTTGTTGGTTTGTTGGTTTGTTGGTTTGTTGGTTTGTTGGTTTGTTGGTTTGTTGGTTTGTTGGTTTATTTGTTTGTTCATTTGTTTGTTTGTTGGTTTGTGGGTTTGTTGCTTTGTTGGTTTATTTGTTTGTTCGTTTGTTGGCTTGTTGGTTTGTTGGCTTGTTGGTTTGTTCGTTTGTTGGTTTGTTGGTTTGTTGGTTTGTTCTTTCGTTGGTTTTTTCATTTGTTGGCTTGTTGGTTTGTTGGCTTGTTGGTTTGTTGGTTTGTTGGTTTGTTGGTTTGTTCGTTTGTTTGTTTGTTGGTTTGTTCGTTTGTTGGTTTTTTGGTTTGTTGGCTTGTTGGCTTGTTGGTCTGTTGGTTTGTTGGCTTGTTGGTTTGTTGGTTTATTGGTTTGTTGGTTTGTTGGTTTGTTGGTTTGTTTGTTTGTTGGTTTGTTCGTTTGTTGGTTTGTTTGTTTGTTAGTTTGTTCTTTTGTTGGTTTTTTGGTTTGTTGGCTTGTTGGCTTGTTGGTTTGTTGGTTTGTTGGCTTGTTGGTTTGTTGGTTTGTTGGCTTGTTGGTTTGTTGGCTTGTTGGCTTGTCGGTTTGTTGGTTTGTTGGTTTGTTGGTTTGTTGGTTTGTTGGTTTGTTGGTTTGTTGGTTTGTTGGTTTGTTGGTTTGTTTGTTTGTTGGTTTGTTGGTTTGTTGGTTTGTTGTTTTGTTGTTTTTTTGGTTTATTTCTTTGTTGGCTTGTTGGTTTGTTGGCTTATTGGTTTGTTCGTTTGTTGGTTTGTTGGTGTGTTGGTTTGTTCTTTTGTTGGTTTTTTCGTTTGTTGGCTTGTTGGTTTGTTGGCTTATTGGTTTGTTCGTTTGTTGGTTTGTTGGTTTGTTGGTTTGTTCGTTTGTGGGTTTGTTCGTTTGCTGGCTTATTGGTTTGTTGGCTTGTTGGTTTGTTGGTTTATAGTTTTGTTGGTTCGTTTGTTTGTTGGTTTGTTGGTTTGTTCGTTTTTTGGCTTGTTGGTTTGTTGGCTTGTTAGCTTGTTGGCATGTTGGTTTGTTGGTTTGTTGGTTTGTTGGTTTGTTGGTTTGTTGGTTTGTTTGTTTGTTGGTTTGTTGGTTTGTTAGTTTGTTGGTTTGCTGGTTTGCTTGTTTGTTGGTTTGTTCGTTTGTTGGCTTGTTGGTTTGTTGGCATGTTCGTTTGTTGGCATGTTGGTTTGTTGGTTTGTTGATTTGTTGGTTTGTTGGTTTGTTGGTTTGTTGATTTGTTGGTTTGTTGGTTTGTTGGTTTGTTGGCTTGTTGGTTTGTTGGTTTGTTGGTTTGTTGGTTTGTTGGTTTATTGGTTTGTTGGTTTTTGGTTTGTTGGCTTGTTTGTTTGTTGGTTTGTTAGTTTGTTCGTTTGTTGGCTTGTTAGTTTGTTGGTTTGTTGGTTTGTTGGTTTGTTGGTTTGTTGGTTTGTTGGTTTGTTGGTTTGTTGGTTTGTTGGTTTGTTGGTTTGTTGGTTTGTTTGTTTGTTGGTTTGTTGGTTTGTTGGTTTGTTGGTTTGTTTGTTTGTTGGTTTGTTCGTTTGTTGGCTTGTTGGTTTATTGGTTTGTTGGTTTGTTGGTTTGTTGGTTTATAGTTTTGTTGGTGCGTTGGTTTGTTGGTTTGTTTGTTTGTTGGTTTGTTGGTTTGTTTGTTTGTTGGTTTGTTGGTTTGTTGGTTTGTTGGTTTGTTTGTTTGTTGGTTTGTTCGTTTGTTGGCTTGTTGGTTTATTGGTTTGTTGGTTTGTTGGTTTGTTGGTTTATAGTTTTGTTGGTGCGTTTGTTTGTTGGTTTGTTGGTTTGTTCGTTTTTTGGCTTGTTGGTTTGTTGGCTTGTTGGCTTGTTGGCATGTTGGTTTGCTTGTTTGTTGGTTTGTTCGTTTGTTTGTTGGTTTTTTGGTTTGTTCGTTTTTTGGCTTGTTGGTTTGTTGGTTTGTTGGTTTGTTGGTTTGTTGGTTTGTTGGTTTGTTGGTTTGTTCGTTTGTGGGTTTGTTCGTTTGCTGGCTTATTGGTTTGTTGGCTTGTTGGTTTGTTGGTTTGTTGGTTTGTTGGTTTGCTGGTTTGTTTGTTTGTTGGTTTGTTCGTTTGTTGGTTTCTTGGTTTGTTGGCTTGTTGGCTTGTTGGTTTGTTGGTTTGTTGGCTTGTTGGTTTGTTGGTTTATTGGTTTGTTGGTTTGTTGGTTTGTTGGTTTGTTGGTTTGTTTGTTTGTTGGTTTGTTCGTTTGTTGGCTTGTTGGTTTTTTGGTTTGTTGGTTTGTTGGTTTGTTGGTTTATAGTTTTGTTGGTTCGTTTGTTTGTTGGTTTGTTGGTTTGTTCGTTTTTTGGCTTGTTGGTTTGTTGGCTTGTTAGCTTGTTGGCATGTTGGTTTGTTGGTTTGTTGGTTTGTTGGTTTGTTGGTTTGTTGGTTTGTTTGTTTGTTGGTTTGTTGGTTTGTTAGTTTGTTGGTTTGCTGGTTTGCTTGTTTGTTGGTTTGTTCGTTTGTTGGCTTGTTGGTTTGTTGGCATGTTCGTTTGTTGGCATGTTGGTTTGTTGGTTTGTTGATTTGTTGGTTTGTTGGTTTGTTGGTTTGTTGGTTTGTTGATTTGTTGGTTTGTTGGTTTGTTGGTTTGTTGGCTTGTTGGTTTGTTGGTTTGTTGGTTTGTTGGTTTGTTGGTTTATTGGTTTGTTGGTTTTTGGTTTGTTGGCTTGTTTGTTTGTTGGTTTGTTAGTTTGTTCGTTTGTTGGCTTGTTAGTTTGTTGGTTTGTTGGTTTGTTGGTTTGTTGGTTTGTTGGTTTGTTGGTTTGTTGGTTTGTTGGTTTTTTGGTTTGTTGGTTTGTTGGTTTGTTGGTTTGTTTGTTTGTTGGTTTGTTGGTTTGTTGGTTTGTTGGTTTGTTGGTTTGTTTGTTTGTTGGTTTGTTCGTTTGTTGGCTTGTTGGTTTATTGGTTTGTTGGTTTGTTGGTTTGTTGGTTTATAGTTTTGTTGGTGCGTTTGTTTGTTGGTTTGTTGGTTTGTTGGTTTGTTTGTTTGTTGGTTTGTTGGTTTGTTGGTTTGTTGGTTTGTTGGTTTGTTTGTTTGTTGGTTTGTTCGTTTGTTGGCTTGTTGGTTTATTGGTTTGTTGGTTTGTTGGTTTGTTGGTTTATAGTTTTGTTGGTGCGTTTGTTTGTTGGTTTGTTGGTTTGTTCGTTTTTTGGCTTGTTGGTTTGTTGGCTTGTTGGCTTGTTGGCATGTTGGTTTGCTTGTTTGTTGGTTTGTTCGTTTGTTTGTTGGTTTTTTGGTTTGTTCGTTTTTTGGCTTGTTGGTTTGTTGGTTTGTTGGTTTGTTGGTTTGTTTGTTGGTTGGTTTGTTGGTTTGTTGGTTTGTTGGTTTGTTGGTTTGTTTGTTTGTTGGTTTGTTCGTTTGTTGGCTTGTTGGTTTATTGGTTTGTTGGTTTGTTGGTTTGTTGGTTTATAGTTTTGTTGGTTCGTTTGTTTGTTGGTTTGTTGGTTTGTTCGTTTTTTGGCTTGTTGGTTTGTTGGCTTGTTGAATTGTTGGCATGTTGGTTTGTTCGTTTGTTGGTTTTTTGGTTTGTTGGCTTGTTGGCTTGCTGGTTTGTTGGTTTGTTGGCTTGTTGGTTTGTTGGTTTATTGGTTTGTTGGTTTGTTGGTTTGTTGGTTTCTTGGTTTGTTTGTTTGTTGGTTTGTTCGTTTGTTGGCTTGTTGGTTTATTGGTTTGTTGGTTTGTTGGTTTGTTGGCTTATAGTTTTGTTGGTTCGTTTGTTTGTTGGTTTGTTGGTTTGTTCGTTTTTTGGCTTGTTGGTTTGTTGGCTTGTTGGCTTGTTGGCATGTTGGTTTGTTGGTTTGTTGGTTTGTTGGTTTGTTGGTTTGTTTGTTTGTTGGTTTGTTGGTTTGTTAGTTTGTTGGTTTGTTGGTTTGCTTGTTTGTTGGTTTGTTCGTTTGTTTGTTGGCTTGTTGGTTTGTTGGCATGTTCGTTTGTTGGCATGTTGGTTTGTTGGTTTGTTGATTTGTTGGTTTGTTGGTTTGTTGGTTTGTTGATTTGTTGGTTTGTTGGTTTGTTGGTTTGTTGGCTTGTTGGCTTGTTGGTTTGTTGGTTTGTTGGTTTGTTGGTTTGTTGGTTTATTGGTTTGTTGGTTTTTGGTTTGTTGGCTTGTTTGTTTGTTGGTTTGTTAGTTTGTTCGTTTGTTGGCTTGTTAGTTTGTTGGTTTGTTGGTTTGTTGATTTGTTGGTTTGTTGGTTTGTTGGTTTGTTGGTTTGTTGGTTTGTTGGTTTGTTGGTTTGTTTGTTTGTTGGTTTGTTTGTTTGTTGGTTTGTTCGTTTGTTGGCTTGTTGGTTCGTTGGCTTGTTGCCTTGTTGGATTTTTGGCTTGTTGGTTTGTTGGTTTGTTGGATTGTTGGTTTGCTGGTTTGCTGGTTTGTTGGTTTGTTGGTTTGTTGGTTTGTTGGTTTGTTGGTTTGTTGGTTTGTTGGTTTATTTGTTTGTTCGTTTGTTGGTTTGTTGGTTTGTTGGTTTGTTGGTTTCTTAATTTGTTGGTTTGTTGGTTTGTTGGTTTGTTGGTTTATTTGTTTGTTCGTTTGTTGGATTGTTGGTTTCTTGGCTGCTTGGTTTGTTCGTTTGTTGGTTTGTTGGTTTGTTGGTTTGTTCGTTTATTGGTTTGTTCGTTTGTTGGCTTGTTGGTTTGTTGGCTTGTTGGTTTGTTGGTTTGTTGGTTTGTTGGTTTGTTTGTTTGTTGGTTTGTTCGTTTGTTGGTTTTTTGGTTTGTTGCCTTGTTGGCTTGTTGGTTTGTTGGTTTGTTGGCTTGTTGGTTTGTTGGTTTGTTGGCTTGTTGGTTTGTTGGCTTGTTGGCTTGTCGGTTTGTTGGTTTGTTGGTTTGTTCGTTTGTTGGTTTGTTGGGTTGTTGGTTTGTTGGTTTGTTGGTTTGTTGGTTTGTTGTTTTGTTGTTTTTTTTGGTTTGTTTGTTTGTTAGTTTGTTGGGTTGTTCGTTTGTTTGTTGGTTTGTTCGTTTGTTGGCTAGTTGGTTTGTTGGCTCGTTGGTTTGTTGGTTTGTTGGTTTGCTGGTTTGTTGGATTGTTGGTTTGTTGGTTTGTTGGTTTGTTGGTTTGTTGGTTTGTTGGTTTATTTGTTTGTCCGTTTGTTGGCTTGTTGGGTTGTAGGCTTATTGGCTTGTTCGTTTGTTGTTTTGTTGGTTTGTTGGTTTGTTCTTTTGTTGGTTTTTTCGTTTGTTGCCTTGTTGTTTTGTTGGCTTGTTGGTTTGTTCGTTTGTTGGTTTGTTGGTTTGTTGGTTTGTTCGTTTGTTGGTTTGTTCGTTTGTTGGCTTGTTGGTTTGTTGGCTTGTTGGTTTGTTGGTTTGTTGGTTTGTTTGTTTGTTGGTTTGTTCGTTTGTTGGTTTTTTGGTTTGTTGGTTTGTTGGCTTGTTGGTTTGTTGGTTTGTTGGCTTGTTGGTTTGTTGGTTTGTTGGTTTGCTGGTTTGTTGGTTTGTTGGTTTGTTGGTTTGTTTATTTGTTAGTTTGTTTGTTTGATGGCTTGTTGGTTTATTGGTTTGTTGGTTTGTTGGTTTGTTGGTTTATTGTTTTGTTGGTTTGTTTGTTTGTTGGTTTGTTGGTTTGTTCGTTTTTTGGCTTGTTGGTTTGTTGGCTTGTTGGCTTGTTGGCATGTTGGTTTGTTAGTTTGTTGGTTTGTTGGTTTGTTGGTTTGTTTGTTTGTTGGTTTTTTGGTTTGTTAGTTTGTTGGTTTGTTGGTTTGTTTGTTTGTTGGTTTGTTCGTTTGTTGGCTTGTTGGTTTGTTGGCTTGTTGGCTTGTTGGCATGTTGGTTTGTTGGTTTGTTGGTTTGTTGGTTTGTTGGTTTGTTGGTTTGTTGGTTTGTTGGTTTGTTGATTTGTTGGTTTTTTTGGTTTGTTGGTTTGTTGGTTTGTTGGTTTGTTGGTTTGTTGGTTTGTTGGTTTGTTGGTTTGTTGGTTTGTTGGTTTGTTGGTTTGTTGGTTTGTTGGTTTGTTGGTTTATTGGTTTGTTGGTTTTAGGTTTGTTGGCTTGTTTGTTTTTTGGTTTGTTAGTTTGTTCGTTGGTTGGCTTGTTGGTTTGTGGGTTTGTTGGTTTGTTGGTTTATTGGTTTGTTGGTTGGTTGGTTTGTTGGTTTGTTGGTTTATTTGTTTGTTGGTTTGTTAGTTTGTTGATTTTTTGGTTTGTTGGTTTGTTTGTTTGTTGGTTTGTTGGTTTGTTGGTTTGTTGGTTTGTTGGTTTGTTGGTTTGTTGGTTTGTTGGTTTGTTTGTTTGTTGGTTTGTTGGTTTGTTCGTTTGTTGGTTTGTTGGTTCGTTGGCTTGTTGCCTTGTTGGCTTTTTGGCTTGTTGGTTTGTTGGTTTGTTGGCTTGTTGGTTTGTTGGTTTGTTGGCTTGTTGGTTTGTTGGTTTGTTGGTTTGTTGGTTTGTTGGTTTGTTGGTTTATTTGTTTGTTGGTTTGTTGGCTTGTTGGTTTGTTGGTTTGTTGGCTTGTTGGCTTGTTGGTTTGTTGGTTTCTTTGTTTGTTGGTTTGTTCGTTTGTTGGCTTGTTGGTTTGTTGGTTTGTTGGCTTGTTGGTTTGTTGGTTTGTTGGTTTGTTCGTTTGTTGGCTTGTTGGTTTGTTGGTTTGTTGGTTCGTTGGTTTGTTGGTTTGTTGGTTTTTTGGTTTGTTGGCTTATTGGTTTATTGGTTTGTTGGTTTGTAGGTTTCTTCGTTTGTTGGTTTTTTTGGTTTGTTGGTTTTTTTGGTTTTTTGGTTTGTTGGCTTGTTGGTTTGTTGTTTTGTTGGTTTGTTGGTTTGTTGGTTTGTTGGTTTGTTGGTTTGTTGGTTTGTTGGTTTGTTCGTTTGTTGGTTTTTTGGTTTGTTGGTTTGTTGGTTTTTTGGTTTGTTGGCTTGTTGGTTTGTTGGTTTTTTAGTTTGTTGGCTTGTTGGTTTGTTGGCTTGTTGGCTTGTTGGTTTGCTGGTTTGTTGGTTTGTTGGTTTGTTGGTTTGTTGGTTTGTTGGTTTGTTGGTTTGTTGGTTTGTTGGTTTGTTGGCTTGTTGGTTTGTTGGCTTGTTGGCTTGTTGGTTTGTTGGTTTGTTGGTTTTTTGGTTTATTTGTTTGTTCATTTGTTGGTTTGTTGGTTTGTTGGTTTGTTGGTTTGTTGGTTTATTTGTTTGTTTGTTTGTTGGTTTGTTGGTTTGTTCGTTTGTTTGTTTGTTGGCTTGTTCGTTTGTTGGCTTGTTGGTTTGTTGGTTTGTTGGTTTGTTGGTTTGTTGGTGTGTTAGTTTGTTGGTTTGTTGGTTTGTTGGTTTGTTGGTTTGTTGGTTTATTTGTTTGTTCGTTTGTTGGTTTGTTGGTTTGTTGGTTTGTTGGTTTGTTGGTTTGTTGGTTTGTTGATGTATTTGTTTGTTCGTTTGTTGGCTTGTTGGTTTGTTGGCTTCTTGGTTTGTTGGTTTGTTGGTTTGTTGGTTTGTTGGTTTGTTGGTTTGTTGGTTTGTTGGTTTATTTGTTTGTTCGTTTGTTGGCTTGTTGGTTTGTTGGCTTCTTGGTTTGTTCGTTTGTTGGTTTGTTCGTTTGTTGGTTTGTTCGTTTGTTGGTTTGTTCGTTTGTTGGCTTGTTGGTTTGTTGGCTTGTTGGTTTGTTGGTTTGTTGGTTTGTTGGTTTGTTTCTTTGTTGGTTTGTTCGTTTGTTGGTTTTTTGGTTTGTTGGCTTGTTGGCTTGTTGGTTTGTTGGTTTGTTGGCTTGTTGGTTTGTTGGTTTGTTGGCTTGTTGGTTTGTTGGTTTGTTGACTTGTCGGTTTGTTGGTTTGTTGGTTTGTTGGTTTGTTGGTTTGTTGGTTTGTTGGTTTGTTGGTTTATTGGTTTGTTGGTTTGTTGGTTTGTTGGTTTGTTGGTTTGTTGTTTTGTTGTTTTTTTTGGTTTGTTTGTTTGTTGGTTTAGAGGTTGTTCGTTTGTTTGTTGGTTTGTTCGTTTGTTGACTTGTTGGTTTGTTGGTTTGTTGGTTTGTTGGTTTGTTGGTTTGTTGGTTTGTTGGTTTGTTGGGTTGTTGGTTTGTTGGTTTGTTGGTTTATTTGTTTGCTCGTTTGTTGGTTTGTTGGTTTGTTGGTTTGTTGGTTTGTTGGTTTGTTGGTTTGTTGGTTTATTTGTTTGTTCGTTTGTTGGTTTGTTGGTTTGTTGGCTTGTTGGTTTGTTCGTGTGTTGGTTTGTTGGTTTGTTGGTTTGTTCTTTTGTTGGTTTGTTAGTTTGTTGGCTTGTTGGTTTTTTGGCTTGTTGGTTTGTTGGTTTGTTGGTTTGTTGGTTTGTTTGTTTGTTAATTTGTTTGTTTGTTGGTTTTTTGGTTTGTTGGCTTGTTGGCTTGTTGGTTTGTTGGTTTGTTGGCTTGTTGGTTTGTTGGTTTATTGGTTTGTTGGTTTGTTGGTTTGTTGGTTTGTTGGTTTGTTTGTTTGTTGGTTTGTTGGTTTGTTGGCTTGTTGGTTTATTGGTTTGTTGGTTTGTTGGTTTGTTGGTTTATTGTTTTGTTGGTTCGTTTGTTTGTTGGTTTGTTGGTTTGTTCGTTTTTTGGCTTGTTGTTTTGTTGGCTTGTTGGCTTGTTGGTCTGTTGGTTTGTTTGTTTGTTGGTTTGTTGGTTTGTTGGTTTATTTGTTTGTTGGTTTGTTGGTTTTTGTTGGTTTGTTGGTTTGTTTGTTTGTTGGTTTGTTGGTTTGTTAGTTTGTTGGTTTGTTGGTTATTTTGTTTGTTTGTTTGTTGATTTGTTCGTTTGTTGGTTTGTTGGTTTGTTGGTTTGTTGGTTTGTTGGTTTGTTGGTTTGTTGGTTTGTTGGTTTGTTGGTTTGTTGGTTTGTTGGTTTGTTGGTTTGTTGGTTTGTTGGTTTTTTGGTTTGTTGGTTTGTTGGTTTGTTGGTTTGTTGGTTTGTTGGTTTGTTGGTTTTTGGTTTTTTGGCTTTTTTGTTTGTTGGTTTGTTCGTTTGTTGGCTTGTTGGTTTGTTGGTTTGTTGGTTTATTGGTTTGTTGGTTTGTTGGTTTGTTGGTTTGTTGGTTTGTTGGTTTATTTGTTTGTTGGTTTGTTGGTTTGTTGATTTGTTGGTTTGTTGGTTTGTTTGTTTGTTTGTTTGTTGCTTTGTTGGTTTGTTGGTTTGTTGGTTTGTTTGTTTGTTGGTTTGTTCGTTTGTTGGCTTGTTGGTTTGGTTGGCTTGTTGCCTTGTTGGCTTGTTGGCTTGTTGGTTTGTTGGTTTGTTGGTTTGCTGGTTTGTTGGTTTGTTGGCTTGTTGGCGTGTATGTTTGTTGGTTTGTTGGTTTACTTGTTTGTGGGTTTGTTGGCTTGTTGGTTTGTTGGCTTGTTGGCTTGTTGGTTTGTTGGTTTGTTGGTTTCTTTGTTTGTTGGTTTGTTGGTTTGTTGGCTTGTTGGTTTGTTGGTTTGTTGGTTTGTTGGTTTGTTGGTTTGTTGCTTTGTTGGTTTGTTGGTTTGTTGGTTTGTTGGTTTGTAGGTTTGTTGGTTTGTTGGTTTGTTGGTTTGCTGGTTTGTTGGTTTGTTGGTTTCCTCGTTTGTTGGTTTTTTGGTTTGTTGGTTTGTTGGTTTGTTGGTTTGTTGGTTTTTTGGTTTGTTGGCTTGTTGGTTTGTTGTTTTGTTGGTTTGTTGGTTTGTTGGTTTGTTGGTTTGTTGGTTTGTTGGTTTGGTGGTTTATTTGTTTGTTGGTTTGTTGGTTTGTTGATTTGTAGATTTGTTGGTTTGTTGGTTTGTTGGCTTGTTGGTTTGTTGGTTTGTTGGTTTGTTGGTTTGTTGGTTTGTTGGTTTGCTGGTTTGTTGGTTTGTTGGTTTGTTGGTTTGTTGGTTTGTTGGTTGGTTGGTTTGTTGGTTTGTTCGTTTGTTGGCTTGTTGGTTTGTTGGTTTGTTGGTTTGTTGGTTTATTGGTTTGTTGGTTTGGTGGTTTATTTGTTTGTTGGTTTGTTGGTTTGTTGATTTGTTGATTTGTTGGTTTGTTGGTTTGTTGGCTTGTTGGTTTATTGGTTTGTTGGTTTGTTGGTTTGTTGGTTTGTTGGTTTGTTGGTTTGTTGGTTTGTTGGTTTGTTGGTTTGTTGGTTTGTTGGTTTGTTGTTTTGTTTGTTTGTTGGTTTGTTCGTTTGTTGGCTTGTTGGTTTATTGGTTTGTTGGTTTGTTGGTTTGTTGGTTTGTTGGTTTGTTGTTTTGTTGGTTTGTTTGTTTGTTGGTTTGTTGGTTTGTTCGTTTTTTGGCTTGTTGGTTTGTTGGCTTGTTTGCTTGTTGGTCTGTTAGCTTGTTTGTTTGTTGGTTTGTTGGTTTGTTGGTTTGTTTGTTTGTTGGTTTGTTCGTTTGTTGGCTTGTTGGTTTGTTGGCTTGTTGGCTTGTTGGCATATTGGTTTCTTGGTTTGTTAGTTTGTTGGTTTGTTGGTTTGTTGTTTTGTTGGTTTGTTGGTTTGTTGGTTTGTTGGTTTGTTGGTTTGTTGGTTTGGTGGTTTATTTGTTTGTTGGTTTGTTGGTTTGTTGATTTGTAGATTTGTTGGTTTGTTGGTTTGTTGGCTTGTTGGTTTGTTGGTTTGTTGGTTTGTTGGTTTGTTGGTTTGTTGGTTTGCTGGTTTGTTGGTTTGTTGGTTTGTTGGTTTGTTAGTTTGTTCGTTGGTTGGCTTGTTGGTTTGTTGGTTTGTTGGTTTGTTGGTTTATTGGTTTGTTGGTTGGTTGGTTTGTTGGTTTGTTGGTTTATTTGTTTGTTGGTTTGTTAGTTTGTTGATTTTTTGGTTTGTTGGTTTGTTTGTTTGTTGGTTTGTTGGTTTGTTGGTTTGTTGGTTTGTTGGTTTGTTGGTTTGTTGGTTTGTTGGTTTGTTTGTTTGTTGGTTTGTTGGTTTGTTCGTTTGTTGGTTTGTTGGTTCGTTGGCTTGTTGCCTTGTTGGCTTTTTGGCTTGTTGGTTTGTTGGTTTGTTGGCTTGTTGGTTTGTTGGTTTGTTGGCTTGTTGGTTTGTTGGTTTGTTGGTTTGTTGGTTTGTTGGTTTGTTGGTTTATTTGTTTGTTGGTTTGTTGGCTTGTTGGTTTGTTGATTTGTTGGCTTGTTGGCTTGTTGGTTTGTTGGTTTCTTTGTTTGTTGGTTTGTTCGTTTGTTGGCTTGTTGGTTTGTTGGTTTGTTGGCTTGTTGGTTTGTTGGTTTGTTGGTTTGTTCGTTTGTTGGCTTGTTGGTTTGTTGGTTTGTTGGTTCGTTGGTTTGTTGGTTTGTTGGTTTTTTGGTTTGTTGGCTTATTGGTTTATTGGTTTGTTGGTTTGTAGGTTTCTTCGTTTGTTGGTTTTTTTGGTTTGTTGGTTTTTTTGGTTTTTTGGTTTGTTGGCTTGTTGGTTTGTTGTTTTGTTGGTTTGTTGGTTTGTTGGTTTGTTGGTTTGTTGGTTTGTTGGTTTGTTGGTTTGTTTTTTTGTTCGTTTGTTGGTTTTTTGGTTTGTTGGTTTGTTGGTTTTTTGGTTTGTTGGCTTGTTGGTTTGTTGGTTTTTTAGTTTGTTGGCTTGTTGGTTTGTTGGCTTGTTGGCTTGTTGGTTTGCTGGTTTGTTGGTTTGTTGGTTTGTTGGTTTGTTGGTTTGTTGGTTTGTTGGTTTGTTGGTTTGTTGGCTTGTTGGTTTGTTGGCTTGTTGGCTTGTTGGTTTGTTGGTTTGTTGGTTTTTTGGTTTATTTGTTTGTTCATTTGTTGGTTTGTTGGTTTGTTGGTTTGTTGGTTTGTTGGTTTATTTGTTTGTTTGTTTGTTGGTTTGTTGGTTTGTTCGTTTGTTTGTTTGTTGGCTTGTTCGTTTGTTGGCTTGTTGGTTTGTTGGTTTGTTGGTTTGTTGGTTTGTTGGTGTGTTAGTTTGTTGGTTTGTTGGTTTGTTGGTTTGTTGGTTTGTTGGTTTATTTGTTTGTTCGTTTGTTGGTTTGTTGGTTTGTTGGTTTGTTGGTTTGTTGGTTTGTTGGTTTGTTGGTGTATTTGTTTGTTCGTTTGTTGGCTTGTTGGTTTGTTGGCTTCTTGGTTTGTTGGTTTGTTGGTTTGTTGGTTTGTTGGTTTGTTGGTTTGTTGGTTTGTTGGTTTATTTGTTTGTTCGTTTGTTGGCTTGTTGGTTTGTTGGCTTCTTGGTTTGTTCGTTTGTTGGTTTGTTCGTTTGTTGGTTTGTTCGTTTGTTGGTTTGTTCGTTTGTTGGCTTGTTGGTTTGTTGGCTTGTTGGTTTGTTGGTTTGTTGGTTTGTTGGTTTGTTTCTTTGTTGGTTTGTTCGTTTGTTGGTTTTTTGGTTTGTTGGCTTGTTGGCTTGTTGGTTTGTTGGTTTGTTGGCTTGTTGGTTTGTTGGTTTGTTGGCTTGTTGGTTTGTTGGTTTGTTGACTTGTCGGTTTGTTGGTTTGTTGGTTTGTTGGTTTGTTGGTTTGTTGGTTTGTTGGTTTGTTGGTTTATTGGTTTGTTGGTTTGTTGGTTTGTTGGTTTGTTGGTTTGTTGTTTTGTTGTTTTTTTTGGTTTGTTTGTTTGTTGGTTTAGAGGTTGTTCGTTTGTTTGTTGGTTTGTTCGTTTGTTGACTTGTTGGTTTGTTGGTTTGTTGGTTTGTTGGTTTGTTGGTTTGTTGGTTTGTTGGTTTGTTGGTTTGTTGAATTGTTGGTTTGTTGGTTTGTTGGTTTATTTGTTTGCTCGTTTGTTGGTTTGTTGGTTTGTTGGTTTGTTGGTTTGTTGGTTTGTTGGTTTGTTGGTTTGTTGGTTTATTTGTTTGTTCGTTTGTTGGTTTGTTGGTTTGTTGGCTTGTTGGTTTGTTCGTGTGTTGGTTTGTTGGTTTGTTGGTTTGTTCTTTTGTTGGTTTGTTAGTTTGTTGGCTTGTTGGTTTTTTGGCTTGTTGGTTTGTTGGTTTGTTGGTTTGTTGGTTTGTTTGTTTGTTAATTTGTTTGTTTGTTGGTTTTTTGGTTTGTTGGCTTGTTGGCTTGTTGGTTTGTTGGTTTGTTGGCTTGTTGGTTTGTTGGTTTATCGGTTTGTTGGTTTGTTGGTTTGTTGGTTTGTTGGTTTGTTTGTTTGTTGGTTTGTTGGTTTGTTGGCTTGTTGGTTTATTGGTTTGTTGGTTTGTTGGTTTGTTGGTTTATTGTTTTGTTGGTTCGTTTGTTTGTTGGTTTGTTGGTTTGTTCGTTTTTTGGCTTGTTGTTTTGTTGGCTTGTTGGCTTGTTGGTCTGTTGGTTTGTTTGTTTGTTGGTTTGTTGGTTTGTTGGTTTATTTGTTTGTTGGTTTGTTGGTTTTTGTTGGTTTGTTGGTTTGTTTGTTTGTTGGTTTGTTGGTTTGTTAGTTTGTTGGTTTGTTGGTTATTTTGTTTGTTTGTTTGTTGGTTTGTTCGTTTGTTGGTTTGTTGGTTTGTTGGTTTGTTGGTTTGTTGGTTTGTTGGTTTGTTGGTTTGTTGGTTTGTTGGTTTGTTGGTTTGTTGGTTTGTTGGTTTGTTGGTTTGTTGGTTTGTTGGTTTGTTGGTTTTTTGGTTTGTTGGTTTGTTGGTTTGTTGGTTTGTTGGTTTGTTGGTTTGTTGGTTTTTGGTTTTTTGGCTTTTTTGTTTGTTGGTTTGTTCGTTTGTTGGCTTGTTGGTTTGTTGGTTTGTTGGTTTATTGGTTTGTTGGTTTGTTGGTTTGTTGGTTTGTTGGTTTGTTGGTTTGTTGGTTTGTTGGTTTATTTGTTTGTTGGTTTGTTGGTTTGTTGATTTGTTGGTTTGTTGGTTTGTTTGTTTGTTGGTTTGTTGCTTTGTTGGTTTGTTGGTTTGTTGGTTTGTTTGTTTGTTGGTTTGTTCGTTTGTTGGCTTGTTGGTTTGGTTGGCTTGTTGCCTTGTTGGCTTGTTGGCTTGTTGGTTTGTTGGTTTGTTGGTTTGCTGGTTTGTTGGTTTGTTGGCTTGTTGGCTTGTATGTTTGTTGGTTTGTTGGTTTACTTGTTTGTGGGTTTGTTGGCTTGTTGGTTTGTTGGCTTGTTGGCTTGTTGGTTTGTTGGTTTGTTGGTTTCTTTGTTTGTTGGTTTGTTGGTTTGTTGGCTTGTTGGTTTGTTGGTTTGTTGGTTTGTTGGTTTGTTGGTTTGTTGCTTTGTTGGTTTGTTGGTTTGTTGGTTTGTTGGTTTGTAGGTTTGTTGGTTTGTTGGTTTGTTGGTTTGCTGGTTTGTTGGTTTGTTGGTTTCCTCGTTTGTTGGTTTTTTGGTTTGTTGGTTTGTTGGTTTGTTGGTTTGTTGGTTTGTTGGTTTTTTGGTTTGTTGGCTTGTTGGTTTGTTGTTTTGTTGGTTTGTTGGTTTGTTGGTTTGTTGGTTTGTTGGTTTGTTGGTTTGGTGGTTTATTTGTTTGTTGGTTTGTTGGTTTGTTGATTTGTAGATTTGTTGGTTTGTTGGTTTGTTGGCTTGTTGGTTTGTTGGTTTGTTGGTTTGTTGGTTTGTTGGTTTGTTGGTTTGCTGGTTTGTTGGTTTGTTGGTTTGTTGGTTTGTTGGTTTGTTGGTTGGTTGGTTTGTTGGTTTGTTCGTTTGTTGGCTTGTTGGTTTGTTGGTTTGTTGGTTTGTTGGTTTATTGGTTTGTTGGTTTGGTGGTTTATTTGTTTGTTGGTTTGTTGGTTTGTTGATTTGTTGATTTGTTGGTTTGTTGGTTTGTTGGCTTGTTGGTTTATTGGTTTGTTGGTTTGTTGGTTTGTTGGTTTGTTGGTTTGTTGGTTTGTTGGTTTGTTGGTTTGTTGGTTTGTTGGTTTGTTGTTTTGTTTGTTTGTTGGTTTGTTCGTTTGTTGGCTTGTTGGTTTATTGGTTTGTTGGTTTGTTGGTTTGTTGGTTTGTTGGTTTGTTGTTTTGTTGGTTTGTTTGTTTGTTGGTTTGTTGGTTTGTTCGTTTTTTGGCTTAGTGGTTTGTTGGCTTGTTTGCTTGTTGGTCTGTTAGCTTGTTTGTTTGTTGGTTTGTTGGTTTGTTGGTTTGTTTGTTTGTTGGTTTGTTCGTTTGTTGGCTTGTTGGTTTGTTGGCTTGTTGGCTTGTTGGCATATTGGTTTCTTGGTTTGTTAGTTTGTTGGTTTGTTGGTTTGTTGGTTTGTTGGTTTGTTGGTTTGTTGGTTTGTTAGTTTGTTGGTTTGTTGGTTTTTGTTGGTTTTTGTTGGTTTGTTGATTTGTTTGTTTGTTGGTTTGTTGGTTTGTTAGTTTGTTGGCTTGTTGGCTTGTTGGCATGTTCGTTTCATGGTTTGTTGGTTTGTTGGTTTGTTGGTTTGTTGGTTTGTTGGTTTGTTGGTTTGTTGGTTTGTTGGTTGGTTGGTTTGTTGGTTTGTTGGTTTGTTGGTTTGTTGGTTTTTTGGTTTATTGGTTTGTTGGTTTGTTCGTTTGTTAGCTTGTTGGTTTGTTGGTTTGTTGGTTTGTAGGTTTGTTGGTTTGTTGGTTTGTTGTTTTGTTGGTTTATTTGTTTGTTGGTTTGTTGGTTTGTTGATTTGTTGGTTTGCTGGTTTGTTTGTTTGTTGGTTTGTTGGTTTGTTGGTTTGTTGGTTTGTTGGCTTTTTGGTTTGTTGGTTTGTTGGTTTGTTGATTTGTTGGCTTGTTGGCTTGTTGGTTTGTTGGTTTGTTGGTTTGTTGGTTTGTTGGTTTATTTGTTTGTCGGTTTGTTGGCTTGTTGGTTTGTTGGCTTGTTGGCTTGTTGGTTTGTTGGTTTGTTGGTTTGTTGGTTTGTTGGTTTGTTGGTTTGTTGGTTTGTTGGCTTGTTGGTTTGTTGGCTTGTGTGCTTGTTGGTTTGTTGGTTTGTTGGTTTCTTTGTTTGTTGGTTTGTTCGTTTGTTAGCTTGTTGGTTTGTTGGTTTGTTGGCTTGTTGGTTTGTTGGTTTGTTGGTTTGTTGGTTTGTTGGTTTGTTGGTTTGTTGGTTTGTTGGTTTGTTGGTTTGTTGGTTTGTTAATTTGTTGGTTTTTTGGTTTGTTGGTTTGTTGGTTTGTTGGTTTTTTGGTTTGTTGGCTTATTGGTTTGTTGGTTTGTTGGTTTGTTGGTTTGCTGGTTTGTTGTTTTGTTGGTTTCCTCGTTTGTTGGTTTTTTGGTTTGTTGGTTTGTTGGTTTGTTGGTTTGTTGGTTTGTTGGTTTTTTGGTTTGTTGTCTTGTTGGTTTGTTGGTTTGTTGGTTTGTTGGTTTGTTGGTTTGTTGGTTTTTTGGTTTGTTGGCTTATTGGTTTGTTGGTTTGTTGGTTTGTTGGTTTGCTGGTTTGTTGTTTTGTTGGTTTCCTCGTTTGTTGGTTTATTTGTTTGTCGGTTTGTTGGCTTGTTGGTTTGTTGGCTTGTTGGCTTGTTGGTTTGTTGGTTTGTTGGTTTGTTGGTTTGTTGGTTTGTTGGTTTGTTGGTTTGTTGGCTTGTTGGTTTGTTGGCTTGTGTGCTTGTTGGTTTGTTGGTTTGTTGGTTTCTTTGTTTGTTGGTTTGTTCGTTTGTTAGCTTGTTGGTTTGTTGGTTTGTTGGTTTGTTGGTTTGTTGGCTTGTTGGTTTGTTGGTTTGTTGGTTTGTTGGTTTGTTGGTTTGTTGGTTTGCTGGTTTGTTGGTTTGTTGGTTTGTTGGTTTGTTAGTTTGTTCGTTGGTTGGCTTGTTGGTTTGTTGGTTTGTTGGTTTGTTGGTTTATTGGTTTGTTGGTTGGTTGGTTTGTTGGTTTGTTGGTTTATTTGTTTGTTGGTTTGTTAGTTTGTTGATTTTTTGGTTTGTTGGTTTGTTTGTTTGTTGGTTTGTTGGTTTGTTGGTTTGTTGGTTTGTTGGTTTGTTGGTTTGTTGGTTTGTTGGTTTGTTTGTTTGTTGGTTTGTTGGTTTGTTCGTTTGTTGGTTTGTTGGTTCGTTGGCTTGTTGCCTTGTTGGCTTTTTGGCTTGTTGGTTTGTTGGTTTGTTGGCTTGTTGGTTTGTTGGTTTGTTGGCTTGTTGGTTTGTTGGTTTGTTGGTTTGTTGGTTTGTTGGTTTGTTGGTTTATTTGTTTGTTGGTTTGTTGGCTTGTTGGTTTGTTGGTTTGTTGGCTTGTTGGCTTGTTGGTTTGTTGGTTTCTTTGTTTGTTGGTTTGTTCGTTTGTTGGCTTGTTGGTTTGTTGGTTTGTTGGCTTGTTGGTTTGTTGGTTTGTTGGTTTGTTCGTTTGTTGGCTTGTTGGTTTGTTGGTTTGTTGGTTCGTTGGTTTGTTGGTTTGTTGGTTTTTTGGTTTGTTGGCTTATTGGTTTATTGGTTTGTTGGTTTGTAGGTTTCTTCGTTTGTTGGTTTTTTTGGTTTGTTGGTTTTTTTGGTTTTTTGGTTTGTTGGCTTGTTGGTTTGTTGTTTTGTTGGTTTGTTGGTTTGTTGGTTTGTTGGTTTGTTGGTTTGTTGGTTTGTTGGTTTGTTTTTTTGTTCGTTTGTTGGTTTTTTGGTTTGTTGGTTTGTTGGTTTTTTGGTTTGTTGGCTTGTTGGTTTGTTGGTTTTTTAGTTTGTTGGCTTGTTGGTTTGTTGGCTTGTTGGCTTGTTGGTTTGCTGGTTTGTTGGTTTGTTGGTTTGTTGGTTTGTTGGTTTGTTGGTTTGTTGGTTTGTTGGTTTGTTGGCTTGTTGGTTTGTTGGCTTGTTGGCTTGTTGGTTTGTTGGTTTGTTGGTTTTTTGGTTTATTTGTTTGTTCATTTGTTGGTTTGTTGGTTTGTTGGTTTGTTGGTTTGTTGGTTTATTTGTTTGTTTGTTTGTTGGTTTGTTGGTTTGTTCGTTTGTTTGTTTGTTGGCTTGTTCGTTTGTTGGCTTGTTGGTTTGTTGGTTTGTTGGTTTGTTGGTTTGTTGGTGTGTTAGTTTGTTGGTTTGTTGGTTTGTTGGTTTGTTGGTTTGTTGGTTTATTTGTTTGTTCGTTTGTTGGTTTGTTGGTTTGTTGGTTTGTTGGTTTGTTGGTTTGTTGGTTTGTTGGTGTATTTGTTTGTTCGTTTGTTGGCTTGTTGGTTTGTTGGCTTCTTGGTTTGTTGGTTTGTTGGTTTGTTGGTTTGTTGGTTTGTTGGTTTGTTGGTTTGTTGGTTTATTTGTTTGTTCGTTTGTTGGCTTGTTGGTTTGTTGGCTTCTTGGTTTGTTCGTTTGTTGGTTTGTTCGTTTGTTGGTTTGTTCGTTTGTTGGTTTGTTCGTTTGTTGGCTTGTTGGTTTGTTGGCTTGTTGGTTTGTTGGTTTGTTGGTTTGTTGGTTTGTTTCTTTGTTGGTTTGTTCGTTTGTTGGTTTTTTGGTTTGTTGGCTTGTTGGCTTGTTGGTTTGTTGGTTTGTTGGCTTGTTGGTTTGTTGGTTTGTTGGCTTGTTGGTTTGTTGGTTTGTTGACTTGTCGGTTTGTTGGTTTGTTGGTTTGTTGGTTTGTTGGTTTGTTGGTTTGTTGGTTTGTTGGTTTATTGGTTTGTTGGTTTGTTGGTTTGTTGGTTTGTTGGTTTGTTGTTTTGTTGTTTTTTTTGGTTTGTTTGTTTGTTGGTTTAGAGGTTGTTCGTTTGTTTGTTGGTTTGTTCGTTTGTTGACTTGTTGGTTTGTTGGTTTGTTGGTTTGTTGGTTTGTTGGTTTGTTGGTTTGTTGGTTTGTTGGTTTGTTGGGTTGTTGGTTTGTTGGTTTGTTGGTTTATTTGTTTGCTCGTTTGTTGGTTTGTTGGTTTGTTGGTTTGTTGGTTTGTTGGTTTGTTGGTTTGTTGGTTTGTTGGTTTATTTGTTTGTTCGTTTGTTGGTTTGTTGGTTTGTTGGCTTGTTGGTTTGTTCGTGTGTTGGTTTGTTGGTTTGTTGGTTTGTTCTTTTGTTGGTTTGTTAGTTTGTTGGCTTGTTGGTTTTTTGGCTTGTTGGTTTGTTGGTTTGTTGGTTTGTTGGTTTGTTTGTTTGTTAATTTGTTTGTTTGTTGGTTTTTTGGTTTGTTGGCTTGTTGGCTTGTTGGTTTGTTGGTTTGTTGGCTTGTTGGTTTGTTGGTTTATCGGTTTGTTGGTTTGTTGGTTTGTTGGTTTGTTGGTTTGTTTGTTTGTTGGTTTGTTGGTTTGTTGGCTTGTTGGTTTATTGGTTTGTTGGTTTGTTGGTTTGTTGGTTTATTGTTTTGTTGGTTCGTTTGTTTGTTGGTTTGTTGGTTTGTTCGTTTTTTGGCTTGTTGTTTTGTTGGCTTGTTGGCTTGTTGGTCTGTTGGTTTGTTTGTTTGTTGGTTTGTTGGTTTGTTGGTTTATTTGTTTGTTGGTTTGTTGGTTTTTGTTGGTTTGTTGGTTTGTTTGTTTGTTGGTTTGTTGGTTTGTTAGTTTGTTGGTTTGTTGGTTATTTTGTTTGTTTGTTTGTTGGTTTGTTCGTTTGTTGGTTTGTTGGTTTGTTGGTTTGTTGGTTTGTTGGTTTGTTGGTTTGTTGGTTTGTTGGTTTGTTGGTTTGTTGGTTTGTTGGTTTGTTGGTTTGTTGGTTTGTTGGTTTGTTGGTTTGTTGGTTTTTTGGTTTGTTGGTTTGTTGGTTTGTTGGTTTGTTGGTTTGTTGGTTTGTTGGTTTTTGGTTTTTTGGCTTTTTTGTTTGTTGGTTTGTTCGTTTGTTGGCTTGTTGGTTTGTTGGTTTGTTGGTTTATTGGTTTGTTGGTTTGTTGGTTTGTTGGTTTGTTGGTTTGTTGGTTTGTTGGTTTGTTGGTTTATTTGTTTGTTGGTTTGTTGGTTTGTTGATTTGTTGGTTTGTTGGTTTGTTTGTTTGTTGGTTTGTTGCTTTGTTGGTTTGTTGGTTTGTTGGTTTGTTTGTTTGTTGGTTTGTTCGTTTGTTGGCTTGTTGGTTTGGTTGGCTTGTTGCCTTGTTGGCTTGTTGGCTTGTTGGTTTGTTGGTTTGTTGGTTTGCTGGTTTGTTGGTTTGTTGGCTTGTTGGCTTGTATGTTTGTTGGTTTGTTGGTTTACTTGTTTGTGGGTTTGTTGGCTTGTTGGTTTGTTGGCTTGTTGGCTTGTTGGTTTGTTGGTTTGTTGGTTTCTTTGTTTGTTGGTTTGTTGGTTTGTTGGCTTGTTGGTTTGTTGGTTTGTTGGTTTGTTGGTTTGTTGGTTTGTTGCTTTGTTGGTTTGTTGGTTTGTTGGTTTGTTGGTTTGTAGGTTTGTTGGTTTGTTGGTTTGTTGGTTTGCTGGTTTGTTGGTTTGTTGGTTTCCTCGTTTGTTGGTTTTTTGGTTTGTTGGTTTGTTGGTTTGTTGGTTTGTTGGTTTGTTGGTTTTTTGGTTTGTTGGCTTGTTGGTTTGTTGTTTTGTTGGTTTGTTGGTTTGTTGGTTTGTTGGTTTGTTGGTTTGTTGGTTTGGTGGTTTATTTGTTTGTTGGTTTGTTGGTTTGTTGATTTGTAGATTTGTTGGTTTGTTGGTTTGTTGGCTTGTTGGTTTGTTGGTTTGTTGGTTTGTTGGTTTGTTGGTTTGTTGGTTTGCTGGTTTGTTGGTTTGTTGGTTTGTTGGTTTGTTGGTTTGTTGGTTGGTTGGTTTGTTGGTTTGTTCGTTTGTTGGCTTGTTGGTTTGTTGGTTTGTTGGTTTGTTGGTTTATTGGTTTGTTGGTTTGGTGGTTTATTTGTTTGTTGGTTTGTTGGTTTGTTGATTTGTTGATTTGTTGGTTTGTTGGTTTGTTGGCTTGTTGGTTTATTGGTTTGTTGGTTTGTTGGTTTGTTGGTTTGTTGGTTTGTTGGTTTGTTGGTTTGTTGGTTTGTTGGTTTGTTGGTTTGTTGTTTTGTTTGTTTGTTGGTTTGTTCGTTTGTTGGCTTGTTGGTTTATTGGTTTGTTGGTTTGTTGGTTTGTTGGTTTGTTGGTTTGTTGTTTTGTTGGTTTGTTTGTTTGTTGGTTTGTTGGTTTGTTCGTTTTTTGGCTTAGTGGTTTGTTGGCTTGTTTGCTTGTTGGTCTGTTAGCTTGTTTGTTTGTTGGTTTGTTGGTTTGTTGGTTTGTTTGTTTGTTGGTTTGTTCGTTTGTTGGCTTGTTGGTTTGTTGGCTTGTTGGCTTGTTGGCATATTGGTTTCTTGGTTTGTTAGTTTGTTGGTTTGTTGGTTTGTTGGTTTGTTGGTTTGTTGGTTTGTTGGTTTGTTAGTTTGTTGGTTTGTTGGTTTTTGTTGGTTTTTGTTGGTTTGTTGATTTGTTTGTTTGTTGGTTTGTTGGTTTGTTAGTTTGTTGGCTTGTTGGCTTGTTGGCATGTTCGTTTCATGGTTTGTTGGTTTGTTGGTTTGTTGGTTTGTTGGTTTGTTGGTTTGTTGGTTTGTTGGTTTGTTGGTTGGTTGGTTTGTTGGTTTGTTGGTTTGTTGGTTTGTTGGTTTTTTGGTTTATTGGTTTGTTGGTTTGTTCGTTTGTTAGCTTGTTGGTTTGTTGGTTTGTTGGTTTGTAGGTTTGTTGGTTTGTTGGTTTGTTGGTTTGTTGGTTTATTTGTTTGTTGGTTTGTTGGTTTGTTGATTTGTTGGTTTGCTGGTTTGTTTGTTTGTTGGTTTGTTGGTTTGTTGGTTTGTTGGTTTGTTGGCTTTTTGGTTTGTTGGTTTGTTGGTTTGTTGATTTGTTGGCTTGTTGGCTTGTTGGTTTGTTGGTTTGTTGGTTTGTTGGTTTGTTGGTTTATTTGTTTGTCGGTTTGTTGGCTTGTTGGTTTGTTGGCTTGTTGGCTTGTTGGTTTGTTGGTTTGTTGGTTTGTTGGTTTGTTGGTTTGTTGGTTTGTTGGTTTGTTGGCTTGTTGGTTTGTTGGCTTGTGTGCTTGTTGGTTTGTTGGTTTGTTGGTTTCTTTGTTTGTTGGTTTGTTCGTTTGTTAGCTTGTTGGTTTGTTGGTTTGTTGGCTTGTTGGTTTGTTGGTTTGTTGGTTTGTTGGTTTGTTGGTTTGTTGGTTTGTTGGTTTGTTGGTTTGTTGGTTTGTTGGTTTGTTAATTTGTTGGTTTTTTGGTTTGTTGGTTTGTTGGTTTGTTGGTTTTTTGGTTTGTTGGCTTATTGGTTTGTTGGTTTGTTGGTTTGTTGGTTTGCTGGTTTGTTGTTTTGTTGGTTTCCTCGTTTGTTGGTTTTTTGGTTTGTTGGTTTGTTGGTTTGTTGGTTTGTTGGTTTGTTGGTTTTTTGGTTTGTTGTCTTGTTGGTTTGTTGGTTTGTTGGTTTGTTGGTTTGTTGGTTTGTTGGTTTGTTGGTTTGTTGGTTTGTTGGTTTGTTGGTTTGTTGGTTTCTTGGTTTGTTGGTTTGTTGGTTTGTTCGTTTGTTGGTTTTTTGGTTTGTTGGTTTGTTGGTGTGTTGGTTTTTTGGTTTGTTGGCTTGTTGGTTTGTTGGTTTCTTAGTTTGTTGGCTTGTTGGTTTGTTGGCTTGTTGGCTTGTTGGTTTGTTGGCTTGTTGGCTTGTTGGTTTGTTGGTTTGTTGGTTTGTTGGTTTGTTGGTTTGTTGGATTGTTGGTTTGTTGGTTTGTTGGTTTGTTGGTTTGTTGGTTTGTTGGCTTGTTGGTTTGTTGGCTTGTTGGCTAGTTGGTTGTTGGTTTGTTGGTTTGTTGGTTTGTTGGTTTGTTGGTTTGTTGGTTTGTTGGTTTGTTGGTTTGTTGGTTTGTTAGTTTGTTGGTTTGTTGGTTTGTTCGTTTGTTGGTTTGTTGGTTTGTTGGTTTGTTGGTTTGTTTGTTTTTTGGTTTGTTAGTTTGTTGGCTTGTTGGTTTGTTCGTTTGTTGGCTTGTTGGTTTGTTGGCTTGTTGGCTTGTTGGCATGTTGGTTTCTTGGTTTGTTGGTTTGTTGGCTTGTTGGTTTGTTGGTTTGTTGGTTTGTTGGTTTGTTGGTTTGTTGGTTTGTTGGTTTGTTGGTTTGTTGGTTTGTTGGTTTATTTGTTTGTTCGTTTGTTGGTTTGTTAGTTTGTTGGTTCGTTGGTTTGTTGGTTTGTTAGTTTATTTGTTTGTTGGTTTGTTGGTTTGTTGGTTTGTTGGTTTGTTGGTTTGTTGGTTTGTTGGTTTGTTGGTTTGTTGGTTGGTTGGTTTGTTGGTTTGTTCGTTTGTTGGCTTGTTGGTTTGTTGGTTTATTGGTTTGTTGGTTTGTTGGTTTGTTGGTTTGTTGGTTTATTTGTTTGTTGGTTTGTTGATTTGTTGGTTTGTTGGTTTGTTCGGTTGTTGGCTTGTTGGTTTGTTGGCTTGTTGGCCTGTTGGCATGTTGGTTTCTTGGTTTGTTGGTTTGTTGGCTTGTTGGTTTGTTGGTTTGTTGGTTTGTTGGTTTGTTGGTTTGTTGGTTTGTTGGTTTGTTGGTTTGTTGGTTTGTTGGTTTGTTGGTTTGTTGGTTTGTTGGTTTGTTGGTGTGTTGGTTTGTTGGTTTGTTGTTTTGTTGGTTTGTTTGTTTGTTGGTTTGTTGGTTTGTTCGTTTTTTGGCTTGTTGGTTTGTTGGCTTGTTGGCTTGTTGGTCTGTTAGTTAGTTTGTTTGTTGGTTTGTTGGTTTGTTGGTTTGTTGGTTTGTTGGTTTGTTGGTTTGTTTGTTTGTTGGCTTGTTGGTTTGTTTGCTTGTTGGCTTGTTGGCATGTTGGTTTCTTAGTTTTTTAGGTTGTTGGTTTGTTGTTTTGTTGGTTTGTTGGTTTGTTGGTTTGTTGGTTTGTTGATTTGTTGGTTTGTTCGTTTGTTGGTCTGTTGGTTTTTGTTGGTTTGTTGATTTGTTTGTTTGTGGGTTTGTTGGTTTGTTAATTTGTTGGTTTGTTTGTTTGTTGGTTTGTTCGTTTGTTGGCTTGTTGGTTTGTCGGCTTGTTGGCTTGTTGGCATGTTCGTTTCATGGTTTGTTGGTTTGTTGGTTTGTTGGTTTGTTGGTTTGTTGGTTTGTTGGTTTGTTGGTTTGTTGGTTTGTTGGTTTGTTGGTTTGTTGGTTGGTTGGTTTGTCGGTTTGTTGGTTTGTTGGTTTTTTGGTTTGTTGGCTTGTTTGTTTGTTGGTTTATTGGTTTGTTCGTTTGTTGGCTTGTTGGTTTGTTGGTTTGTTGGTTTGTTGGTTTGTTGGTTTGTTGGTTTGTTGGTTTGTTGGTTTGTTGGTTTATTTGTTTGTTGGTTTGTTGGTTTGTTGATTTGTTGGTTTGTTGGTTCGTTTGTTTGTTGGTTTGTTGGTTTGTTGGTTTGTTGGTTTGTTGGCTTGTTGGCTTGTTGGCTTGTTGGTTTGTTGGTTTGGTGGTTTGTTGATTTGTTGATTTGTTGGCTTGTTGGCTTGTTAGTTTGTTGGTTTGTTGGTTTGTTGGTTTTTTGTTTGTTGGTTTGTTGGTTTGTTGATTTGTTGGTTTGTTGGTTTGTTTGTTGGTTGGTTTATTGGTTTGTTGGTTTGTTGGCTTGTTGGCTTGCTGGTTTGTTGGTTTGTTGGTTTGTTGATATGTTGGCTTGTTGGCTTGTTGGTTTGTTGGTTTGTTGGTTTGTTGGTTTGTTGGTTTATTTGTTTGTCGGTTTGTTGGCTTGTTGGTTTGTTGGTTTGTTCGTTTGTTGGCTTGTTGGTTTGTTGGTTTGTTGGTTTGTTGGTTTGTTGGTTTGTTGGTTTGTTGGTTTGTTGGTTTGTTGGTGTGTTGGTTTATTTGTTTGTTGGTTTGTTTGTTTGTTGGTTTGTTTGTTTGTTGGTTTGTTGGTTTGTTGGTTTGTTGGTTTGTTGGTTTGTTGGTTTGTTTGTTTGTTGGTTTGTTCGTTTGTTGGCTTGTTGGTTTGTTGGCTTGTTGCCTTGTTGGCTTGTTGGTTTGTTGGTTTGTTGGTTTGTTGGTTTGTTGGTTTGTTGGTTTGTTGGTTTCTTCGTTTGTTGGTTTTTTGGTTTGTTGGTTTGTTGGTTTGTTGGTTTGTTGGTTTTTTGGTTTGTTGGCTTGTTGGTTTGTTGGTTTGTTGGTTTGTTGGTTTGTTGGTTTGTTGGTTTGTTGATTTGTTGGTTTGTTGGTTCGTTCATTTGTTGGTTTTTTGGTTTGTTGGTTTGTTGGTTTGTTGGTTTTTTTGGTTTGTTGGCTTGCTGGTTTGTTGGTTTCTTAGTTTGTTGGCTTGTTGGTTTGTTGGCTTGTTGGCTTGTTGGTTTGTTGGCTTGTTGGCTTGTTGGTTTGTTGGTTTGTTGGTTTGTTGGTTTGTTGGTATGTTGGTTTGTTGGTTTGTTAGTTTGTTGGTTTGTTGGTTTGTTGGCTTGTTGGTTTGTTGGCTTGTTGGCTTGTTGGTTGGTGGTTCGTTGGTTTGTTGGTTTGTTGGTTTGTTGGTTTGTTAGTTTTTTGGTTTGTTGGTTTGTTGGTTCGTTGGTTTATTTGTTTTTTGGTTTGTTCGTTTGTTGGCTTGTTGGTTTGTTCGTTTGTTGGCTTGTTGGTTTGTTTGCTTGTTGGCCTGTTGGCATGTTGGTTTCTTGGTTTGTTGGTTTGTTGGCTTGTTGGTTTGTTGGTTTGTTGGTTTGTTGGTTTGTTGGTTTGTTGGTTTGTTGGTTTGTTGGTTTGTTGGTTTGTTGGTTTGTTGGTCTGTTAGTTTTTTTGTTTGTTGGTTTGTTGGTTTTTTTGTTTGTTGGTTTGTTCGTTTGTTGGCTTGTTGGTTTGTTGGCTTGTTGGCTTGTTGGCATGTTGGTTTGTTGGTTTGTTAGTTTGTTGGTTTGTTGGTTTGTTGGTTTGTTGGTTTGTTGGTTTGTTGGTTTGTTGGTTTGTTGGTTTGTTGGTTTGTTGGTTTGTTAGTTTGTTGGTTTGTTAGTTTTTGTTGGTTTGTTGATTTGTTTGTTTGTTGGTTTTTTGGTTTGTTAGTTTGTCGGTTTGTTTGTTTGTTAGTTTGTTCGTTTGTTGGCTTGTTGGTTTGTTGGCTTGTTGGCTTGTTGGCATGTTCGTTTCATGGTTTGTTGGTTTGTTGGTTTGTTGGTTTGTTGGTTTGTTGGTTTGTTGGTTTGTTGGTTGGTTGGTTTGTTGGTTTGTTGGTTTGTTGATTTTTTGGTTTGTTGGCTTGTTTGTTTGTTGGTTTGTTGGTTTGTTCGTTTGTTGGCTTGTTGGTTTGTTGGTTTGTTGGTTTGTTGGTTTGTTGATTTGTTGGCTTGTTGGCTTGTTGGTTTGATGGTTTGTTGGTTTGTTGGTTTTTTGGTTTATTTGTTTGTCGGTTTGTTGGCTTGTTGGTTTGTTGGCTTGTTGGCTTGTTGGTTTGTTGGTTTGTTGGTTTGTTGGTTTGTTGATTTGTTGGCTTGTTGGCTTGTTGGTTTGTTCGTTTGTTGGCTTGTTGGTTTGTTGGTTTGTTGGCTTGTTGGTTTGTTGGTTTGTTGGTTTGTTGGTTTGTTGGTTTGTTTGTTTGTTGGTTTGTTAATTTGTTGGTTTGTTGGTTTCTTGGTTTGTTGGTTTGTTGGTTTGTTGGTTTGTTGGTTTATTGGTTTGTTGGCTTATTGGTTTGTTGGTTTGTTGGTTTGTTAGTTTGCTGGTTTGTTGGTTTCCTCGTTTGTTGGGTTTTTGGTTTGTTGGTTTGTTGGTTTGTTGGTTTGTTGGTTTGTTGGTTTGTTGGTTTGTTGGTTTGTTGTTTTGTTGGTTTGTTTGTTTGTTGGTTTGTTGGTTTTTTGGTTTGTTGGCTTGTTGGTTTTTTTGGTTTCTTAGTTTGTTGGCTTGTTGGTTTGTTGGCTTGTTGGCTTGTTGGTTTGTTGGCTTGTTGGTTTGTTGGTTTGTTTGTTTGTTTGTTGGTTTGTTGGTTTGTTGGTTTGTTGGTTTGTTGGTTTGTTGGTTGTTGGTTTGTTCGTTTGTTGGCTTGTTGGTTTGTTGGCTTGTTGGCTTGTTGGCATGTTGGTTTCTTGGTTGGGTGGTTTGTCGGTTTGTTGGTTTGTTGGTTTTTTGGTTTGTTGGCTTGTTTGTTTGTTGGTTTGTTGGTTTGTTCGTTTGTTGGCTTGTTGGTTTGTTGGTTTGTTGGTTTGTTGGTCTGTTGGTTTGTTGGTTTGTTGGTTTATTTGTTTGTTGGTTTGTTGGTTGTTGGCTTGTTGGTTTGTTGGCTTGTTGGCTTGTTGGTTGTTAGTTTGTTGGCTTGTTGGTTTGTTGGTTTGATGGTTTGATGGTTTGTTGGTTTGTTGGTTTGTTGGTTTGTTGGTTTGTTGGTTTGTTGGTTTGTTGGTTTGTTGGTTTGTTGGTTTGTTGGTTTGTTGGTTTGTTGGTTTGTTGGTTTGTTGGTTTGTTTGTTTTTTGGTTTGTTCGTTTGTTGGCTTGTTGGTTTGTTCGTTTGTTGGCTTGTTGGTTTGTTGGCTTGTTGGCTTGTTGGCATGTTGGTTTCTTGGTTGGTTGGTTTGTCGGTTTGTTGGTTTGTTGGTTTTTTGGTTTGTTGGCTTGTTTGTTTGTTGGTTTGTTGGTTTGTTCGTTTGTTGGCTTGTTGGTTTGTTGGTTTGTTGGTTTGTTGGTTTGTTGGTTTGTTGGTTTGTTGGTTTATTTGTTTATTGGTTTGTTGGTTTGTTGATTTGTTGGTTTGTTGGTTTGTTTGTTGGTTGGTTTGTGGGTTTGTTGGTTTGTTGGCTTGTTGGCTTGTTGGTTTGTTGGTTTGTTGGTTTGTTGATTTGTGAGTTTGTTGGTTTGTTTGTTGTTGGTTTGTTGGTTTGTTCGTTTGTTGGCTTGTTGGTTTGTCGGCTTGTTGGCTTGTTGGCATGTTCGTTTCATGGTTTGTTGGTTTGTTGGTTTGTTGGTTTGTTGGTTTGTTGGTTTGTTGGTTTGTTGGTTTATTGGTTTGTTGGCTTGTTGGTTTGTTGGTTTGTTGGTTTGTTGGTTGGTTGGTTTGTCGGTTTGTTGGTTTGTTGGTTTTTTGGTTTGTTGGCTTGTTTGTTTGTTGGTTTGTTGGTTTGTTCGTTTGTTGGCTTGTTGGTTTGTTGGTTTGTTGGTTTGTTGGTTTGTTGGTTTGTTGGTTTATTTGTTTGTTGGTTTGTTGGTTGTTGGCTTGTTGGTTTGTTGGCTTGTTGGTTGTTAGTTTGTTGGTTTGATGGTTTGTTGGTTTGTTGGTTTGTTGGTTTGTTGGTTTGTTGGTTGGTTGGTTTGTTGGTTTGTTGGTTTGTTGGTTTGTTGGTTTTTTGGTTTATTGGTTTGTTGGTTTGTTCGTTTGTTAGCTTGTTGGTTTGTTGGTTTGTTGGTTTGTAGGTTTGTTGGTTTGTTGGTTTGTTGGTTTGTTGGTTTATTTGTTTGTTGGTTTGTTGGTTTGTTGATTTGTTGGTTTGCTGGTTTGTTTGTTTGTTGGTTTGTTGGTTTGTTGGTTTGTTGGTTTGTTGGCTTTTTGGTTTGTTGGTTTGTTGGTTTGTTGATTTGTTGGCTTGTTGGCTTGTTGGTTTGTTGGTTTGTTGGTTTGTTGGTTTGTTGGTTTATTTGTTTGTCGGTTTGTTGGCTTGTTGGTTTGTTGGCTTGTTGGCTTGTTGGTTTGTTGGTTTGTTGGTTTGTTGGTTTGTTGGTTTGTTGGTTTGTTGGTTTGTTGGCTTGTTGGTTTGTTGGCTTGTGTGCTTGTTGGTTTGTTGGTTTGTTGGTTTCTTTGTTTGTTGGTTTGTTCGTTTGTTAGCTTGTTGGTTTGTTGGTTTGTTGGCTTGTTGGTTTGTTGGTTTGTTGGTTTGTTGGTTTGTTGGTTTGTTGGTTTGTTGGTTTGTTGGTTTGTTGGTTTGTTGGTTTGTTGGTTTGTTAATTTGTTGGTTTGTTGGTTTGTTGGTTTGTTGGTTTGTTGGTTTTTTGGTTTGTTGGCTTATTGGTTTGTTGGTTTGTTGGTTTGTTGGTTTGCTGGTTTGTTGTTTTGTTGGTTTCCTCGTTTGTTGGTTTTTTGGTTTGTTGGTTTGTTGGTTTGTTGGTTTGTTGGTTTGTTGGTTTTTTGGTTTGTTGTCTTGTTGGTTTGTTGGTTTGTTGGTTTGTTGGTTTGTTGGTTTGTTGGTTTGTTGGTTTGTTGGTTTGTTGGTTTGTTGGTTTGTTGGTTTCTTGGTTTGTTGGTTTGTTGGTTTGTTCGTTTGTTGGTTTTTTGGTTTGTTGGTTTGTTGGTGTGTTGGTTTTTTGGTTTGTTGGCTTGTTGGTTTGTTGGTTTCTTAGTTTGTTGGCTTGTTGGTTTGTTGGCTTGTTGGCTTGTTGGTTTGTTGGTTTGTTGGCTTGTTGGCTTGTTGGTTTGTTGGTTTGTTGGTTTGTTGGTTTGTTGGTTTGTTGGATTGTTGGTTTGTTGGTTTGTTGGTTTGTTGGTTTGTTGGTTTGTTGGCTTGTTGGTTTGTTGGCTTGTTGGCTAGTTGGTTGTTGGTTTGTTGGTTTGTTGGTTTGTTGGTTTGTTGGTTTGTTGGTTTGTTGGTTTGTTGGTTTGTTGGTTTGTTGGTTTGTTAGTTTGTTGGTTTGTTGGTTTGTTCAATTGTTGGTTTGTTGGTTTGTTGGTTTGTTGGTTTGTTTGTTTTTTGGTTTGTTAGCTTGTTGGCTTGTTGGTTTGTTCGTTTGTTGGCTTGTTGGTTTGTTGGCTTGTTGGCTTGTTGGCATGTTGGTTTCTTGGTTTGTTGGTTTGTTGGCTTGTTGGTTTGTTGGTTTGTTGGTTTGTTGGTTTGTTGGTTTGTTGGTTTGTTGGTTTGTTGGTTTGTTGGTTTGTTGGTTTGTTGGTTTATTTGTTTGTTCGTTTGTTGGTTTGTTAGTTTGTTCGTTTGTTGGCTTGTTGGTTTGTTGGTTTATTGGTTTGTTGGTTTGTTGGTTTGTTGGTTTGTTGGTTTATTTGTTTGTTGGTTTGTTGATTTGTTGGTTTGTTGGTTTGTTCGGTTGTTGGCTTGTTGGTTTGTTGGCTTGTTGGCCTGTTGGCATGTTGGTTTCTTGGTTTGTTGGTTTGTTGGCTTGTTGGTTTGTTGGTTTGTTGGTTTGTTGGTTTGTTGGTTTGTTGGTTTGTTGGTTTGTTGGTTTGTTGGTTTGTTGGTTTGTTGGTTTGTTGGTTTGTTGGTTTGTTGGTTTGTTGGTTTGTTGGTTTGTTGGTTTGTTGGTTTGTTGTTTTGTTGGTTTGTTGGTTTGTTGGTTTGTTGGTTTGTTCGTTTTTTGGCTTGTTGGTTTGTTGGCTTGTTGTTTTGTTGGTCTGTTAGTTTGTTTGTTTGTTGGTTTGTTGGTTTGTTGGTTTGTTGGTTTGTTGGTTTGTTGGTTTGTTTGTTTGTTGGCTTGTTGGTTTGTTTGCTTGTTGGCTTGTTGGCATGTTGGTTTCTTAGTTTTTTAGGTTGTTGGTTTGTTGTTTTGTTGGTTTGTTGGTTTGTTGGTTTGTTGGTTTGTTGATTTGTTGGTTTGTTCGTTTGTTGGTCTGTTGGTTTTTGTTGGTTTGTTGATTTGTTTGTTTGTTGGTTTGTTGGTTTGTTAATTTGTTGGTTTGTTTGTTTGTTGGTTTGTTCGTTTGTTGGCTTGTTGGTTTGTCGGCTTGTTGGCTTGTTGGCATGTTCGTTTCATGGTTTGTTGGTTTGTTGGTTTGTTGGTTTGTTGGTTTGTTGGTTTGTTGGTTTGTTGGTTTGTTGGTTTGTTGGTTTGTTGGTTGGTTGGTTTGTCGGTTTGTTGGTTTGTTGGTTTTTTGGTTTGTTGGCTTGTTTGTTTGTTGGTTTATTGGTTTGTTCGTTTGTTGGCTTGTTGGTTTGTTGGTTTGTTGGTTTGTTGGTTTGTTGGTTTGTTGGTTTGTTGGTTTGTTGGTTTGTTGGTTTATTTGTTTGTTGGTTTGTTGGTTTGTTGATTTGTTGGTTTGTTGGTTTGTTTGTTTGTTGGTTTGTTGGTTTGTTGGTTTGTTGGCTTGTTGGCTTGTTGGCTTGTTGGTTTGTTGGTTTGGTGGTTTGTTGATTTGTTGATTTGTTGGCTTGTTGGCTTGTTAGTTTGTTGGTTTGTTGGTTTGTTGGTTTTTTGTTTGTTGGTTTGTTGGTTTGTTGATTTGTTGGTTTGTTGGTTTGTTTGTTGGTTGGTTTGTTGGTTTGTTGGTTTGTTGGCTTGTTGGCTTGCTGGTTTGTTGGTTTGTTGGTTTGTTGATTTGTTGGCTTGTTGGCTTGTTGGTTTGTTGGTTTGTTGGTTTGTTGGTTTGTTGGTTTGTTGGTTTATTTGTTTGTCGGTTTGTTGGCTTGTTGGTTTGTTGGTTTGTTCGTTTGTTGGCTTGTTGGTTTGTTGGTTTGTTGGTTTGTTGGTTTGTTGGTTTGTTGGTTTGTTGGTTTGTTGGTGTGTTGGTTTATTTGTTTGTTGGTTTGTTTGTTTGTTGGTTTGTTTGTTTGTTGGTTTGTTGGTTTGTTGGTTTGTTGGTTTGTTGGTTTGTTGGTTTGTTGGTTTGTTGGTTTGTTGGTTTGTTTGTTTGTTGGTTTGTTCGTTTGTTGGCTTGTTGGTTTGTTGGCTTGTTGCCTTGTTGGCTTGTTGGTTTGTTGGTTTGTTGGTTTGTTGGTTTGTTGGTTTGTTGGTTTGTTGGTTTCTTCGTTTGTTGGTTTTTTGGTTTGTTGGTTTGTTGGTTTGTTGGTTTGTTGGTTTTTTGGTTTGTTGGCTTGTTGGTTTGTTGGTTTGTTGGTTTGTTGGTTTGTTGGTTTGTTGGTTTGTTGATTTGTTGGTTTGTTGGTTCGTTCGTTTGTTGGTTTTTTGGTTTGTTGGTTTGTTGGTTTGTTGGTTTTTTTGGTTTGTTGGCTTGCTGGTTTGTTGGTTTCTTAGTTTGTTGGCTTGTTGGTTTGTTGGCTTGTTGGCTTGTTGGTTTGTTGGCTTGTTGGCTTGTTGGTTTGTTGGTTTGTTGGTTTGTTGGTTTGTTGGTATGTTGGTTTGTTGGTTTGTTAGTTTGTTGGTTTGTTGGTTTGTTGGCTTGTTGGTTTGTTGGCTTGTTGGCTTGTTGGTTGGTGGTTCGTTGGTTTGTTGGTTTGTTGGTTTGTTGGTTTGTTGGTTTGTTAGTTTTTTGGTTTGTTGGTTTGTTGGTTCGTTGGTTTATTTGTTTTTTGGTTTGTTCGTTTGTTGGCTTGTTGGTTTGTTCGTTTGTTGGCTTGTTGGTTTGTTTGCTTGTTGGCCTGTTGGCGTGTTGGTTTCTTGGTTTGTTGGTTTGTTGGCTTGTTGGTTTGTTGGTTTGTTGGTTTGTTGGTTTGTTGGTTTGTTGGTTTGTTGGTTTGTTGGTTTGTTGGTTTGTTGGTTTGTTGGTTTGTTGGTCTGTTAGTTTTTTTGTTTGTTGGTTTGTTGGTTTGTTTGTTGGTTGGTTTGTTGGTTTGTTGGTTTGTTGGCTTGTTGGCTTGCTGGTTTGTTGGTTTGTTGGTTTGTTGATTTGTTGGCTTGTTGGCTTGTTGGTTTGTTGGTTTGTTGGTTTGTTGGTTTGTTGGTTTATTTGTTTGTCGGTTTGTTGGCTTGTTGGTGTGTTGGTTTGTTCGTTTGTTGGCTTGTTGGTTTGTTGGTTTGTTGGTTTGTTGGTTTGTTGGTTTGTTGGTTTGTTGGTTTGTTGGTGTGTTGGTTTATTTGTTTGTTGGTTTGTTTGTTTGTTGGTTTGTTTGTTTGTTGGTTTGTTGGTTTGTTGGTTTGTTGGTTTGGTGGTTTGTTGGTTTGTTGGTTTGTTGGTTTGTTTGTTTGTTGGTTTGTTCGTTTGTTGGCTTGTTGGTTTGTTGGCTTGTTGCCTTGTTGGCTTGTTGGTTTGTTGGTTTGTTGGTTTGTTGGTTTGTTGGTTTGTTGGTTTGTTGGTTTCTTCGTTTGTTGGTTTTTTGGTTTGTTGGTTTGTTGGTTTGTTGGTTTGTTGGTTTTTTGGTTTGTTGGCTTGTTGGTTTGTTGGTTTGTTGGTTTGTTGGTTTGTTGGTTTGTTGGTTTGTTGATTTGTTGGTTTGTTGGTTCGTTCGTTTGTTGGTTTTTTGGTTTGTTGGTTTGTTGGTTTGTTGGTTTTTTTGGTTTGTTGGCTTGCTGGTTTGTTGGTTTCTTAGTTTGTTGGCTTGTTGGTTCGTTGGCTTGTTGGCTTGTTGGTTTGTTGGCTTGTTGGCTTGTTGGTTTGTTGGTTTGTTGGTTTGTTGGTTTGTTGGTATGTTGGTTTGTTGGTTTGTTAGTTTGTTGGTTTGTTGGTTTGTTGGCTTGTTGGTTTGTTGGCTTGTTGGCTTGTTGGTTGGTGGTTCGTTGGTTTGTTGGTTTGTTGGTTTGTTGGTTTGTTGGTTTGTTAGTTTTTTGGTTTGTTGGTTTGTTGGTTTGTTGGTTTGTTGGTTTGTTGGTTTGTTGGTTTGTTGGTTTGTTGGTTTGTTGGTTTGTTGGTTTGTTGGTCTGTTAGTTTTTTTGTTTGTTGGTTTGTTGGTTTGTTTGTTGGTTGGTTTGTTGGTTTGTTGGTTTGTTGGCTTGTTGGCTTGCTGGTTTGTTGGTTTGTTGGTTTGTTGATTTGTTGGCTTGTTGGCTTGTTGGTTTGTTGGTTTGTTGGTTTGTTGGTTTGTTGGTTTATTTGTTTGTCGGTTTGTTGGCTTGTTGGTGTGTTGGTTTGTTCGTTTGTTGGCTTGTTGGTTTGTTGGTTTGTTGGTTTGTTGGTTTGTTGGTTTGTTGGTTTGTTGGTTTGTTGGTTTGTTGGTGTGTTGGTTTATTTGTTTGTTGGTTTGTTTGTTTGTTGGTTTGTTTGTTTGTTGGTTTGTTGGTTTGTTGGTTTGTTGGTTTGGTGGTTTGTTGGTTTGTTGGTTTGTTGGTTTGTTTGTTTGTTGGTTTGTTCGTTTGTTGGCTTGTTGGTTTGTTGGCTTGTTGCCTTGTTGGCTTGTTGGTTTGTTGGTTTGTTGGTTTGTTGGTTTGTTGGTTTGTTGGTTTGTTGGTTTCTTCGTTTGTTGGTTTTTTGGTTTGTTGGTTTGTTGGTTTGTTGGTTTGTTGGTTTTTTGGTTTGTTGGCTTGTTGGTTTGTTGGTTTGTTGGTTTGTTGGTTTGTTGGTTTGTTGGTTTGTTGATTTGTTGGTTTGTTGGTTCGTTCGTTTGTTGGTTTTTTGGTTTGTTGGTTTGTTGGTTTGTTGGTTTTTTTGGTTTGTTGGCTTGCTGGTTTGTTGGTTTCTTAGTTTGTTGGCTTGTTGGTTCGTTGGCTTGTTGGCTTGTTGGTTTGTTGGCTTGTTGGCTTGTTGGTTTGTTGGTTTGTTGGTTTGTTGGTTTGTTGGTATGTTGGTTTGTTGGTTTGTTAGTTTGTTGGTTTGTTGGTTTGTTGGCTTGTTGGTTTGTTGGCTTGTTGGCTTGTTGGTTGGTGGTTCGTTGGTTTGTTGGTTTGTTGGTTTGTTGGTTTGTTGGTTTGTTAGTTTTTTGGTTTGTTGGTTTGTTGGTTTGTTGGTTTGTTGGTTTGTTGGTTTGTTGGTTTGTTGGTTTGTTGGTTTGTTGGTTTGTTGGTTTGTTGGTTTGTTGGTCTGTTAGTTTTTTTGTTTGTTGGTTTGTTGGTTTGTTGGTTTTTTTGTTTGTTGGTTTGTTCGTTTGTTGGCTTGTTGGTTTGTTGGCTTGTTGGCTTGTTGGCATGTTGGTTTGTTGGTTTGTTAGTTTGTTGGTTTGTTGGTTTGTTGGTTTGTTGGTTTGTTGGTTTGTTGGTTTGTTGGTTTGTTGGTTTGTTGGTTTGTTGGTTTATTAGTTTGTTGGTTTGTTAGTTTTTGTTGGTTTGTTGATTTGTTTGTTTGTTGGTTTTTTGGTTTGTTAGTTTGTCGGTTTGTTTGTTTGTTAGTTTGTTCGTTTGTTGGCTTGTTGGTTTGTTGGCTTGTTGGCTTGTTGGCATGTTCGTTTCATGGTTTGTTGGTTTGTTGGTTTGTTGGTTTGTTGGTTTGTTGGTTTGGTGGTTGGTTGGTTTGTTGGTTTGTTGGTTTGTTGATTTTTTGGTTTGTTGGCTTGTTTGTTTGTTGGTTTGTTGGTTTGTTCGTTTGTTGGCTTGTTGGTTTGTTGGTTTGTTGGTTTGTTGGTTTGTTGGTTTGTTGGTTTATTTGTTTGTTGGTTTGTTAATTTGTGAGTTTGTTGGTTTGTTTGTTGTTGGTTTGTTGGTTTGTTGGTTTGTTGACTTGTTGGCTTGCTGGTTTGTTGGTTTGTTGGTTTGTTGATTTGTTGGCTTGTTGGCTTGTTGGTTTGATGGTTTGTTGGTTTGTTGGTTTTTTGGTTTATTTGTTTGTCGGTTTGTTGGCTTGTTGGTTTGTTGGCTTGTTGGCTTGTTGGTTTGTTGGTTTGTTGGTTTGTTGGTTTGTGATTTGTTTGCTTGTTGGCTTGTTGGTTTGTTCGTTTGTTGGCTTGTTGGTTTGTTGGTTTGTTGGCTTGTTGGTTTGTTGGTTTGTTGGTTTGTTGGTTTGTTGGTTTGTTTGTTTGTTGGTTTGTTAATTTGTTGGTTTGTTGGTTTCTTGGTTTGTTGGTTTGTTGGTTTGTTGGTTTATTGGTTTGTTGGCTTATTGGTTTGTTGGTTTGTTGGTTTGTTGGTTTGCTGGTTTGTTGGTTTGTTGGTTTCCTCGTTTGTTTGGTTTTTGGTTTGTTGGTTTGTTGGTTTGTTGGTTTGTTGGTTTGTTGGTTTGTTGGTTTGTTGGTTTGTTGGTTTGTTGTTTTGTTGGTTTTTTGGTTTGTTGGCTTGTTGGTTTGTTGGTTTGTTGGTTTGTTGGTTTGTTGGTTTGTTGGTTTGTTGGTTTGTTGGTTTGTTGGTTTGTTGGTTTGTTGGTTTGTTGGTTTGTTGGTTTGTTGGTTTGTTGGTTTGTTGGCGTGTTCGTTTGTTATTTTTTTGGTTTGTTTGTTTGTTGGTTTGTTGGTTTTTTGGTTTGTTGGCTTGTTGGTTTTTTTGGTTTCTTAGTTTGTTGGCTTGTTGGTTTGTTGGCTTGTTGGCTTGTTGGTTTGTTGGCTTGTTGGTTTGTTGGTTTGTTTGTTTGTTTGTTGGTTTGTTGGTTTGTTGGTTTGTTGGTTTGTTGGTTTGTTGGTTGTTGGTTTGTTCGTTTGTTGGCTTGTTGGTTTGTTGGCTTGTTGGCTTGTTGGCATGTTGGTTTCTTGGTTGGTTGGTTTGTCGGTTTGTTGGTTTGTTGGTTTTTTGGTTTGTTGGCTTGTTTGTTTGTTGGTTTGTTGGTTTGTTCGTTTGTTGGCTTGTTGGTTTGTTGGTTTGTTGGTTTGTTGGTCTGTTGGTTTGTTGGTTTGTTGGTTTATTTGTTTGTTGGTTTGTTGGTTGTTGGCTTGTTGGTTTGTTGGCTTGTTGGCTTGTTGGTTGTTAGTTTGTTGGTTTGTTGGTTTGTTGGTTTGATGGTTTGTTGGTTTGTTGGTTTGTTGGTTTGTTGGTTTGTTGGTTTGTTGGTTTGTTGGTTTGTTGGTTTGTTGGTTTGTTGGTTTGTTGGTTTGTTGGTTTGTTGGTTTGTTGGTTTGTTGGTTTGTTGGTTTGTTTGTTTTTTGGTTTGTTCGTTTGTTGGCTTGTTGGTTTGTTCGTTTGTTGGCTTGTTGGTTTGTTGGCTTGTTGGCTTGTTGGCATGTTGGTTTCTTGGTTGGTTGGTTTGTCGGTTTGTTGGTTTGTTGGTTTTTTGGTTTGTTGGCTTGTTTGTTTGTTGGTTTGTTGGTTTGTTCGTTTGTTGGCTTGTTGGTTTGTTGGTTTGTTGGTTTGTTGGTTTGTTGGTTTGTTGGTTTGTTGGTTTATTTGTTTATTGGTTTGTTGGTTTGTTGATTTGTTGGTTTGTTGGTTTGTTTGTTGGTTGGTTTGTGGGTTTGTTGGTTTGTTGGCTTGTTGGCTTGTTGGTTTGTTGGTTTGTTGGTTTCTTGATTTGTGATTTTGTTGGTTTGTTTGTTGTTGGTTTGTTGGTTTGTTCGTTTGTTGGCTTGTTGGTTTGTCGGCTTGTTGGCTTGTTGGCATGTTCGTTTCATGGTTTGTTGGTTTGTTGGTTTGTTGGTTTGTTGGTTTGTTGGTTTGTTGGTTTGTTGGTTTGTTGGTTTGTTGGTTTGTTGGTTTGTTGGTTTGTTGGTTGGTTGGTTTGTCGGTTTGTTGGTTTGTTGGTTTTTTGGTTTGTTGGCTTGTTTGTTTGTTGGTTTGTTGGTTTGTTCGTTTGTTGGCTTGTTGGTTTGTTGGTTTGTTGGTTTGTTGGTTTGTTGGTTTGTTGGTTTGTTGGTTTGTTGGTTTATTTGTTTGTTGGTTTGTTGGTTTGTTGATTTCTTGGTTTGTGGGTTTGTTGGTTTGTTTGTTTGTTGGTTTGTTGGTTTGTTGGTTTGTTGGCTTGTTGGCTTGTTGGTTTGTTGGTTTGGTGGTTTGTTGATTTGTTGATTTGTTGGCTTGTTGGCTTGTTGGTTTGTTGGTTTGTTGGTTTGTTGGTTTTTTGTTTGTTGGTTTGTTGGTTTGTTGATTTGTTGGTTTGTTGGTTTGTTTGTTGGTTGGTTTGTTGGTTTGTTGGTTTGTTGGCTTGTTGGCTTGTTGGTTTGTTGGTTTGTTGGTTTGTTGATTTGTTGGCTTGTTGGCTTGTTGGTTTGTTGGTTTGTTGGTTTGTTGGTTTGTTGGTTTATTTGTTTGTCGGTTTGTTGGCTTGTTGGTTTGTTGGTTTGTTCGTTTGTTGGCTTGTTGGTTTGTTGGTTTGTTGGTTTGTTGGTTTGTTGGTTTGTTGGTTTGTTGGTTTGTTGGTTTGTTGGTGTGTTGGTTTATTTGTTTGTTGGTTTGTTTGTTTGTTGGTTTGTTTGTTTGTTGGTTTGTTGGTTTGTTGGTTTGTTGGTTTGTTGGTTTTTTGGTTTGTTGGTTTGTTGGTTTGTTTGTTTGTTGGTTTGTTCGTTTGTTGGCTTGTTGGTTTGTTGGCTTGTTGCCTTGTTGGCTTGTTGGTTTGTTGGTTTGTTGGTTTGTTGGTTTGTTGGTTTGTTGGTTTGTTGGTTTGTTGGTTTCTTCGTTTGTTGGTTTTTTGGTTTGTTGGTTTGTTGGTTTGTTGGTTTGTTGGTTTGTTGGTTTTTTGGTTTGTTGGCTTGTTGGTTTGTTGGTTTGTTGGTTTGTTGGTTTGTTGGTTTATTGGTTTGTTGGTTTGTTGGTTTGTTGGTTTGTTGGTTCGTTCGTTTGTTGGTTTTTTGGTTTGTTGGTTTGTTGGTTTGTTGGTTTTTTTGGTTTGTTGGCTTGCTGGTTTGTTGGTTTCTTAGTTTGTTGGCTTGTTGGTTTGTTGGCTTGTTGGATTGTTGGTTTGTTGGCTTGTTGGCTTGTTGGTTTGTTGGTTTGTTGGTTTGTTGGTTTGTTGGTTTGTTGGTATGTTGGTTTGTTGGTTTGTTAGTTTGTTGGTTTGTTGGTTTGTTGGCTTGTTGGTTTGTTGGCTTGTTGGCTTGTTGGTTGGTGGTTCGTTGGTTTGTTGGTTTGTTGGTTTGTTGGTTTGTCAGTTTTTTGGTTTGTTGGTTTGTTGGTTTGTTGGTTTATTTGTTTTTTGGTTTGTTCGTTTGTTGACTTGTTGGTTTGTTCGTTTGTTGGCTTGTTGGTTTGTTTGCTTGTTGGCCTGTTGGCATGTTGGTTTCTTGGTTTGTTGGTTTGTTGGCTTGTTGGTTTGTTGGTTTGTTGGTTTGTTGGTTTGTTGGTTTGTTGGTTTGTTGGTTTGTTGGTTTGTTGGTTTGTTGGTTTATTTGTTTGTTCGTTTGTTGGTTTGTTGATTTGTTGGTTTGTTGGTTTTTTGGCGTGTTCGTTTGTTATTTTTTTGGTTTGTTGGTTTTTTAGTTTGTTGGCTTGCTTGTTTGTTGGTTTCTTAGTTTGTTGGCTTGTTGGTTTGTTGGCTTGTTGGTTTGTTGGTTTGTTGGCTTGTTGGTTTGTTGGTTTGTTGGTTTGTTGGTTTGTTGGTTTGTTGGTTTGTTGGTTTGTTGGTTTGTTGGTTGTTGGCTTGTTGGTTTGTTGGCTTGTTGGCTTGTTGGTTGTTGGTTTGTTGGTTTGTTGGTTTGTTGGTTTGTTGGTTTGTTGGTTTGTTGGTTTGTTGGTTTGTTGGTTTGTTGGTTTGTTGGTTTGTTGGTTTGTTGGTTTGTTGGTTTGTTGATTTGTTGGTTTGTTGGTTTGTTGGTTTGTTGGTTTGTTGGTTTGTTGGTTTGTTGGTTTGTTTGTTTTTTGGTTTGTTCCTTTGTTGGCTTGTTGGTTTGTTCGTTTGTTGGCTTGTTGGTTTGTTGGCTTGTTGGCTTGTTGGCATGTTGGTTTCTTGGTTGGTTGGTTTGTCGGTTTGTTGGTTTGTTGGTTTTTTGGTTTGTTGGCTTGTTTGTTTGTTGGTTTGTTGGTTTGTTCGTTTGTTGGCTATTTGGTTTGTTGGTTTGTTGGTTTGTTGGTTTGTTGGTTTGTTGGTTTGTTGGTTTGTTGGTTTATTTGTTTGTTGGTTTGTTGGTTTGTTGATTTGTTGGTTTGTTGCTTTGTTTGTTGTTGGTTTGTTGGGTTGTTGGTTTGTTGGCTTGTTGGCTTGTTGGTTTGTTGGTTTGTTGGTTTGTTGATTTGTTGATTTGTTGGCTTGTTGGCTTGTTGGTTTGTTGGTTTGTTGGTTTGTTGGTTTATTTGTTTGTTGGTTTGTTGGTTTGTTGATTTGTTGGTTTGTTGGTTTGTTTGTTGGTTGGTTTGTGGGTTTGTTGGTTTGTTGGCTTGTTGGCTTGTTGGTTTGTTGGTTTGTTGGTTTGTTGATTTGTGAGTTTGTTGGTTTGTTTGTTGTTGGTTTGGTGGTTTGTTCGTTTGTAGGCTTGTTGGTTTGTCGGCTTGTTGGCTTGTTGGCATGTTCGTTTCATGGTTTGTTGGTTTGTTGGTTTGTTGGTTTGTTGGTTTGTTGGTTTGTTGGTTTGTTGGTTTGTTGGTTTGTTGGTTTGTTGGTTGGTTGGTTTGTCGGTTTGTTGGTTTGTTGGTTTTTTGGTTTGTTGGCTTGTTTGTTTGTTGGTTTGTTGGTTTGTTCGTTTGTTGGCTTGTTGGTTTGTTGGTTTGTTGGTTTGTTGGTTTGTTGGTTTGTTGGTTTGTTGGTTTATTTGTTTGTTGGTTTGTTGGTTTGTTGATTTATTGGTTTGTTGGTTTGTTTGTTTGTTGGTTTGTTGGTTTGTTGGTTTGTTGGCTTGTTGGTTTGTTGGCTTGTTGGCTTGTTGGTTTGTTGGTTTGTTGGTTTGTTGGTTTGTTGGTATGTTGGTTTGTTGGTTTGTTAGTTTGTTGGTTTGTTGGTTTGTTGGTTTGTTGGTTTATTTGTTTTTTGGTTTGTTCGTTTGTTGACTTGTTGGTTTGTTCGTTTGTTGGCTTGTTGGTTTGTTTGCTTGTTGGCCTGTTGGCATGTTGGTTTCTTGGTTTGTTGGTTTGTTGGCTTGTTGGTTTGTTGGTTTGTTGGTTTGTTGGTTTGTTGGTTTGTTGGTTTGTTGGTTTGTTGGTTTGTTGGTTTGTTGGTTTATTTGTTTGTTCGTTTGTTGGTTTGTTGATTTGTTGGTTTGTTGGTTTTTTGGCGTGTTCGTTTGTTATTTTTTTGGTTTGTTGGTTTTTTAGTTTGTTGGCTTGCTTGTTTGTTGGTTTCTTAGTTTGTTGGCTTGTTGGTTTGTTGGCTTGTTGGTTTGTTGGTTTGTTGGCTTGTTGGTTTGTTGGTTTGTTGGTTTGTTGGTTTGTTGGTTTGTTGGTTTGTTGGTTTGTTGGTTTGTTGGTTGTTGGCTTGTTGGTTTGTTGGCTTGTTGGCTTGTTGGTTGTTGGTTTGTTGGTTTGTTGGTTTGTTGGTTTGTTGGTTTGTTGGTTTGTTGGTTTGTTGGTTTGTTGGTTTGTTGGTTTGTTGGTTTGTTGGTTTGTTGGTTTGTTGGTTTGTTGATTTGTTGGTTTGTTGGTTTGTTGGTTTGTTGGTTTGTTGGTTTGTTGGTTTGTTGGTTTGTTTGTTTTTTGGTTTGTTCCTTTGTTGGCTTGTTGGTTTGTTCGTTTGTTGGCTTGTTGGTTTGTTGGCTTGTTGGCTTGTTGGCATGTTGGTTTCTTGGTTGGTTGGTTTGTCGGTTTGTTGGTTTGTTGGTTTTTTGGTTTGTTGGCTTGTTTGTTTGTTGGTTTGTTGGTTTGTTCGTTTGTTGGCTATTTGGTTAGTTGGTTTGTTGGTTTGTTGGTTTGTTGGTTTGTTGGTTTGTTGGTTTATTTGTTTGTTGGTTTGTTGGTTTGTTGATTTGTTGGTTTGTTGCTTTGTTTGTTGTTGGTTTGTTGGGTTGTTGGTTTGTTGGCTTGTTGGCTTGTTGGTTTGTTGGTTTGTTGGTTTGTTGATTTGTTGATTTGTTGGCTTGTTGGCTTGTTGGTTTGTTGGTTTGTTGGTTTGTTGGTTTATTTGTTTGTTGGTTTGTTGGTTTGTTGATTTGTTGGTTTGTTGGTTTGTTTGTTGGTTGGTTTGTGGGTTTGTTGGTTTGTTGGCTTGTTGGCTTGTTGGTTTGTTGGTTTGTTGGTTTGTTGATTTGTGAGTTTGTTGGTTTGTTTGTTGTTGGTTTGTTGGTTTGTTCGTTTGTAGGCTTGTTGGTTTGTCGGCTTGTTGGCTTGTTGGCATGTTCGTTTCATGGTTTGTTGGTTTGTTGGTTTGTTGGTTTGTTGGTTTGTTGGTTTGTTGGTTTGTTGGTTTGTTGGTTTGTTGGTTTGTTGGTTGGTTGGTTTGTCGGTTTGTTGGTTTGTTGGTTTTTTGGTTTGTTGGCTTGTTTGTTTGTTGGTTTGTTGGTTTGTTCGTTTGTTGGCTTGTTGGTTTGTTGGTTTGTTGGTTTGTTGGTTTGTTGGTTTGTTGGTTTGTTGGTTTATTTGTTTGTTGGTTTGTTGGTTTGTTGATTTATTGGTTTGTTGGTTTGTTTGTTTGTTGGTTTGTTGGTTTGTTGGTTTGTTGGCTTGTTGGTTTGTTGGCTTGTTGGCTTGTTGGTTTGTTGGTTTGTTGGTTTGTTGGTTTGTTGGTATGTTGGTTTGTTGGTTTGTTAGTTTGTTGGTTTGTTGGTTTGTTGGCTTGTTGGTTTGTTGGCTTGTTGGCTTGTTGGTTGGTGGTTCGTTGGTTTGTTGGTTTGTTGGTTTGTTGGTTTGTCAGTTTTTTGGTTTGTTGGTTTGTTGGTTTGTTGGTTTTTTTGGTTTGTTGGCTTGCTGGTTTGTTGGTTTCTTAGTTTGTTGGCTTGTTGGTTTGTTGGCTTGTTGGCTTGTTGGTTTGTTGGCTTGTTGGCTTGTTGGTTTGTTGGTTTGTTGGTTTTTTGGTTTGTTGGTATGTTGGTTTGTTGGTTTGTTAGTTTGTTGGTTTGTTGGTTTGTTGGCTTGTTGGTGTGTTGGCTTGTTGGCTTGTTGGTTGGTGGTTCGTTGGTTTGTTGGTTTGTTGGTTTGTTGGTTTGTCAGTTTTTTGGTTTGTTGGTTTGTTGGTTTGTTGGTTTATTTGTTTTTTGGTTTGTTCGTTTGTTGACTTGTTGGTTTGTTCGTTTGTTGGCTTGTTGGTTTGTTTGCTTGTTGGCCTGTTGGCATGTTGGTTTCTTGGTTTGTTGGTTTGTTGGCTTGTTGGTTTGTTGGTTTGTTGGTTTGTTGGTTTGTTGGTTTGTTGGTTTGTTGGTTTATTTGTTTGTTCGTTTGTTGGTTTGTTGGTTGGTTGGTTTGTTGGTTTGTTGGCGTGTTCGTTTGTTATTTTTTTGGTTTGTTGGTTTGTTGGTTTGTTGGTTTTTTGGTTTGTTGGCTTGCTGGTTTGTTGGTTTCTTAGTTTGTTGGCTTGTTGGTTTGTTGGCTTGTTGGCTTGTTGGTTTGTTGGCTTGTTGGTTTGTTGGTTTGTTGGTTTGTTGGTTTGTTGGTTTGTTGGTTTGTTGGTTTGTTGGTTTGTTGGTTTGTTTGTTTGTTGGTTTGTTGGTTTGTTGGTTTGTTGGCTTGTTGGTTTGTTGGCTTGTTGGCTTGTTGGTTTGTTGGTTTGTTGGTTTGTTGGTTTGTTGGTATGTTGGTTTGTTGGTTTGTTAGTTTGTTGGTTTGTTGGTTTGTTGGCTTGTTGGTTTGTTGGCTTGTTGGCTTGTTGGTTGGTGGTTCGTTGGTTTGTTGGTTTGTTGGTTTGTTGGTTTGTCAGTTTTTTGGTTTGTTGGTTTGTTGGTTTGTTGGTTTTTTTGGTTTGTTGGCTTGCTGGTTTGTTGGTTTCTTAGTTTGTTGGCTTGTTGGTTTGTTGGCTTGTTGGCTTGTTGGTTTGTTGGCTTGTTGGCTTGTTGGTTTGTTGGTTTGTTGGTTTTTTGGTTTGTTGGTATGTTGGTTTGTTGGTTTGTTAGTTTGTTGGTTTGTTGGTTTGTTGGCTTGTTGGTTTGTTGGCTTGTTGGCTTGTTGGTTGGTGGTTCGTTGGTTTGTTGGTTTGTTGGTTTGTTGGTTTGTCAGTTTTTTGGTTTGTTGGTTTGTTGGTTTATTTGTTTTTTGGTTTGTTCGTTTGTTGACTTGTTGGTTTGTTCGTTTGTTGGCTTGTTGGTTTGTTTGCTTGTTGGCCTGTTGGCATGTTGGTTTCTTGGTTTGTTGGTTTGTTGGCTTGTTGGTTTGTTGGTTTGTTGGTTTGTTGGTTTGTTGGTTTGTTGGTTTGTTGGTTTGTTGGTTTATTTGTTTGTTCGTTTGTTGGTTTGTTGGTTGGTTGGTTTGTTGGTTTGTTGGCGTGTTCGTTTGTTATTTTTTTGGTTTGTTGGTTTGTTGGTTTGTTGGTTTTTTGGTTTGTTGGCTTGCTGGTTTGTTGGTTTCTTAGTTTGTTGGCTTGTTGGTTTGTTGGCTTGTTGGCTTGTTGGTTTGTTGGCTTGTTGGTTTGTTGGTTTGTTGGTTTGTTGGTTTGTTGGTTTGTTGGTTTGTTGGTTTGTTGGTTTGTTGGTTTGTTGGTTGTTGGCTAGTTGGTTTGTTGGCTTGTTGGCTTGTTGGTTGTTGGTTTGTTGGTTTGTTGGTTTGTTGGTTTGTTGGTTTGTTGGTTTGTTGGTTTGTTGGTTTGTTGGTTTGTTGGTTTGTTGGTTTGTTGGTTTGTTGGTTTGTTGGTTTGTTGGTTTGTTGGTTTGTTGGTTTGTTGGTTTGTTGGTTTGTTGGTTTGTTGGTTTGTTGGTTTTTTGGTTTGTTCGTTTGTTGGCTTGTTGGTTTGTTCGTTTGTTTGCTTGTTGGTTTGTTGGCTTGTTGGCTTGTTGGCATGTTGGTTTCTTGGTTGGTTGGTTTGTCGGTTTGCTGGTTTGTAGGTTTTTTGGTTTGTTGGCTTGTTTGTTTGTTGGTTTGTTGGTTTGTTCGTTTGTTGGCTTGTTGGTTTGTTGGTTTGTTGGTTTGTTGGTTTGTTGGTTTGTTGGTTTGTTGGTTTATTTGTTTGTTGGTTTGTTGGTTTGTTGATTTGTTGGTTTGTTGGTTTGTTTGTTTGTTGGTTTGTTGGTTTGTTGGTTTGTTGGCTTGTTGGCTTGTTGGTTTGTTGGTTTGTTGGTTTGTTGATTTGTTGATTTGTTGGCTTGTTGGCTTGTTGGTTTGTTGGTTTGTTGGTTTGTTGGTTTAATTGTTTGTTGGTTTGTTGGTTTGTTGATTTGTTGGTTTGTTGGTTTATTTGTTTTTTGGTTTGTTCGTTTGTTGACTTGTTGGTTTGTTCGTTTGTTGGCTTGTTGGGTTGTTTGCTTGTTGGCCTGTTGGCATGTTGGTTTCTTGGTTTGTTGGTTTGTTGGCTTGTTGGTTTGTTGGTTTGTTGGTTTGTTGGTTTGTTGGTTTGTTGGTTTGTTGGTTTGTTGGTTTATTTGTTTGTTCGTTTGTTGGTTTGTTGGTTGGTTGGTTTGTTGGTTTGTTGGCGTGTTCGTTTGTTATTTTTTTGGTTTGTTGGTTTGTTGGTTTGTTGGTTTTTTGGTTTGTTGGCTTGCTGGTTTGTTGGTTTCTTAGTTTGTTGGCTTGTTGGTTTGTTGGCTTGTTGGCTTGTTGGTTTGTTGGCTTGTTGGTTTGTTGGTTTGTTGGTTTGTTGGTTTGTTGGTTTGTTGGTTTGTTGGTTTGTTGGTTTGTTGGTTTGTTGGTTGTTGGCTAGTTGGTTTGTTGGCTTGTTGGCTTGTTGGTTGTTGGTTTGTTGGTTTGTTGGTTTGTTGGTTTGTTGGTTTGTTGGTTTGTTGGTTTGTTGGTTTGTTGGTTTGTTGGTTTGTTGGTTTGTTGGTTTGTTGGTTTGTTGGTTTGTTGGTTTGTTGGTTTGTTGGTTTGTTGGTTTGTTGGTTTGTTGGTTTGTTGGTTTGTTGGTTTTTTGGTTTGTTCGTTTGTTGGCTTGTTGGTTTGTTCGTTTGTTTGCTTGTTGGTTTGTTGGCTTGTTGGCTTGTTGGCATGTTGGTTTCTTGGTTGGTTGGTTTGTCGGTTTGTTGGTTTGTAGGTTTTTTGGTTTGTTGGCTTGTTTGTTTGTTGGTTTGTTGGTTTGTTCGTTTGTTGGCTTGTTGGTTTGTTGGTTTGTTGGTTTGTTGGTTTGTTGGTTTGTTGGTTTGTTGGTTTATTTGTTTGTTGGTTTGTTGGTTTGTTGATTTGTTGGTTTGTTGGTTTGTTTGTTTGTTGGTTTGTTGGTTTGTTGGTTTGTTGGCTTGTTGGCTTGTTGGTTTGTTGGTTTGTTGGTTTGTTGATTTGTTGATTTGTTGGCTTGTTGGCTTGTTGGTTTGTTGGTTTGTTGGTTTGTTGGTTTAATTGTTTGTTGGTTTGTTGGTTTGTTGATTTGTTGGTTTGTTGGTTTGTTTGTTAGTTGGTTTGTGGGTTTGTTGGTTTGTTTGCTTGTTGGCTTGTTGGTTTGTTGGTTTGTTGGTTTGTTGATTTGTGAGTTTGTTGGTTTGTTTGTTGTTGGTTTGTTGGTTTGTTCGTTTGTAGGCTTGTTGGCTTGTTGGTTGTTGGTTTGTTGGTTTGTTGGTTTGTTGGCTTGTTGGCATGTTCGTTTCATGGTTTGTTGGTTTGTTGGTTTGTTGGTTTGTTGGTTTGTTGGTTTGTTGGTTTGTTGGTTTGTTGGTTTGTTGGTTTGTTGGTTGGTTGGTTTGTCGGTTTGTTGGTTTGTTGGTTTTTTGGTTTGTTGGCTTGTTTGTTTGTTGGTTTGTTGGTTTGTTCGTTTGTTGGCTTGTTGGTTTGTTGGTTTGTTGGTTTGTTGGTTTGTTGGTTTGTTGGTTTGTTGGTTTATTTGTTTGTTGGTTTGTTGGTTTGTTGATTTGTTGGTTTGTTGGTTTGTTTGTTTGTTGGTTTGTTGGTTTGTTGGTTTGTTGGCTTGTTGGTTTGTTGGTTTGTTGGTTATTGGTTTGTTGATTTGTTGATTTGTTGGCTTGTTGGCTTGTTGGTTTGTTGGTTTGTTGGTTTGTTGGTTTTTTGTTTGTTGGTTTGTTGGTTTGTTGATTTGTTGGTTTGTTGGTTTGTTTGTTGGTTGGTTTGTTGGTTTGTTGGTTTGTTGGCTTGTTGGCTTGTTGGTTTGTTGGTTTGTTGGTTTGTTGATTTGTTGGCTTGTTGGCTTGTTGGTTTGTTGGTTTGTTGGTTTGTTGGTTTGTTGGTTTATTTGTTTGTCGGTTTGTTGGCTTGTTGGTTTGTTGGTTTGTTCGTTTGTTGGCTTGTTGGTTTGTTGGTTTGTTGGTTTGTTGGTTTGTTGGTTTGTTGGTTTGTTGGTTTGTTGGTTTGTTGGTTTGTTGGTTTGTTGGTGTGTTGGTTTATTTGTTTGTTGGTTTGTTTGTTTGTTGGTTTGTTTGTTGGTTTGTTTGTTTGTTGGTTTGTTGGTTTGTTGGTTTGTTGGTTTGTTGGTTTGTTGGTTTGTTGGTTTGTTTGTTTGTTGGTTTTTTCGTTTGTTGGCTTGTTGGTTTGTTGGCTTGTTGCCTTGTTGCTTGTTGGTTTGTTGGTTTGTTGGTTTGTTGGTTTGTTGGTTTGTTGGTTTGTTGGTTTCTTCGTTTGTTGGTTTGTTGGTTTGTTGGTTTGTTGGTTTTTTGGTTTGTTGGCTTGTTGGTTTGTTGGTTTGTTGGTTTGTTGGTTTGTTGGTTTGTTGGTTTGTTGGTTTGTTGGTTTGTTGGTTCGTTCGTTTGTTGGTTTTTTGGTTTGTTGGTTTGTTGGTTTGTTGGTTTTTTTGGTTTGTTGGCTTGCTGGTTTGTTGGTTTCTTAGTTTGTTGGCTTGTTGGTTTGTTGGCTTGTTGGCTTGTTGGTTTGTTGGCTTGTTGGCTTGTTGGTTTGTTGGTTTGTTGGTTTGTTGGTTTGTTGGTATGTTGGTTTGTTGGTTTGTTAGTTTGTTGGTTTGTTGGTTTGTTGGCTTGTTGGTTTGTTGGCGTGTTGGCTTGTTGGTTGGTGGTTCGTTGGTTTGTTTGTTTGTTGGTTTGTTGGTTTGTCAGTTTTTTGGTTTGTTGGTTTGTTGGTTTGTTGGTTTATTTGTTTTTTGGTTTGTTCGTTTGTTGGCTTGTGGGTTTGTTCGTTTGTTGGCTTGTTGGTTTGTTTGCTTGTTGGCCTGTTGGCATGTTGGTTTCTTGGTTTGTTGGTTTGTTGGCTTGTTGGGTTGTTGGTTTGTTGGTTTGATGGTTTGTTGGTTTGTTGGTTTGTTGGTTTGTTGGTTTGTTGGTTTATTTGTTTGTTCGTTTGTTGGTTTGTTGGTTTGTTGGTTTGTTGGTTTGTTGATTGGTTGGTTTGTTAATTTGTTCGTTTGTTGGTTTGTTCGTTTGTTGGGTTGTTGGTTTGTTGGTTTGTTGGTTTGTTGTTTTGTTGGTTTGTTGGTTTGTTGGTTTATTTGTTTGTTGGTTTGTTGATTTGTTGGTTTGTTGGTTTGTTGGCTTGTTGGTTTGTTGGTTTGTTGGTTTGTTGGTTTGTTGGTTTGTTGGTTTGTTGGGTTGTTGGTTTGTTGGTTTGTTGGTTTGTTGGTTTGTTGGTTTGTTGGTTTGTTGGTTTGTTGGTTTGTTGGTTTGTTGGTTTGTTGGTTTGTTGGTTTGTTCGTTTTTTGGCTTGTTGGTTTATTGGTTTGTTGGTTTGTTGGTTTGTTGGTTTGTTGGTTTGTTGGTTTGTTGTTTTGTTGGTTTGTTTGTTTGTTGGTTTGTTGGTTTGTTCGTTTTTTTGCTTGTTGGATTGTTGGATGGTGGGTTTGTTGGTCTGTTAGTTTTTTTGTTTGTTGGTTTGTTGGTTTTTTTGTTTGTTGGTTTGTTCGTTTGTTGGCTTGTTGGTTTGTTGGCTTGTTGGCTTGTTGGCATGTTGGTTTGTTGGATTGTTAGTTTGTTGGTTTGTTGTTTTGTTGTTTTGTTGGTTTGTTGGTTTGTTGGTTTGTTGGTTTGTTGGTTTGTTGGTTTGTTGGTTTGTTGGTTTGTTGGTTTGTTGGTTTGTTGGTTTGTTGGTTTGTTGGTTTGTTGGTTTGTTGTTTTGTTGGTTTGTTTGTTTATTGGTTTGTTGGTTTGTTCGTTTTTTTGCTTGTTGGATTGTTGGATGGTGGGCTTGTTGGTCTGTTAGTTTTTTTGTTTGTTGGTTTGTTGGTTTGTTGGTTTTTTTGTTTGTTGGTTTGTTCGTTTGTTGGCTTGTTGGTTTGTTGGCTTGTTGGCTTGTTGGCATGTTGGTTTGTTGGTTTGCTAGTTTGTTGGTTTGTTGGTTTGTTGGTTTGTTGGTTTGTTGGTTTGTTGGTTTGTTGGTTTGTTGGTTTGTTGGTTTGTTGGTTTGTTAGTTTGTTGGTTTGTTAGTTTTTTTGGTTTGTTGATTTGTTTGTTTGTTGGTTTTTTGGTTTGTTAGTTTGTCGGTTTGTTTGTTTGTTGGTTTGTTCGTTTGTTGGCTTGTTGGTTTGTTGGCTTGTTGGCTTGTTGACATGTTCGTTTCATGGTTTGCTGGTTTGTTGTTTTGTTGGTTTGTTGGTTTGTTGGTTTGTTGGTTTGTTGGTTTGTTGGTTGGTTGGTTTGTTGGTTTGTTGGTTTGTTGATTTTTTGGTTTGTTGGCTTGTTTGTTTGTTGGTTTGTTGGTTTGTTCGTTTGTTGGCTTGTTGGTTTGTTGGTTTGTTGGTTTGTTGGTTTGTTGGTTTATTTGTTTGTTGGTTTGTTGGTTTGTTGATTTGTGAGTTTGTTGGTTTGTTTGTTGTTGGTTTGTTGGTTTGTTGGTTTGTTGACTTGTTGGCTTGCTGGTTTGTTGGTTTGTTGGCTTGTTGGTTTGTTGGCTTGTTGGCTTGTTGGTTTGTTGGTTTGTTGGTTTGTTGGTTTGTTGATTTGTTGGCTTGTTGGCTTGTTGGTTTGTTCGTTTGTTGGCTTGTTGGTTTGTTGGTTTGTTGGCTTGTTGGTTTGTTGGTTTGTTGGCTTGTTGGTTTGTTGGTTTGTTGGTTTGTTGGTTTGTTGGTTTGTTGGTTTGTTTGTTTGTTGGTTTGTTAATTTGTTGGTTTCTTGGTTTGTTGGTTTGTTGGTTTGTTGGTTTGTTGGTTTGTTGGTTTGTTGGTTTGTTGGTTTGTTGGTTTGTTGGTTTGTTGGCTTGTTGGCTTGTTGGTTGTTGGTTTGTTGGTTTGTTGGTTTGTTGGTTTGTTGGTTTGTTGGTTTGTTGGTTTGTTGGTTTGTTGGTTTGTTGGTTTGTTGGTTTGTTGGTTTGTTGGTTTGTTGGTTTGTTGGTTTGTTGGTTTGTTGGTTTGTTGGTTTGTTGATTTGTTGGTTTGTTGGTTTGTTTGTTTTTTGGTTTGTTCGTTTGTTGGCTTGTTGGTTTGTTCGTTTGTTGGCTTGTTGGTTTGTTGGCTTGTTGGCTTGTTGGCATGTTGGTTTCTTGGTTGGTTGGTTTGTTGGCTTGTTGGTTTGTTGGCTTGTTTGTTTGTTGGTTTGTTGGTTTGTTCGTTTGTTGGCTTGTTGGTTTGTTGGTTTGTTGGTTTGTTGGTTTGTTGGTTTGTTGGTTTGTTGGTTTATTTGTTTGTTGGTTTGTTGGTTTGTTGATTTGTTGGTTTGTTGGTTTGTTTGTTTGTTGGTTTGTTGGTTTGTTGGTTTGTTGGCTTGTTGGCTTGTTAGTTTGTTGGTTTGTTGGTTTGTTGATTTGTTGATTTGTTGGCTTGGTGGCTTGTTGGTTTGTTGGTTTGTTGGTTTGTTGGTTTATTTGTTTGTTGGTTTGTTGGTTTGTTGATTTGTTGGTTTGTTGGTTTGTTTGTTGGTTGGTTTGTGGGTTTGTTGGATTGTTGGCTTGTTGGCTTGTTGGTTTGTTGGTTTGTTGGTTTGTTGATTTGTGAGTTTGTTGGTTTGTTTGTTGTTGGTTTGTTGGTTTGTTCGTTTGTAGGCTTGTTGGTTTGTCGGCTTGTTGGCTTGTTGGCATGTTCGTTTCATGGTTTGTTGGTTTGTTGGTTTGTTGGTTTGTTGGTTTGTTGGTTTGTTGGTTTGTTGGTTTGTTGGTTTGTTGGTTTGTTGGTTGGTTGGTTTGTCGGTTTGTTGGTTTGTTGGTTTTTTGGTTTGTTGGCTTGTTTGTTTGTTGGTTTGTTGGTTTGTTCGTTTGTCGGCTTGTTGGTTTGTTGGTTTGTTGGTTTGTTGGTTTGTTGGTTTGTTGGTTTGTTGGTTTATTTGTTTGTTGGTTTGTTGGTTTGTTGATTTGTTGGTTTGTTGGTTTGTTTGTTTGTTGGTTTGTTGGTTTGTTGGTTTGTTGGCTTGTTGGCTTGTTGGTTTGTTGGTTTGTTGGTTTGGTGGATTGTTGATTTGTTGATTTGTTGGCTTGTTGGCTTGTTGGCTTGTTGGTTTGTTGGTTTGTTGGTTTGTTGGTTTTTTGTTTGTTGGTTTGTTGGTTTGTTGATTTGTTGGTTTGTTGGTTTGTTTGTTGGTTGGTTTGTTGGTTTGTTGGTTTGTTGGCTTGTTGGCTTGTTGGTTTGTTGGTTTGTTGGTTTGTTGATTTGTTGGCTTGTTGGCTTGTTGGTTTGTTGGTTTGTTGGTTTGTTGGTTTGTTGGTTTATTTGTTTTTCGGTTTATTGGCTTGTTGGTTTGTTGGTTTGTTCGTTTGTTGGCTTGTTGGTTTGTTGGTTTGTTGGTTTGTTGGTTTGTTGGTTTGTTGGTTTGTTGGTTTGTTGGTTTGTTGGTTTGTTGGTTTGTTGGTTTGTTGGTGTGTTGGTTTATTTGTTTGTTGGTTTGTTTGTTTGTTGGTTTGTTTGTTGGTTTGTTTGTTTGTTGGTTTGTTGGTTTGTTGGTTTGTTGGTTTGTTGGTTTGTTGGTTTGTTGGTTTGTTTGTTTGTTGGTTTGTTCGTTTGTTGGCTTGTTGGTTTGTTGGCTTGTTGCCTTGTTGGCTTGTTGGTTTGTTGGTTTGTTGGTTTGTTAGTTTGTTGGTTTGTTGGTTTGTTGGTTTGTTGGTTTCTTCGTTTGTTGGTTTGTTGGTTTGTTGGTTTGTTGGTTTTTTGGTTTGTTGGCTTGCTGGTTTGTTGGTTTGTTGGTTTGTTGGTTTGTTGGTTTGTTGGTTTGTTGGTTTGTTGGTTTGTTGGTCCGTTCGTTTGTTGGTTTTTTGGTTTGTTGGTTTGTTGGTTTTTTTGGTTTGTTGGCTTGCTGGTTTGTTGGTTTCTTAGTTTGTTGGCTTGTTGGTTTGTTGGCTTGTTGGCTTGTTGATTTGTTGGCTTGTTGGCTTGTTGGTTTGTTGGTTTGTTGGTTTGTTGGTTTGTTGGTATGTTGGTTTGTTGGTTTGTTAGTTTGTTGGTTTGTTGGTTTGTTGGTTTGTTGGTTTGTTGGTTTGTTGGTTTGTTGGTTTGTTGGTTTGTTGGTTTGATGGTTTGTTGGTTTGTTGGTTTGTTGGTTTGTTGGTTTGTTGGTTTGTTGGTTTGTTCGTTTGTTGGCTTGTTGGTTTATTGCTTTGTTGGTTTGTTGGTTTGTTGGTTTGTTGGTTTGTTGTTTTGTTGGTTTGTTTGTTTGTTGGTTTGTTGGTTTGTTCGTTTTTTTGCTTGTTGGATTGTTGGATGGTGGGCTTGTTGGTCTGTTAGTTTTTTTGTTTGTTGGTTTGTTGGTTTGTTGGTTTTTTTGTTTGTTGGTTTGTTCGTTTGTTGGCTTGTTGGTTTGTTGGCTTGTTGGCTTGTTGGCATGTTGGTTTGTTGGTTTGTTAGTTTGTTGGTTTGTTGTTTTGTTGGTTTGTTGGTTGGTTGGTTTGTTGGTTTGTTGGTTTGTTGGTTTGTTGGTTTGTTGGTTTGTTGGTTTGTTGGTTTGTTGGTTTGTTGGTTTGTTGGTTTGTTGGTTTGTTGTTTTGTTGGTTTGTTTGTTTGTTGGTTTGTTGGTTTGTTCGTTTTTTTGCTTGTTGGATTGTTGGATGGTGGGCTTGTTGGTCTGTTAGTTTTTTTGTTTGTTGGTTTGTTGGTTTTTTTGTTTGTTGGTTTGTTCGTTTGTTGGCTTGTTGGTTTGTTGGCTTGTTGGCTTGTTGGCATGTTGGTTTGTTGGTTTGTTAGTTTGTTGGTTCGTTGTTTTGTTGGTTTGTAGGTTTGTTGGTTTGTTGGTTTGTTGGTTTGTTGGTTTGTTGGTTTGTTAGTTTGATGGTTTGTTAGTTTGTTGGTTTGTTAGTTTTTGTTGGTTTGTTGATTTGTTTGTTTGTTGGTTTTTTGGTTTGTTAGTTTGTCGGTTTGTTTGTTTGTTGGTTTGTTCGTTTCTTGGCTTGTTGGTTTGTTGGCTTGTTGGCTTGTTGGCATGTTCGTTTCATGGTTTGTTGGTTTGTTGGTTTGTTGGTTTGTTGGTTTGTTGGTTTGTTGGTTTGTTGGTTTGTTGGCTGGTTGGTTTGTTGGTTTGTTGGTTTGTTGATTTTTTGGTTTGTTGGCTTGTTTGTTTGTTGGTTTGTTGGTTTGTTCGTTTGTTGGCTTGTTGGTTTGTTGGTTTGTTGGTTTGTTGGTTTGTTGGTTTATTTGTTTGTTGGTTTGTTGGTTTGTTGATTTGTGAGTTTGTTGGTTTGTTTGTTGTTGGTTTGTTGGTTTGTTGGTTTGTTGACTTGTTAGCTTGCTGGTTTGTTGGTTTGTTGGTTTGTTGATTTGTTGGCTTGTTGGCTTGTTGGTTTGATGGTTTGTTGGTTTGTTGGTTTTTTGGTTTATTTGTTTGTCGGTTTGTTGGCTTGTTGGTTTGTTGGCTTGTTGGCTTGTTGTTTTGTTGGTTTGTTTGTTTGTTGGTTTGTTGGCTTGTTCGTTTTTTTGCTTGTTGGATTGTTGGATGGTGGGCTTGTTGGTCTGTTAGTTTTTTTGTTTGTTGGTTTGTTGGTTTGTTGGTTTTTTTGTTTGTTGGTTTGTTCGTTTGTTGGCTTGTTGGTTTGTTGGCTTGTTGGCTTGTTGGCATGTTGGTTTGTTGGTTTGCTAGTTTGTTGGTTTGTTGGTTTGTTGGTTTGTTGGTTTGTTGGTTTGTTGGTTTGTTGGTTTGTTGGTTTGTTAGTTTGTTGGTTTGTTAGTTTTTGTTGGTTTGTTGATTTGTTTGTTTGTTGGTTTTTTGGTTTGTTAGTTTGTCGGTTTGTTTGTTTGTTGGTTTGTTCGTTTGTTGGCTTGTTGGTTTGTTGGCTTGTTGGCTTGTTGGCATGTTCGTTTCATGGTTTGTTGGTTTGTTGGTTTGTTGGTTTGTTGGTTTGTTGGTTTGTTGGTTGGTTGGTTTGTTGGTTTGTTGGTTTGTTGATTTTTTGGTTTGTTGGCTTGTTTGTTTGTTGGTTTGTTGGCTTGTTCGTTTGTTGGCTTGTTGGTTTGTTGGTTTGTTGGTTTGTTGGTTTGTTGGTTTGTTGGTTTATTTGTTTGTTGGTTTGTTGGTTTGTTGATTTGTGAGTTTGTTGGTTTGTTTGTTGTTGGTTTGTTGGTTTGTTGGTTTGTTGACTTGTTGGCTGGCTGGTTTGTTGGTTTGTTGGTTTGTTGATTTGTTGGCTTGTTGGCTTGTTGGTTTGATGTTTTGTTGGTTTGTTGGTTTTTTGGTTTATTTGTTTGTCGGTTTGTTGGCTTGTTGGTTTGTTGGCTTGTTGGCTTGTTGGCATGTTGGTTTGTTGGTTTGTTAGTTTGTTGGTTTGTTGTTTTGTTGGTTTGTTGGTTTGTTGGTTTGTTGGTTTGTTGGTTTGTTGGTTTGTTGGTTTGTTGGTTTGTTGGTTTGTTGGTTTGTTGGTTTGTTGGTTTGTTGGTTTGTTGTTTTGTTGGTTTGTTTGTTTGTTGGTTTGTTGGTTTGTTCGTTTTTTTGCATGTTGGATTGTTGGATGGTGGGCTTGTTGGTCTGTTAGTTTTTTTGTTTGTTGGTTTGTTGGTTTGTTGGTTTTTTTGTTTGTTGGTTTGTTCGTTTGTTGGCTTGTTGGTTTGTTGGCTTGTTGGCTTGTTGGCATGTTGGTTTGTTGGTTTGTTAGTTTGTTGGTTTGTTGTTTTGTTGGTTTGTAGGTTTGTTGGTTTGTTGGTTTGTTGGTTTGTTGGTTTGTTGGTTTGTTAGTTTGTTGGTTTGTTGGTTTGTTGGTTTGTTGGCGTGTTCGTTTGTTATTTTTTTGGTTTGTTGGTTTGTTGGTTTGTTGGTTTTTTGGTTTGTTGGCTTGCTGGTTTGTTGGTTTCTTAGTTTGTTGGCTTGTTGGTTTGTTGGCTTGTTGGCTTGTTGGTTTGTTGGCTTGTTGGTTTGTTGGTTTGTTGGTTTGTTGGTTTGTTGGTTTGTTGGTTTGTTGGTTTGTTGGTTTGTTGGTTTGTTGGTTGTTGGCTTGTTGGTTTGTTGGCTTGTTGGCTTGTTGGTTGTTGGTTTGTTGGTTTGTTGGTTTGTTGGTTTGTTGGTTTGTTGGTTTGTTGGTTTGTTGGTTTGTTGGTTTGTTGGTTTGTTGGTTTGTTGGTTTGTTGGTTTGTTGGTTTGTTTGTTTTTTGATTTGTTCGTTTGTTGGCTTGTTGGTTTGTTCGTTTGTTGGCTTGTTGGTTTGTTGGCTTGTTGGCTTGTTGGCATGTTGGTTTCTTGGTTGGTTTGTTTGTCGGTTTGTTGGTTTGTTGGTTTTTTGGTTTGTTGGCTTGTTTGTTTGTTGGTTTGTTGGTTTGTTCGTTTGTTGGCTTGTTGGTTTGTTGGTTTGTTGGTTTGTTGGTTTGTTGGTTTGTTGGTTTGTTGGTTTGTTGGTTTATTTGTTTGTTGGTTTGTTGGTTTGTTGATTTGTTGGTTTGTTGGTTTGTTTGTTTGTTGGTTTGTTGGTTTGTTGGTTTGTTGGCTTGTTGGCTTGTTGGTTTGTTGGTTTGTTGGTTTGTTGATTTGTTGATTTGTTGGCTTGTTGGCTTGTTGGTTTGTTGGTTTGTTGGTTTGTTGGTTTATTTGTTTGTTGGTTTGTTGATTTGTTGGTTTGTTGGTTTGTTTGTTGGTTGGTTTGTTGGTTTGTTGGTTTGTTGGCTTGTTGGCTTGTTGGTTTGTTGGTTTGTTGGTTTGTTGATTTGTGAGTTTGTTGGTTTGTTCGTTTGTTGGCTTGTTGGTTTGTCGGCTTGTTGGCTTGTTGGCATGTTCGTTTCATGGTTTGTTGGTTTGTTGGTTTGTTGGTTTGTCGGTTTGTTGGTTTGTTGGTTTGTTGGTTTGTTGGTTTGTTGGTTGGTTGGTTTGTCGGTTTGTTGGTTTGTTGGTTTTTTGGTTTGTTGGCTTGTTTGTTTGTTGGTTTGTTGGTTTGTTCGTTTGTTGGCTTGTTGGTTTGTTGGTTTGTTGGTTTGTTGGTTTGTTGGTTTGTTGGTTTGTTGGTTTATTTGTTTGTTGGTTTGTTGATTTGTTGATTTGTTGGTTTGTTGGTTTGTTTGTTTGTTGGTTTGTTGGTTTGTTGGCTTGTTGGCTTGTTAGTTTGTTGGTTTGGTGGTTTGTTGATTTGTTGATTTGTTGGCTTGTTGGCTTGTTGGTTTGTTGATTTCTTGGTTTGTTGGTTTTTTGTTTGTTGGTTTGTTGGTTTGTTGATTTGTTGGTTTGTTGGTTTGTTTGTTGGTTGGTTTGTTGGTTTGTTGGGTCGTTGGCTTGTTGGCTTGTTGGTTTGTTGGTTTGTTGGTTTGTTGATTTGTTGGCTTGTTGGCTTGTTGGTTTGTTGGTTTGTTGGTTTGTTGGTTTGTTGGTTTATTTGTTTGTCGGTTTGTTGGCTTGTTGGTTTGTTGGTTTGTTCGTTTGTTGGCTTGTTGGTTTGTTGGTTTGTTGGTTTGTTGGTTTGTTGGTTTGTTGGTTTGTTGGTTTGTTGGTTTGTTGGTGTGTTGGTTTATTTGTTTGTTGGTTTGTTTGTTTGTTGGTTTGTTTGTTTGTTGGTTTGTTGGTTTGTTGGTTTGTTGGTTTGTTTGTTTGTTGGTTTGTTCGTTTGTTGGCTTGTTGGTTTGTTGGCTTGTTGCCTTGTTGGCTTGTTGGTTTGTTGGTTTGTTGGTTTGAAGGTTTGTTGGTTTTTTGGTTTGTTGGTTTCTTCGTTTGTTGGTTTTTTGGTTTTGTTGGTTTGTTGGTTTGTTGGTTTGTTGGTTTTTTGGTTTGTTGGCTTGTTGGTTTGTTGGTTTGTTGGTTTGTTGGTTTGTTGGTTTGTTGGTTTGTTGGTTTGTTGGTTTGTTGGTTTGTTGGTTCGTTCGTTTGTTGGTTTTTTGGTTTGTTGGTTTGTTGGTTTGTTGGTTTTTTTGGTTTGTTGGCTTGCTGGTTTGTTGGTTTCTTAGTTTGTTGGCTTGTTGGTTTGTTGGCTTGTTGGCTTGTTGGTTTGTTGGCTTGTTGGCTTGTTGGTTTGTTGGTTTGTTGGTTTGTTGGTTTGTTGGTATGTTGGTTTGTTGGTTTGTTAGTTTGTTGGTTTGTTGGTTTGTTGGCTTGTTGGTTTGTTGGCTTATTGGCTTGTTGGTTGGTGGTTCGTTGGTTTGTTGGTTTGTTGGTTTGTTGGTTTGTTAGTTATTTGGTTTGTTGGTTTGTTGGTTTGTTGGTTTATTTGTTTTTTGGTTTGTTCGTTTGTTGGCTTGTTGGTTTGTTCGTTTGTTGGCTTGTTGGTTTGTTTGCTTGTTGGCCTGTTGGCATGTTGTTTTCTTGGTTTGTTGGTTTGTTGGCTTGTTCGTTTGTTGGTTTGTTGGTTTATTTGTTTGTTGGTTTGTTGATTTGTTGGTTTGTTGGTTTGTTGGCTTGTTGGTTTGTTGGTTTGTTGGTTTGTTGGTTTATTTGTTTGTTGGTTTGTTGGTTTGTTGGTTTGTTGGTTTGTTGGTTTGTTGATTGGTTGGTTTGTTGGTTTGTTGGTTTGTTGGTTTGTTGGTTTGTTGGTTTGTTGGTTTATTTGTTTGTTGGTTTGTTGATTTGTTGGTTTGTTGGTTTGTTGGCTTGTTGGTTTGTTGGTTTGTTGGTTTGTTGGTTTGTTGGTTTGTTGGTTTGTTGGTTTGTTGGTTTGTTGGATGGTGGGCTTGTTGGTCTGTTAGTTTTTTTTTTGTTGGTTTGTTGGTTTGTTGGTTTTTTTGTTTGTTGGTTTGTTCGTTTGTTGGCTTGTTGGTTTGTTGGCTTTTTGGCTTGTTGGCATGTTGGTTTGTTGGTTTGTTAGTTTGTTGGTTTGTTGGTTTGTTGGTTTGTTGGTTTGTTGGTTTGTTGGTTTGTTGGTTTGTTGGTTTGTTGGTTTGTTGGTTTGTTAGTTTGTTGGTTTGTTAGTTTGTTGGTTTGTTAGTTTTTGTTGGTTTGTTGATTTGTTTGTTTGTTGGTTTTTTGGTTTGTTAGTTTGTCGGTTTGTTTGTTTGTTGGTTTGTTCGTTTGTTGGCTTGTTGGTTTGTTGGCTTGTTGGCTTGTTGGCATGTTCGTTTCATGGTTTGTTGGTTTGTTGGTTTGTTGGTTTGTTGGTTTGTTGGTTTGTTGGTTGGTTGGTTTGTTGGTTTGCTGGTTTGTTGATTTTTTGGTTTGTTGGCTTGTTTGTTTGTTGGTTTGTTGGTTTGTTCGTTTGTTGGCTTGTTGGTTTGTTGGTTTGTTGGTTTGTTGGTTTGTTGGTTTATTTGTTTGTTGGTTTGTTGGTTTGTTGATTTGTGAGTTTGTTGGTTTGTTTGTTGTTGGTTTGTTGGTTTGTTGGTTTGTTGACTTGTTGGCTTGCTGGTTTGTTGGTTTGTTGGTTTGTTGATTTGTTGGCTTGTTGGCTTGTTGGTTTGATGGTTTGTTGGTTTGTTGGTTTTTTGGTTTATTTGTTTGTCGGTTTGTTGGCTTGTTGGTTTGTTGGCTTGTTGGCTTGTTGGTTTCTTGGTTTGTTGGTTTGTTGGTTTGTTGGTTTGTTGATTTGTTGGCTTGTTGGCTTGTTGGTTTGTTCGTTTATTGGCTTGTTGGTTTGTTGGTTTGTTGGCTTGTTGGTTTGTTGGTTTGTTGGTTTGTTGGTTTGTTGGTTTGTTTGTTTGTTGGTTTGTTAATTTGTTGGTTTGTTGGTTTCTTGGTTTGTTGGTTTGTTGGTTTGTTGGTTTATTGGTTTGTTGGCTTATTGGTTTGTTGGTTTGTTGGTTTGTTGGTTTGTTGGTTTGCTGGTTTGTTGGTTTGTTGGTTTCCTCGTTTGTTGGTTTTTTGGTTTGTTGGTTTGTTGGTTTGTTGGTTTGTTGGTTTGTTGGTTTGTTGGTTTGTTGGTTTGTTGGTTTGTTGGTTTGTTGTTTTGTTGGTTTTTTGGTTTGTTGGCTTGTTGGTTTGTTGGTTTGTTGGTTTGTTGGTTTGTTGGTTTGTTGGTTTGTTGGTTTGTTGGTTTGTTGGTTTGTTGGTTTGTTGGTTTGTTGGCGTGTTCGGTTGTTATTTTTTTGGTTTGTTGGTTTGTTGGTTTGTTGGTTTTTTGGTTTGTTGGCTTGCTGGTTTGTTGGTTTCTTAGTTTGTTGGCTTGTTGGTTTGTTGGCTTGTTGGCTTGTTGGTTTGTTGGCTTGTTGGTTTGTTAGTTTGTTGGTTTGTTGGTTTGTTGGTTTGTTGGTTTGTTGGTTTGTTGGTTTGTTGGTTTGTTGGTTGTTGGCTTGTTGGTTTGTTGGCTTGTTGGCTTGTTGGTTGTTGGTTTGTTGGTTTGTTGGTTTGTTGGTTTGTTGGTTTGTTGGTTTGTTGGTTTGTTAGTTTGTTGGTTTGTTGGTTTGTTGGTTTGTTGGTTTGTTGGTTTGTTGGTTTGTTGGTTTGTTGGTTTGTTTGTTTTTTGGTTTGTTCGTTTGTTGGCTTGTTGGTTTGTTCGTTTGTTGGCTTGTTGGTTTGTTGGCTTGTTGGCTTGTTGGCATGTTGGTTTCTTGGTTGTTTGGTTTGTCGGTTTGTTGGTTTGTTGGTTTTTTGGTTTGTTGGCTTGTTTGTTTGTTGGTTTGTTGGTTTGTTCGTTTGTTGGCTTGTTGGTTTGTTGGTTTGTTGGTTTGTTGGTTTGTTGGTTTGTTGGTTTGTTGGTTTGTTGGTTTGTTTGTTTGTTGGTTTATTTGTTTGTTGGTTTGTTGGTTTGTTGATTTGTTGGCTTGTTGGTTTGTTTGTTGGTTGGTTTGTTGGTTTGTTGGTTTGTTGGCTTGTTGGCTTGTTGGTTTGTTGGTTTGTTGGTTTGTTGGTTTGTTGATTTGTTGATTTGTTGGCTTGTTGGCTTGTTGGTTTGTTGGTTTGTTGGTTTGTTGGTTTATTTGTTTGTTGGTTTGTTGGTTTGTTGATTTGTTGGTTTGTTGGTTTGTTTGTTGGTTGGTTTGTTGGTTTGTTCGTTTGTTGGCTTGTTGGCTTGTTGGTCTGTTCGTTTGTTGGTTTGTTGGTTTGTTGGCTTGTTGGCTTGTTGGTTTGTTGGTTTGTTGGTTTGTTGGTTTGTTGGTTTATTTGTTTGTTGGTTTGTTGGTTTGTTGGTTTGTTGGTTTGTTGGTTTGTTTGTTTGTTGGTTTGTTCGTTTGTTGGCTTGTTGGTTTGTTGGCTTGTTGCCTTGTTGGCTTGTTGGTTTGTTGGTTTGTTGGTTTGTTGGTTTGTTGGTTTGTTGGTTTGTTGGTTTTTTTGGTTTGTTGGCTTGCTGGTTTGTTGGTTTCTTAGTTTGTTGGCTTGTTGGTTTGTTGGCTTATTGGCTTGTTGGTTTATTGGCTTGTTGGCTTGTTGGTTTGTTGGTTTGTTGGTTTGTTGGTTTGTTAGTTTGTTGGTTTGTTAGTTTTTGTTGGTTTGTTGATTTGTTTGTTTGTTGGTTTTTTGGTTTGTTAGTTTGTCGGTTTGTTTGTTTGTTGGTTTGTTCGTTTGTTGGCTTGTTGGTTTGTTGGCTTGTTGGCTTGTTGGCATGTTCGTTTCATGGTTTGTTGGTTTGTTTGTTTGTTGATTTGTTGGCTTGTTGGTTTGTTTGTTGGTTGGTTTGTTGGTTTGTTGGTTTGTTGGCTTGTTGGCTTGTTGATTTGTTGATTTGTTGGCTTGTTGATTTGTTGATTTGTTGGCTTGTTGGCTTGTTGGTTTGTTGGTTTGTTGGTTTGTTGGTTTATTTGTTTGTTGGTTTGTTGGTTTGTTGATTTGTTGGTTTGTTGGTTTGTTTGTTGGTTGGTTTGTTGGTTTGTTCGTTTGTTGGCTTGTTGGCTTGTTGGTTTGTTGGTTTGTTGGTTTGTTGGTTTGTTGGTGTGTTGGTTTATTTGTTTGTTGGTTTGTTTGTTTGTTGGTTTGTTTGTTTGTTGGTTTGTTGGTTTGTTGGTTTGTTGGTTTGTTGGTTTGTTTGATTGTTGGTTTGTTCGTTTGTTGGCTTGTTGGTTTGTTGGCTTGTTGCCTTGTTGGCTTGTTGGTTTGTTGGTTTGTTGGTTTGTTGGTTTGTTGGTTTGTTGGTTTGTTGGTTTCTTCGTTTGTTGGTTTTTTGGTTTGTTGGTTTGTTGGTTTGTTGGTTTTTTGGTTTGTTGGCTTGTTGGTTTGTTGGTTTGTTGGTTTGTTGGTTTGTTGGTTTGTTGGTTTGTTGGTTTGTTGGTTCGTTCGTTTGTTGGTTTTTTGGTTTGTTGGTTTGTTGGTTTGTTGGTTTTTTTTGGTTTGTTGGCTTGCTGGTTTGTTGGTTTCTTAGTTTGTTGGCTTGTTGGTTTGTTGGCTTGTTGGCTTGTTGGTTTGTTGGTTTGTTGGCTTGTTGGCTTGTTGGTTTGTTGGTTTGTTGGTTTGTTGGTTTGTTGGTATGTTGGTTTGTTGGTTTGTTAGTTTGTTGGTTTGTTGGTTTGTTGGCTTGTTGGTTTGTTGGCTTGTTGGCTTGTTGGTTGGTGGTTCGTTGGTTTGTTGGTTTGTTGGTTTGTTGGTTTGTTAGTTTTTTGGTTTGTTGGTTTGTTGGTTTGTTGGTTTATTTGTATTTTGGTTTGTTCGTTTGTTGGCTTGTTGGTTTGTTCGTTTGTTGGCTTGTTGGTTTGTTTGCTTGTTGGCCTGTTGGCATGTTGTTTTCTTGGTTTGTTGGTTTGTTGGCTTGTTGGTTTGTTGGTTTGTTGGTTTGTTGGTTTGTTGGTTTGTTGGTTTGTTGGTTTGTTGGTTTGTTGGTTTATTTGTTTGTTGGTTTGTTGGTTTGTTGGTTTGTTGGTTTGTTGGTTTGTTGATTGGTTGGTTTGTTGGTTTGTTGGTTTGTTGGTTTGTTGGTTTGTTGGTTTGTTGGTTTATTTGTTTGTTGGTTTGTTGATTTGTTGGTTTGTTGGTTTGTTGGCTTGTTGGTTTGTTGGTTTGTTGATTTGTTGATTTGTTGGTTTGTTGGTTTGTTGGCTTGTTGGTTTGTTGGTTTGTTGGTTTGTTGGTTTGTTGGTTTGTTGGTTTGTTTGTTTGTTGGATGGTGGGCTTGTTGGTCTGTTAGTTTTTTTGTTTGTTGGTTTGTTGGTTTGTTGGTTTTTTTGTTTGTTGGTTTGTTCGTTTGTTGGCTTGTTGGTTTGTTGGCTTTTTGGCTTGTTGGCATGTTGGTTTGTTGGTTTGTTAGTTTGTTGGTTTGTTGGTTTGTTGGTTTGTTGGTTTGTTGGTTTGTTGGTTTGTTGTTTTGTTGGTTTGTTGGTTTGTTAGTTTGTTGGTTTGTTAGTTTGTTGGTTTGTTAGTTTTTGTTGGTTTGTTGATTTGTTTGTTTGTTGGTTTTTCGGTTTGTTAGTTTGTCGGTTTGTTTGTTTGTTGGTTTGTTCGTTTGTTGGCTTGTTGTTTTGTTGGCTTGTTGGCTTGTTGGCATGTTCGTTTCATGGTTTGTTGGTTTGTTGGTTTGTTGGTTTGTTGGTTTGTTGGTTTGTTGGTTTGTTGGTTGGTTGGTTTGTTGGTTTGCTGGTTTGTTGATTTTTTGGTTTGTTGGCTTGTTTGTTTGTTGGTTTGTTGGTTTGTTCGTTTGTTGGCTTGTTGGTTTGTTGGTTTGTTGGTTTGTTGGTTTATTTGTTTGTTGGTTTGTTGGTTTGTTGATTTGTGAGTTTGTTGGTTTGTTTGTTGTTGGTTTGTTGGTTTGTTGGTTTGTTGACTTGTTGGCTTGCTGGTTTGTTGGTTTGTTGGTTTGTTGATTTGTTGGCTTGTTGGCTTGTTGGTTTGATGGTTTGTTGGTTTGTTGGTTTTTTGGTTTATTTGTTTGTCGGTTTGTTGGCTTGTTGGTTTGTTGGCTTGTTGGCTTGTTGGTTTGTTGGTTTGTTGGTTTGTTGGTTTGTTGGTTTGTTGATTTGTTGGCTTGTTGGCTTGTTGGTTTGTTCGTTTATTGGCTTGTTGGTTTGTTGGTTTGTTGGCTTGTTGGTTTGTTGGTTTGTTGGTTTGTTGGTTTGTTGGTTTGTTTGTTTGTTGGTTTGTTAATTTGTTGGTTTGTTGGTTTCTTGGTTTGTTGGTTTGTTGGTTTGTTGGTTTATTGGTTTGTTGGCTTATTGGTTTGTTGGTTTGTTGGTTTGTTGGTTTGCTGGTTTGTTGGTTTGTTGGTTTCCTCGTTTGTTGGTTTTTTGGTTTGTTGGTTTGTTGGTTTGTTGGTTTGTTGGTTTGTTGGTTTGTTGGTTTGTTGGTTTGTTGGTTTGTTGTTTTGTTGGTTTTTTGGTTTGTTGGCTTGTTGGTTTGTTGGTTTGTTGGTTTGTTGGTTTGTTGGTTTGTTGGTTTGTTGGTTTGTTGGTTTATTGGTTTGAAGGTTTGTTGGTTTGTTGGCGTGTTCGTTTGTTATTTTTTTGGTTTGTTGGTTTGTTGGTTTGTTGGTTTTTTGGTTTGTTGGCTTGCTGGTTTGTTGGTTTCTTAGTTTGTTGGCTTGTTGGTTTGTTGGCTTGTTGGCTTGTTGGTTTGTTGGCTTGTTGGTTTGTTGGTTTGTTGGTTTGTTGGTTTGTTGGTTTGTTGGTTTGTTGGTTTGTTGGTTTGTTGGTTTGTTGGTTTGTTGGTTTGTTGGTTGTTGGCTTGTTGGTTTGTTGGCTTGTTGGCTTGTTGGTTGTTGGTTTGTTGGTTTGTTGGTTTGTTGGTTTGTTGGTTTGTTGGTTTGTTGGTTTGTTGGTTTGTTGGTTTGTTGGTTTGTTGGTTTGTTGGTTTGTTGGTTTGTTGGTTTGTTGGTTTGTTGGTTTGTTGGTTTGTTGGTTTGTTTGTTTTTTGGTTTGTTCGTTTGTTGGCTTGTTGGTTTGTTAGTTTGTTGGCTTGTTGGTTTGTTGGCTTGTTGGCTTGTTGGCATGTTGGTTTCTTGGTTGTTTAATTTGTCGGTTTGTTGGTTTGTTGGTTTTTTGGTTTGTTGGCTTGTTTGTTTGTTGGTTTGTTGGTTTGTTCGTTTGTTGGCTTGTTGGTTTGTTGGTTTGTTGGTTTGTTGGTTTGTTGGTTTGTTGGTTTGTTGGTTTGTTGGTTTGTTGGTTTGTTGGTTTATTTGTTTGTTGGTTTGTTGGTTTGTTGATTTGTTGGCTTGTTGGGTTGTTTGTTGGTTGGTTTGTTGGTTTGTTGGTTTGTTGGCTTGTTGGCTTGTTGGTTTGTTGGTTTGTTGGTTTGTTGATTTGTTGATTTGTTGGCTTGTTGGCTTGTTGGTTTGTTGGTTTGTTGGTTTGTTGGTTTATTTGTTTGTTGGTTTGTTGGTTTGTTGATTTGTTGATTTGTTGGTTTGTTGGTTTGTTTGTTGGTTGGTTTGTTGGTTTGTTCGTTTGTTGGCTTGTTGGCTTGTTGGTCTGTTGGTTTGTTGGTTTTTGATTTGTTGGCTTGTTGGCTTGTTGGTTTGTTGGTTTGTTGGTTTGTTGGTTTATTTGTTTGTCGGTTGGTTGGCTTGTTGGTTTGTTGGTTTGTTCGTTTGTTGGCTTGTTGGTTTGTTGGTTTGTTGGTTTGTTGGTTTGTTGGTTTGTTGGTTTATTGGTTTGTTGGTTTGTTGGTGTGTTGGTTTATTTGTTTGTTGGTTTGTTTGTTTGTTGGTTTGTTTGTTTGTTGGTTTGTTGGTTTGTTGGTTTGTTGGTTTGTTGGTTTGTTGGTTTGTTTGTTTGTTGGTTTGTTCGTTTGTTGGCTTGTTGGTTTGTTGGCTTGTTGCCTTGTTGGCTTGTTGGTTTGTTGGTTTGTTGGTTTGTTGGTTTGTTGGTTTGTTGGTTTGTTGGTTTCTTCGTTTGTTAGTTTTTTGGTTTGTTGGTTTGTTGGTTTGTTGGTTTGTTGGTTTTTTGGTTTGTTGGCTTGTTGGTTTGTTGGTTTATTGGTTTGTTGGTTTGTTGGTTTGTTGGTTTGTTGGTTTGTTGGTTTGTTGGTTTGTTGGTTTGTTCGTTTGTTGGTTTTTTGGTTTGTTGGTTTGTTGGTTTTTTGGTTTGTTGGCTTGCTGGTTTGTTGGTTTCTTAGTTTGTTGGCTTGTTGGTTTGTTGGCTTGTTGGCTTGTTGGTTTGTTGGCTTGTTGGCTTGTTGGTTTGTTGGTTTGTTGGTTTGTTGGTTTGTTGGTATGTTGGTTTGTTGGTTTGTTAGTTTGTTGGTTTGTTGGTTTGTTGGCTTGTTGGTTTGTTGGCTTGTTGGCTTGTTGGTTGGTGGTTCGTTGGTTTGTTGGTTTGTTGGTTTGTTGGTTTGTTGGTTTTTTGGTTTGTTTGTTTGTTGGTTTGTTGGTCTGTTGGTTTATTTGTTTTTTGGTTTGTTCGTTTGTTGGCTTGTTGGTTTGTTCGTTTGTTGGCTTGTTGGTTTGTTGGCTTGTTGGCCTGTTGGCATGTTGGTTTCTTGGTTTGTTGGTTTGTTGGCTTGTTGGTTTGTTGGTTTGTTGGTTTGTTGGTTTGTTGGTTTGTTGGTTTGTTGGTTTCTTGGTTTGTTGGTTTGTTGGTTTATATGTTTGTTCGTTTGTTGGTTTGTTGGTTTGTTGGTTTGTTGGTTTGTTGGTTGTTGGTTTATTTGTTTGTTGGTTTGTTGGTTTGTTGGTTTGTTGGTTTGTTGGTTTGTTGGTTTGTTGGTTTGTTGGTTTGTTGGTTGGTTGGTTTGTTAATTTGTTCGTTTTTTGGTTTGTTCGTTTGTTGGTTTGTTGGTTTGTTGGTTTGTTGGTTTGTTGGTTTGTTGGTTTGTTGGTTTGTTGGTTTATTTGTTTGTTGGTTTGTTGATTTGTTGGTTTGTTGGTTTGTTGGCTTGTTGGTTTGTTGGTTTGTTGGTTTGTTGGGTTTTTGGTTTCTTGGTTTGTTGGTTTGTTGGTTTGTTGGTTTGTTGGTTTGTTGGTTTGTTGGTTTGTTGTTTTGTTGGTTTGTTTGTTTGTTGGTTTGTTCGTTTGTTGGCTTGTTGGTTTATTGGTTTGTTGGTTTGTTGGTTTGTTGTTTTGTTGCTTTGTTGGTTTGTTGTTTTGTTGGTTTGTTTGTTTGTTGGTTTGTTGGTTTGTTCGTTTTTTTGCTTGTTGATTTGTTGGATGGTGGGCTTGTTGGTCTGTTAGTTTGTTTGTTTGTTGGTTTGTTGGTTTGTTGGTTTTTTTGTTTGTTTGTTTGTTGGTTTGTTCGTTTGTTGGCTTGTTGGTTTGTTGGCTTGTTGGCTTGTTGGCATGTTCGTTTCATGGTTTGTTGGTTTGTTGGTTTGTTGGTTTGTTGGTTTGTTGGTTTGTTGGTTTGTTGGTTGGTTGGTTTGTTGGTTTGTTGGTTTGTTGATTTTTTGGTTTGTTGGCTTGTTTGTTTGTTGGTTTGTTGGTTTGTTCGTTTGTTGGCTTGTTGGTTTGTTGGTTTGATGGTTTGTTGGTTTCTTGGTTTATTTGTTTGTTGGTTTGTTGATTTGTGAGTTTGTTGGTTTGTTTGTTGTTGGTTTGTTGGTTTGCTGGTTTGTTGACTTGTTGGCTTGCTGGTTTGTTGGTTTGTTGGTTTGTTGATTTGTTGGCTTGTTGGCTTGTTGGTTTGATGGTTTGTTGGTTTGTTGGTTTTTTGGTTTATTTGTTTGTCGGTTTGTTGGCTTGTTGGTTTGTTGGCTTGTTGGCTTGTTGGTTTGTTGGTTTGTTGGTTTGTTGGTTTGTTGATTTGTTGGCTTGTTGGCTTGTTGGTTTGTTCGTTTGTTGGCTTATTGGTTTGTTGGCTTGTTGGTTTGTTGGTTTGTTGGTTTGTTGGTTTGTTGGTATGTTTGTTTGTTGGTTTGTTGGTTTGTTAATTTGTTGGTTTGTTGGTTTCTTGGTTTGTTGGTTTGTTGGTTTGTTGGTTTTTTGGTTTGTTGGCTTATTGGTTTGTTGGTTTGTTGGTTTGTTGGTTTGCTGGTTTGTTAGTTTGTTGGTTTCCTCGTTTGTTGGTTTTTTGGTTTGTTGGTTTGTTGGTTTGTTGGTTTGTTGGTTTTTTGGTTTGTTGGCTTGTTGGTTTGTTGGTTTGTTGGTTTGTTGGTTTGTTGGTTTGTTGGTTTGTTGGTTTGTTGGTTTGTTGGTTTGTTGGTTTGTTGATTTGTTGGTTTGTTGGCGTGTTCGTTTGTTATTTTTTTGGTTTGTTGGTTTGTTGGTTTGTTGGTTTGTTGGTTTTTTGGTTTGTTGGCTTGCTGGTTTGTTGGTTTCTTAGTTTGTTGGCTTGTTGGTTTGTTGGCTTGTTGGCTTGTTGGTTTGTTGGCTTGTTGGTTTGTTGGTTTGTTGGTTTTTGGTTTGTTGGTTTGTTGGTTTGTTGGTTTGTTGGTTTATTTGTTTGTTGGTTTGTTGATTTGTTGGTTTGTTGGTTTGTTGGCTTGTTGGTTTGTTGGTTTGTTGGTTTGTTGGTTTTTTGGTTTGTTGGTTTGTTGGTTTGTTTGTTTGTTGGTTTGTTGGTTTGTTGGTTTGTTGGTTTGTTGGTTTGTTGGTTTGTTGGTTGGTTGGTTTGTTAATTTGTTCGTTTGTTGGTTTGTTCGTTTGTTGGCTTGTTGGTTTGTTGGTTTGTTGGTTTGTTGGTTTGTTGGTTTGTTGGTTTGTTGGTTTGTTGGTTTATTTGTTTGTTGGTTTGTTGATTTGTTGGTTTGTTGGTTTGTTTGTTGGTTGGTTTGTTGGTTTGTTCGTTTGTTGGCTTGATGGCTTGTTGGTCTGTTGGTTTGTTGGTTTGTTGGTTTGTTGGTTTGTTCGTTTGTTGGCTTGTTGGCTTGTTGGCTTGTTGGTTTGTTGGTTTGTTGGTTTGTTGGTTTATTTGTTTGTCGGTTTGTTGGCTTGTTGGTTTGTTGGTTTGTTCGTTTGTTGGCTTGTTGGTTTGTTGGTTTGTTGGTTTGTTGGTTTGTTGGTTTGTTGGTTTGTTGGTTTGTTGGTGTGTTGGTTTATTTGTTTGTTGGTTTGTTGGTTTGTTCGTTTGTTGGCTTGTTGGCTTATTGGCTTGTTGGTTTGTTGGTTTGTTGGTTTGTTGGTTTATTTGTTTGTCGGTTTGTTGGCTTGTTGGTTTGTTGGTTTGTTCGTTTGTTGGCTTGTTGGTTTGTTGGTTTGTTGGTTTGTTGGTTTGTTGGTTTGTTGGTTTGTTGGTTTGTTGGTGTATTGGTTTATTTGTTTGTTGGTTTGTTTGTTTGTTGGTTTGTTTGTTTGTTGGTTTGTTGGTTTGTTGGTTTGTTGGTTTGTTGGTTTGTTGGTTTGTTGGTTTGTTTGTTTGTTGGTTTGTTCGTTTGTTGGCTTGTTGGTTTGTTGGCTTGTTGCCTTGTTGGCTTGTTGGTTTGTTGGTTTGTTGGTTTGTTGGTTTGTTGGTTTGTTGGTTTGTTGGTTTCTTCGTTTGTTGGTTTTTTGGTTTGTTGGTTTGTTGGTTTGTTGGTTTGTTGGTTTTTTGGTTTGTTGGCTTGTTGGTTTGTTGGTTTATTGGTTTGTTGGTTTGTTGGTTTGTTGGTTTGTTGGTTTGTTGGTTTGTTGGTTTGTTGGTTTGTTCGTTTGTTGGTTTTTTGGTTTGTTGGTTTGTTGGTTTTTTGGTTTGTTGGCTTGCTGGTTTGTTGGTTTCTTAGTTTGTTGGCTTGTTGGTTTGTTGGCTTGTTGGCTTGTTGGTTTGTTGGCTTGTTGGCTTGTTGGTTTGTTGGTTTGTTGGTTTGTTGGTTTGTTGGTATGTTGGTTTGTTGGTTTGTTAGTTTGTTGGTTTGTTGGTTTGTTGGCTTGTTGGTTTGTTGGCTTGTTGGCTTGTTGGTTGGTGGTTCGTTGGTTTGTTGGTTTGTTGGTTTGTTGGTTTGTTGGTTTTTTGGTTTGTTTGTTTGTTGGTTTGTTGGTTTGTTGGTTTATTTGTTTTTTGGTTTGTTCGTTTGTTGGCTTGTTGGTTTGTTCGTTTGTTGGCTTGTTGGTTTGTTGGCTTGTTGGCCTGTTGGCATGTTGGTTTCTTGGTTTGTTGGTTTGTTGGCTTGTTGGTTTGTTGGTTTGTTGGTTTGTTGGTTTGTTGGTTTGTTGGTTTGTTGGTTTGTTGGTTTGTTGGTTTGTTGGTTTATATGTTTGTTCGTTTGTTGGTTTGTTGGTTTGTTGGTTTGTTGGTTTGTTGGTTGTTGGTTTATTTGTTTGTTGGTTTGTTGGTTTGTTGGTTTGTTGGTTTGTTGGTTTGTTGGTTTGTTGGTTGGTTGGTTTGTTAATTTGTTCGTTTGTTGGTTTGTTCGTTTGTTGGCTTGTTGGTTTGTTGGTTTGTTGGTTTGTTGGTTTGTTGGCTTGTTTGTTTGTTGGTTTGTTGGTTTTGTGGTTTGTTGGTTTGTTGGTTTGTTGGTTTGTTGGTTTGTTGGTTTGTTGGTTTGTTGGTTTGTTGTTTTGTTGGTTTGTTTGTTTGTTGGTTTGTTCGTTTGTTGGCTTGTTGGTTTATTGGTTTGTTGGTTTGTTGATTTGTTGTTTTGTTGCTTTGTTGGTTTGTTGTTTTGTTGGTTTGTTTGTTTGTTGGTTTGTTGGTTTGTTCGTTTTTTTGCTTGTTGATTTGTTGGATGGTGGGCTTGTTGGTCTGTTAGTTTGTTTGTTTGTTGGTTTGTTGGTTTGTTGGTTTTTTTGTTTGTTTGTTTGTTGGTTTGTTCGTTTGTTGGCTTGTTGGTTTGTTGGCTTGTTGGCTTGTTGGCATGTTCGTTTCATGGTTTGTTGGTTTGTTGGTTTGTTGGTTTGTTGGTTTGTTGGTTTGTTGGTTTGTTGGTTTGTTGGTTGGTTGGTTTGTTGGTTTGTTGGTTTGTTGATTTTTTGGTTTGTTGGCTTGTTTGTTTGTTGGTTTGTTGGTTTGTTCGTTTGTTGGCTTGTTGGTTTGTTGGTTTGTTGGTTTGTTGGTTTGTTGGTTTATTTGTTTGTTGGTTTGTTGATTTGTGAGTTTGTTGGTTTGTTTGTTGTTGGTTTGTTGGTTTGCTGGTTTGTTGACTTGTTGGCTTGCTGGTTTGTTGGTTTGTTGGTTTGTTGATTTGTTGGCTTGTTGGCTTGTTGGTTTGATGGTTTGTTGGTTTGTTGGTTTTTTGGTTTATTTGTTTGTCGGTTTGTTGGCTTGTTGGTTTGTTGGCTTGTTGGCTTGTTGGTTTGTTGGTTTGTTGGTTTGTTGGTTTGTTGATTTGTTGGCTTGTTGGCTTGTTGGTTTGTTCGTTTGTTGGCTTATTGGTTTGTTGGTTTGTTGGCTTGTTGGTTTGTTGGTTTGTTGGTTTGTTGGTTTGTTGGTATGTTTGTTTGTTGGTTTGTTGGTTTGTTAATTTGTTGGTTTGTTGGTTTCTTGGTTTGTTGGTTTGTTGGTTTGTTGGTTTTTTGGTTTGTTGGCTTATTGGTTTGTTGGTTTGTTGGTTTGTTGGTTTGCTGGTTTGTTAGTTTGTTGGTTTCCTCGTTTGTTGGTTTTTTGGTTTGTTGGTTTGTTGGTTTGTTGGTTTGTTGGTTTGTTGGTTTTTTGGTTTGTTGGCTTGTTGGTTTGTTGGTTTGTTGGTTTGTTGGTTTGTTGGTTTGTTGGTTTGTTGGTTTGTTGGTTTGTTGGTTTGTTGGTTTGTTGGTTTGTTGGTTTGTTGGTTTGTTTGTTTGTTGATTTGTTGGTTTGTTGGCGTGTTCGTTTGTTATTTTTTTGGTTTGTTGGTTTGTTGGTTTGTTGGTTTGTTGGTTTGTTGGTTTTTTGGTTTGTTGGCTTGCTGGTTTGTTGGTTTCTTAGTTTGTTGGCTTGTTGGTTTGTTGGCTTGTTGGCTTGTTGGTTTGTTGGCTTGTTGGTTTGTTGGTTTGTTGGTTTTTTGGTTTGTTGGTTTGTTGGTTTGTTGGTTTGTTGGTTTATTTGTTTGTTGGTTTGTTGATTTGTTGGTTTGTTGGTTTGTTGGCTTGTTGGTTTGTTGGTTTGTTGGTTTGTTGGTTTTTTGGTTTGTTGGTTTGTTGGTTTGTTTGTTTGTTGGTTTGTTGGTTTGTTGATTTGTTGGTTTGTTGGTTTGTTGGTTTGTTGGTTTGTTGGTTGGTTGGTTTGTTAATTTGTTCGTTTGTTGGTTTGTTCGTTTGTTGGCTTGTTGGTTTGTTGGTTTGTTGGTTTGTTGGTTTGTTGGTTTGTTGGTTTGTTGGTTTGTTGGTTTATTTGTTTGTTGGTTTGTTGATTTGTTGGTTTGTTGGTTTGTTGGCTTGTTGGTTTGTTGGTTTGTTGGTTTGTTGGTTTTTTGGTTTGTTGGTTTGTTGGTTTGTTGGTTTCTTGGTTTGTTGGTTTGTTGGTTTGTTGGTTTGTTGTTTTGTTGGTTTGTTTGTTTGTTGGTTTGTTCGTTTGTTGGCTTGTTGGTTTATTGGTTTGTTGGTTTGTTGGTTTGTTGTTTTGTTGGTTTGTTCGTTTGTTGTTTTGTTGGTTTGTTTGTTTGTTGGTTTGTTGGTTTGTTCGTTTTTTTGCTTGTTGATTTGTTGGATGGTGGGCTTGTTGGTCTGTTAGTTTGTTTGTTTGTTGGTTTGTTGGTTTGTTGGTTTTTTTGTTTGTTTGTTTGTTGGTTTGTTCGTTTGTTGGCTTGTTGGTTTGTTGGCTTGCTGGCTTGTTGGCATGTTCGTTTCATGGTTTGTTGGTTTGTTGGTTTGTTGGTTTGTTGGTTTGTTGGTTTGTTGGTTTGTTGGTTTGTTGGTTGGTTGGTTTGTTGGTTTGTTGGTTTGTTGATTTTTTGGTTTGTTGGCTTGTTTGTTTGTTGGTTTGTTGGTTTGTTCGTTTGTTGGCTTGTTGGTTTGTTTGTTTGTTGGTTTGTTGGTTTGTTGGTTTATTTGTTTGTTGGGGTGTTGGTTTGTTGATTTGTGAGTTTGTTGGTTTGTTTGTTGTTGGTTTGTTGGTTTGCTGGTTTGTTGACTTGTTGGCTTGCTGGTTTGTTGGTTTGTTGGTTTGTTGATTTGTTGGCTTGTTGGCTTGTTGGTTTGATGGTTTGTTGGTTTGTTGGTATTTTGGTTTATTTGTTTGTCGGTTTGTTGGCTTGTTGGTTTGTTGGCTTGTTGGCTTGTTGGTTTGTTGGTTTGTTGGTTTGTTGGTTGGTTGATTTGTTGGCTTGTTGGCTTGTTGGTTTGTTCGTTTGTTGGCTTACTGGTTTGTTGGTTTGTTGGCTTGTTGGTTTGTTGGTTTGTTGGTTTGTTGGTTTGTTGGTATGTTTGTTTGTTGGTTTGTTGGTTTGTTAATTTGTTGGTTTGTTGGTTTCTTGGTTTGTTGGTTTGTTGGTTTGTTGGTTTTTTGGTTTGTTGGCTTATTGGTTTGTTGGTTTGTTGGTTTGTTGGTTTGCTGGTTTGTTGGTTTGTTGGTTTGTTGGTTTGTTGGTTTGTTGGTTTGTTGTTTTGTTGGTTTATTTGTTTGTTGGTTTGTTGATTTGTTGGTTTGTTGGTTTGTTGGCTTGTTGGTTTGTTGGTTTGTTGGTTTGTTGGTTTTTTGGTTTGTTGGTTTGTTGGTTTGTTTGTTTGTTGGTTTGTTGGTTTGTTGGTTTGTTGGTTTGTTGGTTTGTTGGTTTGTTGGTTGGTTGGTTTGTTAATTTGTTCGTTTGTTGGTTTGTTCGTTTGTTGGCTTGTTGGTTTGTTGGTTTGTTGGTTTGTTGGTTGGTTGGTTTGTTGGTTTGTTGGTTTATTTGTTTGTTGGTTTGTTGATTTGTTGGTTTGTTGGTTTGTTGGCTTGTAGGTTTGTTGGTTTGTTGGTTTGTTGGTTTTTTGGTTTGTTGGTTTGTTGGTTTGTTGGTTTGTTGGTTTGTTGGTTTGTTGGTTTGTTGGTTTGTTGTTTTGTTGGTTTGTTTGTTTGTTGGTTTGTTCGTTTGTTGGCTTGTTGGTTTATTGGTTTGTTGGTTTGTTGGTTTGTTGTTTTGTTGGTTTGTTGGTTTGTTGTTTTGTTGGTTTGTTTGTTTGTTGGTTTGTTGGTTTGTTCGTTTTTTTGCTTGTTGATTTGTTGGATGGTGGGCTTTTTGGTCTGTTAGTTTGTTTGTTTGTTGGTTTGTTGGTTTGTTGGTTTTTTTGTTTGTTTGTTTGTTGGTTTGTTCGTTTGTTGGCTTGTTGGTTTGTTGGCTTGTTGGCTTGTTGGTTTGTTCGTTTCATGGTTTGTTGGTTTGTTGGTTTGTTGGTTTGTTGGTTTGTTGGTTTGTTGGTTTGTTGGTTGGTTGGTTTGTTGGTTTGTTGGTTTGTTGATTTTTTGGTTTGTTGGCTTGTTTGTTTGTTGGTTTGTTGGTTTGTTCGTTTGTTGGCTTGTTGGTTTGTTGGTTTGTTGGTTTGTTGGTTTGTTGGTTTATTTGTTTGTTGGGGTGTTGGTTTGTTGATTTGTGAGTTTGTTGGTTTGTTTGTTGTTGGTTTGTTGGTTTGCTGGTTTGTTGACTTGTTGGCTTGCTGGTTTGTTGGTTTGTTGGTTTGTTGATTTGTTGGCTTGTTGGCTTGTTGGTTTGATGGTTTGTTGGTTTGTTGGTTTTTTGGTTTATTTGTTTGTCGGTTTGTTGGCTTGTTGGTTTGTTGGCTTGTTGGCTTGTTGGTTTGTTGGTTTGTTGGTTTGTTGGTTTGTTGATTTGTTGGCTTGTTGGCTTGTTGGTTTGTTCGTTTGTTGGCTTATTGGTTTGTTGGTTTGTTGGCTTGTTGGTTTGTTGGTTTGTTGGTTTGTTGGTTTGTTGGTATGTTTGTTTGTTGGTTTGTTGGTTTGTTAATTTGTTGGTTTGTTGGTTTCTTGGTTTGTTGGTTTGTTGGTTTGTTGGTTTTTTGGTTTGTTGGCTTATTGGTTTGTTGGTTTGTTGGTTTGCTGGTTTGTTGGTTTGTTGGTTTCCTCGTTTGTTGGTTTTTTGGTTTGTTGGTTTGTTGGTTTGTTGGTTTGTTGGTTTGTTGGTTTTTTGGTTTGTTGGCTTGTTGGTTTGTTGGTTTGTTGGTTTGTTGGTTTGTTGGTTTGTTGGTTTGTTGGTTTGTTGGTTTGTTGGTTTGTTGGTTTGTTGGCGTGTTCGTTTGTTATTTTTTTGGTTTGTTGGTTTGTTGGTTTGTTGGTTTTTTGGTTTGTTGGCTTGCTAGTTTGTTGGTTTCTTAGTTTGTTGGCTTGTTGGTTTGTTGGCTTGTTGGCTTGTTGGTTTGTTGGCTTGTTGGTATGTTGGTTTGTTGGTTTGTTGGTTTGTTGGTTTGATGGTTTGTTGGTGTGTTGGTTTGTTGGTTTGTTGGTTGTTGGCTTGTTGGTTTGTTGGCTTGTTGGCTTGTTGGTTGTTGGTTTGTTGGTTTGTTGGTTTGTTGGTTTGTTGGTTTGTTGGTTTGTTGGTTTGTTGGTTTGTTGGTTTGTTAGTTTGTTGGTTTGTTGGTTTGTTGGTTTGTTGGTTTGTTGGTTTGTTGGTTTGTTTGTTTTTTGGTTTGTTCGTTTGTTGGCTTGTTGGTTTGTTCGTTTGTTGGCTTGTTGGTTTGTTCGCTTGTTGGCTTGTTGGCATGTTGGTTTCTTGGATTGCTGGTTTGTTAGCTTGTTGGTTTGTTGGTTTGTTGGTTTGTTGGTTTGTTGGCTTGTTGGCTTGTTGGTTTGTTGGTTTGTTGGTTTGTTGGTTTGTTGGTTTGTTGGTTTGTTGCTGTGTTGGTTTATTTGTTTGTTCGTTTGTTGGTTTGTTGGTTTGTTCGTTTGTTGGTTTGTTGGTTTGTTGGTTTATTTGTTTGTTGGTTTGTTGGTTTGTTGGTTTGTTTGTTTGTTGGTTGGTTGGTTTGTTGGTTTGTTCGTTTGTTGGCTTGTTGGTTTGTTGGTTTATTGGTTTGTCGGTTTGTTGGTTTGTTGGTTTGTTGGTTTATTAGTTTGTTGGTTTGTTGGTTTGTTGATTTGTTGATTTGTTGGTTTGTTGGCTTGATGGTTTGTTGGTTTGTTGGTTTGTTGGTTTGTTGGTTTGTTGGTTTGTTGGTTTGTTGGTTTGTTGGTTTGTTGGTTTGTTTGTTTGTTGGTTTGTTCATTTGTTGGCTTGTTGGTTTATTGGTTTGTTGGTTTGTTGGTTTGTTGGTTTGTTGGTTTGTTGTTTTGTTGGTTTGTTTGTTTGTTGGTTTGTTGGTTTGTTCGTTTTTTGGCTTGTTGGTTTGTTCGTTTGTTGGCTTGTTGGTTTGTTGGCTTGTTGGCCTGTTGGCATGTTGGTTTCTTGGTTTGTTGGTTTGTTGGCTTGTTGGTTTGTTGGTTTGTTGGTTTGTTGGTTTGTTGGTTTGTTGGCTTGTTGGTTTGTTGGTTGGTTGGTTTGTTGGTTTGTTGGTTTGTTGATTTTTTGGTTTGTTGGCTTGTTTGTTTGTTGGTTTGTTGGTTTGTTCGTTTGTTGGCTTGTTGGTTTGTTGGTTTGTTGGTTTGTTGGTTTGTTGGTTTATTTGTTTGTTGGTTTGTTGATTTGTGAGTTTGTTGGTTTGTTTGTTGTTGGTTTGTTGGTTTGCTGGTTTGTTGACTTGTTGGCTTGCTGGTTTGTTGGTTTGTTGGTTTGTTGATTTGTTGGCTTGTTGGCTTGTTGGTTTGATGGTTTGTTGGTTTGTTGGTTTTTTGGTTTATTTGTTTGTCGGTTTGTTGGCTTGTTGGTTTGTTGGCTTGTTGGCTTGTTGGTTTGTTGGTTTGTTGGTTTGTTGGTTTGTTGATTTGTTGGCTTGTTGGCTTGTTGGTTTGTTCGTTTGTTGGCTTATTGGTTTGTTGGTTTGTTGGCTTGTTGGTTTGTTGGTTTGTTGGTTTGTTGGTTTGTTGGTATGTTTGTTTGTTGGTTTGTTGGTTTGTTAATTTGTTGGTTTGTTGGTTTCTTGGTTTGTTGGTTTGTTGGTTTGTTGGTTTTTTGGTTTGTTGGCTTATTGGTTTGTTGGTTTGTTGGTTTGTTGGTTTGCTGGTTTGTTAGTTTGTTGGTTTCCTCGTTTGTTGGTTTTTTGGTTTGTTGGTTTGTTGGTTTGTTGGTTTGTTGGTTTGTTGGTTTTTTGGTTTGTTGGCTTGTTGGTTTGTTGGTTTGTTGGTTTGTTGGTTTGTTGGTTTGTTGGTTTGTTGGTTTGTTGGTTTGTTGGTTTGTTTGTTTGTTGATTTGTTGGTTTGTTGGCGTGTTCGTTTGTTATTTTTTTGGTTTGTTGGTTTGTTGGTTTGTTGGTTTGTTGGTTTGTTGGTTTTTTGGTTTGTTGGCTTGCTGGTTTGTTGGTTTCTTAGTTTGTTGGCTTGTTGGTTTGTTGGCTTGTTGGCTTGTTGGTTTGTTGGCTTGTTGGTTTGTTGGTTTGTTGGTTTTTTGGTTTGTTGGTTTGTTGGTTTGTTGGTTTGTTGGTTTATTTGTTTGTTGGTTTGTTGATTTGTTGGTTTGTTGGTTTGTTGGCTAGTTGGTTTGTTGGTTTGTTGGTTTGTTGGTTTTTTGGTTTGTTGGTTTGTTGGTTTGTTTGTTTGTTGGTTTGTTGATTTGTTGGTTTGTTGGTTTGTTGGTTTCTTGGTTTGTTGGTTGGTTGGTTTGTTAATTTGTTCGTTTGTTGGTTTGTTCGTTTGTTGGCTTGTTGGTTTGTTGGTTTGTTGGTTTGTTGGTTTGTTGGTTTGTTGGTTTGTTGGTTTGTTGGTTTATTTGTTTGTTGGTTTGTTGATTTGTTGGTTTGTTGGTTTGTTGGCTTGTTGGTTTGTTGGTTTGTTGGTTTGTTGGTTTTTTGGTTTGTTGGTTTGTTGGTTTGTTGGTTTGTTGGTTTGTTGGTTTGTTGGTTTGTTGGTTTGTTGTTTTGTTGGTTTGTTTGTTTGTTGGTTTGTTCGTTTGTTGGCTTGTTGGTTTATTGGTTTGTTGGTTTGTTGGTTTGTTGTTTTGTTGGTTTGTTCGTTTGTTGTTTTGTTGGTTTGTTTGTTTGTTGGTTTGTTGGTTTGTTCGTTTTTTTGCTTGTTGATTTGTTGGATGGTGGGCTTGTTGGTCTGTTAGTTTGTTTGTTTGTTGGTTTGTTGGTTTGTTGGTTTTTTTGTTTGTTTGTTTGTTGGTTTGTTCGTTTGTTGGCTTGTTGGTTTGTTGGCTTGCTGGCTTGTTGGCATGTTCGTTTCATGGTTTGTTGGTTTGTTGGTTTGTTGGTTTGTTGGTTTGTTGGTTTGTTGGTTTGTTGGTTTGTTGGTTGGTTGGTTTGTTGGTTTGTTGGTTTGTTGATTTTTTGGTTTGTTGGCTTGTTTGTTTGTTGGTTTGTTGGTTTGTTCGTTTGTTGGCTTGTTGGTTTTTTGGTTTGTTGGTTTGTTGGTTTGTTGGTTTATTTGTTTGTTGGGGTGTTGGTTTGTTGATTTGTGAGTTTGTTGGTTTGTTTGTTGTTGGTTTGTTGGTTTGCTGGTTTGTTGACTTGTTGGCTTGCTGGTTTGTTGGTTTGTTGGTTTGTTGATTTGTTGGCTTGTTGGCTTGTTGGTTTGATGGTTTGTTGGTTTGTTGGTATTTTGGTTTATTTGTTTGTCGGTTTGTTGGCTTGTTGGTTTGTTGGCTTGTTGGCTTGTTGGTTTGTTGGTTTGTTGGTTTGTTGGTTGGTTGATTTGTTGGCTTGTTGGCTTGTTGGTTTGTTCGTTTGTTGGCTTACTGGTTTGTTGGTTTGTTGGCTTGTTGGTTTGTTGGTTTGTTGGTTTGTTGGTTTGTTGGTATGTTTGTTTGTTGGTTTGTTGGTTTGTTAATTTGTTGGTTTGTTGGTTTCTTGGTTTGTTGGTTTGTTGGTTTGTTGGTTTTTTGGTTTGTTGGCTTATTGGTTTGTTGGTTTGTTGGTTTGTTGGTTTGCTGGTTTGTTGGTTTGTTGGTTTGTTGGTTTGTTGGTTTGTTGGTTTGTTGTTTTGTTGGTTTATTTGTTTGTTGGTTTGTTGATTTGTTGGTTTGTTGGTTTGTTGGCTTGTTGGTTTGTTGGTTTGTTGGTTTGTTGGTTTTTTGGTTTGTTGGTTTGTTGGTTTGTTTGTTTGTTGGTTTGTTGGTTTGATGGTTTGTTGGTTTGTTGGTTTGTTGGTTTGTTGGTTGGTTGGTTTGTTAATTTGTTCGTTTGTTGGTTTGTTCGTTTGTTGGCTTGTTGGTTTGTTGGTTTGTTGGTTTGTTGGTTTGTTGGTTTGTTGGTTTGTTGGTTTATTTGTTTGTTGGTTTGTTGATTTGTTGGTTTGTTGGTTTGTTGGCTTGTAGGTTTGTTGGTTTGTTTGTTTGTTGGTTTGTTGGTTTGTTCGTTTTTTTGCTTGTTGATTTGTTGGATGGTGGGCTTTTTGGTCTGTTAGTTTGTTTGTTTGTTGGTTTGTTGGTTTGTTGGTTTTTTTGTTTGTTTGTTTGTTGGTTTGTTGGTTTGTTGGCTTGTTGGTTTGTTGGCTTGTTGGCTTGTTGGTTTGTTCGTTTCATGGTTTGTTGGTTTGTTGGTTTGTTGGTTTGTTGGTTTGTTGGTTTGTTGGTTTGTTGGTTTGTTGGTTTGTTGGTTGGTTGGTTTGTTGGTTTGTTGGTTTGTTGATTTTTTGGTTTGTTGGCTTGTTTGTTTGTTGGTTTGTTGGTTTGTTCGTTTGTTGGCTTGTTGGTTTGTTGGTTTGTTGGTTTGTTGGTTTGTTGGTTTATTTGTTTGTTGGGGTGTTGGTTTGTTGATTTGTGAGTTTGTTGGTTTGTTTGTTGTTGGTTTGTTGGTTTGCTGGTTTGTTGACTTGTTGGCTTGCTGGTTTGTTGGTTTGTTGGTTTGTTGATTTGTTGGCTTGTTGGCTTGTTGGTTTGATGGTTTGTTGGTTTGTTGGTTTTTTGGTTTATTTGTTTGTCGGTTTGTTGGCTTGTTGGTTTGTTGGCTTGTTGGTTTGTTGGTTTGTTGGTTTGTTGGTTTGTTGGTTTGTTGATTTGTTGGCTTGTTGGCTTGTTGGTTTGTTCGTTTGTTGGCTTATTGGTTTGTTGGTTTGTTGGCTTGTTGGTTTGTTGGTTTGTTGGTTTGTTGGTTTGTTGGTATGTTTGTTTGTTGGTTTGTTGGTTTGCTAATTTGTTGGTTTGTTGGTTTCTTGGTTTGTTGGTTTGTTGGTTTGTTGGTTTTTTGGTTTGTTGGCTTATTGGTTTGTTGGTTTGTTGGTTTGCTGGTTTGTTGGTTTGTTGGTTTCCTCGTTTGTTGGTTTTTTGGTTTGTTGGTTTGTTGGTTTGTTGGTTTGTTGGTTTGTTGGTTTTTTGGTTTGTTGGCTTGTTGGTTTGTTGGTTTGTTGGTTTGTTGGTTTGTTGGTTTGTTGGTTTGTTGGTTTGTTGGTTTGTTGGTTTGTTGGTTTGTTGGTTTGTTGGCGTGTTCGTTTGTTATTTTTTTGGTTTGTTGGTTTGTTGGTTTGTTGGTTTGTTGGTTTTTTGGTTTGTTGGCTTGCTAGTTTGTTGGTTTCTTAGTTTGTTGGCTTGTTGGTTTGTTGGCTTGTTGGCTTGTTGGTTTGTTGGCTTGTTGGTATGTTGGTTTGTTGGTTTGTTGGTTTGTTGGTTTGATGGTTTGTTGGTTTGTTGGTTTGTTGGTTTGTTGGTTGTTGGCTTGTTGGTTTGTTGGCTTGTTGGCTTGTTGGTTGTTGGTTTGTTGGTTTGTTGGTTTGTTGGTTTGTTGGTTTGTTGGTTTGTTGGTTTGTTGGTTTGTTGGTTTGTTAGTTTGTTGGTTTGTTGGTTTGTTGGTTTGTTGGTTTGTTGGTTTGTTGGTTTGTTTGTTTTTTGGTTTGTTCGTTTGTTGGCTTGTTGGTTTGTTGGCTTGTTGGCTTGTTGGTTGTTGGTTTGTTGGTTTGTTGGTTTGTTGGTTTGTTGGTTTGTTGGTTTGTTGGTTTGTTGGTTTGTTGGTTTGTTGGTTTGTTAGTTTGTTGGCTTGTTGGCATGTTGGTTTCTTGGATTGCTGGTTTGTTAGCTTGTTGGTTTGTTGGTTTGTTGGTTTGTTGGTTTGTTGGCTTGTTGGCTTGTTGGTTTGTTGGTTTGTTGGTTTGTTGGTTTGTTGGTTTGTTGGTTTGTTGCTGTGTTGGTTTATTTGTTTGTTCGTTTGTAGGTTTGTTGGTTTGTTCGTTTGTTGGTTTGTTGGTTTGTTGGTTTATTTGTTTGTTGGTTTGTTGGTTTGTTGGTTTGTTTGTTTGTTGGTTGGTTGGTTTGTTGGTTTGTTCGTTTGTTGGCTTGTTGGTTTGTTGGTTTATTGGTTTGTTGGTTTGTTGGTTTGTTGGTTTGTTGGTTTATTAGTTTGTTGGTTTGTTGGTTTGTTGATTTGTTGATTTGTTGGTTTGTTGGCTTGATGGTTTGTTGGTTTGTTGGTTTGTTGGTTTGTTGGTTTGTTGGTTTGTTGGTTTGTTGGTTTGTTGGTTTGTTGGTTTGTTTGTTTGTTGGTTTGTTCATTTGTTGGCTTGTTGGTTTATTGGTTTGTTGGTTTGTTGGTTTGTTGGTTTGTTGGTTTGTTGTTTTGTTGGTTTGTTTGTTTGTTGGTTTGTTGGTTTGTTCGTTTTTTGGCTTGTTGGTTTGTTGGCTTGTTGGCTTGTTGGTTTGTTGGCTTGTTGGCTTGTTGGTTTGTTGGTTTGTTGGTTTGTTGGTTTGTTGGTATGTTGGTTTGTTGGTTTGTTAGTTTGTTGGTTTGTTGGTTTGTTGGCTTGTTGGTTTGTTGGTTTGTGGGTTTGTTGGTTTGTTCGTTTGTTGGCTTGTTGGTTTGTTGGCTTGTTGGCTTGTTGGTATGTTCGTTTCATGGTTTGTTGGTTTGTTGGTTTGTTGGTTTGTTGGTTTGTTGGTTTGTTGGTTTGTTGGTTTGTTGGTTTGTTGGTTTATTTGTTTGTTGGTTTGTTGGTTTGTTCGTTTGTTGGCTTGTTGGTTTGTTGGTTTGTGGGTTTGTTGTTTTGTTGGTTTGTTGGTTTATTTGTTTGTTGGTTTGTTGGTTTGTTGATTTGTGAGTTTGTTGGTTTGTTTGTTGTTGGTTTGTTGGTTTGTTGGTTTGTTGACTTGTTGGCTTGCTGGTTTGTTGGTTTGTTGGTTTATTTGTTTGTCGGTTTGTTGGCTTGTTGGTTTGTTGGCTTGTTGGCTTGTTGGCTTGTTGGTTTGTTGGTTTGTTTGTTTGTTGGTTTGTTGGTTTGTTGGTTTGTTGGTTTGTTGGTTTGTTGGTTTGTTGGTTTGTTGGTTGTTGGCTTGTTGGTTTGTTGGCTTGTTGGCTTGTTGGTTGTTGGTTTGTTGGTTTGTTGGTTTGTTGGTTTGTTAATTTGTTGGTTTGTTGGTTTGTTGGTTTGTTGGTTTGTTGGTTTGTTGGTTTGTTGGTTTGTTGTTTTTTTTGGTTTGTTGGCTTATTGGTTTGTTGGTTTGTTGGTTTGTTGGTTTGCTGGTTTGTTGGTTTGTTGGTTTCCTCGTTTGTTGGTTTTTTGGTTTGTTGGTTTGTTGGTTTGTTGGTTTGTTGGTTTGTTGGTTTGTTGGTTTTTTGGTTTGTTGGCTTGTTGGTTTGTTGGTTTGTTGGTTTGTTGGTTTGTTGGTTTGTTGGTTTGTTGGTTTGTTGGTTTGTTGGTTTGTTGGTTTGTTAGTTTGTTGGCTTGTTGGCATGTTGGTTTCTTGGATTGCTGGTTTGTTAGCTTGTTGGTTTGTTGGTTTGTTGGTTTGTTGGTTTGTTGGTTTGTTGGCTTGTTGGTTTGTTGGTTTGTTGGTTTGTTGGTTTGTTGGCTTGTTGGTTTGTTGGTTTGTTGGTTTGTTGGTTTGTTGGTTTGTTGGCTTGTTGGCTTGTTGGCTTGTTGGTTTGTTGGTTTGTTGGTTTGTTGGTTTATTTGTTTGTCGGTTTGTTGGCTTGTTGGTTTGTTGGTTTGTTCGTTTGTTGGCTTGTTGGTTTGTTGGTTTGTTGGTTTGTTGGTTTGTTGGTTTGTTGGTTTGTTGGTTTATTGGTTTGTTGGTTTGTTGGTGTGTTGGTTTATTTGTTTGTTGGTTTGTTGGTTTGTTCGTTTGTTGGCTTGTTGGCTTGTTGGCTTGTTGGTTTGTTGGTTTGTTGGTTTGTTGGTTTATTTGTTTGTCGGTTTGTTCGTTTGTTGGCTTGTTGGTTTGTTGGCTTGTTGCCTTGTTGGCTTGTTGGTTTGTTGGTTTGTTGGTTTGTTGGTTTGTTGGTTTGTTGGTTTGTTGGTTTCTTCGTTTGTTGGTTTTTTGGTTTGTTGGTTTGTTGGTTTGTTGGTTTGTTGGTTTTTTGGTTTGTTGGCTTGTTGGTTTGTTGGTTTATTGGTTTGTTGGTTTGTTGGTTTGTTGGTTTGTTGGTTTGTTGGTTTGTTGGTTTGTTCGTTTGTTGGTTTTTTGGTTTGTTGGTTTGTTGGTTTTTTGGTTTGTTGGCTTGCTGGTTTGTTGGTTTCTTAGTTTGTTGGCTTGTTGGTTTGTTGGCTTGTTGGCTTGTTGGTTTGTTGGCTTGTTGGCTTGTTGGTTTGTTGGTTTGTTGGTTTGTTGGTTTGTTGGTATGTTGGTTTGTTGGTTTGTTAGTTTGTTGGTTTGTTGGTTTGTTGGCTTGTTGGTTTGTTGGCTTGTTGGCTTGTTGGTTGGTGGTTCGTTGGTTTGTTGGTTTGTTGGTTTGTTGGTTTGTTGGTTTTTTGGTTTGTTTGTTTGTTGGTTTGTTGGTTTGTTGGTTTATTTGTTTTTTGGTTTGTTCGTTTGTTGGCTTGTTGGTTTGTTCGTTTGTTGGCTTGTTGGTTTGTTGGCTTGTTGGCCTGTTGGCATGTTGGTTTCTTGGTTTGTTGGTTTGTTGGCTTGTTGGTTTGTTGGTTTGTTGGTTTGTTGGTTTGTTGGTTTGTTGGTTTGTTGGTTTGTTGGTTTGTTGGTTTGTTGGTTTATATGTTTGTTCGTTTGTTGGTTTGTTGGTTTGTTGGTTTGTTGGTTTGTTGGTTGTTGGTTTATTTGTTTGTTGGTTTGTTGGTTTGTTGGTTTGTTGGTTTGTTGGTTTGTTGGTTTGTTGGTTGGTTGGTTTGTTAATTTGTTCGTTTGTTGGTTTGTTCGTTTGTTGGCTTGTTGGTTTGTTGGTTTGTTGGTTTGTTGGTTTGTTGGCTTGTTTGTTTGTTGGTTTGTTGGTTTTGTGGTTTGTTGGTTTGTTGGTTTGTTGGTTTGTTGGTTTGTTGGTTTGTTGGTTTGTTGGTTTGTTGTTTTGTTGGTTTGTTTGTTGGTTGGTTTGTTCGTTTGTTGGCTTGTTGGTTTATTGGTTTGTTGGTTTGTTGATTTGTTGTTTTGTTGCTTTGTTGGTTTGTTGTTTTGTTGGTTTGTTTGTTTGTTGGTTTGTTGGTTTGTTCGTTTTTTTGCTTGTTGATTTGTTGGATGGTGGGCTTGTTGGTCTGTTAGTTTGTTTGTTTGTTGGTTTGTTGGTTTGTTGGTTTTTTTGTTTGTTTGTTTGTTGGTTTGTTCGTTTGTTGGCTTGTTGGTTTGTTGGCTTGTTGGCTTGTTGGCATGTTCGTTTCATGGTTTGTTGGTTTGTTGGTTTGTTGGTTTGTTGGTTTGTTGGTTTGTTGGTTTGTTGGTTTGTTGGTTGGTTGGTTTGTTGGTTTGTTGGTTTGTTGATTTTTTGGTTTGTTGGCTTGTTTGTTTGTTGGTTTGTTGGTTTGTTCGTTTGTTGGCTTGTTGGTTTGTTGGTTTGTTGGTTTGTTGGTTTGTTGGTTTATTTGTTTGTTGGTTTGTTGATTTGTGAGTTTGTTGGTTTGTTTGTTGTTGGTTTGTTGGTTTGCTGGTTTGTTGACTTGTTGGCTTGCTGGTTTGTTGGTTTGTTGGTTTGTTGATTTGTTGGCTTGTTGGCTTGTTGGTTTGATGGTTTGTTGGTTTGTTGGTTTTTTGGTTTATTTGTTTGTCGGTTTGTTGGCTTGTTGGTTTGTTGGCTTGTTGGCTTGTTGGTTTGTTGGTTTGTTGGTTTGTTGGTTTGTTGATTTGTTGGCTTGTTGGCTTGTTGGTTTGTTCGTTTGTTGGCTTATTGGTTTGTTGGTTTGTTGGCTTGTTGGTTTGTTGGTTTGTTGGTTTGTTGGTTTGTTGGTATGTTTGTTTGTTGGTTTGTTGGTTTGTTAATTTGTTGGTTTGTTGGTTTCTTGGTTTGTTGGTTTGTTGGTTTGTTGGTTTTTTGGTTTGTTGGCTTATTGGTTTGTTGGTTTGTTGGTTTGTTGGTTTGCTGGTTTGTTAGTTTGTTGGTTTCCTCGTTTGTTGGTTTTTTGGTTTGTTGGTTTGTTGGTTTGTTGGTTTGTTGGTTTGTTGGTTTTTTGGTTTGTTGGCTTGTTGGTTTGTTGGTTTGTTGGTTTGTTGGTTTGTTGGTTTGTTGGTTTGTTGGTTTGTTGGTTTGTTGGTTTGTTGGTTTGTTGGTTTGTTGGTTTGTTGGTTTGTTTGTTTGTTGATTTGTTGGTTTGTTGGCGTGTTCGTTTGTTATTTTTTTGGTTTGTTGGTTTGTTGGTTTGTTGGTTTGTTGGTTTGTTGGTTTTTTGGTTTGTTGGCTTGCTGGTTTGTTGGTTTCTTAGTTTGTTGGCTTGTTGGTTTGTTGGCTTGTTGGCTTGTTGGTTTGTTGGCTTGTTGGTTTGTTGGTTTGTTGGTTTTTTGGTTTGTTGGTTTGTTGGTTTGTTGGTTTGTTGGTTTATTTGTTTGTTGGTTTGTTGATTTGTTGGTTTGTTGGTTTGTTGGCTTGTTGGTTTGTTGGTTTGTTGGTTTGTTGGTTTTTTGGTTTGTTGGTTTGTTGGTTTGTTTGTTTGTTGGTTTGTTGGTTTGTTGATTTGTTGGTTTGTTGGTTTGTTGGTTTGTTGGTTTGTTGGTTGGTTGGTTTGTTAATTTGTTCGTTTGTTGGTTTGTTCGTTTGTTGGCTTGTTGGTTTGTTGGTTTGTTGGTTTGTTGGTTTGTTGGTTTGTTGGTTTGTTGGTTTGTTGGTTTATTTGTTTGTTGGTTTGTTGATTTGTTGGTTTGTTGGTTTGTTGGCTTGTTGGTTTGTTGGTTTGTTGGTTTGTTGGTTTTTTGGTTTGTTGGTTTGTTGGTTTGTTGGTTTCTTGGTTTGTTGGTTTGTTGGTTTGTTGGTTTGTTGTTTTGTTGGTTTGTTTGTTTGTTGGTTTGTTCGTTTGTTGGCTTGTTGGTTTATTGGTTTGTTGGTTTGTTGGTTTGTTGTTTTGTTGGTTTGTTCGTTTGTTGTTTTGTTGGTTTGTTTGTTTGTTGGTTTGTTGGTTTGTTCGTTTTTTTGCTTGTTGATTTGTTGGATGGTGGGCTTGTTGGTCTGTTAGTTTGTTTGTTTGTTGGTTTGTTGGTTTGTTGGTTTTTTTGTTTGTTTGTTTGTTGGTTTGTTCGTTTGTTGGCTTGTTGGTTTGTTGGCTTGCTGGCTTGTTGGCATGTTCGTTTCATGGTTTGTTGGTTTGTTGGTTTGTTGGTTTGTTGGTTTGTTGGTTTGTTGGTTTGTTGGTTTGTTGGTTGGTTGGTTTGTTGGTTTGTTGGTTTGTTGATTTTTTGGTTTGTTGGCTTGTTTGTTTGTTGGTTTGTTGGTTTGTTCGTTTGTTGGCTTGTTGGTTTGTTGGTTTGTTGGTTTGTTGGTTTGTTGGTTTATTTGTTTGTTGGGGTGTTGGTTTGTTGATTTGTGAGTTTGTTGGTTTGTTTGTTGTTGGTTTGTTGGTTTGCTGGTTTGTTGACTTGTTGGCTTGCTGGTTTGTTGGTTTGTTGGTTTGTTGATTTGTTGGCTTGTTGGCTTGTTGGTTTGATGGTTTGTTGGTTTGTTGGTATTTTGGTTTATTTGTTTGTCGGTTTGTTGGCTTGTTGGTTTGTTGGCTTGTTGGCTTGTTGGTTTGTTGGTTTGTTGGTTTGTTGGTTGGTTGATTTGTTGGCTTGTTGGCTTGTTGGTTTGTTCGTTTGTTGGCTTACTGGTTTGTTGGTTTGTTGGCTTGTTGGTTTGTTGGTTTGTTGGTTTGTTGGTTTGTTGGTATGTTTGTTTGTTGGTTTGTTGGTTTGTTAATTTGTTGGTTTGTTGGTTTCTTGGTTTGTTGGTTTGTTGGTTTGTTGGTTTTTTGGTTTGTTGGCTTATTGGTTTGTTGGTTTGTTGGTTTGTTGGTTTGCTGGTTTGTTGGTTTGTTGGTTTGTTGGTTTGTTGGTTTGTTGGTTTGTTGTTTTGTTGGTTTATTTGTTTGTTGGTTTGTTGATTTGTTGGTTTGTTGGTTTGTTGGCTTGTTGGTTTGTTGGTTTGTTGGTTTGTTGGTTTTTTGGTTTGTTGGTTTGTTGGTTTGTTTGTTTGTTGGTTTGTTGGTTTGTTGGTTTGTTGGTTTGTTGGTTTGTTGGTTTGTTGGTTGGTTGGTTTGTTAATTTGTTCGTTTGTTGGTTTGTTCGTTTGTTGGCTTGTTGGTTTGTTGGTTTGTTGGTTTGTTGGTTGGTTGGTTTGTTGGTTTGTTGGTTTATTTGTTTGTTGGTTTGTTGATTTGTTGGTTTGTTGGTTTGTTGGCTTGTAGGTTTGTTGGTTTGTTGGTTTGTTGGTTTTTTGGTTTGTCGGTTTGTTGGTTTGTTGGTTTGTTGGTTTGTTGGTTTGTTGGTTTGTTGGTTTGTTGTTTTGTTGGTTTGTTTGTTTGTTGGTTTGTTCGTTTGTTGGCTTGTTGGTTTATTGGTTTGTTGGTTTGTTGGTTTGTTGTTTTGTTGGTTTGTTGGTTTGTTGTTTTGTTGATTTGTTTGTTTGTTGGTTTGTTGGTTTGTTCGTTTTTTTGCTTGTTGATTTGTTGGATGGTGGGCTTTTTGGTCTGTTAGTTTGTTTGTTTGTTGGTTTGTTGGTTTGTTGGTTTTTTTGTTTGTTTGTTTGTTGGTTTGTTCGTTTGTTGGCTTGTTGGTTTGTTGGCTTGTTGGCTTGTTGGTTTGTTCGTTTCATGGTTTGTTGGTTTGTTGGTTTGTTGGTTTGTTGGTTTGTTGGTTTGTTGGTTTGTTGGTTTGTTGATTTTTTGGTTTGTTGGCTTGTTTGTTTGTTGGTTTGTTGGTTTGTTCGTTTGTTGGCTTGTTGGTTTGTTGGTTTGTTGGTTTGTTGGTTTGTTGGTTTATTTGTTTGTTGGGGTGTTGGTTTGTTGATTTGTGAGTTTGTTGGTTTGTTTGTTGTTGGTTTGTTGGTTTGCTGGTTTGTTGACTTGTTGGCTTGCTGGTTTGTTGGTTTGTTGGTTTGTTGATTTGTTGGCTTGTTGGCTTGTTGGTTTGATGGTTTGTTGGTTTGTTGGTTTTTTGGTTTATTTGTTTGTCGGTTTGTTGGCTTGTTGGTTTGTTGGCTTGTTGGCTTGTTGGTTTGTTGGTTTGTTGGTTTGTTGGTTTGTTGATTTGTTGGCTTGTTGGCTTGTTGGTTTGTTCGTTTGTTGGCTTATTGGTTTGTTGGTTCGTTGGCTTGTTGGTTTGTTGGTTTGTTGGTTTGTTGGTTTGTTGGTATGTTTGTTTGTTGGTTTGTTGGTTTGTTAATTTGTTGGTTTGTTGGTTTCTTGGTTTGTTGGTTTGTTGGTTTGTTGGTTTTTTGGTTTGTTGGCTTATTGGTTTGTTGGTTTGTTGGTTTGCTGGTTTGTTGGTTTGTTGGTTTCCTCGTTTGTTGGTTTTTTGGTTTGTTGGTTTGTTGGTTTGTTGGTTTGTTGGTTTGTTGGTTTTTTGGTTTGTTGGCTTGTTGGTTTGTTGGTTTGTTGGTTTGTTGGTTTGTTGGTTTGTTGGTTTGTTGGTTTGTTGGTTTGTTGGTTTGTTGGTTTGTTGGCGTGTTCGTTTGTTATTTTTTTGGTTTGTTGGTTTGTTGGTTTGTTGGTTTTTTGGTTTGTTGGCTTGCTAGTTTGTTGGTTTCTTAGTTTGTTGGCTTGTTGGTTTGTTGGCTTGTTGGCTTGTTGGTTTGTTGGCTTGTTGGTATGTTGGTTTGTTGGTTTGTTGGTTTGTTGGTTTGATGGTTTGTTGGTTTGTTGGTTTGTTGGTTTGTTGGTTATTGGCTTGTTGGTTTGTTGGCTTGTTGGCTTGTTGGTTGTTGGTTTGTTGGTTTGTTGGTTTGTTGGTTTGTTGGTTTGTTGGTTTGTTGGTTTGTTGGTTTGTTGGTTTGTTGGTTTGTTAGTTTGTTGGTTTGTTGGTTTGTTGGTTTGTTGGTTTGTTGGTTTGTTGGTTTGTTTGTTTTTTGGTTTGTTCGTTTGTTGGCTTGTTGGTTTGTTCGTTTGTTGGCTTGTTGGTTTGTTGGCTTGTTGGCTTGTTGGCATGTTGGTTTCTTGGATTGCTGATTTGTTAGCTTGTTGGTTTGTTGGTTTGTTGGTTTGTTGGCTTGTTGGCTTGTTGGTTTGTTGGTTTGTTGGTTTGTTGGTTTGTTGGTTTGTTGGTTTGTTGCTGTGTTGGTTTATTTGTTTGTTCGTTTGTTGGTTTGTTGGTTTGTTCGTTTGTTGGTTTGTTGGTTTGTTGGTTTATTTGTTTGTTGGTTTGTTGGTTTGTTGGTTTGTTTGTTTGTTGGTTGGTTGGTTTGTTGGTTTGTTCGTTTGTTGGCTTGTTGGTTTGTTGGTTTATTGGTTTGTCGGTTTGTTGGTTTGTTGGTTTGTTGGTTTATTAGTTTGTTGGTTTGTTGGTTTGTTGATTTGTTGATTTGTTGGTTTGTTGGCTTGATGGTTTGTTGGTTTGTTGGTTTGTTGGTTTGTTGGTTTGTTGGTTTGTTGGTTTGTTGGTTTGTTGGTTTGTTGGTTTGTTTGTTTGTTGGTTTGTTCATTTGTTGGCTTGTTGGTTTATTGGTTTGTTGGTTTGTTGGTTTGTTGGTTTGTTGGTTTGTTGTTTTGTTGGTTTGTTTGTTTGTTGGTTTGTTGGTTTGTTCGTTTTTTGGCTTGTTGGTTTGTTCGTTTGTTGGCTTGTTGGTTTGTTGGCTTGTTGGCCTGTTGGCATGTTGGTTTCTTGGTTTGTTGGTTTGTTGGCTTGTTGGTTTGTTGGTTTGTTGGTTTGTTGGTTTGTTGGTTTGTTGGCTTGTTGGTTTGTTGGTTGGTTGGTTTGTTGGTTTGTTGGTTTGTTGATTTTTTGGTTTGTTGGCTTGTTTGTTTGTTGGTTTGTTGGTTTGTTCGTTTGTTGGCTTGTTGGTTTGTTGGTTTGTTGGTTTGTTGGTTTGTTGGTTTATTTGTTTGTTGGTTTGTTGATTTGTGAGTTTGTTGGTTTGTTTGTTGTTGGTTTGTTGGTTTGCTGGTTTGTTGACTTGTTGGCTTGCTGGTTTGTTGGTTTGTTGGTTTGTTGATTTGTTGGCTTGTTGGCTTGTTGGTTTGATGGTTTGTTGGTTTGTTGGTTTTTTGGTTTATTTGTTTGTCGGTTTGTTGGCTTGTTGGTTTGTTGGCTTGTTGGCTTGTTGGTTTGTTGGTTTGTTGGTTTGTTGGTTTGTTGATTTGTTGGCTTGTTGGCTTGTTGGTTTGTTCGTTTGTTGGCTTATTGGTTTGTTGGTTTGTTGGCTTGTTGGTTTGTTGGTTTGTTGGTTTGTTGGTTTGTTGGTATGTTTGTTTGTTGGTTTGTTGGTTTGTTAATTTGTTGGTTTGTTGGTTTCTTGGTTTGTTGGTTTGTTGGTTTGTTGGTTTTTTGGTTTGTTGGCTTATTGGTTTGTTGGTTTGTTGGTTTGTTGGTTTGCTGGTTTGTTAGTTTGTTGGTTTCCTCGTTTGTTGGTTTTTTGGTTTGTTGGTTTGTTGGTTTGTTGGTTTGTTGGTTTGTTGGTTTTTTGGTTTGTTGGCTTGTTGTTTTTTTGGTTTGTTGGTTTGTTGGTTTGTTGGTTTGTTGGTTTGTTGGTTTGTTGGTTTGTTGGTTTGTTGGTTTGTTTGTTTGTTGATTTGTTGGTTTGTTGGCGTGTTCGTTTGTTATTTTTTTGGTTTGTTGGTTTGTTGGTTTGTTGGTTTGTTGGTTTGTTGGTTTTTTGGTTTGTTGGCTTGCTGGTTTGTTGGTTTCTTAGTTTGTTGGCTTGTTGGTTTGTTGGCTTGTTGGCTTGTTGGTTTGTTGGCTTGTTGGTTTGTTGGTTTGTTGGTTTTTTGGTTTGTTGGTTTGTTGGTTTGTTGGTTTGTTGGTTTATTTGTTTGTTGGTTTGTTGATTTGTTGGTTTGTTGGTTTGTTGGCTAGTTGGTTTGTTGGTTTGTTGGTTTGTTGGTTTTTTGGTTTGTTGGTTTGTTGGTTTGTTTGTTTGTTGGTTTGTTGATTTGTTGGTTTGTTGGTTTGTTGGTTTCTTGGTTTGTTGGTTGGTTGGTTTGTTAATTTGTTCGTTTGTTGGTTTGTTCGTTTGTTGGCTTGTTGGTTTGTTGGTTTGTTGGTTTGTTGGTTTGTTGGTTTGTTGGTTTGTTGGTTTGTTGGTTTATTTGTTTGTTGGTTTGTTGATTTGTTGGTTTGTTGGTTTGTTGGCTTGTTGGTTTGTTGGTTTGTTGGTTTGTTGGTTTTTTGGTTTGTTGGTTTGTTGGTTTGTTGGTTTGTTGGTTTGTTGGTTTGTTGGTTTGTTGGTTTGTTGTTTTGTTGGTTTGTTTGTTTGTTGGTTTGTTCGTTTGTTGGCTTGTTGGTTTATTGGTTTGTTGGTTTGTTGGTTTGTTGTTTTGTTGGTTTGTTCGTTTGTTGTTTTGTTGGTTTGTTTGTTTGTTGGTTTGTTGGTTTGTTCGTTTTTTTGCTTGTTGATTTGTTGGATGGTGGGCTTGTTGGTCTGTTAGTTTGTTTGTTTGTTGGTTTGTTGGTTTGTTGTTTTTTTTGTTTGTTTGTTTGTTGGTTTGTTCGTTTGTTGGCTTGTTGGTTTGTTGGCTTGCTGGCTTGTTGGCATGTTCGTTTCATGGTTTGTTGGTTTGTTGGTTTGTTGGTTTGTTGGTTTGTTGGTTTGTTGGTTTGTTGGTTTGTTGGTTGGTTGGTTTGTTGGTTTGTTGGTTTGTTGATTTTTTGGTTTGTTGGCTTGTTTGTTTGTTGGTTTGTTGGTTTGTTCGTTTGTTGGCTTGTTGGTTTGTTGGTTTGTTGGTTTGTTGGTTTGTTGGTTTATTTGTTTGTTGGGGTGTTGGTTTGTTGATTTGTGAGTTTGTTGGTTTGTTTGTTGTTGGTTTGTTGGTTTGCTGGTTTGTTGACTTGTTGGCTTGCTGGTTTGTTGGTTTGTTGGTTTGTTGATTTGTTGGCTTGTTGGCTTGTTGGTTTGATGGTTTGTTGGTTTGTTGGTATTTTGGTTTATTTGTTTGTCGGTTTGTTGGCTTGTTGGTTTGTTGGCTTGTTGGCTTGTTGGTTTGTTGGTTTGTTGGTTTGTTGGTTGGTTGATTTGTTGGCTTGTTGGCTTGTTGGTTTGTTCGTTTGTTGGCTTACTGGTTTGTTGGTTTGTTGGCTTGTTGGTTTGTTGGTTTGTTGGTTTGTTGGTTTGTTGGTATGTTTGTTTGTTGGTTTGTTGGTTTGTTAATTTGTTGGTTTGTTGGTTTCTTGGTTTGTTGGTTTGTTGGTTTGTTGGTTTTTTGGTTTGTTGGCTTATTGGTTTGTTGGTTTGTTGGTTTGTTGGTTTGCTGGTTTGTTGGTTTGTTGGTTTGTTGGTTTGTTGGTTTGTTGGTTTGTTGTTTTGTTGGTTTATTTGTTTGTTGGTTTGTTGATTTGTTGGTTTGTTGGTTTGTTGGCTTGTTGGTTTGTTGGTTTGTTGGTTTGTTGGTTTTTTGGTTTGTTGGTTTGTTGGTTTGTTTGTTTGTTGGTTTGTTGGTTTGATGGTTTGTTGGTTTGTTGGTTTGTTGGTTTGTTGGTTGGTTGGTTTGTTAATTTGTTCGTTTGTTGGTTTGTTCGTTTGTTGGCTTGTTGGTTTGTTGGTTTGTTGGTTTGTTGGTTTGTTGGTTTGTTGGTTTGTTGGTTTATTTGTTTGTTGGTTTGTTGATTTGTTGGTTTGTTGGTTTGTTGGCTTGTAGGTTTGTTGGTTTGTTTGTTTGTTGGTTTGTTGGTTTGTTCGTTTTTTTGCTTGTTGATTTGTTGGATGGTGGGCTTTTTGGTCTGTTAGTTTGTTTGTTTGTTGGTTTGTTGGTTTGTTGGTTTTTTTGTTTGTTTGTTTGTTGGTTTGTTGGTTTGTTGGCTTGTTGGTTTGTTGGCTTGTTGGCTTGTTGGTTTGTTCGTTTCATGGTTTGTTGGTTTGTTGGTTTGTTGGTTTGTTGGTTTGTTGGTTTGTTGGTTTGTTGGTTTGTTGGTTGGTTGGTTTGTTGGTTTGTTGGTTTGTTGATTTTTTGGTTTGTTGGCTTGTTTGTTTGTTGGTTTGTTGGTTTGTTCGTTTGTTGGCTTGTTGGTTTGTTGGTTTGTTGGTTTGTTGGTTTGTTGGTTTATTTGTTTGTTGGGGTGTTGGTTTGTTGATTTGTGAGTTTGTTGGTTTGTTTGTTGTTGGTTTGTTGGTTTGCTGGTTTGTTGACTTGTTGGCTTGCTGGTTTGTTGGTTTGTTGCTTTGTTGATTTGTTGGCTTGTTGGCTTGTTGGTTTGATGGTTTGTTGGTTTGTTGGTTTTTTGGTTTATTTGTTTGTCGGTTTGTTGGCTTGTTGGTTTGTTGGCTTGTTGGTTTGTTGGTTTGTTGGTTTGTTGGTTTGTTGGTTTGTTGATTTGTTGGCTTGTTGGCTTGTTGGTTTGTTCGTTTGTTGGCTTATTGGTTTGTTGGTTTGTTGGCTTGTTGGTTTGTTGGTTTGTTGGTTTGTTGGTTTGTTGGTATGTTTGTTTGTTGGTTTGTTGGTTTGCTAATTTGTTGGTTTGTTGGTTTCTTGGTTTGTTGGTTTGTTGGTTTGTTGGTTTTTTGGTTTGTTGGCTTATTGGTTTGTTGGTTTGTTGGTTTGCTGGTTTGTTGGTTTGTTGGTTTCCTCGTTTGTTGGTTTTTTGGTTTGTTGGTTTGTTGGTTTGTTGGTTTGTTGGTTTGTTGGTTTTTTGGTTTGTTGGCTTGTTGGTTTGTTGGTTTGTTGGTTTGTTGGTTTGTTGGTTTGTTGGTTTGTTGGTTTGTTGGTTTGTTGGTTTGTTGGTTTGTTGGTTTGTTGGCGTGTTCGTTTGTTATTTTTTTGGTTTGTTGGTTTGTTGGTTTGTTGGTTTGTTGGTTTTTTGGTTTGTTGGCTTGCTAGTTTGTTGGTTTCTTAGTTTGTTGGCTTGTTGGTTTGTTGGCTTGTTGGCTTGTTGGTTTGTTGGCTTGTTGGTATGTTGGTTTGTTGGTTTGTTGGTTTGTTGGTTTGATGGTTTGTTGGTTTGTTGGTTTGTTGGTTTGTTGGTTGTTGGCTTGTTGGTTTGTTGGCTTGTTGGCTTGTTGGTTGTTGGTTTGTTGGTTTGTTGGTTTGTTGGTTTGTTGGTTTGTTGGTTTGTTGGTTTGTTGGTTTGTTGGTTTGTTAGTTTGTTGGTTTGTTGGTTTGTTGGTTTGTTGGTTTGTTGGTTTGTTGGTTTGTTTGTTTTTTGGTTTGTTCGTTTGTTGGCTTGTTGGTTTGTTGGCTTGTTGGCTTGTTGGTTGTTGGTTTGTTGGTTTGTTGGTTTGTTGGTTTGTTGGTTTGTTGGTTTGTTGGTTTGTTGGTTTGTTGGTTTGTTAGTTTGTTGGCTTGTTGGCATGTTGGTTTCTTGGATTGCTGGTTTGTTAGCTTGTTGGTTTGTTGGTTTGTTGGTTTGTTGGTTTGTTGGCTTGTTGGCTTGTTGGTTTGTTGGTTTGTTGGTTTGTTGGTTTGTTGGTTTGTTGGTTTGTTGCTGTGTTGGTTTATTTGTTTGTTCGTTTGTTGGTTTGTTGGTTTGTTCGTTTGTTGGTTTGTTGGTTTGTTGGTTTATTTGTTTGTTGGTTTGTTGGTTTGTTGGTTTGTTTGTTTGTTGGTTGGTTGGTTTGTTGGTTTGTTCGTTTGTTGGCTTGTTGGTTTGTTGGTTTATTGGTTTGTTGGTTTGTTGGTTTGTTGGTTTGTTGGTTTATTAGTTTGTTGGTTTGTTGGTTTGTTGATTTGTTGATTTGTTGGTTTGTTGGCTTGATGGTTTGTTGGTTTGTTGGTTTGTTGGTTTGTTGGTTTGTTGGTTTGTTGGTTTGTTGGTTTGTTGGTTTGTTGGTTTGTTTGTTTGTTGGTTTGTTCATTTGTTGGCTTGTTGGTTTATTGGTTTGTTGGTTTGTTGGTTTGTTGGTTTGTTGGTTTGTTGTTTTGTTGGTTTGTTTGTTTGTTGGTTTGTTGGTTTGTTCGTTTTTTGGCTTGTTGGTTTGTTGGCTTGTTGGCTTGTTGGTTTGTTGGCTTGTTGGCTTGTTGGTTTGTTGGTTTGTTGGTTTGTTGGTTTGTTGGTATGTTGGTTTGTTGGTTTGTTAGTTTGTTGGTTTGTTGGTTTGTTGGCTTGTTGGTTTGTTGGTTTGTGGGTTTGTTGGTTTGTTCGTTTGTTGGCTTGTTGGTTTGTTGGCTTGTTGGCTTGTTGGTATGTTCGTTTCATGGTTTGTTGGTTTGTTGGTTTGTTGGTTTGTTGGTTTGTTGGTTTGTTGGTTTGTTGGTTTGTTGGTTTGTTGGTTTATTTGTTTGTTGGTTTGTTGGTTTGTTCGTTTGTTGGCTTGTTGGTTTGTTGGTTTGTGGGTTTGTTGTTTTGTTGGTTTGTTGGTTTATTTGTTTGTTGGTTTGTTGGTTTGTTGATTTGTGAGTTTGTTGGTTTGTTTGTTGTTGGTTTGTTGGTTTGTTGGTTTGTTGACTTGTTGGCTTGCTGGTTTGTTGGTTTGTTGGTTTGTTGATTTGTTGGCTTGTTGGCTTGTTGGTTTGTTGGTTTGTTGGTTTGTTGGTTTGTTGGTTTATTTGTTTGTCGGTTTGTTGGCTTGTTGGTTTGTTGGCTTGTTGGCTTGTTGGCTTGTTGGTTTGTTGGTTTGTTTGTTTGTTGGTTTGTTGGTTTGTTGGTTTGTTGGTTTGTTGGTTTGTTGGTTTGTTGGTTTGTTGGTTGTTGGCTTGTTGGTTTGTTGGCTTGTTGGCTTGTTGGTTGTTGGTTTGTTGGTTTGTTGGTTTGTTGGTTTGTTAATTTGTTGGTTTGTTGGTTTGTTGGTTTGTTGGTTTGTTGGTTTGTTGGTTTGTTGGTTTGTTGGTTTGTTGTTTTTTTTGGTTTGTTGGCTTATTGGTTTGTTGGTTTGTTGGTTTGTTGGTTTGCTGGTTTGTTGGTTTGTTGGTTTCCTCGTTTGTTGGTTTTTTGGTTTGTTGGTTTGTTGGTTTGTTGGTTTGTTGGTTTGTTGGTTTTTTGGTTTGTTGGCTTGTTGGTTTGTTGGTTTGTTGGTTTGTTGGTTTGTTGGTTTGTTGGTTTGTTGGTTTGTTGGTTTGTTGAATTGTTGGTTTGTTGGTTTGTTGGTTTGTTGGTGTGTTCGTTTGTTATTTTTTTGGTTTGTTGGTTTGTTGGTTTGTTGGTTTTTTGGTTTGTTGGCTTGCTGGTTTGTTGGTTTCTTAGTTTGTTGGCTTGTTGGTTTGTTGGCTTGTTGGCTTGTTGGTTTGTTGGCTTGTTGGTTTGTTAGTTTGTTGGTTTGTTGGTTTGTTGGTTTGTTGGTTTGTTGGTTTGTTGGTTTGTTGGTTTGTTGGTTTGTTAGTTGTTGGCTTGTTGGTTTGTTGGCTTGTTGGCTTGTTGGTTGTTGGTTTGTTGGTTTGTTGGTTTGTTGGTTTGTTGGTTTGTTGGTTTGTTGGTTTGTTGGTTTGTTGGTTTGTTGGTTTGTTGGTTTGTTGGTTTGTTGGTTTGTTGGTTTGTTGGTTTGTTGGTTTGTTGGTTTGTTGGTTTGTTGGTTTGTTGGTTTGTTTGTTTTTTGGTTTGTTCGTTTGTTGGCTTGTTGGTTTGTTGGCTTGTTGGCATGTTGGTTTCTTGGTTTGCTGGTTTGTTGGCTTGTTGGTTTGTTGGTTTGTTGGTTTGTTGGTTTGTTGGCTTGTTGGCTTGTTGGTTTGTTGGTTTGTTGGTTTGTTGGTTTGTTGGTTTGTTGGTTTGTTGGTTTGTTGGTTTGTTTATTTGTTTGTTTGTTGGTTTATTTGTTTGTTGGTTTGTTGGTTTGTTGGTTTGTTGGTTTGTTGGTTTGTTGGTTTGTTGGTTTTTTGGTTTATTTGTTTGTTGGTTTGTTGGTTTGTTGGTTTATTTGTTTGTTGGTTGGTTGGTTTGTTGGTTTGTTCGTTTGTTGGCTTGTTGGTTTGTTCGTTTGTTGGCTTGTTGGTTTGTTGGTTTGTGGGTTTGTTGTTTTGTTGGTTTGTTGGTTTATTTGTTTGTTGGTTTGTTGGTTTGTTGATTTGTGAGTTTGTTGGTTTGTTTGTTGTTGGTTTGTTGGTTTGTTGGTTTGTTGACTTGTTGGCTTGCTGGTTTGTTGGTTTATTTGTTTGTTGGTTTGTTGGTTTGTTCGTTTGTTGGCTTGTTGGTTTGTTGGTTTGTGGGTTTGTTGTTTTGTTGGTTTGTTGGTTTATTTGTTTGTTGGTTTGTTGGTTTGTTGATTTGTGAGTTTGTTGGTTTGTTTGTTGTTGGTTTGTTGGTTTGTTGGTTTGTTGACTTGTTGGCTTGCTGGTTTGTTGGTTTGTTGGTTTGTTGATTTGTTGGCTTGTTGGCTTGTTGGTTTGTTGGTTTGTTGGTTTGTTGGTTTGTTGGTTTATTTGTTTGTCGGTTTGTTGGCTTGTTGGTTTGTTGGCTTGTTGGCTTGTTGGCTTGTTGGTTTGTTGGTTTGTTTGTTTGTTGGTTTGTTGGTTTGTTGGTTTGTTGGTTTGTTGGTTTGTTGGTTTGTTGGTTTGTTGGTTGTTGGCTTGTTGGTTTGTTGGCTTGTTGGCTTGTTGGTTGTTGGTTTGTTGGTTTGTTGGTTTGTTGGTTTGTTAATTTGTTGGTTTGTTGGTTTGTTGGTTTGTTGGTTTGTTGGTTTGTTGGTTTGTTGGTTTGTTGGTTTGTTGTTTTTTTTGGTTTGTTGGCTTATTGGTTTGTTGGTTTGTTGGTTTGTTGGTTTGCTGGTTTGTTGGTTTGTTGGTTTCCTCGTTTGTTGGTTTTTTGGTTTGTTGGTTTGTTGGTTTGTTGGTTTGTTGGTTTGTTGGTTTTTTGGTTTGTTGGCTTGTTGGTTTGTTGGTTTGTTGGTTTGTTGGTTTGTTGGTTTGTTGGTTTGTTGGTTTGTTGGTTTGTTGAATTGTTGGTTTGTTGGTTTGTTGGTTTGTTGGTGTGTTCGTTTGTTATTTTTTTGGTTTGTTGGTTTGTTGGTTTGTTGGTTTTTTGGTTTGTTGGCTTGCTGGTTTGTTGGTTTCTTAGTTTGTTGGCTTGTTGGTTTGTTGGCTTGTTGGCTTGTTGGTTTGTTGGCTTGTTGGTTTGTTAGTTTGTTGGTTTGTTGGTTTGTTGGTTTGTTGGTTTGTTGGTTTGTTGGTTTGTTGGTTTGTTGGTTTGTTAGTTGTTGGCTTGTTGGTTTGTTGGCTTGTTGGCTTGTTGGTTGTTGGTTTGTTGGTTTGTTGGTTTGTTGGTTTGTTGGTTTGTTGGTTTGTTGGTTTGTTGGTTTGTTGGTTTGTTGGTTTGTTGGTTTGTTGGTTTGTTGGTTTGTTGGTTTGTTGGTTTGTTGGTTTGTTGGTTTGTTGGTTTGTTGGTTTGTTTGTTTTTTGGTTTGTTCGTTTGTTGGCTTGTTGGTTTGTTGGCTTGTTGGCATGTTGGTTTCTTGGTTTGCTGGTTTGTTGGCTTGTTGGTTTGTTGGTTTGTTGGTTTGTTGGTTTGTTGGCTTGTTGGCTTGTTGGTTTGTTGGTTTGTTGGTTTGTTGGTTTGTTGGTTTGTTGGTTTGTTGGTTTGTTTATTTGTTTGTTTGTTGGTTTATTTGTTTGTTGGTTTGTTGGTTTGTTGGTTTGTTGGTTTGTTGGTTTGTTGGTTTGTTGGTTTTTTGGTTTATTTGTTTGTTGGTTTGTTGGTTTGTTGGTTTATTTGTTTGTTGGTTGGTTGGTTTGTTGGTTTGTTCGTTTGTTGGCTTGTTGGTTTGTTGGTTTGTTGGTTTATTGGTTTGTTGCTTTGTTGGTTTGTTGGTTTGTTGGTTTGTTCGTTTGTTCGTTTGTTGGTTTTTTGGTTTGTTGGTTTGTTGGTTTGTTGGTTTTTTGGTTTGTTGGCTTGCTGGTTTGTTGGTTTCTTAGTTTGTTGGCTTGTTGGTTTGTTGGCTTGTTGGCTTGTTGGTTTGTTGGTTTGTTGTTTTGTTGGTTTGTTGGTTTGTTGGTTTGTTGGTTTGTTGGTTTGTTGGTTTGTTGGTTTGTTGGTTTGTTGGTTGTTGGCTTGTTGGTTGGTTGGCTTGTTGGCTTGTTGGTTGTTGGTTTGTTGGTTTGTTGGCTTGTTCGTTTGTTGGTTTGTTGGTTTGTTGGCTTGTTGGTTTGTTCGTTTGTTAATTTGTTGGCTTGTTGGCTTGTTGGTCTGTTTGTTTGTTTGTTTGTATGTTTGTTGGTTTGTTGATTTGTTTGTTTGTTGGTTTGTTAGTTTGTTGGCTTGTTGGTTTGTTGGCTTGTCGGCTAGTTGGCATATTGGTTTCTTGGTTTGTTAGTTTGTTGGTTTGTTGGTTTGTTGGTTTGTTGGTTTGTTGGTTTGTTGGTTTGTTGGTTTGTTGGTTTGTTAGTTTGTTGGTTTGTTCGTTTTTGTTGGTTTGTTGATTTGTTTGTTTGTTGGTTTGTTGGTTTGTTAGTTTTTTGGTTTGTTTGTTAGTTGGTTTGTTCGTTTGTTGGCTTGTTGGTTTGTTGGCTTGTTGGCTTGTTGGCATGTTCGTTTCATGGTTTGTTGGTTTGTTGGTTTGTTGGTTTGTTGGTTTGTTGGTTTGTTGGTTTGTTGGTTTGTTGGTTTGTTGTTTTTGGTTTGTTGGTTTGTTGGTTTGTTGGTATGTCGGTTTGTTGGTTTGTTGGTTTGTTGGTTTGTTGGTTTGTTGGTTTGTTGGTTTGTTAATTTGTTGGTTTGTTGGTTTGTTGGTTTGTTGGTTTGTTGGTTTGTTGGTTTGTTGTTTTTTTTGGTTTGTTGGCTTATTGGTTTGTTAGTTTGTTGGTTTGTTGGTTCGCTGGTTTGTTGGTTTGTTGGTTTCCTCGTTTGTTGGTTTTTTGGTTTGTTGGTTTGTTGGTTTGTTGGTTTGTTGGTTTGTTGGTTTGTTGGTTTTTTGGTTTGTTGGCTTGTTGGTTTGTTGGTTTGTTGGTTTGTTGGTTTGTTGGTTTGTTGGTTTGTTGGTTTGTTGGTTTGTTGAATTGTTGGTTTGTTGGTTTGTTGGTTTGTTCGTTTGTTATTTTTTTGGTTTGTTGGTTTGTTGGTTTGTTGGTTTTTTGGTTTGTTGGCTTGCTGGTTTGTTGGTTTCTTAGTTTGTTGGCTTGTTGGTTTGTTGGCTTGTTGGCTTGTTGGTTTGTTGGCTTGTTGGTTTGTTAGTTTTTTGGTTTGTTGGTTTGTTGGTTTGTTGGTTTGTTGGTTTGTTGGTTTGTTGGTTGTTGGCTTATTGGTTTGTTGGCTTGTTGGCTTGTTGGTTGTTGGTTTGTTAGTTTGTTGGTTTGTTGGTTTGTTGGTTTGTTGGTTTGTTGGTTTGTTGGTTTGTTGGTTTGTTGGTTTGTTGGTTTGTTGGTTTGTTGGTTTGTTGGTTTGTTGGTTTGTTGGTTTGTTGGTTTGTTGGTTTGTTGGTTTGTTTGTTTTTTGGTTTGTTCGTTTGTTGGCTTGTTGGTTTGTTGGCTTGTTGGCATGTTGGTTTCTTGGTTTGCTGGTTTGTTGGCTTGTTGGTTTGTTGGTTTGTTGGTTTGTTGGTTTGTTGGCTTGTTGGCTTGTTGGTTTGTTGGTTTGTTGGTTTGTTGGTTTGTTGGTTTGTTGGTTTGTTGGTTTGTTGGTTTGTTGGTTTGTTTGTTTGTTGGTTTATTTGTTTGTTCGTTTGTTGGTTTGTTGGTTTGTTGGTTTGTTGGTTTGTTGGTTTGTTGGTTTTTTGGTTTATTTGTTTGTTGGTTTGTTGGTTTGTTGGTTTATTTGTTTGTTGGTTGGTTGGTTTCTTGGTTTGTTCGTTTGTTGGCTTGTTGGTTTGTTGGTTTGTTGGTTTATTGGTTTGTTGCTTTGTTGGTTTGTTGGTTTGTTGGTTTGTTCGTTTGTTCGTTTGTTGGTTTTTTGGTTTGTTGGTTTGTTGGTTTGTTGGTTTTTTGGTTTGTTGGCTTGCTGGTTTGTTGGTTTCTTAGTTTGTTGGCTTGTTGGTTTGTTGGCTTGTTGGCTTGTTGGTTTGTTGGTTTGTTGGTTTGTTGGTTTGTTGGTTTGTTGGTTTGTTGGTTTGTTGGTTTGTTGGTTTGTTGGTTTGTTGGTTTGTTGGTTTGTTGGTTGTTGGCTTGTTGGTTTGTTGGCTTGTTGGCTTGTTGGTTGTTGGTTTGTTGGTTTGTTGGCTTGTTCGTTTGTTGGTTTGTTGGTTTGTTGGCTTGTTGGTTTGTTCGTTTGTTAATTTGTTGGCTTGTTGGCTTGTTGGTCTGTTTGTTTGTTTGTTTGTATGTTTGTTGGTTTGTTGATTTGTTTTTTTGTTGGTTTGTTAGTTTGTTGGCTTGTTGGTTTGTTGGCTTGTCGGCTAGTTGGCATATTGGTTTCTTGGTTTGTTAGTTTGTTGGTTTGTTGGTTTGTTGGTTTGTTGGTTTGTTGGTTTGTTGGTTTGTTGGTTTGTTAGTTTGTTGGTTTGTTCGTTTTTGTTGGTTTGTTGATTTGTTTGTTTGTTGGTTTGTTAGTTTTTTGGTTTGTTTGTTTGTTGGTTTGTTCGTTTGTTGGCTTGTTGGTTTGTTGGCTTGTTGGCTTGTTGGCATGTTCGTTTCATGGTTTGTTGGTTTGTTGGTTTGTTGGTTTGTTGGTTTGTTGGTTTGTTGGTTTGTTGGTTTGTTGGTTTGTTGGTTTGTTGGTTTTTTGGTTTGTTGGTTTATTGGTTTGTTGGTTTGTTGGTTTGTTGGTTTGTTGGTTTGTCGGTTTGTTGGTTTGTTCGTTTGTTCGTTTGTTCGTTTGTTGGTTTTTTGGTTTGTTGGTTTGTTGGTTTGTTGGTTTTTATGTTTGTTGGCGTGCTGGTTTGTTGGTTTCTTAGTTTGTTGGCTTGTTGGTTTGTTGGCTTGTTGGTTTGTTGGCTTGTTGGTTTGTTGGTTTGTTGCTTTGTTGGTTTGTTGGTTTGTTGGTTTGTTGGTTTGTTGGTTTGTTGGTTTGTTGGTTTGTTGGTTTGTTGGTGGTTGGCTTGTTGGCTTGTTGGTTTGTTGGCTTGTTGTCTTGTTGGTTGTTGGTTTGTTGGTTTGTTGGTTTGTTGGTTTGTTGGTTTGTTGGTTTGTTGGTTTGTTGGTTTGTTGGTTTGTTGGTTTGTTGGTTTGTTGGTTTTTTGGTTTGTTGGTTTGTTTGTTTTTTGGTTTGTTCGTTTGTTGGCTTGTTGGTTTGTTCGTTTGTTGGCTTGTTGGTTTGTTGGCTTGTTGGCTTGTTGGCATGTTGGTTTCTTGGTTTGCTGGTTTGTTGGCTTGTTGGTTTGTTGGTTTGTTGGTTTGTTGGTTTGTTGGCTTGTTGGTTTGTTGGTTTGTTGGTTTGTTGGTTTGTTGGTTTGTTGGTTTGTTGGTTTATTTGTTTGTTTGTTTGTTGGTTGGTTGGTTTGTTCGTTTGTTCGTTTGTTGGCTTGTTGGTTTGTTGATTTATTGTATTGTTGGTTTGTTGGTTTGTTGGTTTATTAGTTTGTTGGTTTGTTGGTTTGTTGATTTGTTGGTTTGTTGGTTTGTTGGCTTGTTGGTTTGTTGGTTTGTTGGTTTGTTGGTTTGTTGGTTTATTGGTTTGTTGGTTTGTTGGTTTGTTGGTTTGTTGGTTTGTTGGTTTGTTGGTTTGTTTGTTTGTTGGTTTGTTCGTTTGTTGGCTTGTTGGTTTATTTTTTTGTTGGTTTGTTGGTTTGTTGGTTTATTGGTTTGTTGGTTTGTTGTTTTGTTGGTTTGTTTGTTTGTTGGTTTGTTGGTTTGTTCGTTTTTTGGCTTGTTGGTTTGTTGGCTTGTTGGCTTGTTGGTCTGTTAGTTTGTTTGTTTGTATGTTTGTTGGTTTGTTGATTTGTTTGTTTGTTGGTTTGTTAGTTTGTTGGCTTGTTGGTTTGTTGGCTTGTCGGCTTGTTGGCATGTTGGTTTCTTGGTTTGTTAGTTTGTTGGTTTGTTGGTTTGTTGGTTTGTTGGTTTATTGGTTTGTTGGTTTGTTAGTTTGTTGGTTTGTTGGTTTTTGTTGGTTTGTTGATTTGTTTGTTTGTTGGTTTGTTGGTTTGTTAGTTTGTTGGTTTGTTTGTTTGTTGGTTTGTTGGTTTGTTGGTTGGTTGGTTTGTTGGTTTGTTGGTTTGTTGGTTTGTTCGTTTGTTGGCTTGTTGGTTTGTTGGTTTTTTGGTTTGTTGGCTTGTTTGGTAGTTGGTTTGTTGGTTTGTTCGCTTGTTGGCTTGTTGGTTTGTTGGTTTGTTGGTTTGTTGGTTTGTTGGTTTTTTGGTTTATTTGTTTGTTGGTTTGTTGGTTTGTTGGTTTGTTGGTTTGTTGGTTTGTTTGTTTGTTGGTTTGTTCGTTTGTTGGCTTGTTGGTTTATTGGTTTGTTGGTTTGTTGGTTTGTTGGTTTGTTGGTTTGTTGGTTTGTTGGTTTGTTGTTTTGTTGCTTTGTTTGTTTGTTGGTTTGTTGGTTTGTTCGTTTTTTTGCTTGTTGGTTTGTTGGATTGTTGGCTTGTTGGTCTGCTAGTTTGTTTGTTTGTTGGTTTGTTGGTTTGTTGGTTTGTTGGTTTGTTTGTTTGTTGGTATGTTCATTTGTTGGCTTGTTGGTTTGTTGGCTTGTTGGCTTGTTGGCATGTTGGTTTGTTGGTTTGTTAGTTTGTTGGTTTGTTGGTTTTTTGGTTTGTTGGTTTGTTGGTTTGTTGGTTTGTTGGTTTGTTGGTTTGTTGGTTGGTTGGTTTGTTGGTTTGTTGGTTTGTTGGTTTGTTGGTTTGTTGGTTTTTTGGTTTGTTGGCTTGTTTGGTAGTTGGTTTGTTGGTTTGTTCGCTTGTTGGCTTGTTGGTTTGTTGGTTTGTTGGTTTGTTGGTTTGTTGGTTTTTTGGTTTATTTGTTTGTTGGTTTGTTGGTTTGTTGGTTTGTTGGTTTGTTGGTTTGTTTGTTTGTTGGTTTGTTCGTTTGTTGGCTTGTTGGTTTATTGGTTTGTTGGTTTGTTGGTTTGTTGGTTTGTTGGTTTGTTGGTTTGTTGTTTTGTTGCTTTGTTTGTTTGTTGGTTTGTTGGTTTGTTCGTTTTTTTGCTTGTTGGTTTGTTGGATTGTTGGCTTGTTGGTCTGCTAGTTTGTTTGTTTGTTGGTTTGTTGGTTTGTTGGTTTGTTTGTTTGTTGGTATGTTCATTTGTTGGCTTGTTGGTTTGTTGGCTTGTTGGCTTGTTGGCATGTTGGTTTGTTGGTTTGTTAGTTTGTTGGTTTGTTGGTTTTTTGGTTTGTTGGTTTGTTGGTTTGTTGGTTTGTTGGTTTGTTGGTTTGTTGGTTTGCTGGTTTGTAAGTTTGTTGGTTTGTTGGTTTTTGTTGGTTTGTTGATTTGTTCGTTTGTTGGTTTTTTGGTTTGTTAGTTTCTTGGTTTGTTTGTTTGTTGGTTTGTTCGTTTGTTGGGTTGTTGGTTTGTTGGCTTGTTGGCTTGTTGGCATGTTCGGTTCATGGTTTGTTGGTTAGTTGGTTTGTTGGTTAGTTGGTTTGTTGGTTTGTTGGTTTGTTGGTTGGTTGGTTTGTTGGTTTGTTGGTTGGTTGGTTTGTTTATTTGTTGGTTTGTTGATTTTTTGGTTTGTTGGCTTGTTTGTTTGTTGGTTTGTTGGTTTGTTCGTTTGTTGGCTTGTTGGTTTGTTGGTTTGTTGGTTTGTTGGTTTGTTGGTTTGTTGGTTTGTTGGTTTATTTGTTTGTTGGTTTGTTGGTTTGTGGATTTGTTAGTTTGTTGGTTTGTTGGTTTGTTGGTTTGTTGACTTGTTGGCTTGTTGGTTTGTTGGTTTGTTGGTTTGTTGATTTGTTGGCTTGTTGGCTTGTTGGTTTGTTGGTTTGTTGGTTTGTTGGTTTGTTGGTTTATTTGTTTGTCGGTTTGTTGGCTTGTTGGTTTGTTGGCTTGTTGGCTTGTTGGTTTGTTGGTTTGTTGGTTTGTTGGTTTGTTGATTTGTTGGCTTGTTGGCTTGTTGGTTTGTTCGTTTGTTGGCTTGTTGGTTTGTTGGTTTGTTGGCTTGTTGGTTTGTTGGTATGTTGGTTTGTTGGTTTGTTGGTTTGTTGGTTTGTTGGTTTGTTGGTTTGTTAATTTGTTGGTTTGTTGGTTTGTTAGTTTGTTGGTTTTTTGGTTTGTAAGCTTATTGGTTTGTTGGTTTGTTGGTTTGTTGGTTTGCTGGTTTGTTGGTTCGTTGGTTTCCTCGTTTGTTGGTTTTTTGGTTTGTTGGTTTGTTGGTTTGTTGGTTTGTTAGTTCTTTGGTTTGTTGGCTTCTTGGTTTGTTGGTTTGTTGGTTTGTTGGTTTGTTGGTTTGTTGGTTTGTTGGTTTGTTGGTTTGTTGGTTTGTTGGTTTGTTGGTTTGTTGGTTTGTTGGTTTGTTGGTTTGTTGGTTTGTTCGTTTGTTGGTTTTTTGGTTTGTTGGTTTGTTGGTTTGTTGGTTTTTTGGTTTGTTGGCTTGCTGGTTTGTTGGTTTCTTAGTTTGTTGGCTTATTGGTTTGTTGGCTTGTTGGCTTGTTGGTTTGTTGGTTTGTTGGTTTGCTGGTTGTTGGCTTGTTGGTTTGTTGGCTTGTTGGCTTGTTGGTTGTTGGTTTGTTGGTTTGTTGGTTTGTTGGTTTGTTGGTTTGTTGGTTTGTTGGTTTGTTGGTTTGTTGGTTTGTTGGTTTGTTGCTTTGTTGCTTTGTTGGTTTGTTGGTTTGTTGTTTGTTGGTTTGTTTGTTTTTTGGTTTCTTCGTTTGTTGGCTTTTTGGTTTGTTAGTTTGTTGGTTTGTTGGTTTGTTGGCTTATTGGTTTGTTGGCTTGTTGGTTTGTTGGTTTGTTGGTTTGTTGGTTTGTTGGTTTGTTGGTTTGTTGGTTTGTTGGTTTGTTGGTTTGTTGGTTTGTTGGTTTGTTGGTTTGTTGGTTTGCTGGTTTGTTAGTTTGTTGGTTTGTTGGTTTTTGTTGGTTTGTTGATTTGTTCGTTTGTTGGTTTTTTGGTTTGTTAGTTTGTTGGTTTGTTTGTTTGTTGGTTTGTTCGTTTGTTGGGTTGTTGGTTTGTTGGCTTGTTGGCTTGTTGGCATGTTCGTTTCATGGTTTTTTGGTTTGTTAGTTTGTTGGTTTGTTCGTTTGTTGGTTAGTTGGTTTGTTGGTTTGTTGGTTGGTTGGTTTGTTGGTTTGTTGGTTTGTCGGTTTGTTGGTTTGTTCGTTTGTTCGTTTGTTCGTTTGTTGGTTTTTTGGTTTGTTGGTTTGTTGGTTTGTTGGTTGTTGGCTTGTTGGCTTGTTGGTTTGTTGGCTTGTTGTCTTGTTGGTTGTTGGTTTGTTGGTTTGTTGGTTTGTTGGTTTGTTGGTTTGTTGGTTTGTTGGTTTGTTGGTTTGTTGGTTTGTTGGTTTGTTGGTTTGTTGGTTTGTTGGTTTTTTGGTTTGTTGGTTTGTTTGTTTTTTGGTTTGTTGGTTTGTTGGCTTGTTGGTTTGTTCGTTTGTTGGCTTGTTGGTTTGTTGGCTTGTTGGCTTGTTGGCATGTTGGTTTCTTGGTTTGCTGGTTTGTTGGCTTGTTGGTTTGTTGGTTTGTTGGTTTGTTGGTTTGTTGGTTTGTTGGCTTGTTGGTTTGTTGGTTTGTTGGTTTGTTGGTTTGTTGGTTTGTTGGTTTGTTGGTTTGTTGGTTTATTTGTTTGTTTGTTTGTTGGTTGGTTGGTTTGTTCGTTTGTTCGTTTGTTGGCTTGTTGGTTTGTTGATTTATTGTATTGTTGGTTTGTTGGTTTGTTGGTTTGTTGGTTTATTAGTTTGTTGGTTTGTTGGTTTGTTGATTTGTTAATTTGTTGGTTTGTTGGCTTGTTGGTTTGTTGGTTTGTTGGTTTGTTGGTTTGTTGGTTTATTGGTTTGTTGGTTTGTTGGTTTGTTGGTTTGTTGGTTTGTTGGTTTGTTGGTTTGTTTGTTTGTTGGTTTGTTCGTTTGTTGGCTTGTTGGTTTATTTTTTTGTTGGTTTGTTGGTTTGTTGGTTTGTTGGTTTGTTGTTTTGTTGGTTTGTTTGTTTGTTGGTTTGTTGGTTTGTTCGTTTTTTGGCTTGTTGGTTTGTTGGCTTGTTGGCTTGTTGGTCTGTTAGTTTGTTTGTTTGTATGTTTGTTGGTTTGTTGATTTGTTTGTTTGTTGGTTTGTTAGTTTGTTGGCTTGTTGGTTTGTTGGCTTGTCGGCTTGTTGGCATTTTGGTTTCTTGGTTTGTTAGTTTGTTGGTTTGTTGGTTTATTGGTTTGTTGGTTTATTGGTTTGTTGGTTTGTTAGTTTGTTGGTTTGTTGGTTTTTGTTGGTTTGTTGATTTGTTTGTTTGTTGGTTTGTTGGTTTGTTAGTTTGTTGGTTTGTTTGTTTGTTGGTTTGTTCGTTTGTTGGCATGTTGGTTTGTTGGCTTGTTGGCTTGTTGGCATGTTCGTCTCATGGTTTGTTGGTTTGTTGGTTTGTTGGTTTGTTGGTTTGTTGGTTTGTTGGTTGGTTGGTTTGTTGGTTTGTTGGTTTGTTGGTTTGTTGGTTTGTTGGTTTTTTGGTTTGTTGGCTTGTTTGGTAGTTGGTTTGTTGGTTTTCTTCGCTTGTTGGCTTGTTGGTTTGTTGGTTTGTTGGTTTGTTGGTTTGTTGGTTTTTTGGTTTATTTGTTTGTTGGTTTGTTGGTTTGTTGGTTTGTTGGTTTGTTGGTTTGTTTGTTTGTTGGTTTGTTCGTTTGTTGGCTTGTTGGTTTATTGGTTTGTTGCTTTGTTGGTTTGTTGGTTTGTTGGTTTGTTGGTTTGTTGTTTTGTTGCTTTGTTTGTTTGTTGGTTTATTGGTTTGTTCGTTTTTTTGCTTGTTGGTTTGTTGGATTTTTGGCTTGTTGGTCTGCTAGTTTGTTTGTTTGTTGGTTTGTTGGTTTGTTGGTTTGTTTGTTTGTTGGTTTGTTCATTTGTTGGCTTGTTGGTTTGTTGGCTTGTTGGCTTGTTGGCATGTTGGTTTGTTGGTTTGTTAGTTTGTTGGTTTGTTGGTTTTTTGGTTTGTTGGTTTGTTGGTTTGTTGGTTTGTTGGTTTGTTGGTTTGTTGGTTTGCTGGTTTGTAAGTTTGTTGGTTTGTTGGTTTTTGTTGGTTTGTTGATTTGTTCGTTTGTTGGTTTTTTGGTTTGTTAGTTTCTTGGTTTGTTTGTTTGTTGGTTTGTTCGTTTGTTGGGTTGTTGGTTTGTTGGCTTGTTGGCTTGTTGGCATGTTCGGTTCATGGTTTGTTGGTTAGTTGGTTTGTTGGTTAGTTGGTTTGTTGGTTTCTTGGTTTGTTGGTTGGTTGGTTTGTTGGTTTGTTGGTTGGTTTGTTTGTTTATTTGTTGGTTTGTTGATTTTTTGGTTTGTTGGCTTGTTTGTTTGTTGGTTTGTTGGTTTGTTCATTTGTTGGCTTGTTGGTTTGTTGGTTTGTTGGTTTGTTGGTTTGTTGGTTTGTTGGTTTGTTGGTTTATTTGTTTGTTGGTTTGTTGGTTTGTGGATTTGTTAGTTTGTTGGTTTGTTGGTTTGTTGGTTTGTTGACTTGTTGGCTTGTTGGTTTGTTGGTTTGTTGGTTTGTTGATTTGTTGGCTTGTTGGCTTGTTGGTTTGTTGGTTTGTTGGTTTGTTGGTTTGTTGGTTTATTTGTTTGTCGGTTTGTTGGCTTGTTGGTTTGTTGGCTTGTTGGCTTGTTGGTTTGTTGGTTTGTTGGTTTGTTGGTTTGTTGATTTGTTGGCTTGTTGGCTTGTTGGTTTGTTCGTTTGTTGGCTTGTTGGTTTGTTGGTTTGTTGGCTTGTTGGTTTGTTGGTATGTTGGTTTGTTGGTTTGTTGGTTTGTTGGTTTGTTGGTTTGTTGGTTTGTTAATTTGTTGGTTTGTTGGTTTGTTAGTTTGTTGGTTTTTTGGTTTGTTAGCTTATTGGTTTGTTGGTTTGTTGGTTTGTTGGTTTGCTGGTTTGTTGGTTCGTTGGTTTCCTCGTTTGTTGGTTTTTTGGTTTGTTGGTTTGTTGGTTTGTTGGTTTGTTAGTTTTTTGGTTTGTTGGCTTCTTGGTTTGTTGGTTTGTTGGTTTGTTGGTTTGTTGGTTTGTTGGTTTGTTGGTTTGTTGGTTTGTTGGTTTGTTGGTTTGTTGGTTTGTTGGTTTGTTGGTTTGTTCGTTTGTTAGTTTTTTGGTTTGTTGGTTTGTTGGTTTGTTGGTTTTTTGGTTTGTTGGCTTGCTGGTTTGTTGGTTTCTTAGTTTGTTGGCTTATTGGTTTGTTGGCTTGTTGGCTTGTTGGTTTGTTGGTTTGTTGGTGTGTTGGTTGTTGGCTTGTTGGTTTGTTGGCTTGTTGGCTTGTTGGTTGTTGGTTTGTTGGTTTGTTGGTTTGTTGGTTTGTTGGTTTGTTGGTTTGTTGGTTTGTTGGTTTGTTGGTTTGTTGGTTTGTTGCTTTGTTGCTTTGTTGGTTTGTTGGTTTGTTGTTTGTTGGTTTGTTTGTTTTTGGTTTGTTCGTTTGTTGGCTTGTTGGTTTGTTAGTTTGTTGGTTTGTTGGTTTGTTGGCTTATTGGTTTGTTGGCTTGTTGGTTTGTTGGTTTGTTGGTTTGTTGGTTTGTTGGTTTGTTGGTTTGTTGGTTTGTTGGTTTGTTGGTTTGTTGGTTTGTTGGTTTGTTGGTTTGCTGGTTTGTTAGTTTGTTGGTTTGTTGGTTTTTGTTGGTTTGTTGATTTGTTCGTTTGTTGGTTTTTTGGTTTGTTAGTTTGTTGGTTTGTTTGTTTGTTGGTTTGTTCGTTTGTAGGGTTGTTGGTTTGTTGGCTTGTTGGCTTGTTGGCATGTTCGTTTCATGGTTTTTTGGTTTGTTAGTTTGTTGGTTTGTTCGTTTGTTGGTTAGTTGGTTTGTTGGTTTGTTGGTTTGTTGGTTGGTTGGTTTGTTGGTTTGTTGGTTGGTTGGTTTGTTTATTTGTTGGTTTGGTGATTTTTTGGTTTGTTGGCTTGTTTGTTTGTTGGTTTGTTGGTTTGTTCGTTTGTTGGCTTGTTGGTTTGTTGGTTTGTTGGTTTGTTGGTTTGTTGGTTTGTTGGTTTGTTGGTTTGTTGGTTTGTTGGTTTGTTGGTTTATTTGTTTGTTGGTTTGTTGGTTTGTGGATTTGTTAGTTTGTTGGTTTGTTGGTTTGTTGGTTTGTTGACTTGTTGGCTTGTTGGTTTGTTGGTTTGTTGGTTTGTTGATTTGTTGGCTTGTTGGCTTGTTGGTTTGTTGGTTTGTTGGTTTGTTGGTTTGTTGGTTTGTTGGTTTATTTGTTTGTCGGTTTGTTGGCTTGTTGGTTTGTTGGCTTGTTGGCTTGCTGGTTTGTTGGTTTGTTGGTTTGTTGGTTTTTTGATTTGTTGGCTTGTTGGCTTGTTGGTTTGTTCGTTTGTTGGCTTGTTGGTTTGTTGGTTTGTTGGCTTGTTGGTTTGTTGGTATGTTGGTTTGTTGGTTTGTTGGTTTGTTGGTTTGTTGGTTTGTTGGTTTGTTGGTTTGTTAATTTGTTGGTTTGTTGGTTTGTTAGTTTGTTGGTTTTTTGGTTTGTTAGCTTATTGGTTTGTTGGTTTGTTGGTTTGTTGGTTTGCTGGTTTGTTGGTTCGTTGGTTTCCTCGTTTGTTGGTTTTTTGGTTTGTTGGTTTGTTGGTTTGTTGGTTTGTTGGTTTGTTGGTTTGTTGGTTTGTTGGTTTTTTGGTTTGTTGGCTTCTTGGTTTGTTGGTTTGTTGGTTTGTTGGTTTGTTGGTTTGTTGGTTTGTTGGTTTGTTGGTTTGTTGGTTTGTTGGTTTGTTCGTTTGTTGGTTTGTTCGTTTGTTGGTTTTTTGGTTTGTTGGTTTGTTGGTTTGTTGGTTTTTTGGTTTGTTGGCTTGCTGGTTTGTTGGTTTCTTAGTTTGTTGGCTTATTGGTTTGTTGGCTTGTTGGCTTGTTGGTTTGTTGGTTTGTTGGTTTGTTGGTTGTTGGCTTGTTGGTTTGTTGGCTTGTTGGCTTGTTGGTTGTTTGTTAATTGGTTTGTTGGTTTGTTGGTTTGTTGGTTTGTTGGTTTGTTGGTTTGTTGGTTTGTTGGTTTGTTGGTTTGTTGGTTTGTTGCTTTGTTGGTTTGTTGGTTTGTTGTTTGTTGGTTTGTTTGTTTTTTGGTTTGTTCGTTTGTTGGCTTGTTGGTTTGTTAGTTTGTTGGCTTGTTGGTTTGTTGGCTTGTTGGATTGTTGGCATGTTGGTTTCTTGGTTTGCTGATTTGTTGGCTTGTTGGTTTGTTGGTTTGTTGGTTTGTTGGTTTGTTGGCTTGTTGGTTTGTTGGCTTGTTGGCTTGTTGGTTTCTTGGTTTGTTGGTTTGTTGGTTTGTTGTTTTGTTGGTTTGTTGGTTTGTTGGTTTGTTGGTTTGTTGGGGTGTTGGTTTGTTGGTTTGTTGGTTTTTTGGTTTGTTGACTTATTGGTTTGTTGGTTTGTTGGTTTGTTGGTTCGTTTGTTTCCTCGTTTGTTGCTTTTTTAGTTTGTTGGTTTGTTGGTTTTTTGGTTTGTTGGCTTGTTGGTTTGTTGGTTTGTTGGTTTGTTGGTTTGTTGGTTTGTTGGTCTGTTGGTTTGTTGGTTTGTTGGTTTGTTGGTTTGTTGGTTTGTTGGTTTGTTAGTTTGTTGGTTTGTTGGTTTGTTGGTTTGTTGGTTTGCTGGTTTGTTGGTTTGTTGGTTTGTTCGTTTGTTGGTTTGTTGGTTTGTTGGCTTATTGGTTTGTTGGTTTGTTGGTTTGTTGGTTTGTTGGTTTGTTGGTTTGTTGATTTGTTAGTTTCCTCGTTTGTTAGTTTTTTGGTTTGTTGGTTTTTTTGTTTGTTGGTTTATTGGTTTGTTGGTTTGTTGGTTTGTTGGTTTGTTGGTTTGTTGGTTTGTTGGTTTGTTGGTTTGTTGGGTTGTTGGCTTGTTCGTTTGTTGGTTTTTTGGTTTGTTGGTTTGTTGGTTCGTTGGTTTTTTGGTTTGTTTGTTTGTTGGTTTGTTCGTTTGTTGGCTTGTCGGTTTGTTGGCTTGTTATCTTGTTGGCATGTTGGTTTCTTGGTTTGTTAGTTTGTTGGTTTGTTAGTTTGTTAGTTTGTTGGTTTGTTGGTTTGTTGGTTTGTTGGTTTGTTAGTTTGTTGGTTTGTTGGGTTTTGGTAGTTTGTTTGTTGGTTTGTTGGTTTGTTAGTTTTTTGGTTTGTTTGTTTGTTGGTTTGTTCGTTTGTTGGCTTGTTGGTTTGTTGACTTGTTGGCTTGTTGGCATGTTGGTTTCATGGTTTGTTGGTTTGTTGGTTTGTTGGTTTGTTGGTTTGTTGGCTCGTTGGTTTGTCGGTTTGTTGGTTTGTTGGTTTGTTGGTTTGTTGGTTTGTTGGTTTGTTGGTTTGTTGGTTTGTTGGTTTGTTGGTTTGTTGGTTTGTTGGTTTGTTGATTTTTTGGTTTGTTGGCTTGTTTGTTTGTTGGTTTGTTGGTTTGTTCGTTTGTTGGCTTGTTGGTTTGTTGGTTTGTTATTTTGTTGGTTTGTTGGTTTGTTGGTTTGTTGGTTTGTTGGTTTATTTGTTTTTTGGTTTGTTGGTTTGTTGATTTGTTGGTTTGTTGGTTTGTTTGTTAGTTGGTTTGTTGGTTTGTTGGTTTGTTGGCTTGTTGGCTTGTTGGTTTGTTGGTTTGTTGGTTTGTTGATTTGTTAGCTTGTTGGCTTGTTGGTTTGTTGGTTTGTTAGTTTGTTGGTTTGTTGGGTTTATTTGTTTGTCGGTTTGTTGGCTTGTTGGTTTGTTGGCTTGTTGGCTTGTTGGTTTGTTGGTTTGTTGGTTTGTTAGTTTGTTGGTTTGTTGGTTTGTTGGTTTGTTGGGGTGTTGGTTTGTTGGTTTGTTGGTTTTTTGGTTTGTTGGCTTATTGGTTTGTTGGTTTGTTGGTTTGTTGGTTTGTTGGTTTGTTGGTTTGTTGGTTTCCTCGTTTGTTGGTTTTTTGGTTTGTTGCTTTGTTGGTTTGTTGGTTTTTTGGTTTGTTGGCTTGTTGGTTTGTTGGTTTGTTGGTTTGTTGGTTTGTTGGTTTGTTGGTTTGTTGGTTTGTTGGTTTCCTCGTTTGTTGGGTTTTTGGTTTGTTGGTTAGTTGGCTTGTTGGTTTGTTGGTTTGTTGGTTTTTTGGTTTGTTGGCTTGTTAGTTTGTTGGTTTGTTGGATTGTTGGCTTGTTGGTTTGTTGGTTTGTTGGTTTGTTGGTTTGTTGGTTTGTTGGTTTGTTGGTTTGTTGGTTTGTTGGTTTGTTGGTTTGTTGGTTTGTTGGTTTGTTGGTTTGTTGGTTTGTTGGCTTGTTGGTTTGTTGGCTTGTTGGCTTGTTGGTTGTTGATTTGTTGGTTTGTTGGTTTGTTGGTTTGTTGGTTTGTTGGTTTGTTGGTTTGTTGGTTTGTTGGTTTGTTGGTTTGTTCGTTTGTTGGTTTGTTGGTTTGTTTGTTTTTTGGTTTGTTCGTTTGTTGGCTTGTTGGTTTGTTCGTTTGTTGGCTTGTTAGTTTGTTGGCTTGTTGGCTTGTTGGCATGTTTGTTTCTTGGTTTGTTGGCTTGTTGGTTTGTTGGTTTGTTGGTTTGTTGGTTTGTTGGTTTGTTGGTTTGTTGGTTTGTTGGTTTGTTGGTTTATTTGTTTGTTCGTTTGTTGGCTTGTTGGTTTGTTGGCTTGTGGGTTTGTTCGTTTGTTGGTTTGTTGGTTTGTTAGTTTGTTCGTTTGTTGGTTTGTTCGTTTGTTGGCTTGTTGGTTTGTTGGCTTGTTGTTTTGTTGGTTTGTTGGTTTGTTGGTTTGTTCGTTTGTTGGCTTGTTGGTTTGTTGGTTTGTTATTTTGTTGGTTTGTTGGTTTGTTGGTTTGTTGGTTTGTTGGTTTATTTGTTTTTTGGTTTGTTGGTTTGTTGATTTGTTGGTTTGTTGGTTTGTTTGTTAGTTGGTTTGTTGGTTTGTTGGTTTGTTGGCTTGTTGGCTTGTTGGTTTGTTGGTTTGTTGGTTTGTTGATTTGTTAGCTTGTTGGCTTGTTGGTTTGTTGGTTTGTTAGTTTGTTGGTTTGTTGGGTTTATTTGTTTGTCGGTTTGTTGGCTTGTTGGTTTGTTGGCTTGTTGGCTTGTTACTTTGTTGGTTTGTTGGTTTGTTAGTTTGTTGGTTTGTTGGTTTGTTGGTTTGTTGGGGTGTTGGTTTGTTGCTTTGTTGGTTTTTTGGTTTGTTGGCTTATTGGTTTGTTGGTTTGTTGGTTTGTTGGTTTGTTGGTTTGTTGGTTTGTTGGTTTCCTCGTTTGTTGGTTTTTTGGTTTGTTGCTTTGTTGGTTTGTTGGTTTTTTGGTTTGTTGGCTTGTTGGTTTGTTGGTTTGTTGGTTTGTTGGTTTGTTGGTTTGTTGGTTTGTTGGTTTGTTGGTTTGTTCGTTTGTTTTTTTTGTTGGTTTGTTGGCTTATTGGTTTGTTGGTTTGTTGGTTTGTTGGTTTGTTGGTTTGTTGGTTTGTTGGTTTGTTGGTTTCCTCGTTTGTTGGGTTTTTGGTTTGTTGGTTAGTTGGTTTGTTGGTTTGTTGGTTTGTTGGTTTTTTGGTTTGTTGGCTTGTTAGTTTGTTGGTTTGTTGGATTGTTGGCTTGTTGGTTTGTTGGTTTGTTGGTTTGTTGGTTTGTTGGTTTGTTGGTTTGTTGGTTTGTTGGTTTGTTGGTTTGTTGGTTTGTTGGTTTGTTGGTTTGTTGGTTTGTTGGTTTGTTGGTTTGTTGGTTTGTTGGCTTGTTGGTTTGTTGGCTTGTTGGCTTGTTGGTTGTTGATTTGTTGGTTTGTTGGTTTGTTGGTTTGTTGGTTTGTTGGTTTGTTGGTTTGTTGGTTTGTTGGTTTGTTGGTTTGTTCGTTTGTTGGTTTGTTGGTTTGTTTGTTTTTTGGTTTGTTCGTTTGTTGGCTTGTTGGTTTGTTCGTTTGTTGGCTTGTTAGTTTGTTGGCTTGTTGGCTTGTTGGCATGTTTGTTTCTTGGTTTGTTGGCTTGTTGGTTTGTTGGTTTGTTGGTTTGTTGGTTTGTTGGTTTGTTGGTTTTTTGGTTTGTTGGTTTGTTGGTTTATTTGTTTGTTCGTTTGTTGGCTTGTTGGTTTGTTGGCTTGTGGGTTTGTTCGTTTGTTGGTTTGTTGGTTTGTTAGTTTGTTCGTTTGTTGGTTTGTTCGTTTGTTGGCTTGTTGGTTTGTTGGCTTGTTGTTTTGTTGGTTTGTTGGTTTGTTGGTTTGTTTGTTTGCTGGTTTATTAGTTTTTTGGTTTTTTGATTTGTTGGCTTGTTGGTTTGTTGGTTTGTTGGTTTGTTGGTTTGTTGGTTTGTTGGTTTGTTGGTTTGTTGGTTTGTTGGTTTGTTGGTTTGTTGGTTTGTTGGTTTGTTGGTTTGTTGGTTTGTTGGTTTGTTGGTTTGTTGGTTTGTTTGTTTGTTGGTTTGTTCGTTTGTTGGCTTGTTGGTTTATTGGTTTGTTGGTTTGTTGGTTTGTTGGTTTGTTGGTTTGTTTTTTTGTTGGTTTGTTTGTTTGTTGGTTTGTTGGTTTGTTCGTTTTTTGGCTTGTTGGTTTGTTGGCTTGTTGGCTTGTTGGTCTGTTAGTTTGTTTGTTTGTTGGTTTGTTGGTTTGTTGGTTTGTTTGTTTGTTGGTTTGTTCGTTTGTTGGCTTGTTGGTTTGTTGGCTTGTTGGCTTGTTGGCATGTTGGTTTCTCGGTTTGTTAGTTTGTTGGTTTGTTGGTTTGTTGGTTTGTTGGTTTGTTGGTTTGTTGGTTTGTTGGTTGGTTAGTTTGTTGGTTTGTTGGTTTTTGTTGGTTTGTTGATTTGTTTGTTTGTTGGTTTGTTGGTTTGTTAGTTTGTTGGTTTGTTTGTTTGTTGGTTTGTTGGTTTGTTGGCTTGTTGGTTTGTTGGCTTGTTGGCTTGTTGGTTAGTTAGTTTGTTGGTTTCTTTGTTTGTTGGTTTGTTCGTTTGTTGGCTTGTTGGTTTGTTGGTTTGTTGGTTTGTTGGCTTGTTGGTTTGTTGGTTTGTTGGTTTGTTGGTTTGTTGGTTTGTTGGTTTGTTGGTTTGTTGGTTTGTTGTTTTGTCCGTTTTTCGGTTTGTTGGCTTATTGGTATGTTGGATTGTTGGTTTGTTGGTTTGTTGGTTTCCTCGTTTGTTGGTTTTTTGGTTTGTTGGTTTGTTGGTTTGTTGGTTTGTTGGTTTTTTAGTTTGTTGGCTTGTTGGTTTGTTGGTTTGTTGGTTTGTTGGTTTGTTGGTTTGTTGGTTTGTTGGTTTGTTGGTTTGTTGGTTTGTTGGTTTGTTGGTTTGTTGTTTTGTCCGTTTTTCGGTTTGTTGGCTTATTGGTATGTTGGATTGTTGGTTTGTTGGTTTGTTGGTTTCCTCTTTTGTTGGTTTTTTGGTTTGTTGGTTTGTTGGTTTTTTAGTTTGTTGGCTTGTTGGTTTGTTGGTTTGTTGGTTTGTTGGTTTGTTGGTTTGTTGGTTTGTTGGTTTGTTGGTTTGTTGGTTTGTTGGTTTGTTGGTTTGTTCGTTTGTTGGTTTTTGGTTTGTTGGTTTGTTGGTTTGTTCGTTTTTTGGTTTGTTGGCTTGCTGGTTTGTTGGTTTTTTAGTTTGTTGACTTGTTGGTTTGTTGGCTTGTTGGCTTGTTGGTTTGTTGGTTTGTTGGTTTGTTGGTTTGTTGGTTTGTTGGTTTGTTGGTTTGTTGGTTTGTTGGTTTGTTGGTTTGTTGGTTTGTTGGTTTGTTGGTTTGTTGGTTTGTTGGTTTGTTGGTTTGTTGGTTTGTTGGTTTGTTGGTTTGTTTGTTTTTTGGTTTGGTCGTTTGTTGGCTTGTTTGTTTGTTCGTTTGTTGGCTTGTTGGTTTGTTGGCTTGTTGGCTTGTTGGCATGTTGGTTTGTTGGTCTGTTGGTTTGTTGGTTTGTTGGTTTATTTCTTTGTTCGTTTGTTGGCTTGTTGGTTTGTTGGCTTGTTGGTTCGTTCATTTGTTGGTTTGTTGGTTTGTTGGTTTGTTCGTTTGTTGGTTTTTCGTTTGTTGGCTTGTTGGTTTGTTGGCTTGTTGTTTTGTTGGTTTGTTGGTTTGTTTGTTTGCTGGTTTGTTCGTTTGTTGGTTTTTTGGTTTGTTGGCTTGTTGGCTTGTTGGTTTGTTGGTTTGTTGGTTTGTTGGTTTGTTGGTTTGTTGGTTTGTTGGTTTGTTGGTTTGTTGGTTTGTTGGTTTGGTGGTTTGTTAATTTGTTGGTTTGTTGGTTTGTTGGTTTGTTGGTTTGTTGGTTTGTTGGTTTGTTGGTTTGTTTGTTTGTTGGTTTGTTCGTTTGTTGGCTTGTTGGTTTATTGGTTTGTTGGTTTGTTGGTTTGTTGGTTTGTTGGTTTGTTGGTTTGTTGGTTTGCTGGTTTGTTGGTTTGTTGGTTTGTTGGTTTGTTGGTTTGTTGGTTTGTTGGTTTGTTGGTTTGTTGTTTTGTTGGCTTGTTGGTTTGTTTGTTTGTTGGTTTGTTGGTTTGTTGGTTTTTTGGTTTGTTGGCTTGTTGGCTTGTTGGTCTGTTAGTTTGTTTGTTTGTTTGTTTGTTGGTTTGTTGGTTTGTTTGTTTGTTGGTTTGTTCGTTTGTTGGCTTGTTGGTTTGTTGGCTTGTTGGCATGTTGGTTTCTTGGTTTGTTAGTTTGTTGGTTTGTTGGTTTGTTGGTTTGTTGGTTTGTTGGTTTGTTGGTTTGTTGGTTTGTTAGTTTGTTGGTTTGTTGGTTTTTGTTGGTTTGTTGATTTGTTTGTTTGTTGGTTTGTTGGTTTGTTAGTTTGTTGGTTTGTTTGTTTGTTGGCTTGTTCGTTTGTTGGCTTGTTGGTTTGTTGGCTTGTTGGCTTGTTGGCATGTTGGTTTCGTGGTTTGTTGGTTTGTTGGTTTGTTGGTTTGTTGGTTTGTTGGTTTGTTGGTTTGTTGGTTTGTTGGTTTGTTGGTTGGTTGGTTTGTTGGTTTTGTTGGTTTGTTGGTTTTTTGGTTTGTTGGCTTGTTTGTTTGTTGGTTTGTTGGTTTGTTCGTTTGTTGGCTTGTGGGTTTGTTGGTTTGTTGGTTTGTTGGTTTGTTGGTTTGTTGGTTTGTTGGTTTGTTGGTTTACTTGTTTGTTGGTTTGTTGGTTTGTTGATTTGTTGGTTTGTTGGTTTATTTGTTTGTCGGTTTGTTGGCTTGTTGGTTTGTTGGCTTGTTGGCTTGTTGGTTTGTTGTTTTGTTGGTTTGTTGGTTTGTTGGTTTGTTGGTTTGTTCGTTTGTTCGTTTGTTGGTTTTTTGGTTTGTTGGTTTGTTTGTTTGTTGGCTTTTTGGTTTGTTGGCTTGCTGGTTTGTTGGTTTCTTAGTTTGTTGACTTGTTGGTTTGTTGGCTTGTTGGTTTGTTGGTTTGTTGGTTTGTTGGTTTGTTGGTTTGTTGGCTTGTTGGTTTGTTGGTTTGTTGGTTTGCTGGTTTGTTCGTTTGTTGGTTTGTTGGTTTGTTGGCTTGTTGGCTTGTTGGTTTGTTGGTTTGCTGGTTTGTTGGTTTGTTGGTTTGTTGGTTTGTTGGTTTGTTGGTTTGTTGGTTTGTTCGTTTGTTGATTTATTGGTTTATTGGTTTGTTGGCTTGTTGGTTTGTTGGCTTGTTGGCTTGTTGGTTGTTGGTTTGTTGGTTTGTTGGTTTGTTGGTTTGTTGGTTTGTTAGTTTGTTGGTTTGTTGGTTTGTTGGTTTGTTGGTTTGTTGGTTTGTTGGTTTGTTTTTTGTTTTTGGTTTGTTCGTTTCTTGGCTTGTTGGTTTGTTCGTTTGTTGGCATGTTGGTTTGTTGGCTTGTTGGCTTGTTGGCATTTTGGTTTTTTGGTTTGTTGGTTTGTTGGCTTGTTGGTTTGTTGGTTTGTTGGTTTGTTGGTTTGTGGGTTTGTTGGTTTGTTGGTTTGTTGGTTTATTTGTTTGTTCGTTTGTTGGTTTGTTGGTTTGTTGGTTTGTTGGTTTGTTGGTTTGTTGGTTTGTTGGTTTATTTGTTTGTTCGTTTGTTGGCTTGTTGGTTTGTTGGCTTGTTGGTTTGTTCGTCTGTTGGTTTGTTGTTTTGTTGGTTTGTTCGTTTGTTGGTTTGTTCGTTTGTTGGCTTGTTGGTTTGTTGGCTTGTTGTTTTGTTGGTTTGTTGGTTTGTCGGTTTGTTTGTTTGCTGGTTTGTTCGTTTGTTGGTTTTTTGGTTTGTTGGCTTGTTGGCTTGTTGGTTTGTTGGTTTGTTAGTTTGTTGGTTTGTTGGTTTGTTGGTTTGTTGGTTTGTTGGTTTGTTTGTTTGTTGGTTTGTTCGTTTGTTGGCTTGTTGGTTTATTGGTTTGTTGGTTTGTTGGTTTGTTGGTTTGTTGGTTTGTTGGTTTGTTATTTTGTTGGTTTGTTTGTTTTTTGGTTTGTTGGTTTGTTCGTTTTTTGGCTTGTTGGTTTGTTGGCTTGTTGGCATGTTGGTCTGTTAGTTTGTTTGTTTGTTGGTTTGTTGGTTTGTTGGTTTGTTTGTTTGTTGGTTTGTTCGTTTCTTGGCTTGTTGGTTTGTTGGCTTGTCGGCTTGTTGGCATGTTGGTTTCTTGGTTTGTTAGTTTCTTGGTTTGTTGGTTTGTTGGTTTGTTGGTTTGTTGGTTTGTTGGTTTGTTAGTTTGTTGGCTTATTCGTTTTTGTTGGTTTGTTGATTTGTTTGTTTGTTGGTTTGTTAGTTTGTTGGTTTGTTTGTTTGTTGGTTTGATCGTTTGTTGGCTTGTTGGTTTGTTGGCTTGTTGGCTTGTTGGCATGTTGGTTTCTTGGTTTGTTGGTTTGTTGGTCTGTTGGTCTGTTGGTTTGTTGGTTTGTTGGTTTGTTGGTTTGTTGGTTTGTTGGTTTGTTGGTTTGTCGGTTTCTTGGTTTGTTGGTTTGTTGGTTTATTTGTTTGTTGGTTTGTTGGTTTGTTGATTTGTTGTTTTGTTGGTTTGTTTGTTTGTTGGTTTGATGGTTTGTTGGTTTGTTAGTTTGTTGGTTTGTTGGTTTTTGTTGGTTTGTTGATTTGGTTGTTTGTTGGTTTGTGGGTTTGTTAGTTTGTTGGTTTGTTTGTTGGTTGGTTTGTTCGTTTGTTGGCCTGTTGATTTGTTGGCTTGTTGGCTTGTTGGCATGTTGGTTTCTTGGTTTGTTGGTTTGTTGGTTTGTTGGTTTGTTGGTTTGTTGGTTTGTTGGTTTGTTGGTTTGTTGGTTTGTTGGTTGGTTGGTTTGTTGGTTTGTTGGTTTGTTGGTTTTTTGGTTTGTTGGCTTGTTTGCTTGTTGGTTTGTTGGTTTGTTCGTTTGTTGGCTTGTTGGTTTGTTGGTTTGTTGGTTTGTTGGTTTGTTGGTTTGTTGGTTTACTTGTTTGTTGGTTTGTTGGTTTGTTGATTTGTTGGTTTGTTGGTTTGTTTGTTTGTTGGTTTATTGGTTTGTTGGTTTGTTGGCTTGTTGGCTTGTTTTGCTGGTTTGTTGATTTGTTGGCTTGTTGGTTTGTTGGTTTGTTGGTTTGTTGGTTTGTTGGTTTATTTGTTTATCGGTTTGTTGGCTTGTTGGTTTGTTGGCTTGTTGGCTTGTTGGCTTGTTGGCTTGTTGGTTTGTTGTTTTGTTGGTTTGTTGGTTTGTTGGTTTGTTGGTTTGTTCGTTTGTTGGTTTTTTGGTTTGTTAGTTTGTTTGTTTGTTGGCTTTTTGGTTTCTTGGCTTGCTGGTTTGTTGGTTTCTTAGTTTGTTGACTTGTTGGTTTGTTGGCTTGTTGGCTTGTTGGTTTGTTGGTTTGTTGGTTTGTTGGTTTGTTGGTTTGTTGGTTTGTTGGTTTGTTGGTTTGTTGGTTTGTTGGTTTGTTGGTTTTTTCGTTTGTTGGTTTGTTGGTTTGTTGGCTTGTTGGCTTGTTGGTTTGTTGGTTTGTTGGTTTGTTGGTTTGTTGGTTTGTTGGTTTGTTGGTTTGTTGGTTTGTTCGTTTGTTGGTTTGTTGGTTTGTTGGTTTGTTGGCTTGTTGGTTTGTTGGCTTGTTGGCTTGTTGGGTGTTGGTTTGTTGGTTTGTTGGTTTGTTGGTTTGTTAGTTTGTTGGTTTGTTGGTTTGTTGGTTTGTTGGTTTGTTGGTTTCTTGGTTTGTTGGTTTGTTGGTTTGTTGGTTTGTTTTTTGTTTTTGGTTTGTTCGTTTCTTGGCGAGTTGGTTTGTTCGTTTGTTCGCATGTTTATTTGTTGGCTTGTTGGCTTGTTGGCATTTTGGTTTTTTGGTTTGTTGGTTTGTTGGCTTGTTGGTTTGTTGGTTTGTTGGTTTGTTGGTTTGTTGGTTTGTTGGTTTGTTGGTTTGTTGGTTTATTTGTTTGTTCGTTTGTTGGCTTGTTGGTTTGTTGGCTTGTTGGTTTGTTCGTTTGTTGGTTTGTTGGTTTGTTGGTTTGTTCGTTTGTTGGTTTGTTCGTTCGTTGGCTTGTTGGTATGTTGGCTTGTTGTTTTGTTGGTTTGTTGGTTTGTTGGTTTGTTTGTTTGCTGGTTTGTTCGTTTGTTGGTTTTTTGGTTTGTTGGTTTGTTGGCCTGTTGGTTTGTTGGTTTGTTGGTTTGTTGGTTTATTGGTTTGTTGGTTTGTTGGTTTGTTGGTTTGTTTGTTTGTTGGTTTGTTCGTTTGTTGGCTTGTTGGTTTATTGGTTTGTTGGTTTGTTGGTTTGTTGGTTTGTTGGTTTGTAGGTTTGTTATTTTGTTGGTTTGTTTATTTGTTGGTTTGTTGGTTTGTTCGTTTTTTGGCTTGTTGGTTTGTTGGCTTGTTGGCATGTTGGTCTGTAAGTTTGTTTGTTTGTTGGTTTGTTGGTTTGTTGGTTTGTTTGTTTGTTGGTTTGTTCGTTTCTTGGCTTGTTGGTTTGTTGGCTTGTCGGCTTGTTGGCATGTTGGTTTCTTGTTTTGTTAGTTTCTTGGTTTGTTGGTTTGTTGGTTTGTTAGTTTCTTGGTTTGTTGGTTTGTTGGTTTGTTGGTTTGTTGGTTTGTCGGTTTCTTGGTTTGTTGGTTTGTTGGTTTATTTGTTTGTTGGTTTGTTCGTTTGTTGGCTTGTTGGTTTGTTGGCTTGTTGGCTTGTTGGCATGTTGGTTTCTTCGTTTGTTGGTTTGTTTGTTTGTTGGTTTGTTTTTGTTGGTTTGTTGGTTTCTTGGTTTGTTGGTTTGTTGGTTTGTTGGTTTGTTGGTTTGTTGGTTTGTTGGTTTGTCGGTTTCTTGGTTTGTTGGTTTGTTGATTTATTTGTTTGTTGGTTTGTTCGTTTGTTGGCTTGTTGGTTTGTTGGCTTGTTGGCTTGTTGGCATGTTGGTTTCTTGGTTTGTTGGTTTGTTGGTTTGTTGGTTTGTTGGTTTGTTGGTTTGTTGGTTTGTTGGTTGGTTGGTTTGTTGGTTTGTTGGTTTGTTGGTTTTTTGGTTTGTTGGCTTGTTTGCTTGTTGGTTTGTTGGTTTGTTCGTTTGTTGGCTTGTTGGTTTGTTGGTTTGTTGGTTTGTTGGTTTGTTGGTTTGTTGGTTTACTTGTTTGTTGGTTTGTTGGTTTGTTGGCTTGTTGGTTTGTTGGTTTGTTGGTTTGTTGGTTTGTTGGTTTATTTGTTTGTCGGTTTGTTGGCTTGTTGGTTTGTTGGCTTGTTGGCTTGTTGGCTTGTTGGTTTGTTGTTTTGTTGGTTTGTTGGTTTGTTGGTTTGTTGGTTTGTTCGTTTGTTGGTTTTTTGCTTTGTTGGTTTGTTTGTTTGTTGGCTTTTTGGTTTCTTGGCTTGCTGGTTTGTTGGTTTCTTAGTTTGTTGACTTGTTGGTTTGTTGGCTTGTTGGCTTGTTGGTTTGTTGGTTTGTTGGTTTGTTGGTTTGTTGGTTTGTTGGTTTGTTGGTTTGTTGGTTTGTTGGTTTGTTGGTTTTTTCGTTTGTTGGTTTGTTGGTTTGTTGGCTTGTTGGCTTGTTGGTTTGTTGGTTTGTTGGTTTGTTGGTTTGTTGGTTTGTTGGTTTGTTGGTTTGTTGGTTTGTTGGTTTGTTCGTTTGTTGGTTTGTTGGTTTGTTGGTTTGTTTGCTTGTTGGTTTGTTGGCTTGTTGGCTTGTTGGTTGTTGGTTTGTTGGTTTGTTGGTTTGTTAGTTTGTTGGTTTGTTGGTTTGTTGGTTTGTTGGTTTGTTGGTTTGTTGGTTTGTTGGTTTGTTGGTTTGTTGGTTTGTTTTTTGTTTTTGGTTTGTTCGTTTCTTGGCGAGTTGGTTTGTTCGTTTGTTGGCATGTTGGTTTGTTGGCTTGTTGGCTTGTTGGCATTTTGGTTTTTTGGTTTGTTGGTTTGTTGGCTTGTTGGTTTGTTGGTTTGTTGGTTTGTTGGTTTGTTGGTTTGTTGGTTTGTTGGTTTATTGGTTTATTTGTTTGTTCGTTTGTTGGCTTGTTGGTTTGTTGGCTTGTTGGTTTGTTCGTTTGTTGGTTTGTTGGTTTGTTGGTTTGTTCGTTTGTTGGTTTGTTCGTTTGTTGGCTTGTTGGTTTGTTGGCTTGTTGTTTTGTTGGTTTGTTGGTTTGTTGGTTTGTTTGTTTGCTGGTTTGTTCGTTTGTTGGTTTTTTGGTTTGTTGGTTTGTTGGCTTGTTGGTTTGTTGGTTTGTTGGTTTGTTGGTTTATTGGTTTGTTGGTTTGTTGGTTTGTTGGTTTGTTTGTTTGTTGGTTTGTTCGTTTGTTGGCTTGTTGGTTTATTGGTTTGTTTGTTTGTTGGTTTGTTGGTTTGTTGGTTTGTAGGTTTGTTATTTTGTTGGTTTGTTTGTTTGTTGGTTTGTTGGTTTGTTCGTTTTTTGGCTTGTTGGTTTGTTGGCTTGTTGGCATGTTGGTCTGTTAGTTTGTTTGTTTGTTGGTTTGTTGGTTTGTTGGTTTGTTTGTTTGTTGGTTTGTTCGTTTCTTGGCTTGTTGGTTTGTTGGCTTGTCGGCTTGTTGGCATGTTGGTTTCTTGGTTTGTTAGTTTCTTGGTTTGTTGGTTTGTTGGTTTGTTAGTTTGTTGGTTTGTTGGTTTGTTGGTTTGTTAGTTTGTTGGCTTATTCGTTTTTGTTGGTTTGTTGATTTGTTTGTTTGTTGGTTTGTTAGTTTGTTGGTTTGTTTGTTTGTTGGTTTGTTCGTTTGTTGGCTTGTTGGTTTGTTGGCTTGTTGGCTTGTTGGCATGTTGGTTTCTTGGTTTGTTGGTTTGTTGGTCTGTTGGTTTGTTGGTTTGTTGGTTTGTTGGTTTGTTGGTTTGTTGGTTTGTTGGTTTGTTGGTTTGTTGGTTTGTCGGTTTCTTGATTTGTTGGTTTGTTGGTTTATTTGTTTGTTGGTTTGTTGGTTTGTTGATTTGTTGGTTTGTTGGTTTGTTTTTGTTGGTTTGTTGGTTTCTTGGTTTGTTGGTTTGTTGGTTTGTTGGTTTGTTGGTTTGTTGGTTTGTTGGTTTGTTGGTTTGTCGGTTTCTTGGTTTGTTGGTTTGTTGGTTTATTTGTTTGTTGGTTTGTTAGCTTGCTGGTTTGTTGGTTTCTTAGTTTGTTGACTTGTTGGTTTGTTGGCTTGTTGGCTTTTTGGTTTGTTGGTTTGTTGGTTTGTTGGTTTGTTGGTTTGTTGGTTTGTTGGTTTGTTGGTTTGTTCGTTTGTTGGTTTGTTGGTTTGTTGGTTTGTTGGCTTGTTGGTTTGTTGGCTTGTTGGCTTGTTGGTTGTTGGTTTGTTGGTTTGTTGGTTTGTTGGTTTGTTGGTTTGTTGGTTTGTTGGTTTGTTGGTTTGTTGGTTTAATGGTTTGTTGGTTTGTTGGTTTATTGGCTAGTTAGTTTGTTGGTTTGTTGGTTTGTTTGTTTTTTGGTTTGTTCGTTTGTTGGCTTGTTGGTTTGTTCGTTTGTTGGCATGTTGGTTTGTTGGCTTGTTAGCTTGTTGGCATTTTGGTTTTTTGGTTTGTTGGTTTGTTGGCTTGTTGGTTTGTTGGTTTGTTGGTTTGTTGGTTTGTTGGTTTGTTGGTTTGTTGGTTTGTTGGTTTGTTGGTTTATTTGTTTGTTCGTTTGTTGGTTTGTTGGTTTGTTGGTTTGTTGGTTTGTTGGTTTGTTGGTTTATTTGTTTGTTTGTTTGTTGGCTTGTTGGTTTGTTGGCTTGTTGGTTTGTCCGTTGGTTGGTTTGTTGGTTTGTTCGTTTGTTGGTTTGTTCGTTTGTTGGCTTGTTGGTTTGTTGGCTTGTTGTTTTGTTGGTTTGTTGGTTTGTTGGTTTTTTTGTTTGCTGGTTTGTTCGTTTGTTGGTTTTTTGGTTTGTTGGATTGTTGGCTTGTTGGTTTGTTGGTTTGTTGGTTTGTTGGTTTGTTGGTTTGTTGGTTTGTTGGTTTGTTGGTTTGTTGGTTTGTTGGTTTGTTGGTTTGTTGGTTTGTTGGTTTGTTGGTTTGTTTGTTTGTTGGTTTGTTTGTTTGTTGGCTTGTTGGTTTATTGGTTTGTTGGTTTGTTGGTTTGTTGGTTTGTTGGTTTGTTGGTTTGTTATTTTGTTGGTTTGTTTGTTTGTTGGTTTGTTGGTTTGGTCGTTTTTTGGCTTGTTGGTTTGTTGGCTTGTTGGCTAGTTGGTCTGTTAGTTTGTTTGTTTGTTGGTTTGTTAGTTTGTTTGTTTGTTTGTTTGTTGGTTTGTTCGTTTGTTGGCTTGTTGGTTTGTTGGCTTGTTGGCTTGTTGGCATATTGGTTTCTTGGTTTGTTGGTTTGTTGGTTTGTTGGTTTGTTGGTTTGTTGGTTTGTTGGTTTGTGGGTTTGTTGGTTTGTTGGTTTGTTGGTTTGTTGGTTTGTTGGTTTGTCGGTTAGTTGGTTTGTTGGTTTGTTGGTTTATTTGTTTGTTGGTTTGTTGGTTTGTTGATTTGTTGGTTTGTTGGTTTGTTGGCTTTTTGGTTTGTTGGTTTCTTTGTTTGTTGGTTTGTTCGCTTGTTGGCTTGTTGGTTTGTTGGTTTGTTGGCTTGTTGGTTTGTTGGTTTGTTGGTTTGTTGGTTTGTTGGTTTGTTGATTTGTTGGTTTGTTGGTTTGTTGGTTTGTTGGTTTGTTGGTTTTTTGATTTGTAGGCTTGTTGGTTTGTTGGTTTGTTGGTTTGTTGGTTTGTTGGTTTGTTGGTTTGTTGGTTTCTTCGTTTGTTGGTTTTTTGGTTTGTTGGTTTGTTGGTTTGTTTATTTGTTTGTTTGTTGGTTTGTTGGTTTGTTAGTTTTTTGGCTTGTTGGTTTGTTGGCTTGTTAGCATGTTGGTCTGTTAGTTTGTTGGTTTGTTGGTTTGTTTGTTTGTTGGTTTGTTCGTTTCTTGGCTTGTTGGTTTGTTGGCTTGTCGGCTTGTTGGCATGTTGGTTTCTTGGTTTGTTAGTTTCTTGGTTTGTTGGTTTGTTGGTTTGTTGGTTTGTTGGTTTGTTGGTTTGTTAGTTTGTTGGCTTGTTGGCATTTTGGTTTTTTGGTTTGTTGGCTTGTGGGTTGTTGGTTTGTTGGTTTGTTGGTTTGTTGGTTTGTTGGTTTGTTGGTTTGTTGGTTTGTTGGTTTGTTGGTTTATTCGTTTGTTGGCTTGTTGGTTTGTTCGCTTGTTGTTTTGTTGGTTTGTTGGTTTGTAGGTTTGTTTGTTCGCTGGTTTGTTCGTTTGTTGGTTTTTTGGTTTGTTGGCTTGTTGGTTTGTTGGTTTGTTGGTTTGTTGGTTTGTTGGTTTGTTGGTTTGTTGGTTTGTTGGTTTGTTGGTTTGTTGGTTTGTTGGTTTGTTGGTTTGTTGGTTTGTTGGTTTGTTGGTTTGTTGGTTTGTTGGTTTGTTTGTTTGTTGGTTTGTTGGTTTGTTCGTTTGTTGGCTTGTTGGTTTATTGGTTTGTTGGTTTGTTGGTTTGTTGGTTTGTTGGTTTGTTGGTTTGTTATTTTGTTGGTTTGTTTGTTTGTTGGTTTGTTGGTTTGATCGTTTTTTGGCTTGTTGGTTTGTTGGCTTGTTGGCTTGTTGGTCTGTTAGTTTGTTTGTTTGTTGGTTTGTTGATTTGTTGGTTTGTTGGTTTGTTTGTTTGTTGGTTTGATGGTTTGTTGGTTTGTTAGTTTGTTGGTTTGTTCGTTTTTGTTGGTTTGTTGATTTGTTTATTTGTTGGTTTGTTAGTTTGTTTGTTTGTTTGTTTGTTGGTTTGTTCGTTTGTTTGTTTGTTGGTTTGTTGGCTTGTTGGCTTTTTGGCATGTTGGTTTCTTGGTTTGTTGGTTTGTTGGTTTGTTGGTTTGTTGGTTTGTTGGTTTGTTGGTTTGTTGGTTTGTTGGTTTGTTGGTTTGTTGGTTTGTTGGTTTGTTAGTTTGTTGGTTTGTTGGCTTGTTGGCTTGTTGGTTTATTGGTTTGTTGGTTTGTCGATTTGTTGGCTTGTTGGCTTGTTGGTTTGTTGGCTTGTTGGCTTGTTGGTTTGTTGGTTTATTTGGTTGTCGGTTTGTTGGCTTGTTGGCTTTTTGGTTTATTGGTTTCTTTGTTTGTTGGTTTGTTCGCTTGTTGGCTTGTTGGTTTGTTGGTTTGTTGGCTTGTTGGTTTATTGGTTTGTTGGTTTGTTGGTTTGTTGGTTTGTTGATTTGTTGGTTTGTTGGTTTGTTGGTTTGTTGGTTTGTTGGTTTTTTGGTTTGTTGGTTTGTTGGTTTGTTGGTTTGTTGGTTTGTTGGTTTCTTGGTTTGTTGGTTTGTTGGTTTGTTGGTTTCTTCGTTTGTTGGTTTTTTTGTTTGTTGGTTTGTTGGTTTGTTGGATTTTTGGTTTGTTGGCTTGTTGGTTTGTTGGTTTGTTGGTTTGCTGGTTTGTTTGTTTGTTGGTTTGTTGATTTGTTGGTTTGTTGGTTTGTTGGTTTGTTTGTTTGTTGGTTTGTTGGTTTGTTGGTTTGTTGGTTTGTTGGTTTGTTGGTTTGGTGGTTTGTTGGTTTGTTGGTTTGTTGGTTTGTTGGTTTGTTGGTTTGTTGGTTTGTTGGTTTGTTGGTTTGTTGGTTTGTTGGTTTGTTGGTTTGTTTGTTTTTTGGTTTGTTCGTTTGTTGGCTTGTTGGTTTGTTCGTTTGTTGGCATGTTGGTTTGTTGGCTTGTTGGCTTGTTGGCATTTTGGTTTTTTGGTTTGTTGGTTTGTTGGCTTGTTGGTTTGTTGGTTTGTTGGTTTGTTGGTTTGTTGGTTTGTTGGTTTGTTGGTTTATTTGTTTGTTCGTTTGTTGGTTTGTTGGTTTGTTGGTTTGTTGGTTTGTTGGTTTGTTGTTTATTTGTTTGTTCGTTTGTTGGCTTGTTGGTTTGTTGGCTTGTTGGTTTGTTCGTTTGTTGGTTTGTTGGTTTGTTGGTTTGTTCGTTTGTTGGTTTGTTCGTTTGTTTTCTTGTTGGTTTGTTGGCTTGTTGTTTTATTGGTTTGTTGGTTTGTTGGTTTTTTTGTTTGCTGGTTTGTTCGTTTGTTGGTTTATTTGGTTTGTTGGCTTGTTGGCTTGTTGGTTTGTTGGTTTGTTAGTTTGTTGGTTTGTTGGTTTGTTGGTTTGTTGGTTTGTTAGTTTGTTTGTTTGTTGGTTTGTTCGTCTGTTGGCTTGTTGGTTTATTGGTTTGTTGGTTTAATGGTTTGTTGGTTTGTTATGTTGTTGGTTTGTTTGTTTGTTGGTTTGTTGGTTTGTTCGTTTTTTGACTTGTTGGTTTGTTGGCTTGTTGGCATGTTGGTCTGTTAGTTTGTTGGTTTGTTGGTTTGTTGGTTTGTTGGTTTGTTCGTTTCTTGGCTTGTTGGTTTGTTGGCTTGTCGGCTTGTGGGCATGTTGGTTTCTTGGTTTGTTAGTTTCTTGGTTTGTTGGTTTGTTGGTTTGTTGGTTTGTTGGTTTGTTGGTTTGTTGGTTTGTTAGTTTGTTGGCTTATTCGTTTTTGTTGGTTTGTTGATTTGTTTGTTTGTTGGTTTGTTAGTTTGTTGGTTTGTTGGTTTGTTGGTTTGTTGGTTTGTTGGTTTGTTGGTTTGTTGGTTTGTTGGTTTGTTGGTTTGTCGGTTTCTTGGTTTGTTGGTTTGTTGGTTTATTTGTTTGTTGGTTTGTTGGTTTGTTGATTTGTTGGTTTGTTGGTTTGTTTGTTTGTTGGTTTGATGGTTTTTTGGTTTGTTGGTTTGTTGGTTTGTTGGTTTGTTGGTTTCTTGGTTTGTTGGTTTATTTGTTTGTTGGTTTGTTGGTTTGTTGGCTTGCTGGTTTGTTGGTTTCTTAGTTTGTTGACTTGTTGGTTTGTTGGCTTGTTGATTTGTTGGTTTGTTGGTTTTTTGGTTTCTTGGTTTGTTGGTTTATTTGTTTGTTAGTTTGTTGGTTTGTTGGGTTGCTGGTTTGTTGGTTTCTTAGTTTGTTGACTTGTTGGTTTGTTGGCTTGTTGATTTGTTGGTTTGTTGGTTTGTTGGTTTGTTGGTTTGTTGGTTTGTTGGTTTGTTTGTTTGTTCGTTTGTTGGTTCGTTGGTTTGTTGGTTTGTTGGTTTGTTGGTTTGTTGGCGTGTTGGCTTGTTGGTTGTTGGTTTGTTGGTTTGTTGGTTTGTTGGTTTGTTGGTTTGTTGGTTTGTTGGTTTGTTGGTTTGTTGGTTTGTTGGTTTGTTGGTTTGTTGGTTTGTTGGTTTGTTGGTTTGTTGGTTTGTTGGTTTGTTTGTTTGTTGGTTTGTTGGTTTGTTTGTTTTTTGGTTTGTTCGTTTGTTGGCTTGTTGGTTTGTTCGTTTGTTGGCATGTTGGTTTGTTGGCTTGTTGGCTTGTTGGTATTTTAGTTTTTTGGTTTGTTGGTTTGTGGGTTGTTGGTTTGTTGGTTTGTTGGTTTGTTGGTTTGTTGGTTTGTTGGTTTGTTGGTTTATTTGTTTGTTCGTTTGTTGGTTTGTTGGTTTGTTGGTTTGTTGGTTTGTTGGTTTGTTGGTTTATTTGTTTGTTCGTTTGTTGGCTTGTTGGTTTGTTGGCTTGTTGGTTTGTCCGTTGGTTGGTTTGTTGGTTTGTTGGTTTGTTGGTTTGTTGGTTTGTTCGTTTGTTGGTTTGTTCGTTTGTTGGCTTGTTGGTTTGTTGGCTTGTTGTTTTGTTGTTTTGTTGGTTTGTTGGTTTGTTTGTTTGCTGGTTTGTTCGTTTGTTGGTTTTTTGGTTTGTTGGCTTGTTGGCTTGTTGGTTTGTTGGTTTGTTGGTTTGTTTGTTTATTGGTTTGTTGGTTTGTTGGTTTGTTAGTTTCTTGGTTTGTTGGTTTGTTGGTTTGTTGGTTTGTTGGTTTGTTTGTTTGTTGGTTTGTTCGTTTGTTGGCTTGTTGGTTTATTGGTTTGTTGGTTTGTTGGTTTGTTGGTTTGTTGGTTTGTTGGTTTGTTGGTTTGTTATTTTGTTGGTTTGTTTGTTTGTTGGTTTGTTGGTTTGGTCGTTTTTTGGCTTGTTGGTTTGTTGGCTTGTTGGCTTCTTGGTCTGTTAGTTTGTTTGTTTGTTGGTTTGTTGGTTTGTTGGTTTATTTGTTTGTTGGTTTGTTCGTTTGTTGACTTGTTGGTTTGTTGGCTTGTCGGATTGTTGGCATGTTGGTTTCTTGGTTTGTTAATTTCTTGGTTTGTTGGTTTGTTGGTTTGTTGGTTTGTTGGTTTGTTGGTTTGTTAGTTTGTTGGTTTGTTCGTTTTTGTTGGTTTGTTGATTTGTTTGTTTGTTGGTTTGTTAGTTTGTTTGTTTGTTTATTTGTTGGTTTGTTCGTTTGTTGGCTTGTTGGTTTGTTGGCTTGTTGGCTTGTTGGCATGTTGGTTTCTTGGTTTGTTGGTTTGTTGGTTTGTTGGTTTGTTGGTTTGTTGGTTTGTTGGTTTGTGGGTTTGTTGGTTTGTTGGTTTGTTGGTTTGTTGGTTTGTCGGTTTGTTGGTTTGTTGGTTTGTTGGTTTATTTGTTTGTTGGTTTGTTGGTTTGTTGATTTGTTGGTTTGTTGGTTTGTTTGTTTGTTGGTTTGTTGGTTTGTTGGTTTGTTGGTTTGTTGGCTTGTTGGCTTGTTGGTTTGTTGGTTTGTTGGTTTGTCGATTTGTTGGCTTGTTGGCTTGTTGGTTTGTTGGTTTGTTGGTTTGTTGGTTTGTTGGTTTATTTGTTTGTCGGTTTGTTGGCTTGTTGGTTTGTTTGCTTGTTGGCTTTTTGGTTTGTTGGTTTCTTTGTTTGGTGGGTTGTTCGCTTGTTGGCGTGTTGGTTTGTTGGTTTGTTAGCTTGTTGGTTTGTTGGTTTGTTGGTTTGTTGGTTTGTTGGTTTGTTGATTTGTTGGTTTGTTGGTTTGTTGGTTTGTTGGTTTGTTGGTTTTTTGGTTTGTTGGCTTGTTGGTTTGTTGGTTTGTTGGTTTGTTGGTTTGTTGGTTTGTTGGTTTGTTGGTTTGTTGGTTTGTTGGTTTGTTGGTTTGTTGGTTTCTTCGTTTGTTGGTTTTTTCGTTTTGTTGGTTTGTTGGTTTGTTGGTTTTTTGGTTTGTTGGCTTGTTGGTTTGTTGGTTTGTTGGTTTGCTGGTTTGTTTGTTTGTTGGTTTGTTGGTTTGTTGGTTTGTTGGTTTGTTGGTTTGTTGGTTTGTTGGTTTGTTGATTTGTTGGTTTGTTGGTTTGTTCGTTTGTTGGTTTTTTGGTTTGTTGGTTTGTTGGTTTGTTGGCTTTTTGGTTTGTTGGCTTGCTAGTTTGTTGGTTTCTTAGTTTGTTGACTTGTTGGTTTGTTGGCTTGTTGGTTTGTTGTTTTGTTGGTTTGTTGGTTTGTTGGTTTGTTGGTTTGTTGGTTTGTTGGTTTGTTCGTTTGTTGGTTTGTTGGTTTGTTGGTTTGTTGGCTTGTTGGTTTGTTGGCTTGTTGGCTTGTTGGTTGTTGGTTTGTTGGTTTGTTGGTTTGTTGGTTTGTTGGTTTGTTGGTTTGTTGGTTTGTTGGTTTGTTGGTTTGTTTGTTTTTTGGTTTGTTCGTTTGTTGGCTTGTTGGTTTGTTCGTTTGTTGGCTTGTTGGTTTGTTGGCTTGTTGGCTTGTTGGCATTTTGGTTTTTTGGTTTGTTGGTTTGTTGGCTTGTTGGTTTGTTGGTTTGCGGTTTGTTGGTTTGTTGGTTTGTTGGTTTGTTGGTTTATTTGTTTGTTCGTTTGTTGGTTTGTTGGTTTGTTGGTTTGTTGGTTTGTTGGTTTGTTGGTTTGTTGGTTTATTTGTTTGTTCGTTTGTTGGCTTATTGGTTTGTTGGCTTGTTGGTTTGTTCGTTTGATGGTTTGTTGGTTTGTTGGTTTGTTCGTTTGTTGGTTTTTTCGTTTGTTGGTTTTTTGGTTTGTTGCCTTGTTGGCTTGTTGGTTTGTTGGTTTGTTTGTTTGTTTGTTGGTTTGTTCGTTTGTTGGCTTGTTGGTTTATTGGTTTGTTGGTTTGTTGGTTTGTTGGTTTGTTGGTTTGTTGGTTTATTGTTTTGTTGGTTTGTTTGTTTGTTGGTTTGTTGGTTTGTTCGTTTTTTGGCTTGTTGGTTTGTTGGCTTGTTGGTTTGTTGGTCTGTTAGTTTGTTTGTTTGTTGGTTTGTTGGTTTATTGGTTTGTTTGTTTGTTGGAGTGTTCGTTTGTTGGCTTGTTTGTTTGTTGGCTTGTCGGCTTGTTGGCATGTTGGTTTCTTGGTTTGTTAGTTTCTTGGTTTGTTGGTTTGTTGGTTTGTTGGTTTGTTGGTTTGTTGGTTTGTTAGTTTGTTGGTTTGTTCGTTTTTGTTGGTTTGTTGATTTGTTTGTTTGATGGTTTGTTAGTTTTTTGGTTTGTTTGTTTGTTGGTTTGTTCGTTTGTTGGCTTGTTGGTTTGTTGGCTTGTTGGTTTGTTGGCATGTTGGTTTGTTGGTTTGTTGGTTTGTTGGTTTGTTGGTTTGTTGGTTTGTTGGTTTGTTGGTTTGTTGGTTTGTTGGTTTGTTGTTTTGTAGGTTTGTTTGTTTGTCGGTTTGTTGGTTTGTTGGTTGGTTGGTTTATTTGTTTGTTGGTTTGTTGGTTTGTTGATTTGTTGGTTTATTGGTTTGTTTGTTTGTTAGTTTGTTGGTTTGTTGGTTTGTTGGCTTGTTGGCTTGTTGGTTTGTTGGTTTGTTGGTTTGTTGATTTCTTGGCTTGTTGGCTTGTTGGTTTGTTGGTTTGTTGGTTTGTTGGTTTGTTGGTTTATTTGTTTGTCGGTTTGTTGGCTTGTTGGTTTGTTGGCTTGTTGGCTTTTTGGTTTGTTGGTTTCTTTGTTTGTTGGTTTGTTTGTTTGTTGGCTTGTTGGTTTGTTGGTTTGTTGGCTTGTTGGTTTGTTGGTGTGTTGGTTTGTTGGTTTGTTGGTTTGTTGGTTTGTTGGTTTGTTGGTTTGTTGGTTTGTTGGTTTGTTGGTTTGTTGGTTTTTTGGTTTGTTGGCTTGTTGGTGTGTTGGTTTGTTGGTTTGTTGGTTTGTTGGTTTGTTGGTTTGTTGGTTTCTTCGTTTGTTGGTTTTTTGGTTTGTTGGTTTGCTGGTTTGTTGGTTTGTTGGTTTTTTGGTTTTTTGGTTTGTTGGCTTGTTGGTTTGTTGGTTTGTTGGTTTGCTGGTTTGTTTGTTTGTTGGTTTGTTGGTTTGTTGGTTTGTTGGTTTGTTGGTTTGTTGATTTGTTGGTTTGTTGGTTTCTTGGTGTGTTGGTTTGCTGGTTTTTTGGTTTGTTGGTTTGTTTGTTTGTTGATTTGTTCGTTTGTTGGCTTGTTGGTTTGTTGGCTTGTTGGCTTGTTTGCTTGTAGGTTTGTTGGTTTGTTGGTTTGTTGGTTTGTTGGTTTGTTGGTTTATTGGTTTGTTGGTTTGTTGGTTTGTTGGTTTGTTGGCTTGTCGGTTTGTTGGCTTGTTGGCTTGTTGGTTTGTTGGTTTGTTGGTTTGTTCGTTTGTTGATTTTTGGTTTGTTGGCTTATTGGCTTGTTGGTTTGTTGGTTTGTTGGCTTGTTGGTTTGTTGGTTTGTTGGTTTGTTGGTTTGTTGGTTTGTTGGTTTGTTGGTTTGTTGGTTTGGTGGTTTGTTGGTTTGTTGGTTTGTTGGTTTGTTCGTTGGTTGGCTTGCTGGTTTGTTGGTTTGTTGGTTTGTTGGTTTGTTGGTTTTTGTTTTGTTGGTTTGTTTGTTTGTTGGTTTGTTGGTTTGTTCGTTTTTTGGCTTTTTGGTTTGTCGGCTTGTTGGCTTGTTGGTCTGTTGGTTTGTTTGTTTGTTGGTTTGTTAGTTTGTTGGTTTATTTGTTTGTTAATTTGTTGGTTTTTGTTGGTTTGTTGGTTTGTTTGTTTGTTGGTTTGTTGGTTTGTTAGTTTGTTGGTTTGTTGGTTTGTTTGTTTGTTGGTTTGTTCGTTTGTTGGCTTGTTGGTTTGTTGGCTTGTTGGCTTGTTGGCATGTTGGTTTGTTGGTTTGTTGGTTTGTTAGTTTGTTGGTTTGTTGGTTTGTTGGTTTGTTGGTTTGTTGGTTTATTTGTTTGTTGGTTTGTTGGCTTGTTGGTTTGTTGGCTTGTTGGTTTGTTGGTTTGTTGGTTTGTTGGTTTATTTGTTTGTTGGTTTGTTGGTTTGTTGGTTTGTTGGTTTGTTGGTTTGTTGGTTTGTTGGTTTGTTGGTTTGTTGGTTTGTTGGTTTGTTGGTTTGTTGGGTTGTTGACTTGTTGGTTTGTTCGTTTGTTGGTTTGTTTGTTTGTTGGTTTGGTCGTTTGTTGGCTTGTTGGTTTGTTGGTTTGTTGGCTTGTTGGTTTATTGGTTTGTTGGTTTGTTGGTTTGTTGGTTTGTTGGTTTGTTGGTTTGTTGGTTTGTTGGTTTGTTGGTTTGTTGGTTTGTTGGTTTGTTGGTTTGTTGGTTTTTTGGTTTGATGGCTTGTTGGTTTGTTCGTTTGTTGGTTTGTTGGTTTGTTAGTTTGTTGGTTTGTTCGTTTGTTGGTTTGTTGGTTTGTTGGCTTGTTGGTTTGTTGGTTTGTTGGTTTGTTGGTTTGTTGGTTTGTTGGTTTATTTGTTTGTTAGTTTGTTGGCTTGTTGGCTTGTTGGCTTGTTGGTTTGTTGGTTAATTTGTTTGTTGGTTTGCTTGTTTGTTTGTTTGTTGGTTTGTTGGTTTGTTGGCTTGTTGGTTTGTTGGTTTGTTGGTTTGGTGGCTTGTTGGTTTGTTGGTTTGTTGGTTCGTTGGTTTGTTGGTTTGTTGGTTTGTTGGTTTGTTGGTTTGTTGGTTTGTTGGTTTTTTGGTTTGTTGGTTTGTTGGTTTTTTGGTTTGTTGGATTGTTAGTTTGTTTATTTGTTCGTTTGTTGGTTTTTTGGTTTGTTGGTTTGTTTGTTTGTTGGTTTGTTGGTTTGTTGGTTTGTTGGTTTGTTGGTTTGTTGGCTTGTTGGTTTGTTCGTTTGTTGGCTTGTTAGTTTGTTGTCTTGTTGGCTTGTTGGTTTGTTGGTTTGTTGGTTTATTGGTTTGTTGGTTTGTTGGTTTGTTCGTTTGTTGATTTGTTGGTTTGTTGGTTTGTTGGTTTGTTCGTTTGTTGGTTTGTTGGTTTGTTGGTTTGTTGGTTTTTTGGTTTGTTGGTTTGTTGGTTCGTTGGTTTGCTGGTTTGTTGGTGTGTAGGTTTGTTGGTTTGTTGGTTTGTTCATTCGTTGGTTTGTTGGTTTTGTTCGCTTGTTGGTTTGCTGGTTTGTTGGTTTGTTGGTTTGTTAGTTTGTTGGTTTGTTGGTTTGCTGGTTTGTTGGTTTCTTCGTTTGTTGGTTTGTTGGTATGTTGGTTTGTTGGCTTATTGGCTTGTTGGTTTGTTGGTTTGTTGGTTTGTTGGTTTGTTGGTTTGTTTGTTTGTTGGTTTGTTGGTTAGTTGGTTTATTGGTTTGTTGGTTTGTTGGTTTGTTGGTTTGTTGGTGTATTTGTTTGTTCGTTTGTTGGCTTGTTGGTTTGTTGGCTTGTTGGTTTCTTGGCTTGTTGGTTTGTTGGTTTGTTGCTTTGTTTGTTTGTTGGCTCTTTCGTTTGTTGGCTTGTTGGTTTGTTGGCTTGTTGGCTTTTTGGTTTGTTGGTTTGTTGGTTTCTTGGTTTGTTGGTTTGTTGGTTTGTTGGTTTGTTGGTTTGTTGGTTTGTTGGTTTGTTGGTTTGATGGTTTGTTGGTTTGTTGGTTTGTTGGTTTGTTGGTTTGTTGGTTTGTTGGTTTGTTGGTTTGTTAGTTTGTTGGTTTGTTCGTTTGTTGGTTTGTTGGTTTGTTGGTTTGTTGGTATTTTGGTTTGTCGGTTTGTTGGTTTGTTGGTTTGTTGGGTTGTTGGTTTGTTGGTTTGTTGGTTTGTTGGTTTTTTGGTTTGTTGGTTTGTTGGTTTTTTGGTTTGTTGGCTTGTTGGTTTGTTGGTTTGTTGGTTTGCTGGTTTGTTCGTTTGTTGGTTTTTTGGTTCCTTGGTTTGTTGGTTTGTTGGTTTGTTCGTTTGTTGGTTTGTTCGTTATTGGCGTGTTGGATTTCTGGCTTGTTGGCTTGTTGGTTTGTTGGTTTATTTGTTTGTTGGTTTGTTGATTTGTTGGTTTGTTGGTTTGTTGGTTTGTTGGTTTGTTGGGTTGTTTGCTTGTTGGCTTGTTGGTTTGTTGGTTTGTTGGCTTGTTGGCTAGTTGGTTTGTTGGCTTGTTGGTTTGTTGGTTTGTTGGTTTATTGGTTTGTTGGTTTGTTGGTTTGTTCGTTTGTTGGCTTGTTGGTTTGTTGGCTTGTTGGCTTGTTGGTTTGTTGGTTTGTTGGTTTGTTGGTTAATTTGTTTATTTGTTTGTTTGTTTGTTGGTTTGTTCGTTTGTTGGTTTGTTGGTTTGTTGGTTTGTTGGTTTGTTTGTTGGTTGGTTTGTTGGTTTGTTGGTTTGTTGGCTTGTCGGTTTGTTCATTTGTTGGTTTGTTTGTTTGTTGGCTTGTTGGTTTGTTGGCTTGTTGGCTTGTTAGTTTGTTGGTTTGTTGGTTTGTTGGTTTGTTGGTTTGTTGGTTTGTTGGTTTGTTGGTTTGTTGGTTTGTTCGTTTGTTGGTTTTTTGGTTTGTTGTTTTGTTGGTTTGTTGGTTTGTTGGTTTGTTGGCTTGTTGGCTTGTTGGTTTGTTGGTTTGTTGGTTTGTTGGTTTGTTGGCTTGTACGCTTGTTGGTTTGTTGGTTTGTTGGTTTGTTGGTTTGTTGGTTTGTTGGTTTGTTGGTTTGTTGGTTTGTTCGTTTGTTGGCTTGTTGGTTTGTTGGTTTATTTGTTTGTTGGTTTGTTGGTTTGTTGGTTTATTTGTTTGTTGGTTTGTTGGCTTGTTGGTTTGTTGGCTTGTTGGTTTGTTGGTTTGTTGGTTTGTTGGTTTGTTGGTTTGTTGGTTTGTTGGTTTGTTGGTTTTTTGGTTTGTTGGTTTGTTGGTTTGTTGGTTTGTTGGTTTGTTGGTTTGTTGGATTGTTAGTATGTTTATTTGTTCGTTTGTTGGTTTTTTGGTTTGTTGGTTTGTTTGTTTGTTGGTTTGTTGGTTTGTTGGTTTGTTGGTTTGTTGGTTTGTTCGTTTGTTGGTTTGTTGGTTTGTTGGTTTGTTGGTTTGTTAGTTTGTTAGTTTGTTTGTTTGTTCGTTTGTTGGTTTTTTGGTTTAATGGTTTGTTTGTTTGTTGGTTTGTTGGTTTGTTGGTTTGTTGGTTTGTTGGTTTGTTGGTTTGTTGGCTTGTTGGTTTGTTCGTTTGTTGGCTTGTTGGTTTGTTGTCTGGTCGGCTTGTTGGTTTGTTGGTTTGGTGGCTTATTGGTTTGTTGGTTTATTGGTTTGTTCGTTTGTTTGTTTGTTGGTTTGTTGGTTTGTTGGTTTGTTGGTTTGTTGGTTTGTTGGTTTTTTGGTTTGTTGGTTCGTTGGTTTGTTGGTTTGCTGGTTTGTTGATTTGTTGGTTTGTTGGTGTGTAGGTTTGTTGGTTTGTTGGTTTGTTCGTTCGCTGGTTTGTTGGTTTTGTTCGTTTGTTGGTTTGCTGGTTTGTTGGTTTGTTGCTTTGTTAGTTTGTTGGTTCGTTGGTTTGCTGGTTTGCTGGTTTGTTGATTTGTTGGTTTGTTGGTGTGTAGGTTTGTTGGTATGTTGGTTTGTTCGTTCGCTGGTTTGTTGGTTTTGTTCGTTGTTGGTTTGCTGGTTTGTTGGTTTGTTGGTTTGTTAGTTTGTTGGTTTGTTGGTTTGCTGGTTTGTTGGTTTCTTCGTTTGTTGGTTTGTTGCTTTGTTGGTTTGTTGGTTTGTTGGTTGGTTGGTTTGTTCGTTTGTTGGTTTGTTGGTTTGTTGGTTTGTTGGTTTTTTGGTTTGTTGGTTTGTTGGTTCGTTGGTTTGCTGGTTTGCTGGTTTGTTGATTTGTTGGTTTGTTGGTGTGTAGGTTTGTTAGTTTGTTGGTTTTTTGGTTTGTTGGTTTGTTGGTTTGTTGGTTTGTTGGTTTGCTGGTTTGTTGGTTTGTTGGTTTGTTAGTTTGTTGGTTTGTTGGTTTGCTGGTTTGTTGGTTTCTTGGTATGTTGGTTTGTTGGCTTGTTGGCTTGTTGGTTTGTTGGTTTGTTGGTTTGTTGATTTGTTGGTTTGTTGGTTTGTTGGTTTGTTGGTTTGTTGGTTTGTTGGTTTGTTGGTTTGTTGGTTTGTTGGTTTGTTGGTTTGTTGGTTTGTTGGTGTATTTGTTTGTTGGTTTGTTGGCTTGTCGGTTTGTTGGCTTGTTGGTTTGTTGGCTTGTTGGTTTGTTGGTTTGTTGCTTTGTTTGTTTGTTGGCTTGTTGGTTTGTTGGCTTGTTGGTTTGTTGGCTTGTTGGCTTGTTGGTTTGTTGGTTTGTTGGTTTGTTGGTTTGTTGGTTTATTGGTTTGTTGGTTTGTTGGTTTGTTGGTTTGTTGGTTTGTTGGTTTGTTGGTTTGTTGGTTTGTTGGTTTGTTGGTTTGTTGGTTTTTTGATTTGTTGGTTTGTTGTTTTGTTGGTTTGTTGGTTTGTTGGTTTGTTGGTTTGTTGGTTTGTTAGTTTGTTGGTTTGTTCGTTTGTTGGTTTGTTGGTTTGTTGGTTTGTTGGCTAGTTGGTTTGTTGGTTTGTTGGCTTGTTGGTTTTTTGGTTTGTTGGTTTGTTGGTTCGTTGGTTTGCTGGTTTGCTGGTTTGTTGATTTGTTGGTTTGTTGGTTTTTTGGTTTGTTGGTTTGTTGGTTTGTTGGTTTGTTAGTTTGTTAGTTTGTTTGTTTGTTCGTTTGTTGGTTTTTTGGTTTAATGGTTTGTTTGTTTGTTGGTTTGTTGGTTTGTTGGTTTGTTGGTTTGTTGGTTTGTTGGCTTGTTGGTTTGTTCGTTTGTTGGCTTGTTGGTTTGTTGTCTGGTCGGCTTGTTGGTTTGTTGGTTTGGTGGCTTATTGGTTTGTTGGTTTATTGGTTTGTTCGTTTGTTTGTTTGTTGGTTTGTTCGTTTGTTGGTTTGTTGGTTTGTTGGTTTGTTGGTTTGTTGGTTTTTTGGTTTGTTGGTTCGTTGGTTTGTTGGTTTGCTGGTTTGTTGATTTGTTGGTTTGTTGGTGTGTAGGTTTGTTGGTTTGTTGGTTTGTTCGTTCGCTGGTTTGTTGGTTTTGTTCGTTTGTTGGTTTGCTGGTTTGTTGGTTTGTTGCTTTGTTAGTTTGTTGGTTCGTTGGTTTGCTGGTTTGCTGGTTTGTTGATTTGTTGGTTTGTTGGTGTGTAGGTTTGTTGGTATGTTGGTTTGTTCGTTCGCTGGTTTGTTGGTTTTGTTCGTTGTTGGTTTGCTGGTTTGTTGGTTTGTTGGTTTGTTAGTTTGTTGGTTTGTTGGTTTGCTGGTTTGTTGGTTTCTTCGTTTGTTGGTTTGTTGCTTTGTTGGTTTGTTGGTTTGTTGGTTGGTTGGTTTGTTCGTTTGTTGGTTTGTTGGTTTGTTGGTTTGTTGGTTTTTTGGTTTGTTGGTTTGTTGGTTCGTTGGTTTGCTGGTTTGCTGGTTTGTTGATTTGTTGGTTTGTTGGTGTGTAGGTTTGTTAGTTTGTTGGTTTTTTGGTTTGTTGGTTTGTTGGTTTGTTGGTTTGTTGGTTTGCTGGTTTGTTGGTTTGTTGGTTTGTTAGTTTGTTGGTTTGTTGGTTTGCTGGTTTGTTGGTTTCTTGGTATGTTGGTTTGTTGGCTTGTTGGCTTGTTGGTTTGTTGGTTTGTTGGTTTGTTGATTTGTTGGTTTGTTGGTTTGTTGGTTTGTTGGTTTGTTGGTTTGTTGGTTTGTTGGTTTGTTGGTTTGTTGGTTTGTTGGTTTGTTGGTTTGTTGGTGTATTTGTTTGTTGGTTTGTTGGCTTGTCGGTTTGTTGGCTTGTTGGTTTGTTGGCTTGTTGGTTTGTTGGTTTGTTGCTTTGTTTGTTTGTTGGCTTGTTGGTTTGTTGGCTTGTTGGTTTGTTGGCTTGTTGGCTTGTTGGTTTGTTGGTTTGTTGGTTTGTTGGTTTGTTGGTTTGTTGGTTTGTTGGTTTGTTGGTTTGTTGGTTTGTTGGTTTGTTGGTTTGTTGGTTTGTTGGTTTGTTGGTTTGTTGGTTTGTTGGTTTTTTGATTTGTTGGTTTGTTGTTTTGTTGGTTTGTTGGTTTGTTGGTTTGTTGGTTTGTTGGTTTGTTAGTTTGTTGGTTTGTTCGTTTGTTGGTTTGTTGGTTTGTTGGTTTGTTGGTTTGTTCGTTTGTTGATTTGTTGGTTTGTTGGTTTGTTGGTTTGTTCGCTTGTTGGTTTGTTGGTTTGTTGGTTTGTTGGTTATTTGGTTTGTTGGTTTGTTGGTTCGTTGGTTTGCTGGTTTGTTGATTTGTTGGTTTGTTGGTGTGTAGGTTTGTTGGTTTGTTGGTTTGTTCGTTCGCTGGTTTGTTGGTTTTGTTCGTGTGTTGGTTTGCTGGTTTGTTGGTTTGTTGGTTTGTTAGTTTGTTGGTTTGTTGGTTTGCTGGTTTGTTGGTTTCTTCGTTCGTTGGTTTGCTGGTGTGCTGGTTTGTTGATTTGTTGGTTTGTTGGTGTGTAGGTTTGTTAGTTTGTTGGTTTTTTGGTTTGTTAGTTTGTTGGTTTGTTGGTTTGTTGGTTTGCTGGTTTGTTGGTTTGTTGGTTTGTTAGTTTGTTGGTTTGTTGGTTTGCTGGTTTGTTGGTTTCTTCGTTTGTTGGTTTGTTGGTATGTTGGTTTGTTGGCTTGTTGGCTTGTTGGTTTGTTGGTTTGTTCGTTTGTTGGTTTGTTGGTTTGTTGGTTTGTTGGTTTTTTGGTTTGTCGGTTTGTTGGTTTGTTGGTTTGTTGGGTTGTTGGTTTGTTGGTTTGTTGGTTTGTTGGTTTTTTGGTTTGTTGGTTTGTTGGTTTTTTGGTTTGTTGGCTTGTTGGTTTGTTGGTTTGTTGGTTTGCTGGTTTGTTCGTTTGTTGGTTTTTTGGTTTCTTGGTTTGTTGGTTTGTTGGTTTGTTCGTTTGTTGGTTTGTTCGTTATTGGCTTGTTGGATTTCTGGCTTGTTGGCTTGTTGGTTTGTTGGTTTATTTGTTTATTGGTTTGTTGATTTGTTGGTTTGTTGGTTTGTTGGTTTGTTGGTTTGTTGGGTTGTTTGCTTGTTGGCTTGTTAGTTTGTTGGTTTGTTGGTTTGTTGGTTTGTTGGTTTGTTGGTTTGTTGGTTTGTTCGTTTGTTGGTTTGTTGGTTTGTTGGTTTGTTGGTTTTTTGGTTTGTTGGTTTGTTGGTTCGTTGGTTTGCTGGTTTGCTGGTTTGTTGATTTGCTGGTTTGTTGGTGTGTAGGTTTGTTAGTTTGTTGGTTTTTTGGTTTGTTGGTTTGTTGGTTTGTTGGTTTGTTGGTTTGCTGGTTTGTTGGTTTGTTGGTTTGTTAGTTTGTTGGTTTGTTGGTTTGCTGGTTTGTTGGTTTCTTCGTTTGTTGGTTTGTTGGTATGTTGGTTTGTTGGCTTGTTGGCTTGTTGGTTTGTTGGTTTGTTGGTTTGTTGATTTGTTGGTTTGTTGGTTTGTTGGTTTGTTGGTTTGTTGGTTTGTTGGTTTGTTGGTTTGTTGGTTTGTTGGTTTGTTGGTGTATTTGTTTGTTGGTTTGTTGGCTTGTCGGTTTGTTGGCTAGTTGGTTTGTTGGGTTGTTGGTTTGTTGGTTTGTTGGTTTGCTGGTTTGTTGGTTTCTTCGTTTGTTGGTTTGTTGGTATGTTGGTTTGTTGGTTTGTTGGTTTGTTGGTTTGTTGGTTTGTTGGTTTGTTGGTTTGTTAGTTTGTTGGTTTGTTCGTTTGTTGGTTTGTTGGTTTGTTGGTTTGTTGGTTTGTTCGTTTGTTGATTTGTTGGTTTGTTGGTTTGTTGGTTTGTTCGCTTGTTGGTTTGTTGGTTTGTTGGTTTGTTGGTTATTTGGTTTGTTGGTTTGTTGGTTCGTTGGTTTGCTGGTTTGTTGATTTGTTGGTTTGTTGGTGTGTAGGTTTGTTGGTTTGTTGGTTTGTTCGTTCGCTGGTTTGTTGGTTTTGTTCGTTTGTTGGTTTGCTGGTTTGTTGGTTTGTTAGTTTGTTAGTTTGTTGGTTTGTTGGTTTGCTGGTTTGTTGGTTTCTTCGTTCGTTGGTTTGCTGGTTTGCTGGTTTGTTGATTTGTTGGTTTGTTGGTGTGTAGGTTTGTTAGTTTGTTGGTTTTTTGGTTTGTTGGTTTGTTGGTTTGTTGGTTTGTTGGTTTGCTGGTTTGTTGGTTTGATGGTTTGTTAGTTTGTTGGTATGTTGGTTTGCTGGTTTGTTGGTTTCTTCGTTTGTTGGTTTGTCGGTATGTTGGTTTGTTGGCTTGTTGGCTTGTTGGTTTGTTGGTTTGTTCGTTTGTTAGTTTGTTGGTTTGTTGGTTTATTGTTTTTTGGTTTGTCGGTTTGTTGGTTTGTTGGTTTGTTGGGTTGTTGGTTTGTTGGTTTGTTGGTTTGTTGGTTTTTTGGTTTGTTGGTTTGTTGGTTTTTTGGTTTGTTGGCTTGTTGGTTTGTTGGTTTGTTGGTTTGCTGGTGTGTTCGTTTGTTGGTTTTTTGGTTTCTTGGTTTGTTGGTTTGTTGGTTTGTTCGTTTGTTGGTTTGTTCGTTATTGGCTTGTTGGATTTCTGGCTTGTTGGCTTGTTGGTTTGTTGGTTTATTTGTTTGTTGGTTTGTTGATTTGTTGGTTTGTTGGTTTGTTGGTTTGTTGGTTTGTTGGGTTGTTTGCTTGTTGGCTTGTTGGTTTGTTGGTTTGTTGGTTTGTTGGTTTGTTGGTTTGTTGGTTTGTTCGTTTGTTGGTTTGTTGGTTTGTTGGTTTGTTGGTTTTTTGGTTTGTTGGTTTGTTGGTTCGTTGGTTTGCTGGTTTGCTGGTTTGTTGATTTGTTGGTTTGTTGGTGTGTAGGTTTGTTAGTTTGTTGGTTTTTTGGTTTGTTGGTTTGTTGGTTTGTTGGTTTGTTGGTTTGCTGGTTTGTTGGTTTGTTGGTTTGTTAGTTTGTTAGTTTGTTGGTTTGTTGGTTTGCTGGTTTGTTGGTTTCTTCGTTTGTTGGTTTGTTGGTATGTTGGTTTGTTGGCTTGTTGGCTTGTTGGTTTGTTGGTTTGTTGGTTTGTTGGTTTGGTGATTTGTTGGTTTGTTGGTTTGTTGGTTTGTTGGTTTGTTGGTTTGTTGGTTTGTTTGTTTGTTGGTTTGTTGGTTTGTTGGTTTGTTGGTGTATTTGTTTGTTGGTTTGTTGGCTTGTCGGTTTGTTGGCTTGTTGGTTTGTTGGCTTGTTGGTTTGTTGGTTTGTTGCTTTGTTTGTTTGTTGGCTTGTTGGTTTGTTGGCTTGTTGGTTTGTTGGCTTGTTGGCTTGTTGGTTTGTTGGTTTGTTGGTTTGTTGGTTTGTTGGTTTGTTGGTTTGTTGGTTTGTTGGTTTGTTGGTTTGTTGGTTTGTTGGTTTGTTGGTTTGTTGGTTTGTTGGTTTTTTGATTTGTTGGTTTGTTGGTTTGTTGGTTTGTTGGTTTGTTGGTTTGTTGGTTTGTTGGTTTGTTGGTTTGTTGGTTTGTTGGTTTGTTAGTTTGTTGGTTTGTTCGTTTGTTGGTTTGTTGGTTTGTTGGTTTGTTGGTTTGTTGGTTTGTTCGTTTGTTGATTTGTTGGTTTGTTGGTTTGTTGGTTTGTTCGCTTGTTGGTTTGTTGGTTTGTTGGTTTGTTGGTTTTTTGGTTTGTTGGTTTGTTGGTTCGTTTGTTTGCTGGTTTGTTGATTTGTTGGTTTGTTGGTGTGTAGGTTTGTTGGTTTGTTGGTTTGTTCGTTCGCTGGTTTGTTGGTTTTGTTCGTTTGTTGGTTTGCTGGTTTGTTGGTTTGTTGGTTTGTTAGTTTGTTGGTTTGTTGGTTTGCTGGTTTGTTGGTTTCTTCGTTTGTTGGTTTGTTGGTATGTTGGTTTGTTGGCTTGTTGGCTTGTTGGTTTGTTGGTTTGTTGGTTTGTTGGTTTGTTGGTTTGTTGGTTTGTTGGTTTGTTGGTTTGTTGGTTTGTTGGTTTGTTGGTTTGTTGGTTTGTTGGTTTGTTGGTGTATTTGTTTGTTGGTTTGTTGGCTTGTTGGTTTGTTGTTTTTTGGTTTGTCGGTTTGTTGGTTTGTTGGTTTGTTGGGTTGTTGGTTTGTTGGTTTGTTGGTTTGTTGGTTTTTTGGTTTGTTGGTTTGTTGGTTTGTTGGTTTGTTGGTTTGCTGGTTTGTTGGTTTGTTGGTTTGTTAGTTTGTTGGTTTGTTGGTTTGCTGGTTTGTTGGTTTCTTCGTTTGTTGGTTTGTCGGTATGTTGGTTTGTTGGCTTGTTGGCTTGTTGGTTTGTTGGTTTGTTCGTTTGTTAGTTTGTTGGTTTGTTGGTTTGTTGTTTTTTGGTTTGTCGGTTGGTTGGTTTGTTGGTTTGTTGGGTTGTTGGTTTGTTGGTTTGTTGGTTTGTTGGTTTTTTGGTTTGTTGGTTTGTTGGTTTTTTGGTTTGTTGGCTTGTTGGTTTGTTGGTTTGTTGGTTTGCTGGTTTGTTCGTTTGTTGGTTTTTTGGTTTCTTGGTTTGTTGGTTTGTTGGTTTGTTCGTTTGTTGGTTTGTTCGTTATTGGCTTGTTGGATTTCTGGCTTGTTGGCTTGTTGGTTTGTTGGTTTATTTGTTTGTTGGTTTGTTGATTTGTTGGTTTGTTGGTTTGTTGGTTTGTTGGTTTGTTGGGTTGTTTGCTTGTTGGCTTGTTGGTTTGTTGGTTTGTTGGTTTGTTGGTTTGTTGGTTTGTTGGTTTGTTCGTTTGTTGGTTTGTTGGTTTGTTGGTTTGTTGGTTTTTTGGTTTGTTGGTTTGTTGGTTCGTTGGTTTGCTGGTTTGCTGGTTTGTTGATTTGTTGGTTTGTTGGTGTGTAGGTTTGTTAGTTTGTTGGTTTTTTGGTTTGTTGGTTTGTTGGTTTGTTGGTTTGTTGGTTTGCTGGTTTGTTGGTTTGTTGGTTTGTTAGTTTGTTAGTTTGTTGGTTTGTTGGTTTGCTGGTTTGTTGGTTTCTTCGTTTGTTGGTTTGTTGGTATGTTGGTTTGTTGGCTTGTTGGCTTGTTGGTTTGTTGGTTTGTTGGTTTGTTGGTTTGTTGATTTGTTGGTTTGTTGGTTTGTTGGTTTGTTGGTTTGTTGGTTTGTTGGTTTGTTGGTTTGTTGGTTTGTTGGTTTGTTGGTTTGTTGGTGTATTTGTTTGTTGGTTTGTTGGCTTGTCGGTTTGTTGGCTTGTTGGTTTGTTGGCTTGTTGGTTTGTTGGTTTGTTGCTTTGTTTGTTTGTTGGCTTGTTGGTTTGTTGGCTTGTTGGTTTGTTGGCTTGTTGGCTTGTTGGTTTGTTGGTTTGTTGGTTTGTTGGTTTGTTGGTTTGTTGGTTTGTTGGTTTGTTGGTTTGTTGGTTTGTTGGTTTGTTGGTTTGTTGGTTTGTTGGTTTGTTGGTTTGTTGGTTTGTTGGTTTGTTGGTTTTTTGATTTGTTGGTTTGTTGGTTTGTTGGTTTGTTGGTTTGTTGGTTTGTTGGTTTGTTGGTTTGTTGGTTTGTTAGTTTGTTGGTTTGTTCGTTTGTTGGTTTGTTGGTTTGTTGGTTTGTTGGTTTGTTGGTTTGTTCGTTTGTTGATTTGTTGGTTTGTTGGTTTGTTGGTTTGTTCGCTTGTTGGTTTGTTGGTTTGTTGGTTTGTTGGTTTTTTGGTTTGTTGGTTTGTTGGTTCGTTGGTTTGCTGGTTTGTTGATTTGTTGGTTTGTTGGTGTGTAGGTTTGTTGGTTTGTTAATTTGTTCGTTCGCTGGTTTGTTGGTTTTGTTCGTTTGTTGGTTTGCTGGTTTGTTGGTTTGTTGGTTTGTTAGTTTGTTGGTTTGTTGGTTTGCTGGTTTGTTGGTTTCTTCGTTTGTTGGTTTGTTGGTGTGTTGGTTTGTTGGCTTGTTGGCTTGTTGGTTTGTTGGTTTGTTGGTTTGTTGGTTTGTTGGTTTGTTGGTTTGTTGGTTTGTTGGTTTGTTGGTTTGTTGGTTTGTTGGTTTGTTGGTTTGTTGGTTTGTTGGTGTATTTGTTTGTTGGTTTGTTGGCTTGTTGGTTTGTTGGCTTGTTGGTTTGTTGGCTTGTTGGTTTGTTGGTTTGTTGCTTTGTTTGTTTGTTGGCTTGTTCGTTTGTTGGCTTGTTGGTTTGTTGGCTTGTTGGTTTGTTGGTTTGTTGGTTTGCTGGTTTGTTGGTTTGTTGGTTTGTTAGTTTGTTGGTTTGTTGGTTTGCTGGTTTGTTGGTTTCTTCGTTTGTTGGTTTGTTGGTATGTTGGTTTGTTGGCTTGTTGGCTTGTTGGTTTGTTGGTTTGTTGGTTTGTTGATTTGTTGGTTTGTTGGTTTGTTGGTTTGTTGGTTTGTTGGTTTGTTGGTTTGTTGGTTTGTTGGTTTGTTGGTTTGTTGGTTTGTTGGTGTATTTGTTTGTTGGTTTGTTGGCTTGTCGGTTTGTTGGCTAGTTGGTTTGTTGGGTTGTTGGTTTGTTGGTTTGTTGGTTTGCTGGTTTGTTGGTTTCTTCGTTTGTTGGTTTGTTGGTATGTTGGTTTGTTGGTTTGTTGGTTTGTTGGTTTGTTGGTTTGTTGGTTTGTTGGTTTGTTAGTTTGTTGGTTTGTTCGTTTGTTGGTTTGTTGGTTTGTTGGTTTGTTGGTTTGTTCGTTTGTTGATTTGTTGGTTTGTTGGTTTGTTGGTTTGTTCGCTTGTTGGTTTGTTGGTTTGTTGGTTTGTTGGTTATTTGGTTTGTTGGTTTGTTGGTTCGTTGGTTTGCTGGTTTGTTGATTTGTTGGTTTGTTGGTGTGTAGGTTTGTTGGTTTGTTGGTTTGTTCGTTCGCTGGTTTGTTGGTTTTGTTCGTTTGTTGGTTTGCTGGTTTGTTGGTTTGTTAGTTTGTTAGTTTGTTGGTTTGTTGGTTTGCTGGTTTGTTGGTTTCTTCGTTCGTTGGTTTGCTGGTTTGCTGGTTTGTTGATTTGTTGGTTTGTTGGTGTGTAGGTTTGTTAGTTTGTTGGTTTTTTGGTTTGTTGGTTTGTTGGTTTGTTGGTTTGTTGGTTTGCTGGTTTGTTGGTTTGTTGGTTTGTTAGTTTGTTGGTATGTTGGTTTGCTGGTTTGTTGGTTTCTTCGTTTGTTGGTTTGTCGGTATGTTGGTTTGTTGGCTTGTTGGCTTGTTGGTTTGTTGGTTTGTTCGTTTGTTAGTTTGTTGGTTTGTTGGTTTGTTGTTTTTTGGTTTGTCGGTTTGTTGGTTTGTTGGTTTGTTGGGTTGTTGGTTTGTTGGTTTGTTGGTTTGTTGGTTTTTTGGTTTGTTGGTTTGTTGGTTTTTTGGTTTGTTGGCTTGTTGGTTTGTTGGTTTGTTGGTTTGCTGGTGTGTTCGTTTGTTGGTTTTTTGGTTTCTTGGTTTGTTGGTTTGTTGGTTTGTTCGTTTGTTGGTTTGTTCGTTATTGGCTTGTTGGATTTCTGGCTTGTTGGCTTGTTGGTTTGTTGGTTTATTTGTTTGTTGGTTTGTTGATTTGTTGGTTTGTTGGTTTGTTGGTTTGTTGGTTTGTTGGGTTGTTTGCTTGTTGGCTTGTTGGTTTGTTGGTTTGTTGGTTTGTTGGTTTGTTGGTTTGTTGGTTTGTTCGTTTGTTGGTTTGTTGGTTTGTTGGTTTGTTGGTTTTTTGGTTTGTTGGTTTGTTGGTTCGTTGGTTTGCTGGTTTGCTGGTTTGTTGATTTGTTGGTTTGTTGGTGTGTAGGTTTGTTAGTTTGTTGGTTTTTTGGTTTGTTGGTTTGTTGGTTTGTTGGTTTGTTGGTTTGCTGGTTTGTTGGTTTGTTGGTTTGTTAGTTTGTTAGTTTGTTGGTTTGTTGGTTTGCTGGTTTGTTGGTTTCTTCGTTTGTTGGTTTGTTGGTATGTTGGTTTGTTGGCTTGTTGGCTTGTTGGTTTGTTGGTTTGTTGGTTTGTTGGTTTGGTGATTTGTTGGTTTGTTGGTTTGTTGGTTTGTTGGTTTGTTGGTTTGTTGGTTTGTTTGTTTGTTGGTTTGTTGGTTTGTTGGTTTGTTGGTGTATTTGTTTGTTGGTTTGTTGGCTTGTCGGTTTGTTGGCTTGTTGGTTTGTTGGCTTGTTGGTTTGTTGGTTTGTTGCTTTGTTTGTTTGTTGGCTTGTTGGTTTGTTGGCTTGTTGGTTTGTTGGCTTGTTGGCTTGTTGGTTTGTTGGTTTGTTGGTTTGTTGGTTTGTTGGTTTGTTGGTTTGTTGGTTTGTTGGTTTGTTGGTTTGTTGGTTTGTTGGTTTGTTGGTTTGTTGGTTTGTTGGTTTTTTGATTTGTTGGTTTGTTGGTTTGTTGGTTTGTTGGTTTGTTGGTTTGTTGGTTTGTTGGTTTGTTGGTTTGTTGGTTTGTTAGTTTGTTGGTTTGTTCGTTTGTTGGTTTGTTGGTTTGTTGGTTTGTTGGTTTGTTGGTTTGTTCGTTTGTTGATTTGTTGGTTTGTTGGTTTGTTGGTTTGTTCGCTTGTTGGTTTGTTGGTTTGTTGGTTTGTTGGTTTTTTGGTTTGTTGGTTTGTTGGTTCGTTTGTTTGCTGGTTTGTTGATTTGTTGGTTTGTTGGTGTGTAGGTTTGTTGGTTTGTTGGTTTGTTCGTTCGCTGGTTTGTTGGTTTTGTTCGTTTGTTGGTTTGCTGGTTTGTTGGTTTGTTGGTTTGTTAGTTTGTTGGTTTGTTGGTTTGCTGGTTTGTTGGTTTCTTCGTTTGTTGGTTTGTTGGTATGTTGGTTTGTTGGCTTGTTGGCTTGTTGGTTTGTTGGTTTGTTGGTTTGTTGGTTTGTTGGTTTGTTGGTTTGTTGGTTTGTTGGTTTGTTGGTTTGTTGGTTTGTTGGTTTGTTGGTTTGTTGGTTTGTTGGTGTATTTGTTTGTTGGTTTGTTGGTTTGTTGGTTTTTTGGTTTGTTGGTTTGTTGGTTTGTTGGTTTGTTGGTTTGCTGGTTTGTTGGTTTGTTGGTTTGTTAGTTTGTTGGTTTGTTGGTTTGCTGGTTTGTTGGTTTCTTCGTTTGTTGGTTTGTCGGTATGTTGGTTTGTTGGCTTGTTGGCTTGTTGGTTTGTTGGTTTGTTCGTTTGTTAGTTTGTTGGTTTGTTGGTTTGTTGTTTTTTGGTTTGTCGGTTGGTTGGTTTGTTGGTTTGTTGGGTTGTTGGTTTGTTGGTTTGTTGGTTTGTTGGTTTTTTGGTTTGTTGGTTTGTTGGTTTTTTGGTTTGTTGGCTTGTTGGTTTGTTGGTTTGTTGGTTTGCTGGTTTGTTCGTTTGTTGGTTTTTTGGTTTCTTGGTTTGTTGGTTTGTTGGTTTGTTCGTTTGTTGGTTTGTTCGTTATTGGCTTGTTGGATTTCTGGCTTGTTGGCTTGTTGGTTTGTTGGTTTATTTGTTTGTTGGTTTGTTGATTTGTTGGTTTGTTGGTTTGTTGGTTTGTTGGTTTGTTGGGTTGTTTGCTTGTTGGCTTGTTGGTTTGTTGGTTTGTTGGTTTGTTGGTTTGTTGGTTTGTTGGTTTGTTCGTTTGTTGGTTTGTTGGTTTGTTGGTTTGTTGGTTTTTTGGTTTGTTGGTTTGTTGGTTCGTTGGTTTGCTGGTTTGCTGGTTTGTTGATTTGTTGGTTTGTTGGTGTGTAGGTTTGTTAGTTTGTTGGTTTTTTGGTTTGTTGGTTTGTTGGTTTGTTGGTTTGTTGGTTTGCTGGTTTGTTGGTTTGTTGGTTTGTTAGTTTGTTAGTTTGTTGGTTTGTTGGTTTGCTGGTTTGTTGGTTTCTTCGTTTGTTGGTTTGTTGGTATGTTGGTTTGTTGGCTTGTTGGCTTGTTGGTTTGTTGGTTTGTTGGTTTGTTGGTTTGTTGATTTGTTGGTTTGTTGGTTTGTTGGTTTGTTGGTTTGTTGGTTTGTTGGTTTGTTGGTTTGTTGGTTTGTTGGTTTGTTGGTTTGTTGGTGTATTTGTTTGTTGGTTTGTTGGCTTGTCGGTTTGTTGGCTTGTTGGTTTGTTGGCTTGTTGGTTTGTTGGTTTGTTGCTTTGTTTGTTTGTTGGCTTGTTGGTTTGTTGGCTTGTTGGTTTGTTGGCTTGTTGGCTTGTTGGTTTGTTGGTTTGTTGGTTTGTTGGTTTGTTGGTTTGTTGGTTTGTTGGTTTGTTGGTTTGTTGGTTTGTTGGTTTGTTGGTTTGTTGGTTTGTTGGTTTGTTGGTTTGTTGGTTTGTTGGTTTTTTGATTTGTTGGTTTGTTGGTTTGTTGGTTTGTTGGTTTGTTGGTTTGTTGGTTTGTTGGTTTGTTGGTTTGTTAGTTTGTTGGTTTGTTCGTTTGTTGGTTTGTTGGTTTGTTGGTTTGTTGGTTTGTTGGTTTGTTCGTTTGTTGATTTGTTGGTTTGTTGGTTTGTTGGTTTGTTCGCTTGTTGGTTTGTTGGTTTGTTGGTTTGTTGGTTTTTTGGTTTGTTGGTTTGTTGGTTCGTTGGTTTGCTGGTTTGTTGATTTGTTGGTTTGTTGGTGTGTAGGTTTGTTGGTTTGTTAATTTGTTCGTTCGCTGGTTTGTTGGTTTTGTTCGTTTGTTGGTTTGCTGGTTTGTTGGTTTGTTGGTTTGTTAGTTTGTTGGTTTGTTGGTTTGCTGGTTTGTTGGTTTCTTCGTTTGTTGGTTTGTTGGTGTGTTGGTTTGTTGGCTTGTTGGCTTGTTGGTTTGTTGGTTTGTTGGTTTGTTGGTTTGTTGGTTTGTTGGTTTGTTGGTTTGTTGGTTTGTTGGTTTGTTGGTTTGTTGGTTTGTTGGTTTGTTGGTTTGTTGGTGTATTTGTTTGTTGGTTTGTTGGCTTGTTGGTTTGTTGGCTTGTTGGTTTGTTGGCTTGTTGGTTTGTTGGTTTGTTGCTTTGTTTGTTTGTTGGCTTGTTCGTTTGTTGGCTTGTTGGTTTGTTGGCTTGTTGGCTTGTTGGTTTGTTGGTTTGTTGGTTTGTTGGTTTGTTGGTTTGTTGGTTTGTTGGTTTGTTGGTTTGTTGGTTTGTTGGTTTGTTGGTTTGTTGGTTTGTTGGTTTGTTGGTTTGTTGGTTTGTTGGTTTGTTGGTTTGTTGGTTTGTTGGTTTGTTGGTTTGTTGGTTTGTTGGTTTGTTGGTTTGTTGGTTTGTTGGTTTGTTGGTTTGTTGGTTTGTTGGTTTGTTGGTTTGTTAGTTTGTTGGTTTGTTCGTTTGTTGGTTTGTTGGTTTGTTGGTTTGTTGGTTTTTTGGTTTGTCGGTTTGTTGGTTTGTTGGTTTGTTGGGTTGTTGGTTTGTTGGTTTGTTGGTTTGTTCGTTTGTTGGTTAGTTCGTTATTGGCTTGTTGGATTTCTGGCTTGTTGGCTTGTTGGTTTGTTGGTTTATTTGTTTGTTGGTTTGTTGATTTGTTGGTTTGTTGGTTTGTTGGTTTGTTGGTTTTTTGGGTTGTTGGTTTGTTGGCTTGTTGGTTTGTTGGTTTGTTGGTTTGTTGGCTTGTTGGCTTGTTGGTTTGTTGGTTTGTTGGCTTGTTGGTTTGTTGGTTTGTTGGTTTGTTGGTTTGTTGGTTTGTTGGGTTGTTCGTTTGTTGGCTTGTTGGTTTGTTGGCTTGTTGGCTTGTTGGTTTGTTGGTTTGTTGGTTTGTTGGTTAATTTGTTTATTTGTTTGTTTGTTTGTTGGTTTGTTCGTTTGTTGGTTTGTTGGTTTGTTGGTTTGTTGGTTTGTTGGTTTGTTGGTTTGTTTGTTGGTTGGTTTGTTGGTTTGTTGGTTTGTTGGTTTGTTGGTTTGTTCATTTGTTGGTTTGTTTGTTTGTTGGCTTGTTGGTTTGTTGGCTTGTTGGCTTGTTAGTTTGTTGGTTTGTTGGTTTGTTGGTTTGTTGGTTTGTTGGTTTGTTCGTTTGTTGGTTTTTTGGTTTGTTGTTTTGTTGGTTTGTTGGTTTGTTGGTTTGTTGGTTTGTTGGTTTGTTGGTTTGTTGGTTTGTTGGTTTGTTGGTTTGTTGGTTTGTTGGTTTGTTCGTTTGCTGGCTTGTTGGTTTGTTGGCTTGTTGGCTTGTTGGTTTGTTGGTTTGTTGGTTTGTTGGTTTGTTGGTTTGTTGGTTTGTTGGTTTGTTGGTTTGTTGGTTTGTTGGTTTGTTGGTTTGTTGGCTTGTTGGTTTGTTGGTTTGTTGGTTTGTTGTTTTGTTCGTTTGTTGGTTTGGTGGTTTTTTGGTTTGTTGGTTTGTTGGTTTGTTCGTTTGTTGGCTTGTTGGTTTGTAGGCTGGTCGGCTTGTTGGTTTGTTGGTTTGTTGGCTTATTGGTTTGTTGGTTTATTGGTTTGTTCGTTTGTTGGTTTGTTGGTTTGTTGGTTTGTTGGTTAGTTGGTTACTTGGTTTGATGGTTTGTTGGTTTGTTGGCTTGTCGGTTTGTTGGTTTATTGGTTTGTTGGTTTGTTGGTTTGTTGGTTTGTTGGTTTGTTGGTTTGTTGGTTTGTTTGTTTGTTGGTTTGGTCGTTTGTTGACTTGTTGGTTTGTTGGCTTGTTGGCTTGTTGATTTGTTGGTTTATTGCCTTGTTTGTTTGTTGGTTTGTTCGTTTGTTCGTTTGTTGGTTTGTTGGCTTGTTGGTTTGTTGGTTTGTTGGTTTGTTTGTTTGTTGGTTTGTTGGTTTGTTGGTTTGTTGGTTTGTTGGTTTGTTAGTTTGTTGGTTTGTTGGTTTGTTGGTTTTTTGGTTTGTTGGTTTGTTGGTTTGTTGGTTTGTTAGTTTGTTAGTTTGTTTGTTTGTTCGTTTGTTGGTTTTTTGGTTTGTTGGTTTGTTTGTTTGTTGGTTTGTTGGTTTGTTGGTTTGTTGGTTTGTTGGTTTGTTGGCTTGTTGGTTTGTTCGTTTGTTGGCTTGTTGGTTTGTAGGCTGGTCGGCTTGTTGGTTTGTTGGTTTGTTGGCTTATTGGTTTGTTGGTTTATTGGTTTGTTCGTTTGTTGGTTTGTTGGTTTGTTCGTTTGTTGGTTTGTTGGTTTGTTGGTTTGTTGGTTTGTTGGTTTGTTGGTTTTTTGGTTTGTTGGTTTCTTGGTTTGTTGGTTTGTTAGTTTGCTGGTTTGTTGGTTTGTTGGTTTGTTGGTTTGTAGGTTTGTTGGTTTGTTGGTTTGTTCGTTTGTTGGTTTGTTGGTTTTGTTCGTTTGTTGGTTTGCTGGTTTGTTGGTTTGTTGGTTTGTTAGTTTGTTGGTTTGTTGGTTTGTTGGTTTGTTGGTTTCTTCGTTTGTTGGTTTGTTGGTTTTTTGGTTTGTTGGTTTGTTGGTTTGTTGGTTTGTTGGTTTGTTGGTTTGACGGCTTGTTGGCTTGTTGGTTTGTTGGTTTGTTTGTTTGTTGGTTTGTTGGTTTGTTGGTTTGTTGGTTTGTTGGTTTGTTGGTTTGTTGGTTTGTTGGTTTGTTGGTTTGTTGGTTTGTTGGTTTGTTGGTTTGTTCGTTTGTTGGTTTGTTGGTTTGTTGGTTTGTTGGTTTGTTGGTTTGGTGGCTTGTTGGTTTGTTGACTTGTTGGTTTGTTGGTTTGTTTGTTTGTTGGTTTGGTCGTTTGTTGGCTTGTTGGTTTGTTGGTTTGTTGGTTTGTTGGCTTGTTGGTTTGTTGGTTTGTTGGTTTGTTGGTTTGTTGGTTTGTTGGTTTGTTGGTTTGTTGGTTTGTTGGTTTGTTGGTTTTTTGGTTTATTGGCTTGTTGGTTTGTTTGTTTGTGGGTTTGTTGGTTTGTTCGTTTGTTGGTTTGTTGGTTTGTTAGTTTGTTGTTTTGTTCGTTTGTTGGTTTGTTGGTTTGTTGGCTTGTTGGTTTGTAGGTTTGTTGGTTTGTTGGTTTATTTGTTTGTTAGTTTGTTGGCTTGTTGGGTTGTTGGTTTGTTGGCTTGTTGGTTTGTTGGTTAATTTGTTTGTTGGTTTGCTTGTTTGTTGGTTTGTTCGTTTGTTGGCTTGTTGGTTTGTTCGTTAGTTGGCTTGTTGGCTTGTTGATTTGTTGGTTTGTTGGCTTGTTGGTTTGTTCGTTTGCTGGTTTGTTGGTTTGTTGGTTTGTTTGTTTGTTTGTTTGTTTGTTTGTTGGTTTGTTCGTTTGTTGGTTTGTTGGTTTGTTGGTTTGTTGGCTTGTTGGTTTGTTGGTTTGTTGGTTTGTTGGTTTGTTGGTTTGTTGGTTTGTTGGTTTGTTGGTTTGTTGGTTTGTTGGTTTGGTGGTTTGTTGGTTTGTTGGTTTGTTGGTTTGTTGGTTTGTTGGTTTGTTGGTTTTTTTGTTTGTTGGGTTGTTGGTTTGTTGGTTTGTTAGTTTGTTAGTTTGTCTGTTTGTTCGTTTGTTGGTTTTTTGGTTTGTTGGTTTGCTTGTTTGTTGGTTTGTTGGTTTGTTGTTTTGTTGGTTTGTTGGTTTGTTGGTTTGTTGGTTTGTTGGTTTGTTAGTTTGTTGGCTTGTTGGTTTGTTGGCTTGTTGGCTTGTTGGTTTGTTGGCTTGTTGGTTTGTTGGTTTGTTGGTTTGTTGGTTTGTTGGTTTGTTGGCTTGTTGGTTTGTTGGTTTGTTGGTTTGTTGGTTTGTTTGTTTGTTGGTTTGGTGGTTTTTTGGTTTGTTGGTTTGTTGGTTTGTTGGTTTGTTGATTTGTTAGCTTGTTGGTTTGTTGGTTTGTTGGTTTGTTGGTTAGTTGTTTACTTGGTTTGTTGGTTTGTTGGTTTGTTGGCTTGTCGGTTTATTGGTTTGTTGGTTTGTTTGTTTGTTGGTTTGGTCGTTTGTTGACTTGTTGGTTTGTTGGCTTGTTGGCTTGTTGATTTGTTGGTTTGTTGGCTTGTTGGTTTGTTCGTTTGCTGGTGTGTTAGTTTGTTGGTTTGTTGGTTTGTTGGTTTGTTTGTTTGTTGGTTTGTTCGTTTGTTGGTTTGTTGGTTTGTTGGTTTGTTGGCTTGTTGGTTTGTTGGTTTGTTGGTTTGTTGGCTTGTTGGTTTGTTGACTTGTTGGTTTGTTGGTTTGTTGGTTTGTTCGTTTGTTGGTTTGTTGGTTTGTTGGTTTGTTGGCTTGTTGGTTTGTTGGTTTGTTGGTTTGTTGGTTTGTTGGTTTGTTGGTTTGTTGGTTTGTTGGTTTGCTGGTTTGTTGGTGTGTTGGTTTTTTGGTTTGTTGGTTTGTTGGTTTGTTGGTTTGTTGGTTTGTTAGTTTGTTAGTTTGTTTGTTTGTTCGTTTGTTGGTTTTTTGGTTTGTTGGTTTGTTGGTTTGTTGGTTTGTTTGTTTGTTTGTTTGTTGGTTTGTTCGTTTGTTGGTTTGTTGGTTTGTTGGTTTGTTGGTTTGTTGGTTTGTTGGTTTGTTGGTTTGTTGGTCTGTTGGTTTGTTGGTTTGTTGGTTTGTTGGTTTGTTGGTTTGTTGGTTTGTTGGTTTGTTGGTTTGTTGGTTTGTTCGTTTGTTGGTTTGTTGGTTTGTTGGTTTGTTGGTTTGTTGGTTTGTTGGCTTGTTGGTTTGTTGACTTGTTGGTTTGTTGGTTTGATGGTTTGTTTGTTTGTTGGTTTGGTCGTTTGTTGGCTTGTTGGTTTGTTGGTTTGTTGGTTTGTTCGTTTGCTGGTGTGTTAGTTTGTTGGTTTGTTGGTTTGTTTGTTTGTTGGTTTGTTCGTTTGTTGGTTTGTTGGTTTGTTGGTTTGTTGGCTTGTTGGTTTGTTGGTTTGTTGGTTTGTTGGCTTGTTGGTTTGTTGACTTGTTGGTTTGTTGGTTTGTTGGTTTGTTCGTTTGTTGGTTTGTTGGTTTGTTGGTTTGTTGGCTTGTTGGTTTGTTGGTTTGTTGGTTTGTTGGTTTGTTGGTTTGTTGGTTTGTTGGTTTGTTGGTTTGCTGGTTTGTTGGTGTGTTGGTTTTTTGGTTTGTTGGTTTGTTGGTTTGTTGGTTTGTTGGTTTGTTAGTTTGTTAGTTTGTTTGTTTGTTCGTTTGTTGGTTTTTTGGTCTGTTGGTTTGTTGGTTTGTTGGTTTATTGGTTTATTTGTTTATTAGTTTGTTGGCTTGTTGGGTTGTTGGTTTGTTGGCTTGTTGGTTTGTTGGTTAATTTGTTTCTTGGTTTGCTTGTTTGTTGGTTTGTTCGTTTGTTGGCTTGTTGGTTTGTTTGTTAGTTGGCTTGTTGGCTTGTTGATTTGTTGGTTTGTTGGCTTGTTGGTTTGTTCGTTTGCTGGTTTGTTGGTATGTTGGTTTGTTGGTTTGTTTGTTTGTTTGTTTGTTGGTTTGTTCGTTTGTTGGTTTGTTGGTTTGTTGGTTTGTTGGCTTGTTGGTTTGTTGGTTTGTTGGTTTGTTGGTTTGTTGGTTTGTTGGTTTGTTGGTTTGTTGGTTTGTTGGTTTGTTGGTTTGGTGGTTTGTTGGTTTGTTGTTTTGTTGGTTTGTTGGTTTGTTGGTTTGTTGGTTTTTTTGTTTGTTGGGTTGTTGGTTTGTTGGTTTGTTAGTTTGTTAGTTTGTCTGTTTGTTCGTTTGTTGGTTTTTTGGTTTGTTGGTTTGCTTGTTTGTTGGTTTGTTGGTTTGTTGGTTTGTTGTTTTGTTGGTTTGTTGGTTTGTTGGTTTGTTGGTTTGTTGGTTTGTTGGTTTGTTAGTTTGTTGGCTTGTTGGTTTGTTGGCTTGTTGGCTTGTTGGTTTGTTGGCTTGTTGGTTTGTTGGTTTGTTGGTTTGTTGGTTTGTTGGTTTGTTGGCTTGTTGGTTTGTTGGTTTGTTGGTTTGTTGGTTTGTTTGTTTGTTGGTTTGGTGGTTTTTTGGTTTGTTGGTTTGTTGGTTTGTTGGTTTGTTGATTTGGTCGTTTGTTGGCTTGTTGGTTTGTTGGTTTGTTGGTTTGCTGGCTTGTTGGTTTGTTGGTTTGTTGGTTTGTTGGTTTGTTGGTTAGTTGGTTACTTGGTTTGTTGGTTTGTTGGTTTGTTGGCTTGTCGGTTTATTGGTTTGTTGGTTTGTTGGTTTGTTTGTTTGTTGGTTTGGTCGTTTGTTGACTTGTTGGTTTGTTGGCTTGTTGGCTTGTTGATTTGTTGGTTTGTTGGCTTGTTGGTTTGTTCGTTTGCTGGTGTGTTAGTTTGTTGGTTTGTTGGTTTGTTGGTTTGTTTGTTTGTTGGTTTGTTTGTTTGTTGGTTTGTTGGTTTGTTGGTTTGTTGGCTTGTTGGTTTGTTGGTTTGTTGGTTTGTTGGTTTGTTGGTTTGTTGGTTTGTTGGTTTGCTGGTTTGTTGGTTTGTTGGTTTTTTGGTTTGTTGGTTTGTTGGTTTGTTGGTTTGTTAGTTTGTTAGTTTGTTTGTTTGTTCGTTTGTTGGTTTTCTGGTTTGTTGGTTTGCTTGTTTGTTGGTTTGTTGGTTTGTTGGTTTGTTGGTTTGTTGGTTTGTTGGTTTGTTGGTTTGTTGGCTTGTTGGTTTGTTAGTTTGTTGTCTTGCTGGTTTGTTGTCTTGTTGGCTTGTTGGTTTGTTGGTTTGTTGGCTTATTGGTTTGTTGGTTTGTTGGTTTGTTCGTTTGTTAGTTTGTTGGTTTGTTGGTTTGTTCGTTTGTTGGTTTGTTGGTTTGTTGGTTTGTTGGTTTTTTGGTTTGTTGGTTTGTTGGTTCGTTGGTTTGTTGGGTTGCTGGTTTGTTGGTTTGTTGGTTTGTTGGTTTGTAGGTTTGTTGGTTTGTTGGTTTGTTGGTTTGTTGGTTTTGTTCGTTTGTTGGTTTGTTGGTTTGTTGGTTTGTTGGTGTCTTCGTTTGCTGGTTTGTTGGTTTTTTGGTTTGTTGGTTTGTTGGTTTGTTGGTTTGTTGGTTTGTTGGTTTGTTGGTTTGTGGGCTTGTTGGCTTGTTGGTTTATTGGTGTATTTCTTTGTTGGTTTGTTGGCTTGTTGGTTTGTTGGATTGTTGGTTTGTTGGCTTGTTGGTTTGTTGGTTATTTGCTTTGTTTGTTTCTTGGCTTGTTTGTTTGTTGGCTTGTTGGTTTGTTGGCTTGTTGGATTGTTGGTTTGTTGGCTTGTCGGTTTATTGGTTTGTTGGTTTGTTGGTTTGTTTGTTTGTTGGTTTGGTCGTTTGTTGACTTGTTGGTTTGTTGGCTTGTTGGCTTGTTGATTTGTTGGTTTGTTGGCTTGTTGGTTTGTTCGTTTGCTGGTGTGTTAGTTTGTTGGTTTGTTGGTTTGTTGGTTTGTTTGTTTGTTGGTTTGTTCGTTTGTTGGTTTGTTGGTTTGTTGGTTTGTTGGCTTGTTGGTTTGTTGGTTTGTTGGTTTGTTGGTTTGTTGGTTTGTTGGCTTGTTGGTTTGTTGGTTTGTTGGTTTGTTGGTTTGTTGGTTTGTTGGTTTGTTGGTTTGTTGGTTTGTTGGTTTGTTGGTTTGTTGGTTTGTTGGTTTGTTGGTTTGTTGGTTTGTTGGTTTGTTGGTTTTTTAGTTTGTTGGTTTGTTGGTTTGTTGGCTTGTTGGTTTGTTGGATTGTTGGTTTGTTGGCTTGTTGGTTTGTTGGTTTGTTGCTTTGTTTGTTTGTTGGCTTGTTTGTTTGTTGGCTTGTTGGTTTGTTGGCTTGTTGGCTTGTTGGTTTGTTGGTTTGTTGGTTTGTTGGTTTGTTGGTTTGTTGGTTTGTTGGTTTGTTGGTTTGTTGGTTTGTTGGTTTGTTGGTTTGTTGGTTTGTTGGTTTGTTGGTTTGTTGGTTTGTTGGTTTGTTGGTTTGTTGGTTTGTTGGTTTGTTGGTTTGTTGGTTTGTTGGTTTGTTGGTTTTTTGGTTTTTTGGTTTGTTGGTTTGTTGGTTTGTTGGTTTGTTCGTTTGATGGTTTGTTCGTTATTGGCTTGTTGGTTTTTTGGCTTGTTAGCTTGTTGGTTTGTTGGTTTATTTATTTGTTGGTTTATTTGTTTGTTGGTTTGTTGGTTTGTTGGTTTGTTCGTTTGTTCGTTTGTTGGCTTTTTGGTTTGTTGGTTTGTTGGTTTGTTGGTTTGTTGGCTGGGTGGCTTGTTGGTTTGTTGGTTTGTTGGTTTGTTGGTTTGTTGGTTTGTTGGTTTGTTCGGTTGTTGGCTTGTTGGTTTGTTGGGTTGTTGGCTTGTTGGTTTGTTAGTTTGTTGGTTTGTTGGTTTGTTGGTTTGTTGGTTAATTTGTTTATTTGTTTGTTTGTTTGTTGGTTTGTTCGTTTGTTGGTTTGTTAATTTGTTGGTTAGTTGGATTGTTGGTTTGTTGGCTTGTTGGCTTGTTGGTTTGTTGGTTTGTTGGTTTATTTGTTTGTTCGTTTGTTGGTTTGTTGGTTTGTTGGTTTGTTGGTTTGTTGGTTTGTTGGTTTATTTGTTTGTTGGTTTGTTGGTTTGTTTGTTTGTTGGTTGGTTGGTTTGTTGGTTTGTTCGTTTGTTGGCTTGTTGGTTTGTTGGTTTGTTGGTTTGGTCGTTTGTTGAAATGATTGATTTGTTGGTTTGTTGGTTTGTTGGCTTGTTTGTTTGTTGGTTTGTTCGTTTGTTCGTTTGTTGGTTTGTTGGCTTGTTGGTTTGTTGGTTTGTTGGTTTGTTGGTTTGTTGGTTTGTTGGTTTGTTGGTTTGTTGGTTTGTTGGTTTGTTGGTTTGTTGGCTTGTTGGTTTGTTGGTTTGTTGGTTTGTTGGTTTGTTGGTTTGTTGGTTTGTTGGTTTGTTGATTTGTTGGTTTGTTGGTTTGTTAGTTTGTTGGTTTGTTGGTTTGTTGGTTTTTTGGTTTGTTGGTTTGTTGGTTTGTTGGTTTGTTAGTTTGTTAGTTTGTTTGTTTGTTCGTTTGTTGGTTTTTTGGTTTGTTGGTTTGTTTGTTTGTTGGTTTGTTGGTTTGTTGGTTTGTTGGTTTGTTGGTTTGTTGGCTTGTTGGTTTGTTCGTTTGTTGGCTTGTTGGTTTGTTGTCTGGTCGGCTTGTTGGTTTGTTGGTTTGTTGGCTTATTGGTTTGTAGGTTTATTGGTTTGTTCGTTTGTTGGTTTGTTGGTTTGTTCGTTTGTTGGTTTGTTGGTTTGTTGGTTTGTTGGTTTGTTGGTTTGTTGGTTTGTTGGTTTTTTGGTTTGTTGGTTTCTTGGTTTGTTGGTTTGTTGGTTTGCTGGTTTGTTGGTTTGTTGGTTTGTAGGTTTGTTGGTTTGTTGGTTTGTTCGTTTGTTGGTTTGTTGGTTTTGTTCGTTTGTTGGTTTGCTGGTTTGTTGGTTTGTTGGTTTGTTAGTTTGTTGGTTTATTGGTTTGTTGGTTTGTTGGTTTCTTCGTTTGTTGGTTTGTTGGTTTTTTGGTTTGTTGGTTTGTTGGTTTGTTGGTTTGTTGGTTTGACGGCTTGTTGGCTTGTTGGTTTGTTGGTTTGTTTGTTTGTTGGTTTGTTGGTTTGTTGGTTTGTTGGTTTGTTGGTTTGTTGGTTTGTTGGTTTATTGGTTTGTTGGTTTGTTGGTTTGTTCGTTTGTTGGTTTGTTGGTTTGTTGGTTTGTTGGTTTGTTGGTTTGTTGGTTTGTTGGCTTGTTGGTTTGTTGACTTGTTGGTTTGTTGGTTTGTTGGTTTGTTGGTTTGTTGGTTTGTTGGTTTGTTTGTTTGTTGGTTTGGTCGTTTGTTGGCTTGTTGGTTTGTTGGTTTGTTGGTTTGTTGGCTTGTTGGTTTGTTGGTTTGTTGGTTTGTTGGTTTGTTGGTTTGTTGGTTTGTTGGTTTGTTGGTTTGTTGGTTTTTTGGTTTATTGGCTTGTTGGTTTGTTTGTTTGTGGGTTTGTTGGTTTGTTCGTTTGTTGGTTTGTTGGTTTGTTAGTTTGTTGTTTTGTTCGTTTGTTGGTTTGTTGGTTTGTTGGCTTGTTGGTTTGTAGGTTTGTTGGTTTGTTGGTTTATTTGTTTGTTAGTTTGTTGGCTTGTTGGGTTGTTGGTTTGTTGACTTGTTGGTTTGTTGGTTAATTTGTTTGTTGGTTTGCTTGTTTGTTGGTTTGTTCGTTTGTTGGTTTGTTGGTTTCTTCGTTTGTTGGTTTGTTGGTTTTTTGGTTTGTTGGTTTGTTGGTTTGTTGGTTTGTTGGTTTGTTGGTTTGTTGGTTTGACGGCTTGTTGGCTTGTTGGTTTGTTGGTTTGTTTGTTTGTTGGTTTGTTGGTTTGTTGGTTTGTTGGTTTGTTGGTTTGTTGGCTTGTTGGTTTGTTGACTTGTTGGTTTGTTGGTTTGTTGGTTTGTTGGTTTGTTGGTTTGTTGGTTTGTTGGTTTGTTTGTTTGTTGGTTTGTTGGTTTGTTGGTTTTTTGGTTTATTGGCTTGTTGGTTTGTTTGTTTGTGGGTTTGTTGGTTTGTTCGTTTGTTGGTTTGTTGGTTTCTTAAATTGTTGTTTTGTTCGTTTGTTGGTTTTTTGGTTTGTTGGCTTGTTGGTTTGTTGGTTTGTTTGTTTGTTGGTTTGTTGGTTTGTTGGTTTTTTGGTTTATTGGCTTGTTGGTTTGTTTGTTTGTGGGTTTGTTGGTTTGTTCGTTTGTTGGTTTGTTGGTTTCTTAAATTGTTGTTTTGTTCGTTTGCTTGTTTGTTGGTTTGTTCGTTTGGTGGCTTGTTGGTTTGTTCGTTAGTTGGCTTGTTGGCTTGTTGATTTGTTGGTTTGTTGGCTTGTTGGTTTGTTCGTTTGCTGGTTTGTTGGTTTGTTGGTTTGTTTGTTTGTTTGTTTGTTTGTTTGTTGGTTTGTTCGTTTGTTGGTTTGTTGGTTTGTTGGTTTGTTGGCTTGTTGGTTTGTTGGTTTGTTGGTTTGTTGGTTTGTTGGTTTGTTGGTTTGTTGGTTTGTTGGTTTGTTAGTTTGTTGGTTTGGTGGTTTGTTGGTTTGTTGGTTTGTTGGTTTGTTGGTTTGTTGGTTTGTTGGTTTTTTTGTTTGTTGGGTTGTTGGTTTGTTGGTTTGTTAGTTTGTTAGTTTGTCTATTTGTTCGTTTGTTGGTTTTTTGGTTTGTTGGTTTGCTTGTTTGTTGGTTTGTTGGTTTGTTGGTTTGTTGTTTTGTTGGTTTGTTGGTTTGTTGGTTTGTTGGTTTGTTGGTTTGTTAGTTTGTTGGCTTGTTGGTTTGTTGGCTTGTTGGCTTGTTGGTTTGTTGGCTTGTTGGTTTGTTGGTTTGTTGGTTTGTTGGTTTGTTGGTTTGTTGGCTTGTTGGTTTGTTGGTTTGTTGGTTTGTTGGTTTGTTTGTTTGTTGGTTTGGTGGTTTTTTGGTTTGTTGGTTTGTTGGTTTGTTGGTTTGTTGATTTGTTAGCTTGTTGGTTTGTTGGTTTGTTGGTTTGTTGGTTAGTTGTTTACTTGGTTTGTTGGTTTGTTGGTTTGTTGGCTTGTCGGTTTATTGGTTTGTTGGTTTGTTGGTTTGTTTGTTTCTTGGTTTGGTCGTTTGTTGACTTGTTGGTTTGTTGGCTTGTTGGCTTGTTGATTTGTTGGTTTGTTGGCTTGTTGGTTTGTTCGTTTGCTGGTGTGTTAGTTTGTTGGTTTGTTGGTTTGTTGGTTTGTTGGTTTGTTTGTTTGTTGGTTTGTTCGTTTGTTGGTTTGTTGGTTTGTTGGTTTGTTGGCTTGTTGGTTTGTTGGTTTGTTGGTTTGTTGGTTTGTTGGTTTGTTGGTTCGTTGGTTTGCTGGTTTATTGGTTTGTTGGTTTGTTGGTTTGTTGGTTTGTTCGTTTGTTGGTTTGTTGGTTTGTTGGTTTGTTGGTTTGTTGGGTTGTTGGCTTGTTGGTTTGTTGACTTGTTGGTTTGTTGGTTTGTTGGTTTGTTCGTTTGTTGGTTTGTTGGTTTGTTGGTTTGTTGGCTTGTTGGTTTGTTGGTTTGTTGGTTTGTTGGTTTGTTGGTTTGTTGGTTTGTTGGTTTGTTGGTTTGTTGGTTTGCTGGTTTGTTGGTGTGTTGGTTTTTTGGTTTGTTGGTTTGTTGGTTTGTTGGTTTGTTGGTTTGTTAGTTTGTTAGTTTGTTTGTTTGTTCGTTTGTTGGTTTTTTGGTTTGTTGGTTTGTTGGTTTGTTGGTTTGTTTGTTTGTTTGTTTGTTGGTTTGTTCGTTTGTTGGTTTGTTGGTTTGTTGGTTTGTTGGTTTGTTGGTTTGTTGGTTTGTTGGTCTGTTGGTTTGTTGGTTTGTTGGTTTGTTGGTTTGTTGGTTTGTTGGTTTGTTGGTTTGTTGGTTTGTTGGTTTGTTCGTTTGTTGGTTTGTTGGTTTGTTGGTTTGTTGGTTTGTTGGTTTGTTGGCTTGTTGGTTTGTTGACTTGTTGGTTTGTTGGTTTGATGGTTTGTTTGTTTGTTGGTTTGGTCGTTTGTTGGCTTGTTGGTTTGTTGGTTTGTTGGTTTGTTGGCTTGTTGGTTTGTTGGTTTGTTGGTTTGTTGGTTTGTTGGTTTGTTGGTTTGTTGGTTTGTTGGTTTGTTGGTTTTTTGGTTTATTGGCTTGTTGGTTTGTTTGTTTGTGGGTTTGTTGGTTTGTTCGTTTGTTGGTTTGTTGGTTTGTTAGTTTGTTGTTTTGTTCGTTTGTTGGTTTGTTGGTTTGTTGGCTTGTTGGTTTGTAGGTTTGTTGGTTTGTTGGTTTATTTGTTTGTTAGTTTGTTGGCTTGTTGGGTTGTTGGTTTGTTGGCTTGTTGGTTTGTTGGTTAATTTGTTTCTTGGTTTGCTTGTTTGTTGGTTTGTTCGTTTGTTGGCTTGTTGGTTTGTTTGTTAGTTGGCTTGTTGGCTTGTTGATTTGTTGGTTTGTTGGCTTGTTGGTTTGTTCGTTTGCTGGTTTGTTGGTATGTTGGTTTGTTGGTTTGTTTGTTTGTTTGTTTGTTGGTTTGTTCGTTTGTTGGTTTGTTGGTTTGTTGGTTTGTTGGCTTGTTGGTTTGTTGGTTTGTTGGTTTGTTGGTTTGTTGGTTTGTTGGTTTGTTGGTTTGTTGGTTTGTTGGTTTGTTGGTTTGGTGGTTTGTTGGTTTGTTGGTTTGTTGGTTTGTTGGTTTGTTGGTTTGTTGGTTTGTTCGTTTGTTGGTTTGTTGGTTTGTTGGTTTGTTGGTTTGTTGGTTTGTTGGTTTGTTGGTCTGTTGGTTTGTTGGTTTGTTGGTTTGTTGGTTTGTTGGTTTGTTGGTTTGTTGGTTTGTTGGTTTGTTGATTTGTTCGTTTGTTGGTTTGTTGGTTTGTTGGTTTGTTGGTTTGTTGGTTTGTTGGCTTGTTGGTTTGTTGACTTGTTGGTTTGTTGGTTTGATGGTTTGTTTGTTTGTTGGTTTGGTCGTTTGTTGGCTTGTTGGTTTGTTGGTTTGTTGGTTTGTTGGCTTGTTGGTTTGTTGGTTTGTTTGTTTGTTGGTTTGGTGGTTTTTTGGTTTGTTGGTCTGTTGGTTTGTTGGTTTGTTGATTTGGTCGTTTGTTGGCTTGTTGGTTTGTTGGTTTGTTGGTTTGCTGGCTTGTTGGTTTGTTGGTTTGTTGGTTTGTTGGTTTGTTGGTTAGTTGGTTACTTGGTTTGTTGGTTTGTTGGTTTGTTGGCTTGTCGGTTTATTGGTTTGTTGGTTTGTTGGTTTGTTTGTTTGTTGGTTTGGTCGTTTGTTGACTTGTTGGTTTGTTGGCTTGTTGGCTTGTTGATTTGTTGGTTTGTTGGCTTGTTGGTTTGTTCGTTTGCTGGTGTGTTAGTTTGTTGGTTTGTTGGTTTGTTGGTTTGTTTGTTTGTTGGTTTGTTCGTTTGTTGGTTTGTTGGTTTGTTGGTTTGTTGGCTTGTTGGTTTGTTGGTTTGTTGGTTTGTTGGTTTGTTGGTTTGTTGGTTGTTGGTTTGCTGGTTTGTTGGTTTGTTGGTTTTTTGGTTTGTTGGTTTGTTGGTTTGTTGGTTTGTTAGTTTGTTAGTTTGTTTGTTTGTTCGTTTGTTGGTTTTTTGGTTTGTTGGTTTGCTTGTTTGTTGGTTTGTTGGTTTGTTGGTTTGTTGGTTTGTTGGTTTGTTGGTTTGTTGGTTTGTTGGCTTGTTGGTTTGTTAGTTTGTTGTCTTGCTGGTTTGTTGTCTTGTTGGCTTGTTGGTTTGTTGGTTTGTTGGCTTATTGGTTTGTTGGTTTGTTGGTTTGTTCGTTTGTTGGTTTGTTGGTTTGTTGGTTTGTTCGTTTGTTGGTTTGTTGGTTTGTTGGTTTGTTGGTTTTTTGGTTTGTTGGTTTGTTGGTTCGTTGGTTTGTTGGTTTGCTGGTTTGTTGGTTTGTTGGTTTGTTGGTTTGTAGGTTTGTTGGTTTGTTGGTTTGTTGGTTTGTTGGTTTTGTTCGTTTGTTGGTTTGTTGGTTTGTTGGTTTGTTGGTTTGTTGGTTTGTTGGTGTCTTCGTTTGCTGGTTTGTTGGTTTTTTGGTTTGTTGGTTTGTTGGTTTGTTGGTTTGTTGGTTTGTGGGCTTGTTGGCTTGTTGGTTTATTGGTGTATTTCTTTGTTGGTTTGTTGGCTTGTTGGTTTGTTGGATTGTTGGTTTGTTGGCTTGTTGGTTTGTTGGTTATTTGCTTTGTTTGTTTGTTGGCTTGTTTGTTTGTTGGCTTGTTGGTTTGTTGGCTTGTTGGCTTGTTGGTTTGCTGGTTTGTTGGTTTGTTGGTTTGTTGGTTTGTTGGTTTGTTGGTTTGTTGGTTTGTTGGTTTGTTGGTTTGTTGGTTTGTTGGTTTGTTGGTTTGTTGGTTTGTAGGTTTGTTGGTTTGTTGGTTTGTTGGTTTTTTAGTTTGTTGGTTTGTTGGTTTTTTGGCTTGTTGGTTTGTTGGATTGTTGGTTTGTTGGCTTGTTGGTTTGTTGGTTTGTTGCTTTGTTTGTTTGTTGGCTTGTTTGTTTGTTGGCTTGTTGGTTTGTTGGCTTGTTGGCTTGTTGGTTTGTTGGTTTGTTGGTTTGTTGGTTTGTTGGTTTGTTGGTTTGTTGGTTTGTTGGTTTGTTGGTTTGTTGGTTTGTTGGTTTGTTGGTTTGTTGGTTTGTTGGTTTGTTGGTTTGTTGGTTTGTTGGTTTGTTGGTTTGTTGGATTGTTGGTTTTTTGGTTTTTTGGTTTGTTGGTTTGTTGGTTTGTTGGTTTGTTCGTTTGATGGTTTGTTCGTTATTGGCTTGTTGGTTTTTTGGCTTGTTAGCTTGTTGGTTTGTTGGTTTATTTATTTGTTGGTTTATTTGTTTGTTGGTTTGTTGGTTTGTTGGTTTGTTCGTTTGTTCGTTTGTTGGCTTTTTGGTTTGTTGGTTTGTTGGTTTGTTGGTTTGTTGGCTGGGTGGCTTGTTGGTTTGTTGGTTTGTTGGTTTGTTGGTTTGTTGGTTTGTTGGTTTGTTCGGTTGTTGGCTTGTTGGTTTGTTGGGTTGTTGGCTTGTTGGTTTGTTAGTTTGTTGGTTTGTTGGTTTGTTGGTTTGTTGGTTAATTTGTTTATTTGTTTGTTTGTTTGTTGGTTTGTTCGTTTGTTGGTTTGTTAATTTGTTGGTTTGTTTGTTTGTTGGTTTGGTGGTTTTTTGGTTTGTTGGTTTGTTGGTTTGTTGGTTTGTTGATTTGGTCGTTTGTTGGCTTGTTGGTTTGTTGGTTTGTTGGTTTGCTGGCTTGTTGGTTTGTTGGTTTGTTGGTTTGTTGGTTTGTTGGTTAGTTGGTTACTTGGTTTGTTGGTTTGTTGGTTTGTTGGCTTGTCGGTTTATTGGTTTGTTGGTTTGTTGGTTTGTTTGTTTGTTGGTTTGGTCGTTTGTTGACTTGTTGGTTTGTTGGCTTGTTGGCTTGTTGATTTGTTGGTTTGTTGGCTTGTTGGTTTGTTCGTTTGCTGGTGTGTTAGTTTGTTGGTTTGTTGGTTTGTTGGTTTGTTTGTTTGTTGGTTTGTTCGTTTGTTGGTTTGTTGGTTTGTTGGTTTGTTGGCTTGTTGGTTTGTTGGTTTGTTGGTTTGTTGGTTTGTTGGTTTGTTGGTTTGTTGGTTTGCTGGTTTGTTGGTTTGTTGGTTTTTTGGTTTGTTGGTTTGTTGGTTTGTTGGTTTGTTAGTTTGTTAGTTTGTTTGTTTGTTCGTTTGTTGGTTTTTTGGTTTGTTGGTTTGCTTGTTTGTTGGTTTGTTGGTTTGTTGGTTTGTTGGTTTGTTGGTTTGTTTGTTTGTTGGTTTGTTGGCTTGTTGGTTTGTTAGTTTGTTGTCTTGCTGGTTTGTTGTCTTGTTGGCTTGTTGGTTTGTTGGTTTGTTGGCTTATTGGTTTGTTGGTTTGTTGGTTTGTTCGTTTGTTGGTTTGTTGGTTTGTTGGTTTGTTCGTTTGTTGGTTTGTTGGTTTGTTGGTTTGTTGGTTTTTTGGTTTGTTGGTTTGTTGGTTCGTTGGTTTGTTGGTTTGCTGGTTTGTTGGTTTGTTGGTTTGTTGGTTTGTAGGTTTGTTGGTTTGTTGGTTTGTTGGTTTGTTGGTTTTGTTCGTTTGTTGGTTTGTTGGTTTGTTGGTTTGTTGGTTTGTTGGTTTGTTGGTGTCTTCGTTTGCTGGTTTGTTGGTTTTTTGGTTTGTTGGTTTGTTGGTTTGTTGGTTTGTTGGTTTGTTGGTTTGTGGGCTTGTTGGCTTGTTGGTTTATTGGTGTATTTCTTTGTTGGTTTGTTGGCTTGTTGGTTTGTTGGATTGTTGGTTTGTTGGCTTGTTGGTTTGTTGGTTATTTGCTTTGTTTGTTTGTTGGCTTGTTTGTTTGTTGGCTTGTTGGTTTGTTGGCTTGTTGGCTTGTTGGTTTGCTGGTTTGTTGGTTTGTTGGTTTGTTGGTTTGTTGGTTTGTTGGTTTGTTGGTTTGTTGGTTTGTTGGTTTGTTGGTTTGTTGGTTTGTTGGTTTGTTGGTTTGTTGGTTTGTTGGTTTGTTGGTTTGTTGGTTTGTTGGTTTGTTGGTTTTTTAGTTTGTTGGTTTGTTGGTTTTTTGGCTTGTTGGTTTGTTGGATTGTTGGTTTGTTGGCTTGTTGGTTTGTTGGTTTGTTGCTTTGTTTGTTTGTTGGCTTGTTTGTTTGTTGGCTTGTTGGTTTGTTGGCTTGTTGGCTTGTTGGTTTGTTGGTTTGTTGGTTTGTTGGTTTGTTGGTTTGTTGGTTTGTTGGTTTGTTGGTTTGTTGGTTTGTTGGTTTGTTGGTTTGTTGGTTTGTTGGTTTGTTGGTTTGTTGGTTTGTTGGTTTGTTGGTTTGTTGGTTTGTTGGTTTGTTGGTTTGTTGGTTTGTTGGTTTTTTGGTTTTTTGGTTTGTTGGTTTGTTGGTTTGTTGGTTTGTTCGTTTGATGGTTTGTTCGTTATTGGCTTGTTGGTTTTTTGGCTTGTTAGCTTGTTGGTTTGTTGGTTTATTTATTTGTTGGTTTATTTGTTTGTTGGTTTGTTGGTTTGTTGGTTTGTTCGTTTGTTCGTTTGTTGGCTTTTTGGTTTGTTGGTTTGTTGGTTTGTTGGTTTGTTGGCTGGGTGGCTTGTTGGTTTGTTGGTTTGTTGGTTTGTTGGTTTGTTGGTTTGTTGGTTTGTTCGGTTGTTGGCTTGTTGGTTTGTTGGGTTGTTGGCTTGTTGGTTTGTTAGTTTGTTGGTTTGTTGGTTTGTTGGTTTGTTGGTTAATTTGTTTATTTGTTTGTTTGTTTGTTGGTTTGTTCGTTTGTTGGTTTGTTAATTTGTTGGTTAGTTGGATTGTTGGTTTGTTGGCTTGTTGGCTTGTTGGTTTGTTGGTTTGTTGGTTTATTTGTTTGTTCGTTTGTTGGTTTGTTGGTTTGTTGGTTTGTTGGTTTGTTGGTTTGTTGGTTTATTTGTTTGTTGGTTTGTTGGTTTGTTTGTTTGTTGGTTGGTTGGTTTGTTGGTTTGTTCGTTTGTTGGCTTGTTGGTTTGTTGGTTTGTTGGTTTGGTCGTTTGTTGAAATGATTGATTTGTTGGTTTGTTGGTTTGTTGGCTTGTTTGTTTGTTGGTTTGTTCGTTTGTTCGTTTGTTGGTTTGTTGGCTTGTTGGTTTGTTGGTTTGTTGGTTTGTTGGTTTGTTGGTTTGTTGGTTTGTTGGTTTGTTGGTTTGTTGGTTTGTTGGTTTGTTGGTTTGTTGGCTTGTTGGTTTGTTGGTTTGTTGGTTTGTTGGTTTGTTGGTTTGTTGGTTTGCTGATTTGTTGGTTTGTTGGTTTGTTAGTTTGTTGGTTTGTTGGTTTGTTGGTTTTTTGGTTTGTTGGTTTGTTGGTTTGTTGGTTTGTTAGTTTGTTAGTTTGTTTGTTTGTTCGTTTGTTGGTTTTTTGGTTTGTTGGTTTGTTTGTTTGTTGGTTTGTTGGTTTGTTGGTTTGTTGGTTTGTTGGCTTGTTGGTTTGTTCGTTTGTTGGCTTGTTGGTTTGTTGTCTGGTCGGCTTGTTGGTTTGTTGGTTTGTTGGCTTATTGGTTTGTAGGTTTATTGGTTTGTTCGTTTGTTGGTTTGTTGGTTTGTTCGTTTGTTGGTTTGTTGGTTTGTTGGTTTGTTGGTTTGTTGGTTTGTTGGTTTTTTGGTTTGTTGGTTTCTTGGTTTGTTGGTTTGTTGGTTTGCTGGTTTGTTGGTTTGTTGGTTTGTAGGTTTGTTGGTTTGTTGGTTTGTTCGTTTGTTGGTTTGTTGGTTTTGTTCGTTTGTTGGTTTGCTGGTTTGTTGGTTTGTTGGTTTGTTAGTTTGTTGGTTTATTGGTTTGTTGGTTTGTTGGTTTCTTCGTTTGTTGGTTTGTTGGTTTTTTGGTTTGTTGGTTTGTTGGTTTGTTGGTTTGTTGGTTTGACGGCTTGTTGGCTTGTTGGTTTGTTGGTTTGTTTGTTTGTTGGTTTGTTGGTTTGTTGGTTTGTTGGTTTGTTGGCTTGTTGGTTTGTTGGTTTATTGGTTTGTTGGTTTGTTGGTTTGTTCGTTTGTTGGTTTGTTGGTTTGTTGGTTTGTTGGTTTGTTGGTTTGTTGGTTTGTTGGCTTGTTGGTTTGTTGACTTGTTGGTTTGTTGGTTTGTTGGTTTGTGGGTTTGTTGGTTTGTTGGTTTGTTTGTTTGTTGGTTTGGTCGTTTGTTGGCTTGTTGGTTTGTTGGTTTGTTGGTTTGTTGGCTTGTTGGTTTGTTGGTTTGTTGGTTTGTTGGTTTGTTGGTTTGTTGGTTTGTTGGTTTGTTGGTTTGTTGGTTTTTTGGTTTATTGGCTTGTTGGTTTGTTTGTTTGTGGGTTTGTTGGTTTGTTCGTTTGTTGGTTTGTTGGTTTGTTAGTTTGTTGTTTTGTTCGTTTGTTGGTTTTTTGGTTTGTTGGCTTGTTGGTTTGTAGGTTTGTTGGTTTGTTGGTTTATTTGTTTGTTAGTTTGTTGGCTTGTTGGGTTGTTGGTTTGTTGACTTGTTGGTTTGTTGGTTAATTTGTTTGTTGGTTTGCTTGTTTGTTGGTTTGTTCGTTTGTTGGTTTGTTGGTTTCTTCGTTTGTTGGTTTGTTGGTTTTTTGGTTTGTTGGTTTGTTGGTTTGTTGGTTTGTTGGTTTGTTGGTTTGTTGGTTTGACGGCTTGTTGGCTTGTTGGTTTGTTGGTTTGTTTGTTTGTTGGTTTGTTGGTTTGTTGGTTTGTTGGTTTGTTGGTTTGTTGGTTTGTTGGTTTGTTGGTTTGTTCGTTTGTTGGTTTGTTGGTTTGTTGGTTTGTTGGTTTGTTGGTTTGTTGGTTTGTTGGTTTGTTGGCTTGTTGGTTTGTTGACTTGTTGGTTTGTTGGTTTGTTGGTTTGTTTGTTTGTTGGTTTGTTGGTTTGTTGGTTTTTTGGTTTATTGGCTTGTTGGTTTGTTTGTTTGTGGGTTTGTTGGTTTGTTCGTTTGTTGGTTTGTTGGTTTCTTAAATTGTTGTTTTGTTCGTTTGTTGGTTTTTTGGTTTGTTGGCTTGTTGGTGTGTAGGTTTGTTGGTTTGTTGGTTTATTTGTTTGTTAGTTTGTTGGCTTGTTGGGTTGTTGGTTTGTTGGCTTGTTGGTTTGTTGGTTAATTTGTTTGTTGGTTTGCTTGTTTGTTGGTTTGTTCGTTTGTTGGCTTGTTGGCTTGCTGATTTGTTGGTTTGTTGGATTGTTGGTTTGTTTGTTTGTTGGTTTGTTGGTTTGTTGGTTTGTTGGTTTGTTGGTTTGTTGGTTTGTTGGTTTGTTGGTTTGTTGGTTTGTTGGTTTGTTCGTTTGTTGGTTTGTTGGTTTGTTGGTTTGTTGGTTTGTTGGTTTGTTGGTTTGTTGGCTTGTTGGTTTGTTGACTTGTTGGTTTGTTGGTTTGTTGGTTTGTTGGTTTGTTGGTTTGTTTGTTTGTTGGTTTGGTCGTTTGTTGGCTTGTTGGTTTGTTGGTTTGTTGGTTTGTTGGCTTGTTGGTTTGTTGGTTTGTTGGTTTGTTGGTTTGTTGGTTTGTTGGTTTGTTGGTTTGTTGGTTTGTTGGTTTTTTGGTTTATTGGCTTGTTGGTTTGTTTGTTTGTGGGTTTGTTGGTTTGTTCGTTTGTTTGTTTGTTGGTTTGTTAGTTTGTTGTTTTGTTCGTTTGTTGGTTTGTAGGCTTGTTGGTTTGTTGGTTTATTTGTTTGTTAGTTTGTTGGCTTGTTTGGTTGTTGGTTTGTTGACTTGTTGGTTTGTTGGTTAATTTGTTTGTTGGTTTGCTTGTTTGTTGGTTTGTTCGTTTGTTGGTTTGTTGGTTTCTTCGTTTGTTGGTTTATTGGTTTGTTGGTTTGTTGGTTTGTTGGTTTGTTGGTTTGTTGGTTTGTTGGTTTGACGGCTTGTTGGCTTGTTGGTTTGTTGGTTTGTTTGTTTGTTGGTTTGTTGGTTTGTTGGTTTGTTGGTTTGTTGGTTTGTTGGTTTGTTGGTTTGTTGGTTTGTTGGTTTGTTGGTTTGTTCGTTTGTTGGTTTGTTGGTTTGTTGGTTTGTTGGTTTGTTGGTTTGTTGGTTTGTTGGCTTGTTGGTTTGTTGACTTGTTGGTTTGTTGGTTTGTTGGTTTGTTGGTTTGTTGGTTTGTTTGTTTGTTGGTTTGTTGGTTTGTTGGTTTTTTGGTTTATTGGCTTGTTGGTTTGTTTGTTTGTGGGTTTGTTGGCTTGTTCGTTTGTTGGTTTGTTGGTTTGTTAGTTTGTTGTTTTGTTCGTTTGTTGGTTTTTTGGTTTGTTGGCTTGTTGGTTTGTAGGTTTGTTGGTTTGTTGGTTTATTTGTTTGTTAGTTTGTTGGCTTGTTGGGTTGTTAGTTTATTGGCTTGTTGGTTTGTTTTTTAATTAGTTTGTTGGTTTGCTTGTTTGTTGGTTTGTTTGTTTGTTGGCTTGTTGGTTTGTTCGTTTGTTGGCTTGTTGGCTTGTTGATTTGTTGGTTTGTTGGATTGTTGGTTTGTTCGTTTGCTGGTTTGTTGGTTTGTTGGTTTGTTGGTTTGTTTGTTTGTTTGTTTGTTTGTTTGTTGGTTTGTTCGTTTGTTGGTTTGTTGGTTTGTTGGTTTGTTGGCTTGTTGGTTTGTTGGTTTGTTGGTTTGTTGGTTTGTTGGTTTGTTGGTTTGTTGGTTTGTTGGTTTGTTGGTTTGTTGGTTTGTTGGTTTGTTGGTTTGTTGGTTTGTTTGTTTCTTGGTTTGTTGGTTTGTTGGTTTGTTGGTTTTTTTGTTTCTTGGTTTGTTGGTTTGTTGGTTTGTTAGTTTGTTAGTTTGTCTGTTTGTTCGTTTGTTGGTTTTTTGGTTTGTTGGTTTGCTTGTTTGTTGGTTTGTTGGTTTGTTTGTTTGTTGGTTTGTTGGTTTGTTTGTTTGTTGGTTTGTTGGTTTGTTGGTTTGTTGGTTTGTTGGTTTGTTTGTTTGTTGGCTTGTTGGTTTGTTGGCTTGTTGGCTTGTTGGTTTGTTGGCTTGTTGGTTTGCTGGTTTGTTGGTTTGTTGGTTTGTTGGTTTGTTGGTTTGTTGGCTTGTTGGTTTGTTGGTTTGTTGGTTTGTTGGTTTGTTTGTTTGTTGGTTTGGTGGTTTTTTGGTTTGTTGGTTTGTTGGTTTGTTGGTTTGTTGATTTGTTAGCTTGTTGGTTTGTTGGTTTGTTGGTTTGTTGGTTAGTTGGTTACTCGGTTTGTTGGTTTGTTGGTTTGTTGGCTTGTCGGTTTATTGGTTTGTTGGTTTGTTGGTTTGTTTGTTTGTTGGTTTGGTTGTTTGTTGTCTTGTTGGTTTGTTGGCTTGTTGGCTTGTTGATTTGTTGGTTTGTTGGCTTGTTGGTTTGTTCGTTTGCTGGTGTGTTAGTTTGTTGGTTTGTTGGTTTGTTGGTTTGTTGGTTTGTTTGTTTGTTGGTTTGTTCGTTTGTTGGTTTGTTAGTTTGTTGGTTTGTTGGCTTGTTGGTTTGTTGGTTTGTTGGTTTGTTGGTTTGTTGGTTTGTTGGTTTGTTGGTTTGTTGGTTTGTTGGTTTGTTGGTTTGTTTGTTTATTGGTTTGTTGGTTTGTTGGTTTTTTGGTTTGTTGGTTTGTTGGTTTGTTGGTTTGTTAGTTTGTTAGTTAGTTTGTTTATTCGTTTGTTGGTTTTTTGGTTTGTTGGTTTGCTTGTTTGTTGGTTTGTTGGTTTGTTGGTTTGTTTGTTTGTTGGTTTGTTGGTTTGTTGGTTTGTTGGCTTGTTGGTTTGTTAGTTTGTTGGCTTGTTGGTTTGTTGTCTTGTTGGCTTGTTGGTTTGTTGGTTTGTTGGCTTATTGGTTTGTTGGTTTGTTGGTTTGTTCGTTTGTTGGTTTGTTGGTTTGTTGGTTTGTTCGTTTGTTGGTTTGTTGGTTTGTTGGTTTGTTTTTTTTTTGGTTTGTTGGTTTGTTCGTTCGTTGGTTTGTTGGTTTGCTGGTTTGTTGGTTTGTTGGTTTGTTGGTTTGTAGGTTTGTTGGTTTGTTGGTTTGTTGGTTTGTTGGTTTGTTGGTTTGTTGGTTTGTTGGTTTGTTGGTTTGACGGCTTGTTGGCTTGTTGGTTTGTTGGTTTGTTTGTTTGTTGGTTTGTTGGTTTGTTGGTTTGTTGGATTGTTGGTTTGTTGGTTTGTTGGTTTGTGGGCTTGTTGGCTTGTTGGTTTGTTGGTTTGTTGGTTTGTTGGTTTGTTGGTTTGTTGGTTTGTTGGTTTGTTGGTTTGTTGGTTTATTGGTTTGTTGGTTGGTTGGTTTATTGGTGTATTTGTTTGTTGGTTTGTTGGCTTGTTGGTTTGTTGGATTGTTGGTTTGTTGGCTTGTTGCTTTGTTGGTTTGTTGCTTTGTTTGTTTGTTGGCTTGTTTGTTTGTTGGCTTGTTGGTTTGTTGGCTTGTTGGCTTGTTGGTTTGTTGGTTTGTTGGTTTATTGGTGTATTTGTTTGTTGGTTTGTTGGCTTGTTGGTTTGTTGGATTGTTGGTTTGTTGGCTTGTTGCTTTGTTGGTTTGTTCCTTTGTTTGTTTGTTGGCTTGTTTGTTTGTTGGCTTGTTGGTTTGTTGGCTTGTTGGCTTGTCGGTTTATTTGTTTGTTGGTTTGTTGGTTTGTTTGTTTGTTGGTTTGTTGGTTTGTTGGTTTTTTGGTTTATTGGCTTGTTGGTTTGTTTCTTTGTGGGTTTGTTGGCTTGTTCGTTTGTTGGTTTGTTGGTTTGTTAGTTTGTTGTTTTGTTCGTTTGTTGGTTTTTTGGTTTGTTGGCTTGTTGGTTTGTTGACTTGTTGGTTTGTTGGTTTGTTGGTTTGTTGGTTTGTTGGTTTGTTTGTTTGTTGGTTTGTTGGTTTGTTGGTTTTTTGGTTTATTGGCTTGTTGGTTTGTTTGTTTGTGGGTTTGTTGGCTTGTTCGTTTGTTGGTTTGTTGGTTTGTTAGTTTGTTGTTTTGTTCGTTTGTTGGTTTTTTGGTTTGTTGGCTTGTTGGTTTGTAGGTTTGTTGGTTTGTTGGTTTATTTGTTTGTTAGTTTGTTGGCTTGTTGGGTTGTTAGTTTATTGGCTTGTTGGTTTGTTTTTTAATTTGTTTGTTGGTTTGCTTGTTTGTTGGTTTGTTTGTTTGTTGGCTTGTTGGTTTGTTCGTTTGTTGGTTTGTTGGCTTGTTGATTTGTTGGTTTGTTGGATTGTTGGTTTGTTCGTTTGCTGGTTTGTTGGTTTGTTGGTTTGTTGGTTTGTTTGTTTGTTTGTTTGTTGGTTTGTTCGTTTGTTGGTTTGTTGGTTTGTTGGTTTGTTGGCTTGTTGGTTTGTTGGTTTGTTGGTTTGTTGGTTTGTTGGTTTGTTGGTTTGTTGGTTTGTTGGTTTGTTGGTTTGTTGGTTTGTTGGTTTGTTGGTTTGTTGGTTTGTTGGTTTTTTTGTTTGTTGGTTTGTTGGTTTGTTGGTTTGTTGGTTTTTTTGTTTGTTGGGTTGTTGGTTTGTTGGTTTGTTAGTTTGTTAGTTTGTCTGTTTGTTCGTTTGTTGGTTTTTTGGTTTGTTGGTTTGCTTGTTTGTTGGTTTGTTGGTTTGTTGGTTTGTTGGTTTGTTGGTTTGTTTGTTTGTTGGTTTGTTGGTTTGTTGGTTTGTTGGTTTGTTGGTTTGTTTGTTTGTTGGCTTGTTGGTTTGTTGGCTTGTTGGCTTGTTGGTTTGTTGGCTTGTTGGTTTTTTGGTTTGTTGGTTTGTTGGTTTGTTGGTTTGTTGATTTGTTAGCTTGTTGGTTTGTTGGTTTGTTGGTTTGTTGGTTAGTTGGTTACTCGGTTTGTTGGTTTGTTGGTTTGTTGGCTTGTCGGTTTATTGGTTTGTTGGTTTGTTGTTTTGTTTGTTTGTTGGTTTGGTCGTTTGTTGACTTGTTGGTTTGTTGGCTTGTTGGCTTGTTGATTTGTTGGTTTGTTGGCTTGTTGGTTTGTTCGTTTGCTGGTGTGTTAGTTTGTTGGTTTGTTGGTTTGTTGGTTTGTTTGTTTGTTGGTTTGTTCGTTTGTTGGTTTGTTGGTTTGTTGGTTTGTTGGCTTGTTGGTTTGTTGGTTTGTTGGTTTGTTGGTTTGTTGGTTTGTTGGTTTGTTGGTTTGTTTGTTTATTGGTTTGTTGGTTTGTTGGTTTTTTGGTTTGTTGGTTTGTTGGTTTGTTGGTTTGTTAGTTTGTTAGTTTGTTTGTTTATTCGTTTGTTGGTTTTTTGGCTTGTTGGTTTGCTTGTTTGTTGGTTTGTTGGTTTGTTGGTTTGTTGGTTTGTTGGTTTGTTGGTTTGTTGGTTTGTGGGCTTGTTGGTTTGTTAGTTTGTTGGCTTGTTGGTTTGTTGTCTTGTTGGCTTGTTGGTTTGTTGGTTTGTTGGCTTATTGGTTTGTTGGTTTGTTGGTTTGTTCGTTTGTTGGTTTGTTGGTTTGTTGGTTTGTTCGTTTGTTGGTTTGTTAGTTTGTTGGTTTGTTGGTTTTTTGGTTTGTTGGTTTGTTCGTTCGTTGGTTTGTTGGTTTGCTGGTTTGTTGGTTTGTTGGTTTGTTGGTTTGTAGGTTTGTTGGTTTGTTGGTTTGTTGGTTTGTTGGTTTGTTGGTTTGTTGGTTTGTTGGTTTGACGGCTTGTTGGCTTGTTGGTTTGTGGGCTTGTTGGCTTGTTGGTTTGTTGGTTTGTTGGTTTGTTGGTTTCTTGGTTTGTTGGTTTGTTGGTTTGTTGGTTTATTGGTTTGTTGGTTGGTTGGTTTATTGGTGTATTTGTTTGTTGGTTTGTTGGCTTGTTGGTTTGTTGGATTGTTGGTTTGTTGGCTTGTTGCTTTGTTGGTTTGTTGCTTTGTTTGTTTGTTGGCTTGTTTGTTTGTTGGCTTGTTGGTTTGTTGGCTTGTTGGCTTGTTGGTTTGTTGGTTTGTTGGTTTATTGGTGTATTTGTTTGTTGGTTTGTTGGCTTGTTGGTTTGTTGGATTGTTGGTTTGTTGGCTTATTGCTTTGTTGGTTTGTTGCTTTGTTTGTTTGTTGGCTTGTTTGTTTGTTGGCTTGTTGGTTTGTTGGTTTGTTGGTTTGTTCGTTTGTTGGTTTGTTGGTTTGTTGGTTTGTTGGTTTTTTGGTTTGTTGGTTTGTTCGTTCGTTGGTTTGTTGGTTTGCTGGTTTGTTGGTTTGTTGGTTTGTTGGTTTGTAGGTTTGTGGGCTTGTTGGCTTGTTGGTTTGTTGGTTTGTTGGTTTGTTGGTTTGTTGGTTTGTTGGTTTGTTGGTTTGTTGGTTTGTTGGTTTGTTGGTTTGTTGGTTTGTTGGTTTGTTGGTTTGTTGGTTTGTTGGTTTGTTGGTTTGTTGGTTTGTTGGTTTGTTGGTTTGCTTGTTTGTTGGTTTGTTGGTTTGTTGGTTTGTTGGTTTGTTGGTTTGTTGGTTTGTTGGTTTGTTGGTTTGTTGGTTTGTTGGTTTGTTGGTTTGTTTGTTTGTTGGCTTGTTGGTTTGTTGGCTTGTTGGCTTGTTGGTTTGTTGGCTTGTTGGTTTGTTGGTTTGTTGGTTTGTTGGTTTGTTGGTTTGTTGGTTTGTTGGCTTGTTGGTTTGTTGGTTTGTTGGTTTGTTGGTTTGTTTGTTTGTTGGTTTGGTGGTTTTTTGGTTTGTTGGTTTGTTGGTTTGTTGGTTTGTTGGTTTGTTGATTTGTTAGCTTGTTGGTTTGTTGGTTTGTTGGTTTGTTGGTTTGTTGGTTAGTTGGTTACTCGGTTTGTTGGTTTGTTGGTTTGTTGGCTTGTCGGTTTATTTCTTTGTTGGTTTGTTGGTTTGTTGGTTTGTTGGTTAGTTGGTTACTCGGTTTGTTGGTTTGTTGGTTTGTTGGCTTGTCGGTTTATTTCTTTGTTGGTTTGTTGGTTTGTTTGTTTGTTGGTTTGGTCGTTTGTTGACTTGTTGGTTTGTTGGCTTGTTGGCTTGTTGATTTGTTGGTTTGTTGGCTTGTTGGTTTGTTCGTTTGCTGGTGTGTTAGTTTGTTGGGTTGTTGGTTTGTTGGTTTGTTTGTTTGTTTGTTGGTTTGTTCGTTTGTTGGTTTGTTGGTTTGTTGGTTTGTTGGCTTGTTGGTTTGTTGGTTTGTTGGTTTGTTGGTTTGTTGGTTTGTTGGTTTGTTGGTTTGTTGGTTTATTGGTTTGTTGGTTTGTTGGTTTTTTGGTTTGTTGGTTTGTTGGTTTGTTGGTTTGTTAGTTTGTTAGTTTGTTTGTTTGTTCGTTTGTTGGTTTTTTGGTTTGTTGGTTTGCTTGTTTGTTGGTTTGTTGGTTTGTTGGTTTGTTGGTTTGTTGGTTTGTTGGTTTGTTGGTTTGTTGGCTTGTTGGTTTGTCAGTTTGTTGGCTTCTTGGTTTGTTGTCTTGTTGGCTTGTTGGTTTGTTGGTTTGTTGGCTTATTGGTTTGTTGGTTTGTTGGTTTGTTCGTTTGTTGGTTTGTTGGTTTGTTGGTTTGTTCGTTTGTTGGTTTGTTGGTTTGTTGGTTTGTTGGTTTTTTGGTTTGTTGGTTTGTTGGTTCGTTGGTTTGTTGGTGTCTTCGTTTGTTGGTTTGTTGGTTTTTTGGTTTGTTGGTTTGTTGGTTTGTTGGTTTGTTGGTTTGTTGGTTTGTTGGTTTGTGGGCTTGTTGGCTTGTTGGTTTGTTGGTTTGTTGGTTTGTTGGTTTGTTGGTTTGTTGGTTTGTTGGTTTGTTGGTTTGTTGGTTTGTTGGTTTATCGGTTTGTTGTGTGGTTGGTTTATTGGTGTATTTGTTTGTTGGTTTGTTGGCTTGTTGGTTTGTTGGATTGTTGGTTTGTTGGCTTGTTGCTTTGTTGGTTTGTTGCTTTGTTTGTTTGTTGGCTTGTTTGTTTGTTGGCTTGTTGGTTTGTTGGCTTGTTGGCTTGTTGGTTTGTCGGTTTGTTGGTTTGTTGGTTTGTTGGTTTGTTGGTTTGTTGGTTTGTTGGTTTGTTGGTTTGTTGGTTTGTTGGTTTGTTGGTTTGTTGGTTTGTTGGTTTGTTGGTTTGTTGGTTTGTTGGTTTGTTGGTTTGTTGGTTTGTTGGTTTGTTAGTTTGTTGGTTTGTTGGTTTGTTGGCTTGTTGGTTTGTTGGATTGTTGGTTTGTTGGCTTGTTGGTTTGTTGGTTTGTTGCGTTGTTTGTTTGTTGGCTTGTTTGTTTGTTGGCTTGTTTGTTTGTTTGTTTGTTTGTTAGTTTGTTGGTTTGTTGGTTTGTTGGTTTGTTGGTTTGTTGGTTTGTTGGTTTGTTGTTTTGTTGGTTTGTTGATTTGTTGATTTGTTGGTTTGTTGGTTTGTTGGTTTGTTGGTTTGTTGGTTTGTTGGTTTGTTGGTTTGTTGGTTTGTTGGTTTTTTGGTTTTTTGGTTTTTTGGTTTGTTGGTTTGTTGGTTTGTTGGTTTGTTCGTTTGTTGGTTTGTTCGTTATTGGCTTGTTGGTTTTTTGGCTTGTTAGCTCGTTGGTTTGTTGGTTTATTTGTTTGTTGGTTTGTTGGTTTGTTGGTTTGTTGGTTTGTTTGTTTGTTGGTTTGTTCGTTTGTTGGTTTGTTGGTTTGTTGGTTTGTTGGCTTGTTGGTTTGTTGGTTTGTTGGTTTGTTGGTTTGTTGGTTTGTTGGTTTGTTGGTTTATTGGTTTGTTGGTTTGTTGGTTTTTTGGTTTGTTGGTTTGTTGGTTTGTTGGTTTGTTAGTTTGTTAGTTTGTTTGTTTGTTCGTTTGTTGGTTTTTTGGTTTGTTGGTTTGCTTGTTTTTTGGTTTGTTGGTTTGTTGGTTTGTTGGTTTGTTGGTTTGTTGGTTTGTTGGCTTGTTGGTTTGTTAGTTTGTTGGCTTGTTGGTTTGTTGTCTTGTTGGCTTGTTGGTTTGTTGGTTTGTTGGCTTATTGGTTTGTTGGTTTGTTGGTTTGTTCGTTTGTTGGTTTGTTGGTTTGTTGGTTTGTTCGTTTGTTGGTTTGTTGGTTTGTTGGTTTGTTGGTTTTTTGGTTTGTTGGTTTGTTGGTTCGTTGGTTTGTTGGTTTGCTGGTTTGTTGGTTTGTTGGTTTGTTGGTTTGTAGGTTTGTTGGTTTGTTGGTTTGTTGGTTTGTTGGTTTGTTGGTTTGTTGGTTTGTTGGTTTGACGGCTTGTTGGCTTGTTGGTTTGTTGGTTTGTTTGTTTGTTGGTTTGTTGGTTTGTTGGTTTGTTGGTTTGTTGGTTTGGTGGTTTTTTGGTTTGTTGGTTTGTTGGTTTGTTGGTTTGTTGGTTTGTTGATTTGTTAGCTTGTTGGTTTGTTGGTTTGTTGGTTTGTTGGTTAGTTGGTTACTCGGTTTGTTGGTTTGTTGGTTTGTTGGCTTGTCGGTTTATTTCTTTGTTGGTTTGTTGGTTTGTTGGTTTGTTGGTTAGTTGGTTACCCGGTTTGTTGGTTTGTTGGTTTGTTGGCTTGTCGGTTTATTTCTTTGTTGGTTTGTTGGTTTGTTTGTTTGTTGGTTTGGTCGTTTGTTGACTTGTTGGTTTGTTGGCTTGTTGGCTTGTTGATTTGTTGGTTTGTTGGCTTGTTGGTTTGTTCGTTTGCTGGTGTGTTAGTTTGTTGGGTTGTTGGTTTGTTGGTTTGTTTGTTTGTTTGTTGGTTTGTTCGTTTGTTGGTTTGTTGGTTTGTTGGTTTGTTGGCTTGTTGGTTTGTTGGTTTGTTGGTTTGTTGGTTTGTTGGTTTGTTGGTTTGTTGGTTTGTTGGTTTATTGGTTTGTTGGTTTGTTGGTTTTTTGGTTTGTTGGTTTGTTGGTTTGTTGGTTTGTTAGTTTGTTAGTTTGTTTGTTTGTTCGTTTGTTGGTTTTTTGGTTTGTTGGTTTGCTTGTTTGTTGGTCTGTTGGTTTGTTGGTTTGTTGGTTTGTTGGTTTGTTGGTTTGTTGGTTTGTTGGTTTGTTGGCTTGTTGGTTTGTCAGTTTGTTGGCTTGTTGGTTTGTTGTCTTATTGGCTTGTTGGTTTGTTGGTTTGTTGGCTTATTGGTTTGTTGGTTTGTTGGTTTGTTCGTTTGTTGGTTTGTTGGTTTGTTGGTTTGTTCGTTTGTTGGTTTGTTGGTTTGTTGGTTTGTTGGTTTTTTGGTTTGTTGGTTTGTTGGTTCGTTGGTTTGTTGGTTTGCTGGTTTGTTGGTTTGTTGGTTTGTTGGTTTGTTGGTTTGTAGGTTTGTTGGTTTGTTGGTTTGTTGGTTTGTTGGTTTTGTTCGTTTGTTGGTTTGTTGGTTTGTTGGTTTGTTGGTGTCTTCGTTTGTTGGTTTGTTGGTTTTTTGGTTTGTTGGTTTGTTGGTTTGTTGGTTTGTTGGTTTGTTGGTTTGTTGGTTTGTGGGCTTGTTGGCTTGTTGGTTTGTTGGTTTGTTGGTTTGTTGGTTTGTTGGTTTGTTGGTTTGTTGGTTTGTTGGTTTGTTGGTTTGTTGGTTTATTGGTTTGTTGTGTGGTTGGTTTATTGGTGTATTTGTTTGTTGGTTTGTTGGCTTGTTGGTTTGTTGGATTGTTGGTTTGTTGGCTTGTTGCTTAGTTGGTTTGTTGCTTTGTTTGTTTGTTGGCTTGTTTGTTTGTTGGCTTGTTGGTTTGTTGGCTTGTTGGCTTGTTGGTTTGTCGGTTTGTTGGTTTGTTGGTTTGTTGGTTTGTTGGTTTGTTGGTTTGTTGGTTTGTTGGTTTGTTGGTTTGTTGGTTTGTTGGTTTGTTGGTTTGTTGGTTTGTTGGTTTGTTGGTTTGTTGGTTTGTTGGTTTGTTGGTTTGTTGGTTTGTTAGTTTGTTGGTTTGTTGGTTTGTTGGCTTGTTGGTTTGTTGGATTGTTGGTTTGTTGGCTTGTTGGTTTGTTGGTTTGTTGCGTTGTTTGTTTGTTGGCTTGTTTGTTTGTTGGCTTGTTTGTTTGTTTGTTTGTTAGTTTGTTGGTTTGTTGGTTTGTTGGTTTGTTGGTTTGTTGGTTTGTTGGTTTGTTGTTTTGTTGGTTTGTTGATTTCTTGATTTGTTGGTTTGTTGGTTTGTTGGTTTGTTGGTTTGTTGGTTTGTTGGTTTGTTGGTTTGTTGGTTTGTTGGTTTTTTGGTTTTTTGGTTTTTTGGTTTGTTGGTTTGTTGGTTTGTTGGTTTGTTCGTTTGTTGGTTTGTTCGTTATTGGCTTGTTGGTTTTTTGGCTTGTTAGCTCGTTGGTTTGTTGGTTTATTTGTTTGTTGGTTTGTTGGTTTGTTGGTTTGTTGGTTTGTTTGTTTGTTGGTTTGTTCGTTTGTTGGTTTGTTGGTTTGTTGGTTTGTTGGCTTGTTGGTTTGTTGGTTTGTTGGTTTGTTGGTTTGTTGGTTTGTTGGTTTGTTGGTTTATTGGTTTGTTGGTTTGTTGGTTTTTTGGTTTGTTGGTTTGTTGGTTTGTTGGTTTGTTAGTTTGTTAGTTTGTTTGTTTGTTCGTTTGTTGGTTTTTTGGTTTGTTGGTTTGCTTGTTTTTTGGTTTGTTGGTTTGTTGGTTTGTTGGTTTGTTGGTTTGTTGGTTTGTTGGCTTGTTGGTTTGTTAGTTTGTTGGCTTGTTGGTTTGTTGTCTTGTTGGCTTGTTGGTTTGTTGGTTTGTTGGCTTATTGGTTTGTTGGTTTGTTGGTTTGTTCGTTTGTTGGTTTGTTGGTTTGTTGGTTTGTTCGTTTGTTGGTTTGTTGGTTTGTTGGTTTGTTGGTTTGTTGGTTTGTTGTTTTGTTGGTTTGTTGATTTGTTGATTTGTTGGTTTGTTGGTTTGTTGGTTTGTTGGTTTGTTGGTTTGTTGGTTTGTTGGTTTGTTGGTTTGTTGGTGTTTTGGTTTTTTGGTTTTTTGGTTTGTTGGTTTGTTGGTTTGTTGGTTTGTTCGTTTGTTGGTTTGTTCGTTATTGGCTTGTTGGTTTTTTGGCTTGTTAGCTCGTTGGTTTGTTGGTTTATTTGTTTGTTGGTTTGTTGGTTTGTTGGTTTGTTGGTTTGTTTGTTTGTTGGTTTGTTCGTTTGTTGGTTTGTTGGTTTGTTGGTTTGTTGGCTTGTTGGTTTGTTGGTTTGTTGGTTTGTTGGTTTGTTGGTTTGTTGGTTTGTTGGTTTATTGGTTTGTTGGTTTGTTGGTTTTTTGGTTTGTTGGTTTGTTGGTTTGTTGGTTTGTTGGTTTGTTAGTTTGTTAGTTTGTTTGTTTGTTCGTTTGTTGGTTTTTTGGTTTGTTGGTTTGCTTGTTTTTTGGTTTGTTGGTTTGTTGGTTTGTTGGTTTGTTGGTTTGTTGGTTTGTTGGCTTGTTGGTTTGTTAGTTTGTTGGCTTGTTGGTTTGTTGTCTTGTTGGCTTGTTGGTTTGTTGGTTTGTTGGCTTATTGGTTTGTTGGTTTGTTGGTTTGTTCGTTTGTTGGTTTGTTGGTTTGTTGGTTTGTTCGTTTGTTGGTTTGTTGGTTTGTTGGTTTGTTGGTTTTTTGGTTTGTTGGTTTGTTGGTTCGGTGGTTTGTTGGTTTGCTGGTTTGTTGGTTTGTTGGTTTGTTGGTTTGTAGGTTTGTTGGTTTGTTGGTTTGTTGGTTTGTTGGTTTGTTGGTTTGTTGGTTTGTTGGTTTGACGGCTTGTTGGCTTGTTGGTTTGTTGGTTTGTTTGTTTGTTGGTTTGTTGGTTTGTTGGTTTGTTGGTTTGTTGGTTTGGTGGTTTTTTGGGTTGTTGGTTTGTTGGTTTGTTGGTTTGTTGGTTTGTTGATTTGTTAGCTTGTTGGTTTGTTGGTTTGTTGGTTTGTTGGTTAGTTGGTTACTCGGTTTGTTGGTTTGTTGGTTTGTTGGCTTGTCGGTTTATTTCTTTGTTGGTTTGTTGGTTTGTTGGTTTGTTGGTTAGTTGGTTACCCGGTTTGTTGGTTTGTTGGTTTGTTGGCTTGTCGGTTTATTTCTTTGTTGGTTTGTTGGTTTGTTTGTTTGTTGGTTTGGTCGTTTGTTGACTTGTTGGTTTGTTGGCTTGTTGGCTTGTTGATTTGTTGGTTTGTTGGCTTGTTGGTTTGTTCGTTTGCTGGTGTGTTAGTTTGTTGGGTTGTTGGTTTGTTGGTTTGTTTGTTTGTTTGTTGGTTTGTTCGTTTGTTGGTTTGTTGGTTTGTTGGTTTGTTGGCTTGTTGGTTTGTTGGTTTGTTGGTTTGTTGGTTTGTTGGTTTGTTGGTTTGTTGGTTTGTTGGTTTATTGGTTTGTTGGTTTGTTGGTTTTTTGGTTTGTTGGTTTGTTGGTTTGTTGGTTTGTTAGTTTGTTAGTTTGTTTGTTTGTTCGTTTGTTGGTTTTTTGGTTTGTTGGTTTGCTTGTTTGTTGGTCTGTTGGTTTGTTGGTTTGTTGGTTTGTTGGTTTGTTGGTTTGTTGGTTTGTTGGCTTGTTGGTTTGTCAGTTTGTTGGCTTGTTGGTTTGTTGTCTTGTTGGCTTGTTGGTTTGTTGGCTTATTGGTTTGTTGGTTTGTTGGTTTGTTCGTTTGTTGGTTTGTTGGTTTGTTGGTTTGTTCGTTTGTTGGTTTGTTGGTTTGTTGGTTTGTTGGTTTTTTGGTTTGTTGGTTTGTTGGTTCGTTGGTTTGTTGGTTTGCTGGTTTGTTGGTTTGTTGGTTTGTTGGTTTGTTGGTTTGTAGGTTTGTTGGTTTGTTGGTTTGTTGGTTTGTTGGTTTTGTTCGTTTGTTGGTTTGTTGGTTTGTTGGTTTGTTGGTGTCTTCGTTTGTTGGTTTGTTGGTTTTTTGGTTTGTTGGTTTGTTGGTTTGTTGGTTTGTTGGTTTGTTGGTTTGTTGGTTTGTGGGCTTGTTGGCTTGTTGGTTTGTTGGTTTGTTGGTTTGTTGGTTTGTTGGTTTGTTGGTTTGTTGGTTTGTTGGTTTGTTGGTTTGTTGGTTTATTGGTTTGTTGTGTGGTTGGTTTATTGGTGTATTTGTTTGTTGGTTTGTTGGCTTGTTGGTTTGTTGGATTGTTGGTTTGTTGGCTTGTTGCTTAGTTGGTTTGTTGCTTTGTTTGTTTGTTGGCTTGTTTGTTTGTTGGCTTGTTGTTTTGTTGGCTTGTTGGCTTGTTGGTTTGTCGGTTTGTTGGTTTGTTGGTTTGTTGGTTTGTTGGTTTGTTGGTTTGTTGGTTTGTTGGTTTGTTGGTTTGTTGGTTTGTTGGTTTGTTGGTTTGTTGGTTTGTTGGTTTGTTGGTTTGTTGGTTTGTTGGTTTGTTGGTTTGTTGGTTTGTTGGTTTGTTGGTTTGTTAGTTTGTTGGTTTGTTGGTTTGTTGGCTTGTTGGTTTGTTGGATTGTTGGTTTGTTGGCTTGTTGGTTTGTTGGTTTGTTGCGTTGTTTGTTTGTTGGCTTGTTTGTTTGTTGGCTTGTTTGTTTGTTTGTTTGTTAGTTTGTTGGTTTGTTGGTTTGTTGGTTTGTTGGTTTGTTGGTTTGTTGGTTTGTTGTTTTGTTGGTTTGTTGATTTCTTGATTTGTTGGTTTGTTGGTTTGTTGGTTTGTTGGTTTGTTGGTTTGTTGGTTTGTTGGTTTGTTGGTTTGTTGGTTTTTTGGTTTTTTGGTTTTTTGGTTTGTTGGTTTGTTGGTTTGTTGGTTTGTTCGTTTGTTGGTTTGTTCGTTATTGGCTTGTTGGTTTTTTGGCTTGTTAGCTCGTTGGTTTGTTGGTTTATTTGTTTGTTGGTTTGTTGGTTTGTTGGTTTGTTGGTTTGTTTGTTTGTTGGTTTGTTCGTTTGTTGGTTTGTTGGTTTGTTGGTTTGTTGGCTTGTTGGTTTGTTGGTTTGTTGGTTTGTTGGTTTGTTGGTTTGTTGGTTTGTTGGTTTATTGGTTTGTTGGTTTGTTGGTTTTTTGGTTTGTTGGTTTGTTGGTTTGTTGGTTTGTTAGTTTGTTAGTTTGTTTGTTTGTTCGTTTGTTGGTTTTTTGGTTTGTTGGTTTGCTTGTTTTTTGGTTTGTTGGTTTGTTGGTTTGTTGGTTTGTTGGTTTGTTGGTTTGTTGGTTTGTTGGCTTGTTGGTTTGTTAGTTTGTTGGCTTGTTGGTTTGTTGTCTTGTTGGCTTGTTGGTTTGTTGGTTTGTTGGCTTATTGGTTTGTTGGTTTGTTGGTTTGTTCGTTTGTTGGTTTGTTGGTTTGTTGGTTTGTTCGTTTGTTGGTTTGTTGGTTTGTTGGTTTGTTGGTTTTTTGGTTTGTTGGTTTGTTGGTTCGTTGGTTTGTTGGTTTGCTGGTTTGTTGGTTTGTTGGTTTGTTGGTTTGTAGGTTTGTTGGTTTGTTGGTTTGTTGGTTTGTTGGTTTGTTGGTTTGTTGGTTTGTTGGTTTGACGGCTTGTTGGCTTGTTGGTTTGTTGGTTTGTTTGTTTGTTGGTTTGTTGGTTTGTTGGTTTGTTGGTTTGTTGGTTTGTTGGTTTGTTGGTTTGTTGGTTTGTGGGCTTGTTGGCTTGTTGGTTTGTTGGTTTGTTGGTTTGTTGGTTTGTTGGTTTGTTGGTTTGTTGGTTTGTTGGTTTATTGGTTTGTTGGTTGGTTGGTTTATTGGGGTATTTGTTTGTTGGTTTGTTGGCTTGTTGGTTTTTTGGATTGTTGGTTTGTTGGCTTGTTGCTTTGTTGGTTTGTTGCTTTGTTTGTTTGTTGGCTTGTTTGTTTGTTGGCTTGTTGGTTTGTTGGCTTGTTGGCTTGTTGGTTTGTTGGTTTGTTGGTTTGTTGGTTTGTTGGTTTGTTGGTTTGTTGGTTTGTTGGTTTGTTGGTTTGTTGGTTTGTTGGTTTGTTGGTTTGTTGGTTTGTTGGTTTGTTGGTTTGTTGGTTTGTTGGTTTGTTGGTTTGCTTGTTTGTTGGTTTGTTGGTTTGTTGGTTTGTTGGTTTGTTGGTTTGTTGGTTCGTTGGTTTGTTGGTTTGTTGGTTTGTTGGTTTGTTGGTTTGTTGGTTTGTTGGTTTGTTTGTTTGTTGGCTTGTTGGTTTGTTGGCTTGTTGGCTTGTTGGTTTGTTGACTTGTTGGTTTGTTGGTTTGTTGGTTTGTTGGTTTGTTTGTTTGTTGGCTTGTTGGTTTGTTGGCTTGTTGGCTTGTTGGTTTGTTGACTTGTTGGTTTGTTGGTTTGTTGGTTTGTTGGTTTGTTGGTTTGTTGGCTTGTTGGTTTGGTGGTTTGTTGGTTTGTTGGTTTGTTTGTTTGTTGGTTTGGTGGTTTTTTGGTTTGTTGGTTTGTTGGTTTGTTTGTTTGTTGATTTGTTAGCTTGTTGGTTTGTTGGTTTGTTGGTTTGTTGGTTAGTTGGTTACTCGGTTTGTTGGTTTGTTGGTTTGTTGGCTTGTCGGTTTATTGGTTTGTTGGTTTGTTCGTTTGTTGGTTTGTTGGTTTGTTGGTTTGTTCGTTTGTTGGTTTGTTGGTTTGTTGGTTTGTTGGTTTTTTGGTTTGTTGGTTTGTTGGTTCGTTGGTTTGTTGGTTTGCTGGTTTGTTGGTTTGTTGGTTTGTTGGTTTGTAGGTTTGTTGGTTTGTTGGTTTGTTGGTTTGTTGGTTTGTTGGTTTGTTGGTTTGTTGGTTTGACGGCTTGTTGGCTTGTTGGTTTGTTGGTTTGTTAGTTTGTTGGTTTGTTGGTTTGTTGGTTTGTTGGTTTGTTGGTTTGTTGGTTTGTTGGTTTGTTGGTTTGTGGGCTTGTTGGCTTGTTGGTTTGTTGGTTTGTTGGTTTGTTGGTTTGTTGGTTTGTTGGTTCGTTGGTTTGTTGGTTTATTGGTTTGTTGGTTGGTTGGTTTATTGGGGTATTTGTTTGTTGGTTTGTTGGCTTTTTGGTTTGTTGGATTGTTGGTTTGTTGGTTTGTTGCTTTGTTGGTTTGTTGCTTTGTTTGTTTGTTGGCTTGTTTGTTTGTTGGCTTGTTGGTTTGTTGGCTTGTTGGCTTGTTGGTTTGTTGGTTTGTTGGTTTGTTGGTTTGTTGGTTTGTTGGTTTGTTGGTTTGTTGGTTTGTTGGTTTGTTGGTTTGTTGGTTTGTTGGTTTGTTGGTTTGTTGGTTTGTTGGTTTGTTAGTTTGTTGGTTTGCTTGTTTGTTGGTTTGGTGGTTTGTTGGTTTGTTGGTTTGTTGGTTCGTTGGTTTGTTGGTTTGTTGGTTTGTTGGTTTGTTGGTTTGTTGGTTTGTTGGTTTGTTTGTTTGTTGGCTTGTTGGTTGGTTGGCTTGTTGGCTTGTTGGTTTGTTGACTTGTTGGTTTGTTGGTTTGTTGGTTTGTTGGTTTGTTGGTTTGTTGGTTTGTTGGTTTGTTGGCTTGTTGGTTTGGTGGTTTGTTGGTTTGTTGGTTTGTTTGTTTGTTGGTTTGGTGGTTTTTTGGTTTGTTGGTTTGTTGGTTTGTTTGTTTGTTGATTTGTTAGCTTGTTGGTTTGTTGGTTTGTTGGTTTGTTGGTTAGTTGGTTACTCGGTTTGTTGGTTTGTTGGTTTGTTGGCTTGTCGGTTTATTGGTTTGTTGGTTTGTTGGTTTGTTTGTTTGTTGGTTTGGTCGTTTGTTGACTTGTTGGTTTGTTGGCTTGTTGGCTTGTTGATTTGTTGGTTTGTTGGCTTGTTGGTTTGTTCGTTTGCTGGTGTGTTAGTTTGTTGGTTTGTTGGTTTGTTGGTTTGTTGGTTTGTTTGTTTGTTGGTTTGTTCGTTTGTTGGTTTGTTGGTTTGTTGGTTTGTTGGCTTGTTGGTTTGTTGGTTTGTTGGTTTGTTGGTTTGTTGGTTTGTTGGTTTGTTGGTTTATTGGTTTGTTGGTTTGTTGGTTTTTTGGTTTGTTGGTTTGTTGGTTTGTTGGTTTTTTAGTTTGTTAGTTTGTTTGTTTGTTCGTTTGTTGGTTTTTTGGTTTGTTGGTTTGTTGGTTTGTTGGTTTGTTGGTTTGTTGGTTTGTGGGCTTGTTGGCTTGTTGGTTTGTTGGTTTGTTGGTTTGTTGGTTTGTTGGTTTGTTGGTTTGTTGGTTTGTTGGTTTATTGGTTTGTTGGTTGGTTGGTTTATTGGTGTATTTATTTGTTGGTTTGTTGGCTTGTTGGTTTGTTGGATTGTTGGTTTGTTGGCTTGTTGCTTTGTTGGTTTGTTGCTTTGTTTGTTTGTTGGCTTGTTTGTTTGTTGGCTTGTTGGTTTGTTGGCTTGTTGGCTTGTTGGTTTGTTGGTTTGTTGGTTTGTTGGTTTGTTGGTTTGTTGGTTTGTTGGTTTGTTGGTTTGTTGGTTTGTTAGTTTGTTGGTTTGTTGGTTTGTTGGTTTGTTGGTTTGTTGGTTTGTTTGTTTGTTGGTTTGTTGGTTTGTTGGTTTGTTAGTTTGTTGGTTTGTTGGTTTGTTGGCTTGTTGGTTTGTTGGATTGTTGGTTTGTTGGCTTGTTGGTTTGTTGGTTTGTTGCGTTGTTTGTTTGTTGGCTTGTTTGTTTGTTGGCTTGTTTGTTTGTTTGTTTGTTAGTTTGTTGGTTTGTTGGTTTGTTGGTTTGTTGGTTTGTTGGTTTGTTGGTTTGTTGTTTTGTTGGTTTGTTGATTTGTTGGTTTGTTGGTTTGTTGGTTTGTTGGTTTGTTGGTTTGTTGGTTTGTTGGTTTGTTGGTTTGTTGGTTTGTTGGTTTTTTGGTTTTTTGGTTTTTTGGTTTGTTGGTTTGTTGGTTTGTTGGTTTGTTCGTTTGTTGGCTTGTTCGTTATTGGCTTGTTGGTTTTTTGGCTTGTTAGCTCGTTGGTTTGTTGGTTTATTTGTTTGTTGGTTTGTTGGTTTGTTGGTTTGTTGGTTTGTTGGTTTGCTGGTTTGTTGGTTTGTTCGTTTGTTGGTTTGTTGGTTTATTTGTTTGTTGATTTGTTTGTTTGTTGGTTTGTTAGTTTGTTGGCTTGTTGGTTTGTTGGCTTGTCGGCTTGTTGGCATGTTGGTTTCTTGTTTTGTTAGTTTGTTGGTTTGTTGGTTTGTTGGTTTGTTGGTTTGTTGGTTTGTTGGTTTGTTGGTTTGTTAGTTTGTTGGTTTGTAGGTTTTTGTTGGTTTGTTGGTTTGTTTGTTTGTTGGTTTGTTGGTTTGTTAGTTTGTTGGTTTGTTTGTTTGTTGGTTTGTTCGTTTGTTGGCTTGTTGATTTGTTGGCTTGTTGGCTTGTTGGCATGTTCGTTTCATGGTTTGTTGGTTTGTTGGTTTGTTGGTTTGTTGGTTTGTTGGTTTGTTGGTTTGTTAGTTTGTTGGTTTGTTGGTTTGTTGGTTTGTTGGTTTGTTGGTTTGTTGGTTTGTTGGTTTGTTGGTTTGTTGGTTTGTTCGTTTGTTGGTTTTTTGGTTTGTTGGTTTGTTGGTTTGTTGGTTTTTTGGTTTGTTTGCTTGCTGGTTTGTTGGTTTCTTAGTTTGTTGGCTTGTTGGTTTGTTGGCTTGTTGGCTTGTTGGTTTGTTGGCTTGTTGGTTTGTTGGTTTGTTGGTTTGTTGGTTTGTTGGTTTGTTGGTTTGTTGGTTTGTTGGTTGTTGGCTTGTTGGTTTGTTGGCTTGTTGGCTTGTTGGTTGTTGGTTTGTTGGTTTGTTGGTTTGTTGGTTTGTTGGTTTGTCGTTTTGTTGGTTTGTTGGTTTGTTGATTTGTTGGTTTGTTGGTTTGTTGGTTTGTTGGTTTGTTGGTTTGTTTGTTTTTTGGTTTGTTCGTTTGTTGGCTTGTTGGTTTGTTCGTTTGTTGGCTTGTTGGTTTGTTGGCTTGTTGGCTTATTGGCATGTTGGTTTCTTGGTTTGCTGGTTTGTTTGCTTGTTGGTTTGTTGGCTTGTTGGTTTGTTGGTTTGTTGGCTTGTTGGCTTGTTGGTTTGTTGGTTTGTTGGTTTGTTGGTTTGTTGGTTTGTTGGTTTGTTGGTTTGTTGGTTTATTTGTTTGTTCGTTTGTTGGTTTGTTGGTTTGTTGGTTTGTTGGTTTGTTGGTTTGTTGGTTTGTTGGTTTGTTGGTTTGTTGGTTTATTTGTTTGTTGGTTTGTTGGTTTGTTGGTTTGTTGGTTTGTTGGTTTGTTTGTTTGTTGGTTGGTTGGTTTGTTGGTTTGTTCGTTTGTTGGCTTGTTGGTTTGTTGGTTTATTGGTTTGTTGGTTTGTTGGTTTGTTGGTTTGTTGGTTTATTAGTTTGTTGGTTTGTTGGTTTGTTGATTTGTTGGTTTGTTGGTTTGTTGGCTTGTTGGTTTGTTGGTTTGTTTGTTTGTTGGTTTGTTGGTTTGTCGGTTTGTTGGTTTGTTGGTTTGTTGGTTTGTTGTTTTGTTGGTTTGTTGGTTTGTTTGTTTGTTGGTTTGTTCGTTTGTTGGCTTGTTGGTTTATTGGTTTGTTGGTTTGTTGGTTTGTTGGTTTGTTGGTTTGTTGGTTTGTTGTTTTGTTGGTTTGTTTGTTTGTTGGTTTGTTGGTTTGTTCGTTTTTTAGCTTGTTGGTTTGTCGGCTTGTTGGCATGTTGGTTTCTTGGTTTGTTAGTTTGTTGGTTTGTTGGTTTGTTGGTTTGTTGGTTTGTTGGTTTGTTGGTTTGTTAGTTTGTTGGTTTGTTGGTTTTTGTTGGTTTGTTGATTTGTTTGTTTGTTGGTTTGTTGGTTTGTTAGTTTGTTGGTTTGTTTTTTTGTTGGTTTGTTCGTTTGTTGGCTTGTTGGTTTGTTGGCTTGTTGGCTTGTTGGCATGTTCGTTTCATGGTTTGTTGGTTTGTTGGTTTGTTGGTTTGTTTGTTTGTTGGTTTGTTGGTTTGTTGGTTTGTTGGTTGGTTGGTTGGTTGGTTTGTTGGTTTGTTGGTTTGTTGGTTTGTTGGTTTGTTGGTTTATTGGTTTGTTGGTTTGTTGGCTTGTTTGTTTGTTGGTTTGTTGGTTTGTTCGCTTGTTGGCTTGTTGGTTTGTTGGTTTGTTGGTTTGTTGGTTTGTTGGTTTTTTGGTTTATTTGTTTGTTGGTTTGTTGGTTTGTTGATTTGTTGGTTTGTTGGTTTGTTGGTTTTTTAGTTTGTTGGCTTGCTGGTTTGTTGGTTTCTTAGTTTGTTGGCTTGTCGGTTTGTTGATTTGTTGGTTTGTTGGTTTGTTGGCTTGTTGGTTTGTTGGTTTGTTGGTTTGTTGGTTTGTTGGTTTCTTGGTTTGTTGGTTTGATGGTTTGTTGGTTTGTTGGTTTGTTGGTATATTGGTTTGTTGGTTTGTTGGTTTGTTGGTTTGTTGGTTTGTTGGTTTGTTGGTTTGTTGGCTTGTTGGTTTGTTGGCTTGTTGGCTTGTTGGTTGGTGGTTCGTTGATTTGTTGGTTTGTTGGTTTGTTGGTTTGTTGGTTTGTAGGTTTGTTGGTTTTTTGGTTTGTTGGTTTGTTGGTTTGTTGGTTTGTTTGTTTTTAGGTTTGTTCGTTTGTTGGCTTGTTGGTTTGTTCGTTTGTTGGCTTGTTGGTTTGTTGGCTTGTTGGCCTGTTGGCATGTTGGTTTGTTGGTTTGTTGGTTTGTTGGCTTGTTGGTTTGTTGGTTTGTTGGTTTGTTGGTTTGTTCGTTTGTTGGTTTGTTGGTTTGTTGGTTTGTTGGTTTGTTGGTTTATTTGTTTGTTTTTTGTTGGTTTGTTGGTTTGTTGGTTTGTTGGTTTGTTGGTTGTTAGTTTATTTGTTTGTTGGATTGTTGGTTTGTTGGTTTGTTGGTTTGTTGGTTTGTTAGTTTGTTGGTTTGTTGGTTGGTTGGTTTGTTAATTTGTTCGTTTGTTGGTTTGTTCGTTTGTTGGCTTGTTGGTTTGTTGGTTTATTGGTTTGTTGGTTTGTTGGTTTGTTGGTTTATTTGTTTGTTGGTTTGTTGATTTGTTGGTTTGTTGGTGTGTTGGCTTGTTGGTTTGTTGGTTTGTTGGTTTGTTGGTTTGTTGGTTTGTTGGTTTGTTGGTTTGTTGGTTTGTTGGTTTGTTGGTTTGTTGGTTTGTTGGTTTGTTGGTTTGTTGGTTTGTTGGTTTGTTGGTTTGTTGGTTTGTTTGTTTGTTGGTTTGTTCGTTTGTTGGCTAGTTGGTTTATTGGTTTGTTGGTGTGTTGGTTTGTTGGTTTGTTGGTTTGTTGTTTTGTTGGTTTGTTTGTTTGTTGGTTTGTTGGTTTGTTCGTTTTTTGGCTTGTTGATTTGTTGGTTTGTTGGTTTGTTGGCTTGTTGGTTTGTTGGTTTGTTGGTTTTTTTGTTTGTTGGTTTGTTCGTTTGTTGGCTTGTTGATTTGTTGGCTTGTTGGCTTGTTGGCATGTAGGTTTGTTGGTTTGTTGGTTTGTTGGTTTGTTGGTTTGTTTGTTTGTTAGTTTGTTGGTTTGTTGCTTTTTGTTGGTTTGTTGATTTGTTTGTTTGTTGGTTTTTTGGTTTGTTAGTTTGTTGGTTTGTTTGTTTGTTGGTTTGTTCGTTTGTTGGCTTGTTGGTTTGTTGGCTTGTTGGCTTGTTGGCATGTTCGTTTCATGGTTTATTGGTTTGTTGGTTTGTTGGTTTGTTGGTTTGTTGGTTTGTTGGTTTGTTGGTTGGTTGGTTTGTTGGTTTGTTGGTTGGTTGGTTTGTTGGTTTGTTGGTTTGTTGATTTTTTGGTTTGTTGGCTTGTTTGTTTGTTGGTTTGTTGGTTTGTTCGTTTGTTGGCTTGTTGGTTTGTTGGTTTGTTGGTTTGTTGGTTTGTTGGTTTGTTGGTTTATTTGTTTGTTGATTTGTTAGTTTGTTGGTTTGTTTGTTGTTGGTTTGTTGGTTTGTTGGTTTGTTGACTTGTTGGCTTGTTGGTTTGTTGGTTTGTTGGTTTGTTGATTTGTTGGCTTGTTGGCTTGTTGGTTTGTTGGTTTGTTGGTTTGTTGGTTTGTTGGTTTATTTGTTTGTCGGTTTGTTGGCTTGTTGGTTTGTTGGCTTGTTGGCTTGTTGGTTTGTTGGTTTGTTGGTTTGTTGATTTGTTGGCTTGTTGGCTTGTTGGTTTGTTGGTTTGTTGGCTTGTTGGTTTGTTGGTTTGTTGGCTTGTTGGTTTGTTGGTTTGTTGGTTTGTTGGTTTGTTGGTTTGTTGGTTTGTTGGTTTGTTGGTTTGTTGGTTTGTTGGTTTCCTCGTTTGTTGGTTTTTTGGTTTGTTGGTTTGTTGGTTTGTTGATTTGTTGGCTTGTTGGCTTGTTGGTTTGTTCGTTTGTTGGCTTGTTGGTTTGTTGGTTTGTTGGTTTGTTGGTTTTTTGGTTTGTTGGCTTCTTGGTTTGTTGGTTTGTTGGTTTGTTGGTTTGTTGGTTTGTTGGTTTGTTGGTTTGTTGGTTTGTTGGTTTGTTGGTTTGTTGGTTTGTTGGTTTTTTTGTTTGTTGGTTTGTTCGTTTGTTGGCTTGTTGGTTTGTTGGCTTGTTGGTTTGTTGGCTTGTTGGCTTGTTGGTTTGTTGGTTTGTTGGTTTGTTGGTTTGTTGATTTGTTGGCTTGTTGGCTTGTTGGTTTGTTCGTTTGTTGGCTTGTTGGTTTGTTGGTTTGTTGGTTTGTTGGTTTTTTGGTTTGTTGGCTTCTTGGTTTGTTGGTTTGTTGGTTTGTTGGTTTGTTGGTTTGTTGGTTTGTTGGTTTGTTGGTTTGTTGGTTTGTTGGTTTGTTGGTTTTTTTGTTTGTTGGTTTGTTCGTTTGTTGACTTGTTGGTTTGTTGGCTTGTTGGATTGTTGGCATGTTGGTTTGTTGGTTTGTTGGCTTGTTGGCTTGTTGGCATGTTGGTTTGTTGGTTTGTTAGTTTGTTGGTTTGTTGGTTTGTTGGTTTGTTGGTTTGTTGGTTTGTTGGTTTGTTGGTTTGTTGGTTTGTTGGTTTGTTAGTTTGTTGGTTTGTTGTTTTTTGTTGGTTTGTTGATTTGTTTGTTTGTTGGTTTTTTGGTTTGTTAGTTTGTTGGTTTGTTTGTTTGTTGGTTTGTTCGTTTGTTGGCTTGTTGGTTTGTTGGCTTGTTGGCTTGTTGGCATTTTCGTTTCATGGTTTATTGGTTTGTTGGTTTGTTGGTTTGTTGGTTTGTTGGTTTGTTGGTTTGTTGGTTGGTTGGTTTGTTGGTTTGTTGGTTGGTTGGTTTGTTGGTTTGTTGGTTTGTTGATTTTTTGGTTTGTTGGCTTGTTTGTTTGTTGGTTTGTTGGTTTGTTCGTTTGTTGGCTTGTTGGTTTGTTGGTTTGTTGGTTTGTTGGTTTGTTGGTTTGTTGGTTTATTTGTTTATTTGTTTGTTGGTTTGTTTGTTTGTTGATTTGTTAGTTTGTTGGTTTGTTTGTTGTTGGTTTGTTGGTTTGTTGGTTTGTTGACTTGTTGGCTTGTTGGTTTGTTGGTTTGTTGGTTTGTTGATTTGTTGGCTTGTTGGCTTGTTGGTTTGTTGGTTTGTTGGTTTGTTGGTTTGTTGGTTTATATGTTTGTCGGTTTGTTGGCTTGTTGGTTTGTTGGCTTGTTGGCTTGTTGGTTTGTTGGTTTGTTGGTTTGTTGGTTTGTTGATTTGTTGGCTTGTTGGCTTGTTGGTTTGTTCGTTTGTTGGCTTGTTGGTTTGTTGGTTTGTTGGCTTGTTGGTTTGTTGGTTTGTTGGTTTGTTGGTTTGTTGGTTTGTTGGTTTGTTGGTTTGTTGGTTTGTTGGTTTGTTGGTTTCCTCGTTTGTTGGTTTTTTGGTTTGTTGGTTTGTTGGTTTGTTGGTTTGTTGGTTTTTTGGTTTGTTGGCTTCTTGGTTTGTTGGTTTGTTGGTTTGTTGGTTTGTTGGTTTGTTGGTTTGTTGGTTTGTTGGTTTGTTGGTTTGTTGGTTTGTTGGTTTGTTGGTTTGTTGGTTTTTTGGTTTGTTGGTTTCTTGGTTTGTTGGTTCGTTTGTTGGTTTGTTGGTTTGTTGGTTTGTTAGTTTGTTGGTTTGTTGGTTTATTTGTTTGTTGGTTTGTTGGTTTGTTGGTTTGTTTGTTTGTTGGTTGGTTTGTTTGTTGGATTGTTCGTTTGTTGGCTTGTTGGTTTGTTGGTTTATTGGTTTGTTGGTTTGTTGGTTTGTTGGTTTGTTGGTTTGTTGGTTTATTAGTTTGTTGGTTTGTTGGTTTGTTGATTTGTTGGTTTGTTGGTTTGTTGGCTTGTTGGTTTGTTGGTTTGTTGGTTTGTTGGTTTGTTGGTTTGTTGGTTTGTTGGTTTGTTGGTTTGTTGGTTTGTTGGTTTGTTGGTTTGTTGGTTTGTTGGTTTGTTGGTTTGTTGGTTTGTTGGTTTGTTGGTTTGTTTGTTTGTTGGTTTGTTCGTTTGTTGGCTTGTTGGTTTATTGGTTTGTTGGTTTGTTGGTTTGTTGTTTTGTTGGTTTGTTTGTTTGTTGGTTTGTTGGTTTGTTCGTTTTTTGGCTTGTTGGTTTGTTGGCTTGTTGGCTTGTTGGTCTGTTAGTTTGTTGGTTTGTTGGTTTGTTGGTTTGTTGCTTTGTTTGTTTGTTGGTTTGTTCGTTTGTTGGCTTGTCGGTTTGTTGGCTTGTTATCTTGTTGGCATTTTGGTTTCTTGGTTTGTTAGTTTGTTGGTTTGTTAGTTTGTTAGTTTGTTGGTTTGTTGGTTTGTTGGTTTGTTGGTTTGTTGGTTTGTTGGTTTGTTAGTTTGTTAGTTTGTTGGTTTGTTGGTTTTTGTTAGTTTGTTGATTTGTTTGTTTGTTGGTTTGTTGGTTTGTTAGTTTTTTGGTTTGTTTGTTTGTTGGTTTGTTCGTTTGTTGGCTTGTTGGTTTGTTGGCTTGTTGGCTTGCTGGTATGTTGGTTTCATGGTTTGTTGGTTTGTTGTTTTGGTGGTTTGTTGGTTTGTTGGTTTGTTGGTTTGTTGGTTTGTTGGTTTGTTGGTTTGTTGGTTTGTTGGTTTGTTGGTTTGTTGGTTTGTTGGTTTGTTGGTTGGTTGGTTTGTTGGTTTGTTGGTTTGTTGGTTTTTTGGTTTGTTGGCTTGTTTGTTTCTTGGTTTGTTGGTTTGTTCGTTTGTTGGCTTGTTGGTTTGTTGGTTTGTTGGTTTGTTGGTTTGTTGGTTTGTTGGTTTGTTGGTTTGTTTGTTTGTTTATTTGTTTGTTTGTTGGTTTGTTGGTTTGTTAGTTTTTTGGTTTGTTTGTTTGTTGGTTTGTTCGTTTGTTGGCTTGTTGGTTTGTTGGCTTGTTGGCTTGTTGGTATGTTGGTTTCATGGTTTGTTGGTTTGTTGGTTTGGTGGTTTGTTGGTTTGTTGGTTTGTTGGTTTGTTGGTTTGTTGGTTTGTTGGTTTGTTGGCTTGTTGGTTTGTTGGCTTGTTGGCTTGTTGGTTGGTGGTTCGTTGGTTTGTTGGTTTGTTGGTTTGTTGGTTTGTTGGTTTGTAGGTTTGTTGGTTTTTTGGTTTGTTGGTTTGTTGGTTTGTTGGTTTGTTTGTTTTTAGGTTTGTTCGTTTGTTGGCTTGTTGGTTTGTTCGTTTGTTGGCTTGTTGGTTTGTTGGCTTGTTGGCCTGTTGGCATGTTGGTTTGTTGGTTTGTTGGTTTGTTGGCTTGTTGGTTTGTTGGTTTGTTGGTTTGTTGGTTTGTTGGTTTGTTGGTTTGTTGGTTTGTTGGTTTGTTGGTTTGTTGGTTTGTTGGTTTATTTGTTTGTTTTTTGTTGGTTTGTTGGTTTGTTGGTTTGTTGGTTGTTAGTTTATTTGTTTGTTGGATTGTTTGTTTGTTGGTTTGTTGGTTTGTTGGTTTGTTAGTTTGTTGGTTTGTTGGTTGGTTGGTTTGTTAATTTGTTCGTTTGTTGGTTTGTTCGTTTGTTGGCTTGTTGGTTTGTTGGTTTATTGGTTTGTTGGTTTGTTGGTTTGTTGGTTTATTTGTTTGTTGGTTTGTTGATTTGTTGATTTGTTGGTTTGTTGGTTTGTTGGCTTGTTGGTTTGTTGGTTTGTTGGTTTGTTGGTTTGTTGGTTTGTTGGTTTGTTGGTTTGTTGGTTTGTTGGTTTGTTGGTTTGTTGGTTTGTTGGTTTGTTAGTTTGTTGGTTTGTTGGTTTGTTGGTTTGTTTGTTTGTTGGTTTGTTCGTTTGTTGGCTTGTTGGTTTATTGGTTTGTTGGTTTGTTGGTTTGTTGGTTTGTTGGTTTGTTGGTTTGTTGTTTTGTTGGTTTGTTTGTTTGTTGGTTTGTTGGTTTGTTTGTTTTTTGGCTTGTTGATTTGTTGGTTTGTTGGTTTGTTGGCTTGTTGGTTTGTTGGTTTGTTGGTTTTTTGGTTTGTTGGTTTGTTGGTTTGTTGGTTCGTTTGTTGGTTTATTTGTTTGTTGGTTTGTTGGTTTGTTGGTTTGTTTGTTTGTTGGTTGGTTTGTTTGTTGGATTGTTCGTTTGTTGGCTTGTTGGTTTGTTGGTTTATTGGTTTGTTGGTTTGTTGGTTTGTTGGTTTGTTGGTTTGTTGGTTTATTAGTTTGTTGGTTTGTTGGTTTGTTGATTTGTTGGTTTGTTGGTTTGTTGGCTTGTTGGTTTGTTGGTTTGTTGGTTTGTTGGTTTGTTGGTTTGTTGGTTTGTTGGTTTGTTGGTTTGTTGGTTTGTTGGTTTGTTGGTTTGTTGGTTTGTTGGTTTGTTGGTTTGTTGGTTTGTTGGTTTGTTTGTTTGTTGGTTTGTTCGTTTGTTGGCTTGTTGGTTTATTGGTTTGTTGGTTTGTTGGTTTGTTGGTTTGTTGTTTTGTTGGTTTGTTTGTTTGTTGGTTTGTTGGTTTGTTCGTTTTTTGGCTTGTTGGTTTGTTGGCTTGTTGGCTTGTTGGTCTGTTAGTTTGTTGGTTTGTTGGTTTGTTGGTTTGTTGCTTTGTTTGTTTGTTGGTTTGTTCGTTTGTTGGCTTGTCGGTTTGTTGGCTTGTTATCTTGTTGGCATTTTGGTTTCTTGGTTTGTTAGTTTGTTGGTTTGTTAGTTTGTTAGTTTGTTGGTTTGTTGGTTTGTTGGTTTGTTGGTTTGTTGGTTTGTTGGTTTGTTAGTTTGTTGGTTTGTTGGTTTTTGTTAGTTTGTTGATTTGTTTGTTTGTTGGTTTGTTGGTTTGTTAGTTTTTTGGTTTGTTTGTTTGTTGGTTTGTTCGTTTGTTGGCTTGTTGGTTTGTTGGCTTGTTGGCTTGCTGGTATGTTGGTTTCATGGTTTGTTGGTTTGTTGGTTTGGTGGTTTGTTGGTTTGTTGGTTTGTTGGTTTGTTGGTTTGTTGGTTTGTTGGTTTGTTGGTTTGTTGGTTTGTTGGTTTGTTGGTTTGTTGGTTTGTTGGTTGGTTGGTTTGTTGGTTTGTTGGTTTGTTGGTTTTTTGGTTTGTTGGCTTGTTTGTTTCTTGGTTTGTTGGTTTGTTCGTTTGTTGGCTTGTTGGTTTGTTGGTTTGTTGGTTTGTTGGTTTGTTGGTTTGTTGGTTTGTTGGTTTGTTTGTTTGTTTATTTGTTTGTTTGTTGGTTTGTTGGTTTGTTAGTTTTTTGGTTTGTTTGTTTGTTGGTTTGTTCGTTTGTTGGCTTGTTGGTTTGTTGGCTTGTTGGCTTGTTGGTATGTTGGTTTCATGGTTTGTTGGTTTGTTGGTTTGGTGGTTTGTTGGTTTGTTGGTTTGTTGGTTTGTTGGTTTGTTGGTTTGTTGGTTTGTTGGCTTGTTGGTTTGTTGGCTTGTTGGCTTGTTGGTTGGTGGTTCGTTGGTTTGTTGGTTTGTTGGTTTGTTGGTTTGTTGGTTTGTAGGTTTGTTGGTTTTTTGGTTTGTTGGTTTGTTGGTTTGTTGGTTTGTTTGTTTTTAGGTTTGTTCGTTTGTTGGCTTGTTGGTTTGTTCGTTTGTTGGCTTGTTGGTTTGTTGGCTTGTTGGCCTGTTGGCATGTTGGTTTGTTGGTTTGTTGGTTTGTTGGCTTGTTGGTTTGTTGGTTTGTTGGTTTGTTGGTTTGTTGGTTTGTTGGTTTGTTGGTTTGTTGGTTTGTTGGTTTGTTGGTTTATTTGTTTGTTTTTTGTTGGTTTGTTGGTTTGTTGGTTTGTTGGTTGTTAGTTTATTTGTTTGTTGGATTGTTTGTTTGTTGGTTTGTTGGTTTGTTGGTTTGTTAGTTTGTTGGTTTGTTGGTTGGTTGGTTTGTTAATTTGTTCGTTTGTTGGTTTGTTCGTTTGTTGGCTTGTTGGTTTGTTGGTTTATTGGTTTGTTGGTTTGTTGGTTTGTTGGTTTATTTGTTTGTTGGTTTGTTGATTTGTTGGTTTGTTGGTTTGTTGGCTTGTTGGTTTGTTGGTTTGTTGGTTTGTTGGTTTGTTGGTTTGTTGGTTTGTTGGTTTGTTGGTTTGTTGGTTTGTTGGTTTGTTGGTTTGTTGGTTTGTTAGTTTGTTGGTTTGTTGGTTTGTTGGTTTGTTTGTTTGTTGGTTTGTTCGTTTGTTGGCTTGTTGGTTTATTGGTTTGTTGGTTTGTTGGTTTGTTGGTTTGTTGGTTTGTTGGTTTGTTGTTTTGTTGGTTTGTTTGTTTGTTGGTTTGTTGGTTTGTTTGTTTTTTGGCTTGTTGATTTGTTGGTTTGTTGGTTTGTTGGCTTGTTGGTTTGTTGGTTTGTTGGTTTTTTGGTTTGTTGGTTTGTTGGTTTGTTGGTTCGTTTGTTGGTTTATTTGTTTGTTGGTTTGTTGGTTTGTTGGTTTGTTTGTTTGTTGGTTGGTTTGTTTGTTGGATTGTTCGTTTGTTGGCTTGTTGGTTTGTTGGTTTATTGGTTTGTTGGTTTGTTGGTTTGTTGGTTTGTTGGTTTGTTGGTTTATTAGTTTGTTGGTTTGTTGGTTTGTTGATTTGTTGGTTTGTTGGTTTGTTGGCTTGTTGGTTTGTTGGTTTGTTGGTTTGTTGGTTTGTTGGTTTGTTGGTTTGTTGGTTTGTTGGTTTGTTGGTTTGTTGGTTTGTTGGTTTGTTGGTTTGTTGGTTTGTTGGTTTGTTGGTTTGTTTGTTTGTTGGTTTGTTCGTTTGTTGGCTTGTTGGTTTATTGGTTTGTTGGTTTGTTGGTTTGTTGGTTTGTTGTTTTGTTGGTTTGTTTGTTTGTTGGTTTGTTGGTTTGTTCGTTTTTTGGCTTGTTGGTTTGTTGGCTTGTTGGCTTGTTGGTCTGTTAGTTTGTTGGTTTGTTGGTTTGTTGGTTTGTTGCTTTGTTTGTTTGTTGGTTTGTTCGTTTGTTGGCTTGTCGGTTTGTTGGCTTGTTATCTTGTTGGCATTTTGGTTTCTTGGTTTGTTAGTTTGTTGGTTTGTTAGTTTGTTAGTTTGTTGGTTTGTTGGTTTGTTGGTTTGTTGGTTTGTTGGTTTGTTGGTTTGTTAGTTTGTTGGTTTGTTGGTTTTTGTTAGTTTGTTGATTTGTTTGTTTGTTGGTTTGTTGGTTTGTTAGTTTTTTGGTTTGTTTGTTTGTTGGTTTGTTCGTTTGTTGGCTTGTTGGTTTGTTGGCTTGTTGGCTTGTTGGTATGTTGGTTTCATGGTTTGTTGGTTTGTTGGTTTGGTGGTTTGTTGGTTTGTTGGTTTGTTGGTTTGTTGGTTTGTTGGTTTGTTGGTTTGTTGGTTTGTTGGTTTGTTGGTTTGTTGGTTTGTTGGTTTGTTGGTTTGTTGGTTGGTTGGTTTGTTGGTTTGTTGGTTTGTTGGTTTTTTGGTTTGTTGGCTTGTTTGTTTCTTGGTTTGTTGGTTTGTTCGTTTGTTGGCTTGTTGGTTTGTTGGTTTGTTGGTTTGTTGGTTTGTTGGTTTGTTGGTTTGTTTGTTTGTTTATTTGTTTGTTTGTTGGTTTGTTGGTTTGTTAGTTTTTTGGTTTGTTTGTTTGTTGGTTTGTTCGTTTGTTGGATTGTTGGTTTGTTGGCTTGTTGGCTTGTTGGTATGTTGGTTTCATGGTTTGTTGGTTTGTTGGTTTGGTGGTTTGTTGGTTTGTTGGTTTGTTGGTTTGTTGGTTTGTTGGTTTGTTGGTTTGTTGGCTTGTTGGTTTGTTGGCTTGTTGGCTTGTTGGTTGGTGGTTCGTTGGTTTGTTGGTTTGTTGGTTTGTTGGTTTGTTGGTTTGTAGGTTTGTTGGTTTTTTGGTTTGTTGGTTTGTTGGTTTGTTGGTTTGTTTGTTTTTAGGTTTGTTCGTTTGTTGGCTTGTTGGTTTGTTCGTTTGTTGGCTTGTTGGTTTGTTGGCTTGTTGGCCTGTTGGCATGTTGGTTTGTTGGTTTGTTGGTTTGTTGGCTTGTTGGTTTGTTGGTTTGTTGGTTTGTTGGTTTGTTGGTTTGTTGGTTTGTTGGTTTGTTGGTTTGTTGTTTTGTTGGTTTATTTGTTTGTTTTTTGTTGGTTTGTTGGTTTGTTGGTTTGTTGGTTGTTAGTTTATTTGTTTGTTGGATTGTTGGTTTGTTGGTTTGTTGGTTTGTTGGTTTGTTAGTTTGTTGGTTTGTTGGTTGGTTGGTTTGTTAATTTGTGCGTTTGTTGGTTTGTTCGTTTGTTGGCTTGTTGGTTTGTTGGTTTATTGGTTTGTTGGTTTGTTGGTTTGTTGGTTTATTTGTTTGTTGGTTTGTTGATTTGTTGGTTTGTTGGTTTGTTGGCTTGTTGGTTTGTTGGTTTGTTGGTTTGTTGGTTTGTTGGTTTGTTAGTTTGTTGGTTTGTTGGTTTGTTGGTTTGTTGGTTTGTTGGTTTGTTGGTTTGTTAGTTTGTTGGTTTGTTGGTTTGTTGGTTTGTTTGTTTGTTGGTTTGTTCGTTTGTTGGCTTGTTGGTTTATTGGTTTGTTGGTTTGTTGGTTTGTTGGTTTGTTGGTTTGTTGGTTTGTTGTTTTGTTGGTTTGTTTGTTTGTTGGTTTGTTGGTTTGTTTGTTTTTTGGCTTGTTGATTTGTTGGTTTGTTGGTTTGTTTTCTTGTTGGTTTGTTGGTTTGTTGGTTTTTTTGTTTGTTGGTTTGTTCGTTTGTTGGCTTGTTGGTTTGTTGGCTTGTTGGCTTGTTGGCATGTTGGTTTGTTGGTTTGTTAGTTTGTTGGTTTGTTGGTTTGTTGGTTTGTTGGTTCGTTGGTTTGTTGGTTTGTTGGTTTGTTGGTTTGTTGGTTTGTTGGTTTGTTGGTTTGTTAGTTTGTTGGTTTGTTGTTTTTTGTTGGTTTGTTGATTTGTTTGTTTGTTGGTTTTTTGGTTTGTTAGTTTGTTGGTTTGTTTGTTTGTTCGTTTGTTGGCTTGTTGGTTTGTTGGCTTGTTGGCTTGTTGGCATGTTCGTTTCATGGTTTGTTGGTTTGTTAGTTTTTTGGTTTGTTTGTTTGTTGGTTTGTTCGTTTGTTGAATTGTTGGTTTGTTGGCTTGTTGGCTTGTTGGTATGTTGGTTTCATGGTTTGTTGGTTTGTTGGTTTGGTGGTTTGTTGGTTTGTTGGTTTGTTGGTTTGTTGGTTTGTTGGTTTGTTGGTTTGTTGGTTTGTTGGTTTGTTGGTTTGTTGGTTTGTTGGTTTGTTGGTTTGTTGGTTTGTTGGTTTGTTGGTTTGTTGGTTTGTTGGTTTGTTGGTTTGTTGGTTTATTAGTTTGTTGGTTTGTTGGTTTGTTGATTTGTTGGTTTGTTGGTTTGTTGGCTTGTTGGTTTGTTGGTTTGTTGGTTTGTTGGTTTGTTGGTTTGTTGGTTTGTTGGTTTGTTGGTTTGTTGGTTTGTTGGTTTGTTGGTTTGTTGGTTTGTTGGTTTGTTGGTTTGTTGGTTTGTTTGTTTGTTGGTTTGTTCGTTTGTTGGCTTGTTGGTTTATTGGTTTGTTGGTTTGTTGGTTTGTTGGTTTGTTGTTTTGTTGGTTTGTTTGTTTGTTGGTTTGTTGGTTTGTTCGTTTTTTGGCTTGTTGGTTTGTTGGCTTGTTGGCTTGTTGGTCTGTTAGTTTGTTGGTTTGTTGGTTTGTTGGTTTGTTGCTTTGTTTGTTTGTTGGTTTGTTCGTTTGTTGGCTTGTCGGTTTGTTGGCTTGTTATCTTGTTGGCATTTTGGTTTCTTGGTTTGTTAGTTTGTTGGTTTGTTAGTTTGTTAGTTTGTTGGTTTGTTGGTTTGTTGGTTTGTTGGTTTGTTGGTTTGTTGGTTTGTTAGTTTGTTGGTTTGTTGGTTTTTGTTAGTTTGTTGATTTGTTTGTTTGTTGGTTTGTTGGTTTGTTAGTTTTTTGGTTTGTTTGTTTGTTGGTTTGTTCGTTTGTTGGCTTGTTGGTTTGTTGGCTTGTTGGCTTGTTGGTATGTTGGTTTCATGGTTTGTTGGTTTGTTGGTTTGGTGGTTTGTTGGTTTGTTGGTTTGTTGGTTTGTTGGTTTGTTGGTTTGTTGGTTTGTTGGTTTGTTGGTTTGTTGGTTTGTTGGTTTGTTGGTTTGTTGGTTTGTTGGTTGGTTGGTTTGTTGGTTTGTTGGTTTGTTGGTTTTTTGGTTTGTTGGCTTGTTTGTTTCTTGGTTTGTTGGTTTGTTCGTTTGTTGGCTTGTTGGTTTGTTGGTTTGTTGGTTTGTTGGTTTGTTGGTTTGTTGGTTTGTTTGTTTGTTTATTTGTTTGTTTGTTGGTTTGTTGGTTTGTTAGTTTTTTGGTTTGTTTGTTTGTTGGTTTGTTCGTTTGTTGGATTGTTGGTTTGTTGGCTTGTTGGCTTGTTGGTATGTTGGTTTCATGGTTTGTTGGTTTGTTGGTTTGGTGGTTTGTTGGTTTGTTGGTTTGTTGGTTTGTTGGTTTGTTGGTTTGTTGGTTTGTTGGCTTGTTGGTTTGTTGGCTTGTTGGCTTGTTGGTTGGTGGTTCGTTGGTTTGTTGGTTTGTTGGTTTGTTGGTTTGTTGGTTTGTAGGTTTGTTGGTTTTTTGGTTTGTTGGTTTGTTGGTTTGTTGGTTTGTTTGTTTTTAGGTTTGTTCGTTTGTTGGCTTGTTGGTTTGTTCGTTTGTTGGCTTGTTGGTTTGTTGGCTTGTTGGCCTGTTGGCATGTTGGTTTGTTGGTTTGTTGGTTTGTTGGCTTGTTGGTTTGTTGGTTTGTTGGTTTGTTGGTTTGTTGGTTTGTTGGTTTGTTGGTTTGTTGGTTTGTTGTTTTGTTGGTTTATTTGTTTGTTTTTTGTTGGTTTGTTGGTTTGTTGGTTTGTTGGTTGTTAGTTTATTTGTTTGTTGGATTGTTGGTTTGTTGGTTTGTTGGTTTGTTGGTTTGTTAGTTTGTTGGTTTGTTGGTTGGTTGGTTTGTTAATTTGTGCGTTTGTTGGTTTGTTCGTTTGTTGGCTTGTTGGTTTGTTGGTTTATTGGTTTGTTGGTTTGTTGGTTTGTTGGTTTATTTGTTTGTTGGTTTGTTGATTTGTTGGTTTGTTGGTTTGTTGGCTTGTTGGTTTGTTGGTTTGTTGGTTTGTTGGTTTGTTGGTTTGTTAGTTTGTTGGTTTGTTGGTTTGTTGGTTTGTTGGTTTGTTGGTTTGTTGGTTTGTTAGTTTGTTGGTTTGTTGGTTTGTTGGTTTGTTTGTTTGTTGGTTTGTTCGTTTGTTGGCTTGTTGGTTTATTGGTTTGTTGGTTTGTTGGTTTGTTGGTTTGTTGGTTTGTTGGTTTGTTGTTTTGTTGGTTTGTTTGTTTGTTGGTTTGTTGGTTTGTTTGTTTTTTGGCTTGTTGATTTGTTGGTTTGTTGGTTTGTTTTCTTGTTGGTTTGTTGGTTTGTTGGTTTTTTTGTTTGTTGGTTTGTTCGTTTGTTGGCTTGTTGGTTTGTTGGCTTGTTGGCTTGTTGGCATGTTGGTTTGTTGGTTTGTTAGTTTGTTGGTTTGTTGGTTTGTTGGTTTGTTGGTTCGTTGGTTTGTTGGTTTGTTGGTTTGTTGGTTTGTTGGTTTGTTGGTTTGTTGGTTTGTTAGTTTGTTGGTTTGTTGTTTTTTGTTGGTTTGTTGATTTGTTTGTTTGTTGGTTTTTTGGTTTGTTAGTTTGTTGGTTTGTTTGTTTGTTCGTTTGTTGGCTTGTTGGTTTGTTGGCTTGTTGGCTTGTTGGCATGTTCGTTTCATGGTTTGTTGGTTTGTTAGTTTTTTGGTTTGTTTGTTTGTTGGTTTGTTCGTTTGTTGAATTGTTGGTTTGTTGGCTTGTTGGCTTGTTGGTATGTTGGTTTCATGGTTTGTTGGTTTGTTGGTTTGGTGGTTTGTTGGTTTGTTGGTTTGTTGGTTTGTTGGTTTGTTGGTTTGTTGGTTTGTTGGTTTGTTGGTTTGTTGGTTTGTTGGTTTGTTGGTTTGTTGGTTTGTTGGTTTGTTGGTTTGTTGGTTGGTTGGTTTGTTGGTTTGTTGGTTTGTTGGTTTTTTGGTTTGTTGGCTTGTTTGTTTCTTGGTTTGTTGGTTTGTTCGTTTGTTGGCTTGTTGGTTTGTTGGTTTGTTGGTTTGTTGGTTTGTTGGTTTGTTGGTTTGTTTGTTTGTTTATTTGTTTGTTTGTTGGTTTGTTGGTTTGTTAGTTTTTTGGTTTGTTTGTTTGTTGGTTTGTTCGTTTGTTGGCTTGTTGGTTTGTTGGCTTGTTGGCTTGTTGGTATGTTGGTTTCATGGTTTGTTGGTTTGTTGGTTTGGTGGTTTGTTGGTTTGTTGGTTTGTTGGTTTGTTGGTTTGTTGGTTTGTTGGTTTGTTGGCTTGTTGGTTTGTTGGCTTGTTGGCTTGTTGGTTGGTGGTTCGTTGGTTTGTTGGTTTGTTGGTTTGTTGGTTTGTTGGTTTGTAGGTTTGTTGGTTTTTTGGTTTGTTGGTTTGTTGGTTTGTTGGTTTGTTTGTTTTTAGGTTTGTTCGTTTGTTGGCTTGTTGGTTTGTTCGTTTGTTGGCTTGTTGGTTTGTTGGCTTGTTGGCCTGTTGGCATGTTGGTTTGTTGGTTTGTTGGTTTGTTGGCTTGTTGGTTTGTTGGTTTGTTGGTTTGTTGGTTTGTTGGTTTGTTGGTTTGTTGGTTTGTTGGTTTGTTGTTTTGTTGGTTTATTTGTTTGTTTTTTGTTGGTTTGTTGGTTTGTTGGTTTGTTGGTTGTTAGTTTATTTGTTTGTTGGATTGTTGGTTTGTTGGTTTGTTGGTTTGTTGGTTTGTTAGTTTGTTGGTTTGTTGGTTGGTTGGTTTGTTAATTTGTTCGTTTGTTGGTTTGTTCGTTTGTTGGCTTGTTGGTTTGTTGGTTTATTGGTTTGTTGGTTTGTTGGTTTGTTGGTTTATTTGTTTGTTGGTTTGTTGATTTGTTGGTTTGTTGGTTTGTTGGCTTGTTGGTTTGTTGGTTTGTTGGTTTGTTGGTTTGTTGGTTTGTTGGTTTGTTGGTTTGTTGGTTTGTTGGTTTGTTGGTTTGTTGGTTTGTTGGTTTGTTGGTTTGTTAGTTTGTTGGTTTGTTGGTTTGTTGGTTTGTTTGTTTGTTGGTTTGTTCGTTTGTTGGCTTGTTGGTTTATTGGTTTGTTGGTTTGTTGGTTTGTTGGTTTGTTGGTTTGTTGGTTTGTTGGTTTGTTGTTTTGTTGGTTTGTTTGTTTGTTGGTTTGTTGGTTTGTTTGTTTTTTGGCTTGTTGATTTGTTGGTTTGTTGGTTTGTTGGCTTGTTGGTTTGTTGGTTTGTTGGTTTTTTTGTTTGTTGGTTTGTTCGTTTGTTGGCTTGTTGGTTTGTTGGCTTGTTGGCTTGTTGGCATGTTGGTTTGTTGGTTTGTTAGTTTGTTGGTTTGTTGGTTTGTTGGTTTGTTGGTTCGTTGGTTTGTTGGTTTGTTGGTTTGTTGGTTTGTTGGTTTGTTGGTTTGTTGGTTTGTTGGTTTGTTAGTTTGTTGGTTTGTTGTTTTTTGTTGGTTTATTGATTTGTTTGTTTGTTGGTTTTTTGGTTTGTTAGTTTGTTGGTTTGTTTGTTTGTTGGTTTGTTCGTTTGTTGGCTTGTTGGTTTGTTGGCTTGTTGGCTTGTTGGCATGTTCGTTTCATGGTTTGTTGGTTTGTTGGTTTGTTGGTTTGTTGGTTTGTTGGTTTGTTGGTTTGTTGGTTGGTTGGTTTGTTGGTTTGTTGGTTGGTTGGTTTGTTGGTTTGTTGATTTTTTGGTTTGTTGGCTTGTTTGTTTGTTGGTTTGTTGGTTTGTTCGTTTGTTGGCTTGTTGGTTTGTTGGTTTGTTGGTTTGTTGGTTTGTTGGTTTGTTGGTTTATTTGTTTGTTGGTTTGTTGGTTTGTTGATTTGTTAGTTTGTTGGTTTGTTTGTTGTTGGTTTGTTGGTTTGTTGGTTTGTTGACTTGTTGGCTTGTTGGTTTGTTGGTTTGTTGGTTTGTTGATTTGTTGGCTTGTTGGCTTGTTGGTTTGTTGGTTTGTTGGTTTGTTGGTTTATTTGTTTGTCGGTTTGTTGGCTTGTTGGTTTGTTGGCTTGTTGGCTTGTTGGTTTGTTGGTTTGTTGGTTTGTTGGTTTGTTGATTTGTTGGCTTGTTGGCTTGTTGGTTTGTTCGTTTGTTGGCTTGTTGGTTTGTTGGTTTGTTGGCTTGTTGGTTTGTTGGTTTGTTGGTTTGTTGGTTTGTTGGTTTGTTGGTTTGTAGGTTTGTTGGTTTGTTGGTTTGTTGGTTTGTTGGTTATCTCGTTTGTTGGTTTTTTGGTTTGTTGGTTTGTTGGTTTGTTGGTTTGTTGGTTTTTTGGTTTGTTGGCTTCTTGGTTTGTTGGTTTGTTGGTTTGTTGGTTTGTTGGTTTGTTGGTTTGTTGGTTTGTTGGTTTGTTGGTTTTTTGGTTTGTTGGTTTGTTGGTTCGTTTGTTGGTTTGTTGGTTTGTTGGTTTGTTAGTTTGTTGGTTTGTTGGTTTATTTGTTTGTTGGTTTGTTGGTTTGTTGGTTGGTTGGTTTGTTGGATTGTTCGTTTGTTGGCTTGTTGGTTTGTTGGTTTATTGGTTTGTTGGTTTGTTGGTTTGTTGGTTTGTTGGTTTATTAGTTTGTTGGTTTGTTGGTTTGTTGATTTGTTGGTTTGTTGGTTTGTTGGCTTGTTGGTTTGTTGGTTTGTTGGTTTGTTGGTTTCTTGGTTTGTTGGTTTGTTGGTTTGTTGGTTTGTTGGTTTGTTGGTTTGTTGGTTTGTTGGTTTGTTGGTTTGTTGGTTTGTTGGTTTGTTTGTTTGTTGGTTTGTTCGTTTGTTGGCTTGTTGGTTTATGAGTTTGTTGGTTTGTTGTTTTGTTGGTTTGTTTGTTTGTTGGTTTGTTGGTTTGTTCGTTTTTTTGGCTTGTTGGTTTGTTGGCTTGTTGGCTTGTTGGTCTGTTATTTTGTTTGTTTGTTGGTTTGTTGGTTTGTTGATTTGTTTGTTTGTTGGTTTGTTCGTTTGTTGGCTTGTCGGTTTGTTGGCTTGTTATCTTGTTGGCATTTTGGTTTCTTGGTTTGTTAGTTTGTTGGTTTGTTAATTTGTTAGTTTGTTGGTTTGTTGGTTTGTTGGTTTGTTGGTTTGTTGGTTTGTTGGTTTGTTAGTTTGTTGGTTTGTTGGTTTTTGTTAGTTTGTTGATTTGTTTGTTTGTTGGTTTGTTGGTTTGTTAGTTTTTTGGTTTGTTTGTTTGTTGGTTTGTTCGTTTGTTGGCTCGTTGGTTTGTTGGCTTGTTGGCTTGTTGGTATGTTGGTTTCATGGTTTGTTGGTTTGTTGGTTTGGTGGTTTGTTGGTTTGTTGGTTTGTTGGTTTGTTGGTTTGTTGGTTTGTTGGTTTGTTGGTTTGTTGGTTTGTTGGTTTGTTGGTTTGTTGGTTTGTTGGTTGGTTGGTTTGTTGGTTTGTTGGTTTGTTGGTTTTTTGGTTTGTTGGCTTGTTTGTTTCTTGGTTTGTTGGTTTGTTCGTTTGTTGGCTTGTTGGTTTGTTGGTTTGTTGGTTTGTTGGTTTGTTGGTTTGTTGGTTTGTTGGTTTGTTTGTTTGTTGGTTTATTTGTTTGTTGGTTTGTTGGTTTGTTGATTTGTTAGTTTGTTGGTTTGTTTGTTTGTTGGTTTGTTGGTTTGTTGGTTTGTTGGCTTGTTGGCTTGTTGGTTTGTTGGTTTGTTGGTTTGTTGATTTGTTAGCTTGTTGGGTTGTTGGTTTGTTGGTTTGTTGGTTTGTTGGTTTATTGGTTTATTTGTTTATCGGTTTGTTGGCTTGTTGGTTTGTTGGCTTGTTGGCTTGTTGGTTTGTTGGTTTGTTGGTTTGTTAGTTTGTTGGTTTGTTGGTTTGTTGGTTTGTTGAGGTGTTGGTTTGTTGGTTTGTTGGTTTTTTGGTTTGTTGGCTTATTGGTTTGTTGGTTTGTTGGTTTGTTGGTTTGTTGGTTTGTTGGTTTGTTGGTTTGTTGGTTTCCTCGTTTGTTGGTTTTTTGGTTTGTTGGTTTGTTGGTTTGTTGGTTTTTTGGTTTGTTGGTTTTTTGGTTTGTTGGCTTGTTGGTTTGGTGGTTTGTTGGTTTGTTGGTTTGTTGGTTTGTTGGTTTGTTGGTTTGTTGGTTTGTTGGTTTGTTGGTTTGTTGGTTTGTTGGTTTGTTCGTTTGTTGGTTTGTTGGTTTGTTGGCTTATTGGTTTGTTGGTTTGTTGGTTTGTTGGTTTGTTGGTTTGTTGGTTTGTTGGTTTCCTCGTTTGTTGGTTTTTTGGTTTGTTGGTTTGTTGGTTTGTTGGTTTGTTGGTTTGTTGGTTTTTTGGTTTGTTGGCTTGTTGGTTTGTTGGTTTGTTGGCTTGTTGGCTTGTTGGTTTGTTGGTTTGTTGGTTTGTTGGTTTGTTGGTTTGTTGGTTTGTTGGTTTGTTGGTTTGTTGGTTTGTTGGTTTGTTGGTTTGTTGGTTTGTTGGTTTGTTGGCTTGTTGGTTTGTTGGCTTGTTGGCTTGTTGGCTTGTTGGTTGTTGATTTGTTGGTTTGTCGGTTTGTTGGTTTGTTGGTTTGTTGGTTTGTTGGTGTGTTGGTTTGTTGGTTTGTTGGTTTGTTGGTTTGTTGGTTTGTTGGTTTGTTGGTTTGTTGGTTTGTTGGTTTGTTGGTTTGTTGGTTTGTTGGTTTATTGGTTTATTTGTTTGTTCGTTTGTTGGCTTGTTGGTTTGTTGGCTTGTTGGTTTGTTGGCTTGTTGTTTTGTTGGTTTGTTGGTTTGTTGGTTTGTTTGTTTGCTGGTTTGTTCGTTTTTTGGTTTTTTGATTTGTTGGCTTGTTGGCTTGTTGATTTGTTGGTTTGTTGGTTTGTTGGTTTGTTGGTTTGTTGGTTTGTTGGTTTGCTGGTTTGTTGGTTTGTTGGTTTGTTGGTTTGTTGGTTTGTTTGTTTGTTGGTTTGTTCGTTTGTTGGCTTGTTGGTTTATTGGTTTGTTGGTTTGTTGGTTTTTTGGTTTGTTGTTTTGTTGGTTTGTTTGTTTGTTGGTTTGTTGGTTTGTTCGTTTTTTGGCTTGTTGGTTTGTTGGATTGTTGGCTTGTTGGTCTGCTAGTTTGTTTATTTGTTGGTTTGTTGGTTCGTTGGATTGTTTGTTTGTTGGTTTGTTCGTTTGTTGGCTTGTTGGTTTGTTGGCTTGTTGGCTTGTTGGCATGTTGGTTTCTTGGTTTGTTAGTTTGTTGGTTTGTTGGTTTGTTGGTTTGTTGGTTTGTTGGTTTGTTGGTTTGTTGGTTTGTTAGTTTGTTGGTTTGTTGGTTTTTGTTGGTTTGTTGATTTGTTTATTTGTTGGTTTGTTGGTTTGTTAGTTTGTTGGTTTGTTTGTTTGTTGGTTTGTTGGTTTGTTGGCTTGTTGGTTTGTTGGCTTGTTGGCTTGTTGGTTTGTTGGTTTGTTGGTTTCTTTGTTTTGTTGGTTTGTTCGTTTGTTGGCTTGTTGGTTTGTTGGTTTGTTGGCTTGTTGGTTTTTTGGTTTGTTGGTTTGTTGGTTTGTTGGTTTGTTGGTTTGTTGGTTTGTTGGTTTGTTGGTTTTTTGTTTTGTTGGTTTTTCGGTTTGTTGGCTTATTGGTTTGTTGGATTGTTGGTTTGTTGGTTTGTTGGTTTGTTGGTTTGTTGGCTTGTTGGTTTGTTGGCTTGTTGTATTGTTGGTTTGTTGGTTTGTTGGTTTGTTTGTTTGATGGTTTGTTGGTTTGCTGGTTTGTTGGTTTGTTGGTTTGTTGGTTTGTTGGTTTGTTTGTTTGTTGGTTTGTTCGTTTGTTGGCTTGTTGGTTTATTGGTTTGTTGGTTTGTTGGTTTTTTGGTTTGTTGTTTTGTTGGTTTGTTTGTTTGTTGGTTTGTTGGTTTGTTCGTTTTTTGGATTGTTGGTTTGTTGGCTTGTTGGCTTGTTGGTCTGTTAGTTTGTTTATTTGTTGGTTTGTTGGTTCGTTGGATTGTTTGTTTGTTGGTTTGTTCGTTTGTTAACTTGTTGGTTTGTTGGCTTGTTGGCTTGTTGGCATGTTGGTTTCTTGGTTTGTTAGTTTGTTGGTTTGTTGGTTTGTTGGTTTGTTGGTTTGTTGGTTTGTTGGTTTGTTAGTTTGTTGGTTTGTTGGTTTTTGTTGGTTTGTTGATTTGTTTGTTTGTTGGTTTGTTGGTTTGTTAGTTTGTTGGTTTGTTTGTTTGTTGGTTTGTTGGTTTGTTGGCTTGTTGGTTTGTTGGCTTGTTGGCTTGTTGGTTTGTTGGTTTGTTGGTTTCTTTGTTTGTTGGTTTGTTCGTTTGTTGGCTTGTTGGTTTGTTGGTTTGTTGGCTTGTTGGTTTTTTGGTTTGTTGGTTTGTTGGTTTGTTGGTTTGTTGGTTTGTTGGTTTGTTGGTTTGTTGGTTTGCTGTTTTGTTGGTTTTTCGGTTTGTTGGCTTATTGGTTTGTTGGATTGTTGGTTTGTTGGTTTGTTGGTTTGTTGGTTTCGTCGTTTGTTGGTTTTTTGGTTTGTTGCTTTGTTGGTTTGTTGGTTTGTTGGTTTTTTGGTTTGTTGGCTTGTTTGTTTGTTGGTTTGTTGGTTTGTTGGTTTGTTGGTTTGTTGGTTTGTTGGTTTGTTGGTTTGTTGGTTTGTTGGTTTGTTGGTTTGTTGGTTTGTTCGTTTGTTGGTTTATTCGTTTGTTGGTTTTTGGTTTGTTGGTTTTTTGGCTTGTTGGTTTGTTGGCTTGTTGGCTTGTTGGTCTGTTAGTTTGTTTATTTGTTGGTTTGTTGGTTCGTTGGATTGTTTGTTTGTTGGTTTGTTCGTTTGTTGGCTTGTTGGTTTGTTGGCTTGTTGGCTTGTTGGCATGTTGGTTTCTTGGTTTGTTAGTTTGTTGGTTTGTTGGTTTGTTGGTTTGTTGGTTTGTTGGTTTGTTGGTTTGTTAGTGTTGGTTTGTTGGTTTGTTGATTTGTTTGTTTGTTGGTTTGTTGGTTTGTTAATTTGTTGGTTTGTTTGTTTGTTGGTTTGTTGGTTTGTTGGGTTGTTGGTTTGTTGGCTTGTTGGCTTGTTGGTTTGTTGGTTTGTTGGTTTCTTTGTTTTGTTGGTTTGTTCGTTTGCTGGCTTGTTGGTTTGTTGGTTTGTTGGCTTGTTGGTTTTTTGGTTTGTTGGTTTGTTGGTTTGTTGGTTTGTTGGTTTGTTGGTTTGTTGGTTTGTTGGTTTGTTGTTTGGTTGGTTTTTCGGTTTGTTGGCTTATTGGTTTGTTGGATTGTTGGTTTGTTGGTTTGTTGGTTTGTTAGTTTCGTCGTTTGTTGGTTTTTTGGTTTGTTGGTTTGTTGGTTTGTTGGTTTGTTGGTTTGTTGGTTTGTTGGTTTTTTGGTTTGTTGGCTTGTTTGTTTGTTGGTTTGTTGGTTTGTTGGTTTGTTGGTTTGTTGGTTTGTTGGTTTGTTGGTTTGTTGGTTTTTTGGTTTGTTGGCTTGCTGGTTTGTTGGTTTCTTAGTTTGTTGACTTGTTGGTTTGTTGGCTTGTTGGTTTGTTGGTTTGTTGGTTTGTTGGTTTGTTGGTTTGTTGGTTTGTTGATTTTTTGGTTTGTTGGCTTGTTTGTTTGTTGGTTTGTTGGTTTGTTCGTTTGTTGGCTTGTTGGTTTGTTGGTTTGTTAGTTTGTTGGTTTGTTGATTTGTTGGTTTATTTGTTTGTTGGTTTGTTGGTTTGATGATTTGTTAGTTTGTTGGTTTGTTTGTTGTTGGTTTGTTGGTTTGTTGGTTTGTTGACTTGTTGGCTTGTTGGTTTGTTAGTTTGTTGGTTTGTTGATTTGTTGGCTTGTTGGCTTGTTGGTTTGTTGGTTTGTTGGTTTGTTGGTTTGTTGGTTTGTTGGTTTATTTGTTTGTTGGTTTGTTGGTTCGTTGATTTGTTAGTTTGTTGGTTTGTTTGTTGTTGGTTTGTTGGTTTGTTGGTTTGTTGACTTGTTGGCTTGTTGGTTTGTTGGTTTGTTGGTTTGTTGATTTGTTTGCTTGTTGGCTTGTTGGTTTGTTGGTTTGTTGGTTTGTTGGTTTGTTGGTTTATTTGTTTGTCGGTTTGTTGGCTTGTTGGTTTGTTGCCTTGTTGGCTTGTTGGTTTGTTGGTTTGTTTGTTTGTTGGTTTGTTGATTTGTTGGCTTGTTGGCTTGTTGGTTTGTTCGTTTGTTGGCTTGTTGGTTTGTTGGTTTGTTGGCTTGTTGGTTTGTTGGTTTGTTGGTTTGTTGGTTTGTTGGTTTGTTGGTTTGTTGGTTTGTTGGTTTGTTGGTTTGTTAATTTGTTGGTTTGTTGGTTTGTTGGCATGTTGGTTTTTTGGTTTGTTAGTTTGTTGGTTTGTTAGTTTGTTAGTTTGTTGGTTTGTTGGTTTGTTGGTTTGTTGGTTTGTTAGTTTGTTGGTTTGTTGGTTTTTGTTAGTTTGTTGATTTGTTTGTTTGTTGGTTTGTTAGTTTTTTGGTTTGTTTGTTTGTTGGTTTGTTCGTTTGTTGGCTTGTTGGTTTGTTGGCTTGTTGGCTTGTTGGCATGTTGGTTTCATGGTTTGTTGGTTTGTTGGTTTGGTGGTTTGTTGGTTTGTTGGTTTGTTGGTTTGTTGGTTTGTTGGTTTGTTGGTTTGTTGGTTTGTTGGTTTGTTGGTTTGTTGGTTGGTTGGTTTGTTGGTTTGTTGGTTTGTTGGTTTTTTGGTTTGTTGGCTTGTTTGTTTCTTGGTTTGTTGGTTTGTTCGTTTGTTGGCTTGTTGGTTTGTTGGTTTGTTGGTTTGTTGGTTTGTTGGTTTGTTGGTTTGTTGGTTTGTTGGTTTGTTGGTTTATTTGTTTGTTGGTTTGTTGGTTTGTTGATTTGTTGGTTTGTTGGTTTGTTTGTTTGTTGGTTTGTTGGTTTGTTGGTTTGTTGGCTTGTTGGCTTGTTGGTTTGTTGGTTTGTTGGTTTGTTGATTTGTTAGCTTGTTGGCTTGTTGGTTTGTTGGTTTGTTGGTTTGTTGGTTTATTGGTTTATTTGTTTGTCGGTTTGTTGGATTGTTGGTTTGTTGGCTTGTTGGCTTGTTGGTTTGTTGGTTTGTTGGTTTGTTAGTTTGTTGGTTTGTTGGTTTGTTGGTTTGTTGGGGTGTTGGTTTGTTGGTTTGTTGGTTTTTTGGTTTGTTGGCTTATTGGTTTGTTGGTTTGTTGGTTTGTTGGTTTGTTGGTTTCTTGGTTTGTTGGTTTGTTGGTTTCCTCGTTTGTTGGTTTTTTGGTTTGTTGGTTTGTTGGTTTGTTGGTTTTTTGGTTTGTTGGTTTTTTGGTTTGTTGGCTTGTTGGTTTGTTGGTTTGTTGATTTGTTGGTTTGTTGGTTTGTTGGTTTGTTGGTTTGTTGGTTTGTTGGTTTGTTGGTTTGTTGGTTTGTTCGTTTGTTGGTTTGTTGGTTTGTTGGCTTATTGGTTTGTTGGTTTGTTGGTTTGTTGGTTTGTTGGTTTGTTGGTTTGTTGGTTTGTTGGTTTGTTGGTTTGTTGGTTTCCTCGTTTGTTGGTTTTTTGGTTTGTTGGTTTGTTGGTTTGTTTGTTTGTTGGTTTGTTGGTTTTTTGGTTTGTTGGCTTGTTGGTTTGTTGGTTTGTTGGCTTGTTGGCTTGTTGGTTTGTTGGTTTGTTGGTTTGTTGGTTTGTTGGTTTGTTGGTTTGTTGGTTTGTTGGTTTGTTGGTTTGTTGGTTTGTTGGTTTGTTGGTTTGTTGGTTTGTTAGTTTATTGGCTTGTTGGTTTGTTGGCTTGTTGGCTTGTTGGTTGTTGATTTGTTGGTTTGTCGGTTTGTTGGTTTGTTGGTTTGTTGGTTTGTTGGTGTGTTGGTTTGTTGGTTTGTTGGTTTGTTGGTTTGTTGGTTTGTTTGTTTTTTGGTTTGTTCGTTTGTTGGCTTGTTGGTTTGTTCGTTTGTTGGCTTGTTGGTTTGTTGGCTTGTTGGCTTGTTGGCATGTTTGTTTCTTGGTTTGTTGGCTTGTTGGTTTGTTGGTTTGTTGGTTTGGTGGTTTGTTGGTTTGTTGGTTTGTTGGTTTGTTGGTTTGTTGGTTTGTTGGTTTGGTGGTTTATTGGTTTATTTGTTTGTTCGTTTGTTGGCTTGTTGGTTTGTTGGCTTGTGGGTTTGTTCGTTTGTTGAGTTGTTGGTTTGTTAGTTTGTTCGTTTGTTGGTTTGTTCGTTTGTTGGCTTGCTGGTTTGTTGGCTTGTTGTTTTGTTGGTTTGCTGGTTTGTTTGTTTGCTGGTTTGTTCGTTTTTTTGGGTTTTTTGATTTGTTGGCTTGTTGGCTTGTTGATTTGTTGGTTTGTTGGTTTGTTGGTTTGTTGGTTTGTTGGTTTGCTGGTTTGCTGGTTTGTTGGTTTTTGGTTTGTTGGTTTGTTGGTTTGTTTGTTTGTTGGTTTGTTCGTTTGTTGGCTTCTTGGTTTATTGGTTTGTTGGTTTGTTGGTTTGTTCGTTTTTTGGTTTGTTGTTTTGTTGGTTTGTTTGTTTGTTGGTTTGTTGGTTTGTTCGTTTTTTGGCTTGTTGGTTTGTTGGCTTGTTGGCTTGTTGGTCTGTTAGTTTGTTTATTTGTTGGTTTGTTGGTTTGTTGGATTGTTTGTTTGTTGGTTTGTTCGCTTGTTGGCTTGTTGGTTTGTTGGCTTGTTGGCTTGTTGGCATGTTGGTTTCTTGGTTTGTTAGTTTGTTGGTTTGTTGGTTTGTTGGTTTCTTGGTTTGTTGGTTTGTTAGTTTGTTGGTTTGTTGGTTTTTGTTGGTTTGTTGGTTTGTTTGTTTGTTGGTTTGTTGGTTTGTTGGCTTGTTGGTTTGTTGGCTTGTTGGCTTGTTGGTTTGTTGGTTTGTTTGTTTCTTTGTTTGTTGGTTTGTTCGTTTGTTGGCTTGTTGGTTTGTTGGTTTGTTGGCTTGTTGGTTTTTTGGTTTGTTGGTTTGTTGGTTTGTTGGTTTGTTGGTTTGTTGGTTTGTTGGTTTGTTGGTTTGTTGTTTTGTTGGTTTTTCGGTTTGTTTGCTTATTGGTTTGTTGGATTGTTGGTTTGTTGGTTTGTTGGTTTGTTGGTTTCGTCGTTTGTTGGTTTTTTGGTTTGTTGCTTTGTTGGTTTGTTGGTTTGTTGGTTTTTTGGTTTGTTGGCTTGTTTGTTTGTTGGTTTGTTGGTTTGTTGGTTTGTTGGTTTGTTGGTTTGTTGGTTTGTTGGTTTGTTGGTTTGTTGGTTTGTTGGTTTGTTGGTTTGTTGGTTTGTTCGTTTGTTGGTTTTTGGTTTGTTGGTTTGTTGGTTTGTTCGTTTTTTGGTTTGTTCGCTTGCTGGTTTGTTGGTTTCTTAGTTTGTTGACTTGTTGGTTTGTTGGCTTGTTGGTTTGTTGGTTTGTTTGTTTGTTTGTTTGTTGGTTTGTTGGTTTGTTGGTTTGTTGGTTTGTTGGTTTGTTGGTTTGTTGGTTTGTTGGTTTGTTGGTTTGTTGGTTTGTTGGTTTGTTGGTTTGTTGGTTTGTTGGTTTGTTGGTTTGTTGGTTTGCTTGTTTGTTGGTTTGTTCGTTTGTTGGCTTGTTGGTTTATTGGTTTGTTGGTTTGTTGGTTTGTTGGTTTGTTGGTTTGTTGGTTTGTTGGTTTGTTGGTTTGTTGGTTTGTTGGTTTGTTGGTTTGTTGTTTTGTTGGTTTGTTGGTTTGTTTGTTTGTTGGTTTGTTGGTTTGTTCGTTTTTTGGCTTGTTGGTTTGTTGGCTTGTTGGCTTGTTGGTCTGTAAGTTTGTTTGTTTGTTTGTTTGTTGGTTTGTTGGTTTGTTTGTTTGTTGGTTTGTTCGTTTGTTGGCTTGTTGGTTTGTTGGCTTGTTGGCATGTTGGTTTCTTGGTTTGTTAGTTTGTTGGTTTGTTGGTTTGTTGGTTTGTTGGTTTGTTTATTTGTTTGTTTGTTGGTTTGTTGGTTTGTTAGTTTGTTGGTTTGTTTGTTTGTTGGTTTGTTCGTTTGTTGGCTTGTTGGTTTGTTGGCTTGTTGGCTTGTGGGCATGTTGGTTTCTTGTTTGTTGGTTTGTTGGTTTGTTGGTTTGTTGGTTTGTTGGTTTGTTGGTTTGTTGGTTTGTTGGTTGGTTGGTTTGTTGGTTTGTTGGTTTGTTGGTTTTTTGGTTTGTTGGCTTGTTTGTTTGTTGGTTTGTTGGTTTGTTGGTTTGTTGGTTTGTTGGATTGTTGGTTTGTTGGTTTGTTGGTTTGTTGGTTTCGTCGTTTGTTGGTTTTTTGGTTTGTTGCTTTGTTGGTTTGTTGGTTTGTTGGTTTTTTGGTTTGTTGGCTTGTTTGTTTGTTGGTTTGTTGGTTTGTTGGTTTGTTGGTTTGTTGGTTTGTTGGTTTGTTGGTTTGTTGGTTTGTTGGTTTATTCGTTTGTTGATTTTTGGTTTGTTGGTTTGTTGGTTTGTTCGTTTTTTGGTTTGTTGGCTTGCTGGTTTGTTGGTTTCTTAGTTTGTTGACTTGTTGGTTTGTTGGCTTGTTGGTTTGTTGGTTTGTTGGTTTGTTCGTTTTTTGGCTTGTTGGTTTGTTGGCTTGTTGGCATGTTGGTTTCTTGGTTTGTTAGTTTGTTGGTTTGTTGGTTTGTTTGTTTGTTGGTTTGTTCGTTTGTTGGCTTGTTGGTTTGTTGGCTTGTTGGCATGTTGGTTTTTTGGTTTGTTAGTTTGTTGGTTTGTTGGTTTGTTGGTTTGTTGGTTTGTTGGTTTGTTGGTTTGTTGGTTTGTTGGTTTGTTGGTTTGTTAGTTTGTTGGTTTGTTGGTTTGTTGGTTTTTGTTGGTTTGTTGATTTGTTTGTTTGTTGGTTTGTTGATTTGTTAGTTTGTTGGTTTGTTTGTTTGTTGGTTTGTTCGTTTGTTGGCTTGTTGGTTTGTTGGCTTGTTGGCTTGTTGGCATGTTGGTTTCTTGGTTTGTTGGTTTGTTGGTTTGTTGGTTTGTTGGTTTGTTGGTTTGTTGGTTTGTTGGTTTGTTGGTTTGTTGGTTTGTTGGTTTGTTGGTTGGTTGGTTTGTTGGTTTGTTGGTTTGTTGGTTTGTTGGTTTTTTGGTTTGTTGGCTTGTTTGTTTGTTGGTTTGTTGGTTTGTTGGTTTGTTGGTTTGTTGGTTTACTTGCTTGTTGGTTTATTGGTTTGTTGATTTGTTGGTTTGTTGGTTTGTTTGTTTGTTGGTTTGTTGGTTTGTTGGTTTGTTGGCTTGGTTTGCTGGTTTGTTGATTTGTTGGCTTTTTGGTTTGTTGGTTTGTTGGTTTGTTGGTTTATTTGTTTGTCGGTTTGTTGGCTTGTTGGTTTGTTGGCTTGTTGGCTTGTTGGTTTGTTGGTTTGTTGGTTTGTTGGTTTGTTGGTTTGTTGGTTTGTTGGTTTGTTGGTTTGTTGGTTTGTTCGTTTGTTGGTTTGTTGGTTTGTTGGTTTGTTGGTTTGTTGGTTTGTTCGTTTGTTGGTTTGTTGGTTTGTTGGCTTGTTGGCTTGTTGGTTTGTTGGCTTGTTGGTTTGTTGGTTTGTTGGTTTGTTGGTTTGTTGGTTTGTTGGTTTGTTGGTTTGTTGGTTTGTTGGTTTGTTCGTTTGTTGGTTTGTTGGTTTGTTGGTTTGTTGGTTTGTTGGTTTGTTGGTTTGTTGGTTTGTTGGTTTGTTGGTTTGTTTTTTGTTTTTGGTTTGTTCGTTTCTTGGCTTGTTGGTTTGTTCGTTTGTTGGCATGTTGGTTTGTTGGTTTGTTGGTTTGTTGGTTTATTTGATTGCCGGTTTGTTGGCTTGTCGGTTTGTTGGCTTGTTGGCTTGTTGGTTTGTTGGTTTGTTGGTTTGTTGGTTTGTTGGTTTGTTCGTTTGTTGGTTTTTTGGTTTGTTAGTTTGTTTGCTTGTTGGCTTTTTGGTTTGTTGGGTTGCTGGTTTCTTGGTTTCTTAGTTTGTTGACTTGTTGGTTTGTTGGTTTGTTGGTTTGTTGGTTTGTTGGTTTGTTGGTTTGTTGGTTTGTTGGTTTATTGGTTTATTTGTTTGTTCGTTTGTTGGCTTGTTGGTTTGTTGGCTTGTGGGTTTGTTCGTTTGTTGAGTTGTTGGTTTGTTAGTTTGTTCGTTTGTTGGTTTGTTCGTTTGTTGGCTTGCTGGTTTGTTGGCTTGTTGTTTTGTTGGTTTGCTGGTTTGTTTGTTTGCTGGTTTGTTCGTTTTTTTGGGTTTTTTGATTTGTTGGCTTGTTGGCTTGTTGATTTGTTGGTTTGTTGGTTTGTTGGTTTGTTGGTTTGTTGGTTTGCTGGTTTGTTGGTTTGTTGGTTTGTTGGTTTGTTGGTTTGTTTGTTTGTTGGTTTGTTCGTTTGTTGGCTTCTTGGTTTATTGGTTTGTTGGTTTGTTGGTTTGTTGGTTTTTTGGTTTGTTGTTTTGTTGGTTTGTTTGTTTGTTGGTTTGTTGGTTTGTTCGTTTTTTGGCTTGTTGGTTTGTTGGCTTGTTGGCTTGTTGGTCTGTTAGTTTGTTTATTTGTTGGTTTGTTGGTTTGTTGGATTGTTTGTTTGTTGGTTTGTTCGCTTGTTGGCTTGTTGGTTTGTTGGCTTGTTGGCTTGTTGGCATGTTGGTTTCTTGGTTTGTTAGTTTGTTGGTTTGTTGGTTTGTTGGTTTCTTGGTTTGTTGGTTTGTTAGTTTGTTGGTTTGTTGGTTTTTGTTGGTTTGTTGGTTTGTTTGTTTGTTGGTTTGTTGGTTTGTTGGCTTGTTGGTTTGTTGGCTTGTTGGCTTGTTGGTTTGTTGGTTTGTTTGTTTCTTTGTTTGTTGGTTTGTTCGTTTGTTGGCTTGTTGGTTTGTTGGTTTGTTGGCTTGTTGGTTTTTTGGTTTGTTGGTTTGTTGGTTTGTTGGTTTGTTGGTTTGTTGGTTTGTTGGTTTGTTGGTTTGTTGTTTTGTTGGTTTTTCGGTTTGTTTGCTTATTGGTTTGTTGGATTGTTGGTTTGTTGGTTTGTTGGTTTGTTGGTTTCGTCGTTTGTTGGTTTTTTGGTTTGTTGCTTTGTTGGTTTGTTGGTTTGTTGGTTTCTTGGTTTGTTGGTTTGTTAGTTTGTTGGTTTGTTGGTTTTTGTTGGTTTGTTGGTTTGTTTGTTTGTTGGTTTGTTGGTTTGTTGGCTTGTTGGTTTGTTGGCTTGTTGGCTTGTTGGTTTGTTGGTTTGTTTGTTTCTTTGTTTGTTGGTTTGTTCGTTTGTTGGCTTGTTGGTTTGTTGGTTTGTTGGCTTGTTGGTTTTTTGGTTTGTTGGTTTGTTGGTTTGTTGGTTTGTTGGTTTGTTGGTTTGTTGGTTTGTTGGTTTGTTGTTTTGTTGGTTTTTCGGTTTGTTTGCTTATTGGTTTGTTGGATTGTTGGTTTGTTGGTTTGTTGGTTTGTTGGTTTCGTCGTTTGTTGGTTTTTTGGTTTGTTGCTTTGTTGGTTTGTTGGTTTGTTGGTTTTTTGGTTTGTTGGCTTGTTTGTTTGTTGGTTTGTTGGTTTGTTGGTTTGTTGGTTTGTTGGTTTGTTGGTTTGTTGGTTTGTTGGTTTGTTGGTTTGTTGGTTTGTTGGTTTGTTGGTTTGTTCGTTTGTTGGTTTGTTGGTTTGTTCGTTTTTTGGTTTGTTCGCTTGCTGGTTTGTTGGTTTCTTAGTTTGTTGACTTGTTGGTTTGTTGGCTTGTTGGTTTGTTGGTTTGTTTGTTTGTTGGTTTGTTGGTTTGTTGGTTTGTTGGTTTGTTGGTTTGTTGGTTTGTTGGTTTGTTGGTTTGTTGGTTTGTTGGTTTGTTGGTTTGTTGGTTTGTTGGTTTGTTGGTTTGTTGGTTTGTTGGTTTGCTTGTTTGTTGGTTTGTTCGTTTGTTGGCTTGTTGGTTTATTGGTTTGTTGGTTTGTTGGTTTGTTGGTTTGTTGGTTTGTTGGTTTGTTGGTTTGTTGGTTTGTTGGTTTGTTGGTTTGTTGTTTTGTTGGTTTGTTGGTTTGTTTGTTTGTTGGTTTGTTGGTTTGTTCGTTTTTTGGCTTGTTGGTTTGTTGGCTTGTTGGCTTGTTGGTCTGTAAGTTTGTTTGTTTGTTTGTTTGTTGGTTTGTTGGTTTGTTTGTTTGTTGGTTTGTTCGTTTGTTGGCTTGTTGGTTTGTTGGCTTGTTGGCATGTTGGTTTCTTGGTTTGTTAGTTTGTTGGTTTGTTGGTTTGTTGGTTTGTTGGTTTGTTTATTTGTTTGTTTGTTGGTTTGTTGGTTTGTTAGTTTGTTGGTTTGTTTGTTTGTTGGTTTGTTCGTTTGTTGGCTTGTTGGTTTGTTGGCTTGTTGGCTTGTGGGCATGTTGGTTTCTTGTTTGTTGGTTTGTTGGTTTGTTGGTTTGTTGGTTTGTTGGTTTGTTGGTTTGTTGGTTTGTTGGTTGGTTGGTTTGTTGGTTTGTTGGTTTGTTGGTTTTTTGGTTTGTTGGCTTGTTTGTTTGTTGGTTTGTTGGTTTGTTGGTTTGTTGGTTTGTTGGATTGTTGGTTTGTTGGTTTGTTGGTTTGTTGGTTTCGTCGTTTGTTGGTTTTTTGGTTTGTTGCTTTGTTGGTTTGTTGGTTTGTTGGTTTTTTGGTTTGTTGGCTTGTTTGTTTGTTGGTTTGTTGGTTTGTTGGTTTGTTGGTTTGTTGGTTTGTTGGTTTGTTGGTTTGTTGGTTTGTTGGTTTATTCGTTTGTTGATTTTTGGTTTGTTGGTTTGTTGGTTTGTTCGTTTTTTGGTTTGTTGGCTTGCTGGTTTGTTGGTTTCTTAGTTTGTTGACTTGTTGGTTTGTTGGCTTGTTGGTTTGTTGGTTTGTTGGTTTGTTCGTTTTTTGGCTTGTTGGTTTGTTGGCTTGTTGGCATGTTGGTTTCTTGGTTTGTTAGTTTGTTGGTTTGTTGGTTTGTTTGTTTGTTGGTTTGTTCGTTTGTTGGCTTGTTGGTTTGTTGGCTTGTTGGCATGTTGGTTTTTTGGTTTGTTAGTTTGTTGGTTTGTTGGTTTGTTGGTTTGTTGGTTTGTTGGTTTGTTGGTTTGTTGGTTTGTTGGTTTGTTGGTTTGTTAGTTTGTTGGTTTGTTGGTTTGTTGGTTTTTGTTGGTTTGTTGATTTGTTTGTTTGTTGGTTTGTTGGTTTGTTAGTTTGTTGGTTTGTTTGTTTGTTGGTTTGTTCGTTTGTTGGCTTGTTGGTTTGTTGGCTTGTTGGCTTGTTGGCATGTTGGTTTCTGGGTTTGTTGGTTTGTTGGTTTGTTGGTTTGTTGGTTTGTTGGTTTGTTGGTTTGTTGGTTTGTTGGTTTGTTGGTTTGTTGGTTTGTTGGTTGGTTGGTTTGTTGGTTTGTTGGTTTGTTGGTTTGTTGGTTTTTTGGTTTGTTGGCTTGTTTGTTTGTTGGTTTGTTGGTTTGTTGGTTTGTTGGTTTGTTGGTTTACTTGCTTGTTGGTTTATTGGTTTGTTGATTTGTTGGTTTGTTGGTTTGTTTGTTTGTTGGTTTGTTGGTTTGTTGGTTTGTTGGCTTGGTTTGCTGGTTTGTTGATTTGTTGGCTTTTTGGTTTGTTGGTTTGTTGGTTTGTTGGTTTATTTGTTTGTCGGTTTGTTGGCTTGTTGGTTTGTTGGCTTGTTGGCTTGTTGGTTTGTTGGTTTGTTGGTTTGTTGGTTTGTTGGTTTGTTGGTTTGTTGGTTTGTTGGTTTGTTGGTTTGTTCGTTTGTTGGTTTGTTGGTTTGTTGGTTTGTTGGTTTGTTGGTTTGTTCGTTTGTTGGTTTGTTGGTTTGTTGGCTTGTTGGCTTGTTGGTTTGTTGGCTTGTTGGTTTGTTGGTTTGTTGGTTTGTTGGTTTGTTGGTTTGTTGGTTTGTTGGTTTGTTGGTTTGTTGGTTTGTTCGTTTGTTGGTTTGTTGGTTTGTTGGTTTGTTGGTTTGTTGGTTTGTTGGTTTGTTGGTTTGTTGGTTTGTTGGTTTGTTTTTTGTTTTTGGTTTGTTCGTTTCTTGGCTTGTTGGTTTGTTCGTTTGTTGGCATGTTGGTTTGTTGGTTTGTTGGTTTGTTGGTTTATTTGATTGCCGGTTTGTTGGCTTGTCGGTTTGTTGGCTTGTTGGCTTGTTGGTTTGTTGGTTTGTTGGTTTGTTGGTTTGTTGGTTTGTTCGTTTGTTGGTTTTTTGGTTTGTTAGTTTGTTTGCTTGTTGGCTTTTTGGTTTGTTGGGTTGCTGGTTTCTTGGTTTCTTAGTTTGTTGACTTGTTGGTTTGTTGGTTTGTTGGTTTGTTGGTTTGTTGGTTTGTTGGTTTGTTGGTTTGTTGGTTTATTGGTTTATTTGTTTGTTCGTTTGTTGGCTTGTTGGTTTGTTGGCTTGTGGGTTTGTTCGTTTGTTGAGTTGTTGGTTTGTTAGTTTGTTCGTTTGTTGGTTTGTTCGTTTGTTGGCTTGCTGGTTTGTTGGCTTGTTGTTTTGTTGGTTTGCTGGTTTGTTTGTTTGCTGGTTTGTTCGTTTTTTTGGGTTTTTTGATTTGTTGGCTTGTTGGCTTGTTGATTTGTAGGTTTGTTGGTTTGTTGGTTTGTTGGTTTGTTGGTTTGCTGGTTTGTTGGTTTGTTGGTTTGTTGGTTTGTTGGTATTGTTTGTTTGTTGGTTTGTTCGTTTGTTGGCTTCTTGGTTTATTGGTTTGTTGGTTTGTTGGTTTGTTGGTTTTTTGGTTTGTTGTTTTGTTGGTTTGTTTGTTTGTTGGTTTGTTGGTTTGTTCGTTTTTTGGCTTGTTGGTTTGTTGGCTTGTTGGCTTGTTGGTCTGTTAGTTTGTTTATTTGTTGGTTTGTTGGTTTGTTGGATTGTTTGTTTGTTGGTTTGTTCGCTTGTTGGCTTGTTGGTTTGTTGGCTTGTTGGCTTGTTGGCATGTTGGTTTCTTGGTTTGTTAGTTTGTTGGTTTGTTGGTTTGTTGGTTTCTTGGTTTGTTGGTTTGTTAGTTTGTTGGTTTGTTGGTTTTTGTTGGTTTGTTGGTTTGTTTGTTTGTTGGTTTGTTGGTTTGTTGGCTTGTTGGTTTGTTGGCTTGTTGGCTTGTTGGTTTGTTGGTTTGTTTGTTTCTTTGTTTGTTGGTTTGTTCGTTTGTTGGCTTGTTGGTTTGTTGGTTTGTTGGCTTGTTGGTTTTTTGGTTTGTTGGTTTGTTGGTTTGTTGGTTTGTTGGTTTGTTGGTTTGTTGGTTTGTTGGTTTGTTGTTTTGTTGGTTTTTCGGTTTGTTTGCTTATTGGTTTGTTGGATTGTTGGTTTGTTGGTTTGTTGGTTTGTTGGTTTCGTCGTTTGTTGGTTTTTTGGTTTGTTGCTTTGTTGGTTTGTTGGTTTGTTGGTTTTTTGGTTTGTTGGCTTGTTTGTTTGTTGGTTTGTTGGTTTGTTGGTTTGCTGGTTTGTTGGTTTGTTGGTTTGTTGGTTTGTTGGTTTGTTGGTTTGTTGGTTTGTTGGTTTGTTGGTTTGTTCGTTTGTTGGTTTTTGGTTTGTTGGTTTGTTGGTTTGTTCGTTTTTTGGTTTGTTCGCTTGCTGGTTTGTTGGTTTCTTAGTTTGTTGACTTGTTGGTTTGTTGGCTTGTTGGTTTGTTGGTTTGTTTGTTTGTTGGTTTGTTGGTTTGTTGGTTTGTTGGTTTGTTGGTTTGTTGGTTTGTTGGTTTGTTGGTTTGTTGGTTTGTTGGTTTGTTGGTTTGTTGGTTTGTTGGTTTGTTGGTTTGTTGGTTTGTTTGTTTGTTGGTTTGTTCGTTTGTTAACTTGTTGGTTTATTGGTTTGTTGGTTTGTTGGTTTGTTGGTTTGTTGGTTTGTTGGTTTGTTGGTTTGTTGGTTTGTTGGTTTGTTGGTTTGTTGGTTTGTTGTTTTGTTGGTTTGTTGGTTTGTTGGTTTGTTTGTTTGTTGGTTTGTTGGTTTGTTCGTTTTTTGGCTTGTTGGTTTGTTGGCTTGTTGGTCTGTAAGTTTGTTTGTTTGTTTGTTTGTTGGTTTGTTGGTTTGTTTGTTTGTTGGTTTGTTCGTTTGTTGGCTTGTTGGTTTGTTAGTTTGTTGGTTTGTTTGTTTGTTGGTTTGTTCGTTTGTTGGCTTGTTGGTTTGTTGGCTTGTTGGCTTGTGGGCATGTTGGTTTCTTGTTTGTTGGTTTGTTGGTTTGTTGGTTTGTTGGTTTGTTGGTTTGTTGGTTTGTTGGTGTGTTGGTTGGTTGGTTTGTTGGTTTGTTGGTTTGTTGGTTTTTTGGTTTGTTGGCTTGTTTGTTTGTTGGTTTGTTGGTTTGTTGGTTTGTTGGTTTGTTGGATTGTTGGTTTGTTGGTTTGTTGGTTTGTTGGTTTCGTCGTTTGTTGGTTTTTTGGTTTGTTGTTTTCTTGGTTTGTTGGTTTGTTGGTTTTTTGGTTTGTTGGCTTGTTTGTTTGTTGGTTTGTTGGTTTGTTGGTTTGTTGGTTTGTTGGTTTGTTGGTTTGTTGGTTTGTTGGTTTGTTGGTTTATTCGTTTGTTGATTTTTGGTTTGTTGGTTTGTTGGTTTGTTCGATTTTTGGTTTGTTGGCTTGCTGGTTTGTTGGTTTCTTAGTTTGTTGACTTGTTGGTTTGTTGGCTTGTTGGTTTGTTGGTTTGTTGGTTTGTTCGTTTTTTGGCTTGTTGGTTTGTTGGCTTGTTGGCATGTTGGTTTCTTGGTTTGTTAGTTTGTTGGTTTGTTGGTTTGTTGGTTTGTTTGTTTGTTGGTTTGTTCGTTTGTTGGCTTGTTGGTTTGTTGGCTTGTTGGCATGTTGGTTTTTTGGTTTGTTAGTTTGTTGGTTTGTTGGTTTGTTGGTTTGTTGGTTTGTTGGTTTGTTGGTTTGTTGGTTTGTTGGTTTGTTGGTTTGTTAGTTTGTTGGTTTGTTGGTTTGTTGGTTTTTGTTGGTTTGTTGATTTGTTTGTTTGTTGGTTTGTTGGTTTGTTAGTTTGTTGGTTTGTTTGTTTGTTGGTTTGTTCGTTTGTTGGCTTGTTGGTTTGTTGGCTTGTTGGCTTGTTGGCATGTTGGTTTCTTGGTTTGTTGGTTTGTTGGTTTGTTGGTTTGTTGGTTTGTTGGTTTGTTGGTTTGTTGGTTTGTTGGTTTGTTGGTTTGTTGGTTGGTTGGTTTGTTGGTTTGTTGGTTTGTTGGTTTGTTGGTTTTTTGGTTTGTTGGCTTGTTTGTTTGTTGGTTTGTTGGTTTGTTGGTTTGTTGGTTTGTTGGTTTACTTGCTTGTTGGTTTGTTGGTTTGTTGATTTGTTGGTTTGTTGGTTTGTTTGTTTGTTGGTTTGTTGGTTTGTTGGTTTGTTGGCTTGGTTTGCTGGTTTGTTGATTTGTTGGCTTTTTGGTTTGTTGGTTTGTTGGTTTGTTGGTTTATTTGTTTGTCGGTTTGTTCGTTTGTTGGTTTGTTTGTTTGTTGGTTTGTTGGTTTGTTGGTTTGTTTTTTGTTTTTGGTTTGTTCGTTTCTTGGCTTGTTGGTTTGTTCGTTTGTTGGCATGTTGGTTTGTTGGTTTGTTGGTTTGTTGGTTTATTTGATTGCCGGTTTGTTGGCTTGTCGGTTTGTTGGCTTGTTGGCTTGTTGGTTTGTTGGTTTGTTGGTTTGTTGGTTTGTTGGTTTGTTCGTTTGTTGGTTTTTTGGTTTGTTAGTTTGTTTGCTTGTTGGCTTTTTGGTTTGTTGGCTTGCTGGTTTCTTGGTTTCTTAGTTTGTTGACTTGTTGGTTTGTTGGCTTGTTGGCTTGTTGGTTTGTTGGTTTGTTGGTTTGTTGGTTTGTTTATTTGTTGGTTTGTTGGTTTGTTCTATTGTTGGTTTGTTGGTTTGTTGGTTTGTTGGTTTGTTGGTTTATTTGTTTGTTCGTTTGTTGGTTTGTTGGTTTGTTGGTTTGTTGGTTTGTTGGTTTATTTGTTTGTTCGTTTGTTGGCTTGTTGGTTTGTTGGCTTGTTGGTTTGTTCGTTTGTTGGTTTGTTGGTTTGTTGGGTTGTTCGTTTGTTGGTTTGTTCGTTTGTTGGCTTGTTAGTTTGTTGGCTTGTTGTTTTGTTGGTTTGTTGGTTTGTTGGTTTGTTTGTTTGCTGGTTTGTTCGTTTGTTGGTTTTTTGGTTTGTTGGCTTGTTGGCTTGTTGGTTTGTTGGTTTGTTAGTTTGTTGGTTTGTTGGTTTGTTGGTTTGTTGGTTGTTGGTTTGTTGGTTTGTTGGTTTGTTGGTTTGTTTGTTTGTTGGTTTGTTCGTTTGTTGGCTTGTTGGTTTATTGGTTTGTTGGTTTGTTGGTTTGTTGGTTTGTTATTTTGTTGGTTTGTTTGTTTGTTGGTTTGTTGGTTTGTTAGTTTTTTGGCTTGTTGGTTTGTTGGCTTGTTGGCATGTTGGTCTGTTAGTTTGTTTGTTTGTTGGTTTGTTGGTTTGTTGGTTTGTTGGTTTGTTTGTTTGTTGGTTTGTTCGTTTCTTGGCTTGTTGGTTTGTTGGTTTGTTGGTTTGTCGGTTGTTGGTTTGTTGGTTTGTTGGTTTATTTGTTTTTTGATTTGTTGGTTTGTTGATTTGTTGGTTTGTTGGTTTGTTGATTTGTTTGTTTGTTGGTTTGTTGGTTTGTTGGCTTGTTGGCTTGTTGGTTTGTTGGTTTGTTGGTTTGTCGATTTGTTGGCTTGTTGGCTTGTTGGTTTGTTGGTTTGTTGGTTTGTTGGTTTGTTGGTTTATTTGTTTGTCGGTTTGTTGGCTTGTTGGTTTGTTGGCTTGTTGGCTTTTTGGTTTGTTGGTTTCTTTGTTTGTTGGTTTGTTCGCTTGTTGGCTTGTTGGTTTGTTGGTTTGTTGGTTTGTTGGTTTGTTGGTTTGTTGGTTTGTTGGTTTGTTGGTTTGTTGATTTGTTGGTTTGTTGGTTTGTTGGTTTGTTGGTTTGTTGGTTTGTTGGTTTGTTGGTTTTTTGGTTTGTTGGCTTGTTGGTTTGTTGGTTTGTTGGTTTGTTGGTTTGTTGGTTTGTTGGTTTGTTGGTTTGTTGGTTTGTTGGTTTCTTCGTTTGTTGGTTTTTTGGTTTGTTGGTTTGTTGGTTTGTTGGTTTGTTGGTTTTTTGGTTTCTTGACTTGTTGGTTTGTTGGTTTGTTCGTTTGCTGGTTTGTTTGTTTGTTGGTTTGTTGGTTTGTTGGTTTGTTGGTTTGTTGGTTTGTTGGTTTGTTGGTTTGTTGATTTGTTGGTTTGTTGGTTTGTTTGTTTGTTGGTTTTTTGGTTTGTTGGTTTGTTGGTTTGTTGGCTTTTTGGTTTGTTGGTTTGTTTGTTTTTTGGTTTGTTCGTTTGTTGGCTTGTTGGTTTGTTCGTTTGTTGGCTTGTTGGTTTGTTGGCTTGTTGGCTTGTTGGCATTTTGGTTTTTTGGTTTGTTGGTTTGTTGGCTTGTTGGTTTGTTGGTTTGCGGTTTGTTGGTTTGTTGGTTTGTTGGTTTGTTGGTTTGTTGGTTTGTTGTTTTGTTGGTTTGTTTGTTTGTTGGTTTGTTGGTTTGTTCGTTTTTTGGCTTTTTGGTTTGTCGGCTTGTTGGCTTGTTGGTCTGTTGGTTTGTTTGTTTGTTGGTTTGTTAGTTTGTTGGTTTATTTGTTTGTTAATTTGTTGGTTTTTGTTGGTTTGTTGGTTTGTTTGTTTGTTGGTTTGTTCGTTTGTTGGCTTGTTGGTTTGTTGGCTTGGTGGCTTGTTGGCATGTTGGTTTGTTGGTTTGTTGGTTTGTTGGTTTGTTGGTTTGTTGGTTTGTTGGTTTGTTGGTTTGTTGGTTTGTTGGTTTGTTCGTTTGTTGGCTTGCTGGTTTGTTGGTTTGTTGGTTTGTTCGTTTGTTGGCTTGCTGGTTTGTTGGTTTGTTGGTTTGTTGGTTTGTTGGTTTGTTGTTTTGTTGGTTTGTTGGTTTGTTGGTTTGTTGGTTTGTTCGTTTGTTGGTTTGTTGGTTTGTTGGTTTGTTGGCTTGTTGGCTTGTTGGCATTTTGGTTTTTTGGTTTGTTGGTTTGTTGGTTTGTTGGCTTGTTGGTTTGTTGGTTTGTTGGTTTGTTGGTTTGTTGGTTTGTTGGTTTGTTGGTTTGTTGGTTTATTTGTTTGTTCGTTTGTTGGTTTGTTGGTTTGTTGGTTTGTTGGATTGTTGGTTTGTTGGTTTATTTGTTTGTTCGTTTGTTGGCTGGTTGGTGTGTTGGCATGTTGGTTTCTTGGTTTGTTAGTTTGTTGGTTTGTTGGTTTGTTGGTTTGTTGGTTTGTTGATTTGTTTGTTTGTTGGTTTGTTGGTTTGTTAGTTTGTTGGTTTGTTTGTTTGTTGGTTTGTTCGTTTGTTGGCTTGTTGGTTTGTTGGCTTGTTGGCTTGTGGGCATGTTGGTTTCTTGTTTGTTGGTTTGTTGGTTTGTTGGTTTGTTGGTTTGTTGGTTTGTTGGTTTGTTGGTTTGTTGGTGTGTTGGTTGGTTGGTTTGTTGGTTTGTTGGTTTGTTGGTTTTTTGGTTTGTTGGCTTGTTTGTTTGTTGGTTTGTTGGTTTGTTGGTTTGTTGGTTTGTTGGATTGTTGGTTTGTTGGTTTGTTGGTTTGTTGGTTTCGTCGTTTGTTGGTTTTTTGGTTTGTTGTTTTCTTGGTTTGTTGGTTTGTTGGTTTTTTGGTTTGTTGGCTTGTTTGTTTGTTGGTTTGTTGGTTTGTTGGTTTGTTGGTTTGTTGGTTTGTTGGTTTGTTGGTTTGTTGGTTTGTTGGTTTATTCGTTTGTTGATTTTTGGTTTGTTGGTTTGTTGGTTTGTTCGATTTTTGGTTTGTTGGCTTGCTGGTTTGTTGGTTTCTTAGTTTGTTGACTTGTTGGTTTGTTGGCTTGTTGGTTTGTTGGTTTGTTGGTTTGTTCGTTTTTTGGCTTGTTGGTTTGTTGGCTTGTTGGCATGTTGGTTTCTTGGTTTGTTAGTTTGTTGGTTTGTTGGTTTGTTGGTTTGTTTGTTTGTTGGTTTGTTCGTTTGTTGGCTTGTTGGTTTGTTGGCTTGTTGGCATGTTGGTTTTTTGGTTTGTTAGTTTGTTGGTTTGTTGGTTTGTTGGTTTGTTGGTTTGTTGGTTTGTTGGTTTGTTGGTTTGTTGGTTTGTTGGTTTGTTAGTTTGTTGGTTTGTTGGTTTGTTGGTTTTTGTTGGTTTGTTGATTTGTTTGTTTGTTGGTTTGTTGGTTTGTTAGTTTGTTGGTTTGTTTGTTTGTTGGTTTGTTCGTTTGTTGGCTTGTTGGTTTGTTGGCTTGTTGGCTTGTTGGCATGTTGGTTTCTTGGTTTGTTGGTTTGTTGGTTTGTTGGTTTGTTGGTTTGTTGGTTTGTTGGTTTGTTGGTTTGTTGGTTTGTTGGTTTGTTGGTTGGTTGTATTGTTGGTTTGTTGGTTTGTTGGTTTGTTGGTTTTTTGGTTTGTTGGCTTGTTTGTTTGTTGGTTTGTTGGTTTGTTGGTTTGTTGGTTTGTTGGTTTACTTGCTTGTTGGTTTGTTGATTTGTTGGTTTGTTGGTTTGTTTGTTTGTTGGTTTGTTGGTTTGTTGGTTTGTTGGCTTGGTTTGCTGGTTTGTTGATTTGTTGGCTTTTTGGTTTGTTGGTTTGTTGGTTTGTTGGTTTATTTGTTTGTCGGTTTGTTCGTTTGTTGGTTTGTTTGTTTGTTGGTTTGTTGGTTTGTTGGTTTGTTTTTTGTTTTTGGTTTGTTCGTTTCTTGGCTTGTTGGTTTGTTCGTTTGTTGGCATGTTGGTTTGTTGGTTTGTTGGTTTGTTGGTTTATTTGATTGCCGGTTTGTTGGCTTGTCGGTTTGTTGGCTTGTTGGCTTGTTGGTTTGTTGGTTTGTTGGTTTGTTGGTTTGTTGGTTTGTTCGTTTGTTGGTTTTTTGGTTTGTTAGTTTGTTTGCTTGTTGGCTTTTTGGTTTGTTGGCTTGCTGGTTTCTTGGTTTCTTAGTTTGTTGACTTGTTGGTTTGTTGGCTTGTTGGCTTGTTGGTTTGTTGGTTTGTTGGTTTGTTGGTTTGTTTATTTGTTGGTTTGTTGGTTTGTTCTATTGTTGGTTTGTTGGTTTGTTGGTTTGTTGGTTTGTTGGTTTATTTGTTTGTTCGTTTGTTGGTTTGTTGGTTTGTTCGTTTGTTGGTTTGTTGGTTTATTTGTTTGTTCGTTTGTTGGCTTGTTGGTTTGTTGGCTTGTTGGTTTGTTCGTTTGTTGGTTTGTTGGTTTGTTGGGTTGTTCGTTTGTTGGTTTGTTCGTTTGTTGGCTTGTTAGTTTGTTGGCTTGTTGTTTTGTTGGTTTGTTGGTTTGTTGGTTTGTTTGTTTGCTGGTTTGTTCGTTTGTTGGTTTTTTGGTTTGTTGGCTTGTTGGCTTGTTGGTTTGTTGGTTTGTTAGTTTGTTGGTTTGTTGGTTTGTTGGTTTGTTGGTTGTTGGTTTGTTGGTTTGTTGGTTTGTTGGTTTGTTTGTTTGTTGGTTTGTTCGTTTGTTGGCTTGTTGGTTTATTGGTTTGTTGGTTTGTTGGTTTGTTGGTTTGTTATTTTGTTGGTTTGTTTGTTTGTTGGTTTGTTGGTTTGTTAGTTTTTTGGCTTGTTGGTTTGTTGGCTTGTTGGCATGTTGGTCTGTTAGTTTGTTTGTTTGTTGGTTTGTTGGTTTGTTGGTTTGTTGGTTTGTTTGTTTGTTGGTTTGTTCGTTTCTTGGCTTGTTGGTTTGTTGGTTTGTTGGTTTGTCGGTTGTTGGTTTGTTGGTTTGTTGGTTTATTTGTTTTTTGATTTGTTGGTTTGTTGATTTGTTGGTTTGTTGGTTTGTTGATTTGTTTGTTTGTTGGTTTGTTGGTTTGTTGGCTTGTTGGCTTGTTGGTTTGTTGGTTTGTTGGTTTGTCGATTTGTTGGCTTGTTGGCTTGTTGGTTTGTTGGTTTGTTGGTTTGTTGGTTTGTTGGTTTATTTGTTTGTCGGTTTGTTGGCTTGTTGGTTTGTTGGCTTGTTGGCTTTTTGGTTTGTTGGTTTCTTTGTTTGTTGGTTTGTTCGCTTGTTGGCTTGTTGGTTTGTTGGTTTGTTGGTTTGTTGGTTTGTTGGTTTGTTGGTTTGTTGGTTTGTTGGTTTGTTGATTTGTTGGTTTGTTGGTTTGTTGGTTTGTTGGTTTGTTGGTTTGTTGGTTTGTTGGTTTTTTGGTTTGTTGGCTTGTTGGTTTGTTGGTTTGTTGGTTTGTTGGTTTGTTGGTTTGTTGGTTTGTTGGTTTGTTGGTTTGTTGGTTTCTTCGTTTGTTGGTTTTTTGGTTTGTTGGTTTGTTGGTTTGTTGGTTTGTTGGTTTTTTGGTTTCTTGACTTGTTGGTTTGTTGGTTTGTTCGTTTGCTGGTTTGTTTGTTTGTTGGTTTGTTGGTTTGTTGGTTTGTTGGTTTGTTGGTTTGTTGGTTTGTTGGTTTGTTGATTTGTTGGTTTGTTGGTTTGTTTGTTTGTTGGTTTTTTGGTTTGTTGGTTTGTTGGTTTGTTGGCTTTTTGGTTTGTTGGTTTGTTTGTTTTTTGGTTTGTTCGTTTGTTGGCTTGTTGGTTTGTTCGTTTGTTGGCTTGTTGGTTTGTTGGCTTGTTGGCTTGTTGGCATTTTGGTTTTTTGGTTTGTTGGTTTGTTGGCTTGTTGGTTTGTTGGTTTGCGATTTGTTGGTTTGTTGGTTTGTTGGTTTGTTGGTTTGTTGGTTTGTTGTTTTGTTGGTTTGTTTGTTTGTTGGTTTGTTGGTTTGTTCGTTTTTTGGCTTTTTGGTTTGTCGGCTTGTTGGCTTGTTGGTCTGTTGGTTTGTTTGTTTGTTGGTTTGTTAGTTTGTTGGTTTATTTGTTTGTTAATTTGTTGGTTTTTGTTGGTTTGTTGGTTTGTTTGTTTGTTGGTTTGTTCGTTTGTTGGCTTGTTGGTTTGTTGGCTTGGTGGCTTGTTGGCATGTTGGTTTGTTGGTTTGTTGGTTTGTTGGTTTGTTGGTTTGTTGGTTTGTTGGTTT